>CM054063.1:251985442-252727021 GCA_028641055.1 Alopecurus myosuroides | reverse complement strand
CCCCATACGCCACTATGGGAGAGGTTCTCTTAAGTCCATCTTCACTTGGCCATTAACTCCAAAAGGGGATCAAGATTCAAGGTATGTGATCTCATCGAGATGCTCCTCTTGAGCTTGCACTTCACAACCTTGATGACGATCACCACTTGACGTCATCCATTATGGACTATATGAGATCTTACTTTTTATGCAATCCCATGGAAAGATACCTAAACATACATGGAAATGCCACACACATATATCATGGGTTAGTTCACAAAGCTATATGGACAGTTGCTTACCGTACCACGAGATACAAAATCCCACTTGGTACATCTTGTAGCTTTGTGTGTTGATCACAAGTTTGATCAACCTTGTATCTTTGCTTCTTTATTCAATAGATGATGTATCAAAGATAATCTTGAAAGATCACATAATTCTTTTATTCATGACACTTGCAATAAGCTCAAATATATCCATGAAAAATCTTCATGCAAATCCTTGAACATAACAATGGTCGTCAAGAAAACTTCTAGCGTCCAACACATGAACGCCACTATTTTTCCATGGACAAGATCTATAACGATATCTCAAATCAAACATTAGTCCATAACGATTGTAATTAATTACCAAAACCACACATGGGGGCACCATGCACTTTCAACCTCCCCCATTTTGGTAATTAATGACAATCCTTTTTACGAGGGTTTATATAATGAATTAAGAAACCATGCAAAGCTATGAGCAATGATGCAAGAGCATGGAAGGAAAATGCTTAAGAACGAAACTAGAGCATAAAACCAAATTCCCTTAAACCCTCTAAACTTCTCCCCCATTGGCACCGATTGCCAAAATGGAAAAAATTAGAAGGCCAATATAGTGAGAGATCCCCCATAGTGTATGCATACCTCATGATATGAGTGAAAACAATCACATATATCCAACAACGAATAGATGGAGGGAGATCAAACTATATTGAGGATCCAAAGATTACCAAAGAATATCAAATTGAAGGATAGCTCGAAAAAGAAGCAACGAACCATAGGATCATAAAATCAGTTGACCAAAAAACAATATTATGATTTCTAGAAAATCAAGAGGGAACTCCCCAAGGTACATGCACAATGCAGGATTTGAATTGCTATATAGTGTGCACAACATGGAATCATCACTCCCTTCTAGATAATTTTGAACACAAATAAGTGCAAGCTAATAGATGGGAAGTGAAGAAATGCAACTCACAACAAACAAATGTTGAGAAATTAAGATCAAAAGAGTGACAAATAAAGACTTACTCGATCGAAAAAGATGGGTGTGACAAGGAAAAACATTTTTAAGAGACTAATAGAATGAGAAACGCATCGACATAGTCTTTAAATATATGAGGAACATAGTGCATATCATGTCTTTCCATACACACAAACCAAAGAGGATAAAACAAATAAATACACAAGCTTATTAAGATGAAAAAAGAGTACGAAATGAAAAGCAAAGCTTGTGCCATTTAGGAACCACCAAAGAATTAAAAGTAATAAAAGCTGGTCACTACATAGTTGGGATATGAATAAAAGATGTAACTATTCTCATGTATATACGTTTCTAAGTGGGCACCAATCACGAAGATATAAGTCCACGAAGAAATATGCACACACAAAATAGGTACTAAGGTGAAGAACATGATTTCCAAGAGACGATCATAAATACAACAATAAGATTTTTGCTAAACAACATAGCACAAAGATAAAAATTTATCTTAAAGGGATATAGATGAACATCCAACAAACTCATCAAAGCATCACAAATTTCCACAAGGGAAAGGTGATAGGTGGGATGTTTCGAGAAAGGTAACACGTATCACAAAAAAGGCAAATGGTTTTCAAAATTCATCAATATTGCACATGAGAGACTTTGAGTACAATTTGCTAAATTAACATATTTTGGATTGGTGAATCATGAAAATGATTATAAATATCCCCCTTATTATGTATTCATCTCGGCTTACTCACACTTGCAATAAAGATGCTTTTGACAAGATATTTTCCAGAACCACAAGAATTGAAACAAAATAGATTCATGCCAAGATACAACCTACACAGGGTTGAAAGATAGAAATGCATGCAAGATTTAGATACTTGTTACCGGGATAGCAATGGTCATGAAGAAGATGTGAGTTCTTTAATCATCATACCAGGAACAACTTCCTTGTGAAGGTGGCAAGCAACCAATGCATCTCCATTGTACCTAAGAACAAAATTCAAGTACAAAATGGTACCCAAACTCATTGGGTCCAAAGTAGTTAGAACAACTAAAATACATAGGACAAAATCCACATAAATATGTGCATATCGATATGAAATTGAATTTTATGCACATCTTAGCCATTTAGGAGTTGATGCGGTTTATCCTATATACTGAATCAACGAAAGTAAGCATGCCATAAGATATACATATAATGAATGTACATGCACAAAACTTCCAAGAACCAAACAAGATACAAATTGGACAACACACCAATTAAACCAAGAAGGCACCCACAAGAGTAACAAGCAAAATAAATGTACAAATTATATCAAAAACCCAAATCAACACATGATTGAGGAAACCAATTTGAGAAGATACCAAACGAAAATAAGATCAAAGAATAAACAAACCCTCTATGCTTTTCATGATGGCACACAAACTACCAAGACGAAAAATATTCTTCTTCCAAAAAGACATGTCATCGGCATAAAATACCAATGCTAAGACAACAAGTGTTCAAACGCATATAGTCTCGAGTATTCTTAGTTAGGTTCATGGCTAGGGTGCCATAAGCCCGATGGTAGATTCGTGGGTGGAAACGTTGGGGGAAAGATGGGGGCAAGGACACAGTTTACCCAGGTTCGATACGTCGCAACTAAGGCAACGTTCGTACTCCTGCAATCTCACTAAATCAGGGCTGAAGCCTGAAGTATACACAGTACAATTTCAGTCTAGGGTTTCAGTATCTCGGAGAGGTTAAGCTCTCGTGGATCTAGCTTCTAGCTTATTCTCTTATCTGCCTTTGCGGCTGCTCCCGTCCGGCATTATATAGATAGCAGGACTAGGGCTTACAGGAATGAATCCTTACAATCTACGAAAGTATTCCTATTCTTCGAAAGTAAGACATCTTGCTTCTTCTTCGAGCTGGATTACACATCAGGTCGTAATCCTGGTTCTTCTAGAATCTTCCTTCCTATGCGTCAGCCTTTTAGGCGGCCCAATGGACTTCACTCCATTACCTGTAGGCCAGCCTAGTAATCCGACCTTCGGACTAATGCCGGACATACCCCTAATTGGCATATATCCGACATATAGGATAGCCCTGATGCGCGTAGATTGTATGCTTGTTGGGAGACCCCAAGAGGACGGTATGAAGAGCACAAAAACAAGTTTTCCCTCAGAAAGAAACCAAGGTTGAATCAACCAATAGGAGAAAGAAATCACTTCTGAAGGTTGAAGACAACTGATGTTGGTAGGGGGCACTACCGGTTCAACAGCAACGTGGAATCTACACAACACAATCAAATTACTTTGCCCCCAACGAAGAAGTGATGATCTCATCGGTTTTGCTAAAAACAAAGGATTAGACGTATAGTGTGGAAAATAGTACTTGTTTGCAGTAAATGAAAGAGAACAGTGATGGCAGTGAATGAGAGGAAAACAATGATTGCAGTAAACAAAACAGTGGTTGCATTGGTTGTATTATCACTGTAAAGAAATGGAACGGGTCCAGAGTTACAGCTGCGCAATTGACAGATATAAAGGCTGCACCATAGTGCATATGCATGACATGATGATTACTATATGATTCATGCGGAATTAGAACAAGATTCATAGACCGTTATCCAACTGCATCTATGAATAAGAATCCACCCTCGAAGCGTCATCCAATCAAACCTCGGGTATAAAGTTGCAAGCAACAGATAATTTCATTAAGCAAAGTGTGTAATGTAAACAATGTAAACATCGTTGTTTTCTCCCTAATGGCAACAGAACATCCCCCACCCGTTACGAAACTGTCGCTCGAGCGTGAGTGAAAGGGAGGCATGAACCCACTATCGAGCATAAATACTCCCTCTTGGAGTTACAAGCATCAACTTTGCCAGAGCATATACTAGTAACGGAGAGCTTGCAAGATCATAAATAACATGAACATGAAAGAACATGATAGATTGATAAGCATTGGACATAGCATTCATTATTCATCGGATCCTAGTAAACACAACATGTAGCATTACAATAAGATGATCTTGGTCATGTTAGGCAGCTCACAATATCTAAACATGAGGTATAAAGAGGAGAAGACAACCATCTAGCTACTGCTATGGACCCGTAGTCCAAGGATGAACTACTCACGCATCACTCCGGAGGCAGACATGGTGATGAAGATCCCTCCGGTGATGATTCCCCCTCCTGGCAGGGTGCCGGGGAGAGCTTCAGAACCCTCCCAAACTATGGTTGATTATGACGGCGGCTACAAAAATGTTGGTGGAAAAAGGCTCGGGTATTTAGTATTAACCTATGGAGGAGCTTAAATAGGCGAGAGGGAAACGTCGGTGGGTAGCCAGGGGGCCACACCACCTGGTGGCGCGGCCAAGGGGGGGCCGCGCCACCGTATGGTGTCGGGCCCCTAAGGCCCCCTCCGGACTCTGTGTACGTGACAAATTTCTAAGACCCTGCGATTTTGTTACGTCCAATTCTGATAATATTTCCAGAACAACTTTTTTGACACAAAAATAAGCAAAAAACAGGAACTGGCTCTATGGCATCTTGTCAATAGGTTAGTCCCAGAAAATCCATAAAAATGGCATAAAGTGTATAGGAAACATGTTGCATATGACGGGGAAACAACATGGAACATCAGAAATTATAGATACGTTTGAGATGTATCAAGCATCCCCAAGCTTAGTTCCTACTCTTCCTCGAGTAGGTAAAACGATAAAAACAAATAAGTTCTAAGGTGACATGTTACCAACATAAACTTTATCATCTAAATTGTAAAAGCATATGTAAGCTGAGATCATAGTACTTTAAACACATGCATGGTGGATATAATTCTAACAATGAAACTTAGAAATCACTTTGCATCATGAAAAGTAACAAAATAAATGGTCATGAATAATAATGTAGTTGAAAGTTATACGTTTGTTTCGAGCATTAAGAAAACATCGCAAATTGATATTTCTCTTGTCCTTAAAAGTGGGGCAAAACATAAATGTCGGGACACCTTCAAAGTTCAAGTGGATGACTCGAACAAATAATTTGAGAGCAAGTAATAACACATAATGAATCAATCAATAATAATATTTGGGACTGATGCACATCAAACTTAGAATAGCAACTACGCTCTTGTGCATAAAGTTAGAAGATGGTGGACAGATTTGGCAAAATTTGGTTTTTGGGAGTTGGGTGCACGAGTAGAGCTCATACTCAGTATAGGTGGAGACTAGCAAAAGACTGGGAGCAGCAAATTAAGAGAGCAATAATGGTCATAATCATGCATAGCGACAAAAACATTATTAATCAAAGCATAAATGGTATTACAAGTCAAAAACTAAATGATCATAGAGGCTATAAGTGACTGGTTTGTAGTCATAAACATGGTGTAAGCATGCGCCAAGTCAACCAAATAAAGCATTCAAAGGAGAACACCACAAATTTATGCTTCAATGTGATAAAAACAACTCATGATTCTTTCAATGGCACATTAAGAACTCTTAGCTATTTGAGACAAGTCATGCTACAATAGTAACTACTAAGCATAAAATTAGTATAACATCCAACATGACATGAAAAAGTCTAGCCACAGTCTAAAAAAGCATCTTTTTGCACCGTTATAAGCACGAAAATTGTACTACTGCTTTCCAACACCAGGCATTTTATACTAAACAAAAACTCTCCAATATATATAGCATTGTAACAAGATAGTACTACTACTACTCTACTAGAACTAACAGCTCTGAATAAGAGGTGCATGAAAAACATGAGCTAAAAGGATTTGCAGCAGCTGGAAGAAAAACTAAGAATACGAGCATGGAAGAAAATGAGTATTCATATGAAAAAGCGGAGCGTGTCAATCTCCCGACAGGCATGGTGATGAAGAGCCCACCGGTGATGATTCCCCTCCCGACAGGGTGCTAGGGAGAGCTTCAAGACCCTCCTGAACTAGGGTTGACGATTACGGTGGCTACAGAACTTTTGGTAGAAAAAGCCTCGGGTATTTAGGGTTAACCCATGGAGGAACTTAAATAGGCGAGACGGAAACGCCGGTGGGTGGTCAGGGGGGCCACACCACCTGGTGGTGCGGCCAAGGGGGCGCCACCCTATGGTGTGGGGCCCCTGAGGCCCCCTCCGGGTCCCCTCCGGACTCCGTGTTCGTCAAAGATTTCTAAGATCCTGGGATTTTGTTTCGTCCAAATCCGAGAATATTTCCAGAACAACTTTTGTGAAACCAAAAAACAGCAGAAAACAGGAACTGGTTCTATTGCATCTTGTCAATAGGTTAGTCCCAGAAAATCCATCAAAATTACATAAAGTTTACTGGAAACATGTAGCATATGACATGAAAACAACATGGAACATAAGAAATTATAGATACGTTTGAGACGTATCAAGCTCCTTCTAGAATAGTGCATTAATTATGATCTTGCATTTGAATATCAAAGCCACACAGTGGGATCATTACTCTCCATATATATTATTTGAACACTAGTCAAGTTCAAGAAAATCCATAAGAAGCAGTACCAATTTAAAGAATGGAGTTCTACAAGTAGGATAGGTTCCCCAATAATAGTGCAACCAAAGAAGTATCACTTTGAATGTAAGCGCACAAGAATGGGATCATTGCTTACCCTAACACAACAAAGCATAAAAACAATCTTTGGGTAGAACAAAAGGATCCAAAAAAGGTACAAGGAAGACACAATAGAGTTAAACCAAAATAAATCCTTAGCAAGAAATAAGGAAATTTTCGAGCAATGGCCAAACTAAATATGATCAATAAATTTACCACAAATGATTATCACTTGTCAAGAAAAAGGAATGTATAAAGATATTTCTCGGTGGTAAATGGTTTATTCACAATCATATTCACAAAACATAAGCATGTGGCAAAAGATAGGAGTTGAAAATAATTCTTAGATAGAGATTCTTGAAGGCTTCAATTAAAAAAGAAATATACAAATCACCAAGAAAATCTCTCACAAACAAGATAGAAAACTAAATGAGACAAAGGGAAAATATGGAATTTGTTTGAGCAACATGCCATATAGGAACAAGATAATTGACAATATCAACTATAGGTGGCGATACCTCACATGTTCACATTTTCTAGGCTTGTAATATGCACATAGCTTATTACTCCCCCATAATGTGATAATCCAGTTTTCAACAAGAGGCACATAAAAACCCAACTAGGGAAAGTTAATGGACATTATAGAATTTGAAATTCTCATGAGAATGACATACCACATAGAGACTAGATAATATTGATATGTCAACACTAAGTGGTATTCCTCATGTACACACATTTTAGGATAGTAAAGTGCCAAGAGAATATTACTCCCTCAAAATTGGATAGTCCATTAATCTCCCAAAAACCCAACTAAAGAAACAAAATATTGCAATGAAGGCTCAAGACACAACACCCATGTACATGGAGTGCAAACAAACAAACACATACAAGATTAATCAAGATTCCGTGCCGGCAGATAAGATCCATTGTCGATGAAGCGTACGACGTTTCCATCGAATTCTAGGCTTCCGACAGTTATCGTGTTACCGATTCCACCGAGTATCCCCACTCGAAACATGACTCCCGACGCCACTGGCCCCAAGGTGGGTGCCAACTGTCGAGTGTTCTTAGTTAGGTTCATGGCTAGGGGTTCCATAAGTCTGATGGTAGAGTCGTGGGTGGAAACGTAGGGGGAAAGCCGGAGGCGATGACCCAGTTTACCCAGGTTCGGTACGTCGCAACTAAGGCGGCGTTCCTACTCCTACAATCTCACAAAATCAGGGCTGAAGCCTGAAGTATACAAAGTACAATGTGAGTCTAGGGTTTCGCTATATCGACAAGGTTAAGCTCTCGTCCATGTAGCTTCTAGCTTATTCTCTTGTCTGCCTTTGCGATTGCTCCCGTCCGGCTTTATATAGATAGCCAAACTAGGGTTGACAGGAATGAAACCTTACAATCTACGGAAAGTATTCCTATTCTTGGAAAGTAAGACATTTGGCTTCTTCTCCAAGCTGGATTACATGTCGGGCCGTAATCCGGGTTCTTCTAGAATCCGCCTTCCTGTGCGTCGGCCTGCTGGGCCGCCCAATGGACTTCACCACATAACCAGTAGGCCACCCTGGTAATCCGATCTTCGGCCCAATGCCGGAGATACCCCTAATTGGCATATATCCGACAGTAGCCCCCAAGGAGAATCAAGACCTCCATTGTTCGTATTTTCTCGGTAGTTTAGCATTCGGAAAAGTCGGCCTTCAGTCTTCAATCTTCATTTCGACACAGTTTTCATGCCAAACCCGGCTTTCAAGAATATAGCATTTTGCAATCTTCGCTCCGAAGGAACTTGTGACGTAGGAAAAAAATCATGCTTACGTCCCCACCACTTGGTTTCGGTCAAAAAATGAATAACTAATCCCTGCCATATTTGGCGTGAGAAACCAGGGGATTAAGCATCATTGCGCCAGCTTGCCGTATCCCAAAATTTCAGCGGGACACGCGACATGCATCCAATGGCTAATTTAACCGTTGGAGTCATCTGGCCACGAAAAATGCCTGTAAATACCATTCATTCCCCTCTCGTTTCATCTTCCGCACTCTCACTCCATGCGACTCCCCCGAGACCAAAACGCTCAAGAGCTCCTGCGCAAGATCAAGTAAAGAGAGAGAAATTTCACCGGTGCTATGCAACAATTGGTGGCTCCGGCTCTCGCCCGGCGAAACTTCCATCCGTGATGGACTCCGGAGATCTTTCTCAGGCGCCCACCATGGCCACCGGAGATGTGCCTCCACTCGCGCCCATCGTGAACCCTGCGACCGCGGCCACATCCGCCTCAGTGGAAATTCCATCAACGGAGGTGAGCCCCTCCTCCCTCCCAACGGCTACCCCGAGCACCTCCATGGCTACACCGGATAATCCTCCCGGCACGTCGGCGGAGGAAACCCTAGCGACCCCGCCAGATCTGCGTTGCCCCTGTCTTCTGCCACTCTGTAGGCCCTCACTCCGGAATCGGGCGGTGGGGAAAATACTACTGATGCGGGAGAAGAGGCAGAGGGCGATGCTGCTGCCGGAGATGAGGAAGAAGAAGGTGCAGAAGCCGGCAATTGGAGCCACTGCACCACTACCCATGGCTCTCCTTCGCAGCTTGGAGAAGGACGGATTTATACTCCAAGACAAATGACAGCTGGAGAATAAGGATGAAGAGCCAAATCCCAAAGATGGGGAAATGGTAGTTCTGGCGTCCCACGTCCTTCGAGGTATGGGGTTTCCATCATTCGCCTTTTTCTTCAAGTTCTCCAGCATTATGGCGTTCAACCTCATAATCTTCCGCCAAATTCCATCCTCTACATAGCCAGACTTCAGGCTTTGTTTGAGGGATACCTAGGGATAGAGCCTAGGTTAGATTTTTTTCCAGTATTGCTTCTACATGAAGCGTAATACTTTTGACGGCCTTCCACCCGTCTGTGGAACCATATCTTTCAACCCGCGCCAGGGCAGGGAAGTATGACTCCCAAAATCAAAACCAGCAAATCTGCCAAATTTTGGACAGGTTCTTTGTTTTACCATCAGGACGTCATGTATCCTAAAAAGTATACAAGAGTTCCTGCTTTTGAAATATCTGCTGCTCCTCCACAAGAAATCTGGGCTCTAGATGTCGTCCAGGTTCTGCCTCCAGACCTTTTAAGGATAAAAAGGTGGATCACCAAGATGGTTGCCTCCATCCCACCTCTCATGGGAATGGACACCGTTCTGTGCTGGCTTGGACAGCGGATCCAGCCTCTCGCCTTTCACTCTGGCCGCCTTCTCGTGAATACACTGGCGCCGAGGATGCCATGCAGGTTACCGCGGCGGCAATGTCGGAGAAAGTTTTCCGGAAGAGGGTGAACCACCTGGTGGCCACCCATACTCATTATACGGAAAGCTTCCCCATGTTCCACGCAGAAAATCCTCCTCCCAAGGCAATGCATACTTGTTTGCCTTTATGAGAAGGTTTTTTACTTTGCACATATGAATGCATACTAATTGTTTTTCATGCTTTTGCAGCGTGAGACTCTTCTAGAGGACCAACTGGTGTCTACGGAGGAGGAAGCAGCACTGAAAGCCCGCTTTTCAGCGGCCGAAGGCAGAAAACGGAACAAAATTGCCGCCTCCGCTGATGTCATTGATCTTGACGGTGTTCCCGTCGCAACTTCCAGGCATTTTCATGCTTTTCTCTTTCCTTGCACGAAGCTTTATCTGTCTCTGGTTTTAATCTCGCTCTTCTATCTTTCCAGTATTTGTCCCACTCCTCTAAAGGGGAGAGGACGAAAGAAACAAAAGGTGATCTCCCGATGTCAAAAGCCTTCCTCTTCCATCGCCCCTACAACTCCAAGGGCGGATGCTTTGGGAGAGCATGACGCCCCTTTGCAAGACACGGACTTTCCCCTTCCCACCAAGTCAAGCTAGCCTGATACATCCTTTCCAGATGTGTAGGAAAGGGCATCGCAACTGATGACCCACAAGTATAGGGGATCGCAACAGTCTTCGAGGGAAGGGAAACCCAAATTTATTGATACGACACAAGGGGAGCCAAAGAATAATTATAACCCTTAACAAATGACTTGTCAATTCAGCTGCACCTGAAAGTAGACTCATACGTCTCCAACGTATCTATAATTTATGATGCTCCATGATGATATTATGCCAATTGCTACATGTTTTCTCCCTTCTTTATGTCTTTATAAATTTTCCGGACTAACCTATTGACAAGATGCCACAATTCCCTGTTTTCTGCTGTTTTTAGTTTCAGAAAAGTTGTTCTGGAAATATTCTCAGAATTGGAAAATTTGAAGCCAGGAAGTCTTAGAATTCCCGAAGGTTCCATGGAGTCCTGAAGAGACCCGGAGAGGGGACTCAGGGGGCCCACACCATGGGGTGGCGCACCCCCCTTGGCCGCGCCGGGGGGTGGTGTGGGGCCCCCAGAGCTCCACCGCCTTTGCACTTTCGCCTATTTAGTCACCTACGATGGAAAACCCTAGGCACCTGATCAAATATCCCCGAAAAGTTCCGCAGCCGCCATCGTCATCAACCCTAGACCAGGAGGGTTCTGAAGCTGTCTCCCGGCACCCTGCCGGAGAGGAGATCATTACCGGAGGCCTCTTCATCACCATGCCTGCCTCCAGAGTGATACGTGAGTAGTTCATCCTTGGACTACGGGTTCATAGCAGTAGCTAGATGGTTGTCTTCTCCTCCTATGCCTCAATTTTTAGATCTCGTGAGCTGCCTAACATGATCGAGATTGTTCTTATGTAATTCTATGTGCTGTGTTTGCTCGGATCCGATGAATATTGAACTTATGCCAAGTTGATTATAGTCTTTATTGAATATGTTATTTGTGATCTTGCCTGCTTTCCGTTGCTAGTGGTTTCTCTGGCCAAGTAGTTGCTAGTGACTCCAAGAGGGAGTATTTATGCTCGATTGTGGGTTCATGCCTCCTTTTCGCCTGTGCTCGAGTGACGGAAACGTGACGGGGGAGGATGTGTTGTTTCCACTAGGGAGAAAACATCGGTGTGAGTGCCCGCGTGCACAATCATTGCTTACATTACACACATTGCTTAATGCAATTATCTGTTGCTTGCAACTTAATACCTAAGGGGGTTCAGATGATAACCTGAGGGTGGATTATTAGTCATAGTTGCGGTTGGATTACGGTTTATGTATATTGTTGTAACGCCTGCACTAAATATCATAGTAGTCATCATGTCATGAGTGTGCACTACGGTACAACCTTTATTTGTCAATTGCCTAGCTGTAATTTGTTCACCCAGCATGCTATATTTTATGGAGAGACACCACTAGTGAACCTATGAACCCTAGTCCATTTTCCTACACTGTTAGACAAACCTCTACAATTTCCTGCTTTTCTTTACTTACTGCAAGCACACACCATTTTCCACATTGTACGTCTAATCTTTGTTTTCAGCAAGACCGGTGAGATTGACAACCTCACTGTACCGTTGGGACAAAGTATTTTGGTTGTGTTGTGTGCAGGTTCCACGTTGTTTCTAACACCGGTGAGGCGCCATCACCACCGTCAGTGGCATCAACCTTCCGAAGATCCTCTTTCTCCTACTATATTGATTATCTTGGGTCTTAACTAAGGGGAAATTCCTACCGCTGTGCTCATCACACCATCCTCTTGGGGTTCCCAACACGCTTAGCCAACATAATAGACTTGCTCGCAAAAGTTTATCAGTGGTAAAAGTTTTATAGCAGAAGCACTAATAAAATAACAGCAGGAGTAGAATAGTAACAGCAGTAGCAAATGCGGAAAACAGCAAGATTAACATACTGTAGGCATAGGGATGGATGAACGGGCGTTGCATGGATAAGATAGTTCATATAATAATCAAAACATGGGCATTTCAGATAGATAATAATAAAGCATCCAAGTTCAAGGCAAACCATAGGCATGCGTTCCAAATTAGTCGTACGTGCTCGTAATGAGAAACTTGCACAAGATCTTTTGTCCTACCAGCCCGTTTTTAGCGGGGCCTCAAGGGAAACTACTGGTAATTAAGGTGCTCCTTTTAATAAAGCACTGAAGCAAAGCATTAACACTCCATGAAGATATGTGATCCTCACATCACAGCCATCCCCTCCGGTTGTCCCAATTATTGTCACTTTGGGGCCTCGGGTCCGGACAACGATGTGTGTAAAAAACTTGCAGATACGATCAAGAAACATAATTATACTCATGAAACAATAATATGTTCAGATCTGAGATCATGGCACTCAGACCCTCGTGTCAAGCATTAAGAATAAAAAGTTGCAACAATGATATATATAGCACTAACAACAGATAGTAGGCACTATGCCCTAACAATCTGGCATTATTACATGATCAATCTCACCAATCCCTTCCATCCCTATCAGCCTACAACGGGGATTACTCACACATGGATGTGGGAATCATGGATGGTTGATGGAGAAGTGGTGGTGGTGACCATGGTGATGATCTCTTCCAAATCACCGTCCCGACAGGGTGCTAGAACAGGAACTTCTGATCCCCGAATTGAGTTTCGAGGTGGCGCGGCGCTCTGATGTTTTTCTCTGGAATATGACGAACCCCCATCGGTTTTTAGGTTATGGGGCATAAGTAGTCGAAGGGGGAGCCCGAGGGGGCGCCTGGGGCTACCACACCACTTGTAGGCGCGGCCTAGGGGGAGCCCATGCATGGTGTGGGCCCCTTCTTGACCCCCCCTCCGACTCTTCTTCTGGCTCCGGGGGTCTTCGGGTAAAATAAGGACTACGAGATCTTTTCCGGGCAATTTCCTGAAAGTTGATTTTTGTTTGCACAAAACAAGACACCAAGGTAATTCTGCTGAAAACAGCGTTAGTCTGTGTTAGTTGTATCCAAAACTCACAAGTTTAGAGGCAAACAATAGCAAAAGTGTTCGGAAAATGAGATACATTTTGGACGTATAATTAGCTAGAGGAAGGGGAGCCTTCTTTCGTCAATGTTGACGAAGATGGTGCGTCTTTTGATGAGAAAATCAAGGTAAAACAGGAAGCATGCTTTGATGAGGACAGGTACATGCACAAATGGGCGGAAAAAAATTCGTCAAAGCCCCCCGTTCCGTCCTTGGCCAAAAGGTGGTTTAATCCTCCGAATAACAACACTTTCTCCCCTCGGCAGGTCATTCAAATGACCATTGTCATCCGGGGATCTCCTTCGCAGAATATAGTAAGGAGTTCAATGACATGCTTCAGGCCTCCAGAAGATGAGCCAGGTATAACTTCCAGCCCCCAAGAATTAGTAGAAAGCATACATTTTGCATTAATACTTTCTACGAGACTATCTTCATCTTTTGGGTTTACAAACTCTCCCTTTCCTTATTCTTAGCAAACCGCCAAAATCATTAACATGGAAATGGTTGGAAAGCTTTCCATGAAAAACAAGGAGGTGCGATCACTCCTCCAAATCACGGAGGAAAAGGATTAGGACCTTGTGGAGCTTCATAAGCAATTCAAGGAGAATGCCTTCAAGCATGCTTTTCCTTGTATGCTATTTGTCTTGCGAGTTTTATGCTTTCGCGCTAACTATTTTTCCATCTTTGCAGCCTTGCTTGCTGAAGAAAAGCAGATTGTTGCAGATGCCGGCAATGCTCATTAGCTCTGTAATGAAAACCTGGAACTTCACAATGAAAACATGAAGATCCAGAAGGAGCTAGCTGAAAGCCGAAAGGCCTCGGAAATTTCCGAGGCTGAGCTTAAGGCACAGAGAAAAAATGACAGCTCCACCATCCGGGAGCTGGAGTCTTCTCTTCACGATCGCCTGGAGGAGATCGCGGAAATAGAAAAACACATCCTCGGTATGCTTTTTAACTTTTACCGGTTTTTCTTTCAGTTTCGAACTTATTGTTCTGTTCTGAGTTATGCTAACATCTGCCTATTCATACTTTATAACAGAAGGCGACTCTTCTTCTTCTTAGATAGAACGTTTACGAGCTTCCGGCAGCTTCGTCGAAAGTATGAAGATATGGAAGGAAGCTTGTTAGCAAGTGCCTTCCAGATAAGAAATACGACTACTCCGACATTGGGCAACTTCCCGCTGCTTTCGACGAAGTAATTGCGCAGCTGGAAACATGGCTTAAGAGCATGTTCGGAACTCCTCCGCTCTGAAACTAGACTCCAAGGAGCGGACGGAGCGGCGCCAACCGGCACCAACTCTGCAGAGCCGAAGGAGCGGAGCGACCGAGCTGTAACACATTTTCATGGAGCAGACTAAAATGAGCTCCACACGCTCCACGGATTCAGAAATGCTGGAGCGGAGTTCGGGGAGCAGAGAAGTTCCGACGCTCTAAGTCTGTCGCTCGTGGTGGGGTACGCATGACCCTTGGGATCATGCCAATGCACTACCCCACCTACACGTCTTAGCGTGTCGATGAGTTTCTGGATGCCGATTAGATCATAGCCCTACACCTGCCGAAAGGAAGAATAATGCATTACTTGTTTGAACAATTGAATACTCATTATGTAATGCATTTTATATGCCTTTTTTGTATGAACAATCTATGCTTTTGCAGTTTAAACTATTCTTGCAAGTTAATTTGTCTCATTTTCTTTTAAATTCTCTGGTTTGTATGCTTTAACCTTTCTTAGTGTTTGATTGATTCCAAAAGTATGAAATCTTCATGCCGAGCAACCGGGTTAAGAAACCAATCAGTCTAAACTTGGAATCATGAACCACACTTTAGCACTTAAACTTACTAATCCGGTGACCCAGCAAACAAACAATCAGATAATACTAAAGAAAATAAGGAGCTAAATAAAACTATGAACTCGAGGCACGCAGGCAAAATCTGGTGTTGTGCTAACCTTTGTTAGGCTAAAAACATTCAGTTTTCTTAACTCCGAACATGCAAGAAAAACTCGGATTAACATTGAAGCAAATTGAAGGATCATTGAGAAATAGAAAAGACGGAACATGCTTTAATGGTAAAAGACAAAAAAGAAATTGCATGGATTTCTGACAACTTTATTTCATGATCTCAATAATGTTTACATAGAATTGGACTAGGTATAGAAAGAATGTAACTTCCGGATGCTCCAAGGTCGTTATGTCTCCCCTAGCTCTACATTTGTGTGTCTTTTCCTCTTGCAATTGCTATTTTCCGGTACATGTTCATCATCCTGAATATCTATAAGGTAGTATGACCCATTTTTCATAGCTTTGCTAATGACAAAAGGTCCCTCCCAAACTGGGGCTAACTTGTGTTTTCTTTCCTGCACCCTCTTTAGCACTAAGTCACCTTCTTTAAAAGAACGATGCTTGATTTTTTGCCTATTATATCACCTTAAACCCTGCTGATAAATGACGGATCTTTGCAACACAAGTTCTCGTTCTTCCTCCGGAAGATCGACGACATCTTATCGTGCAGTTTCGGCCTCTGCCTTATGATAAGCTTGCACTCTAAGGCTATCATGGATCATGTCCGTAGGAAGCACTGCTTCTGCTCCATAAACCAGGAAAAAAGGAGTCTGACCTATTCATCTATTCGGTATTGTGCGTATGCTCCAAAGCACGGAAGGTAGCTCTTCTACCCATTCTCAGCTCTGTGAAGAGGTGATTCAAGTATTGGAAGTATCCCTTGCAGAATAGAACTATTCATGCGTTCAAATTGACCGTTAGACCACGGATGTGCCACTGACACTAGATCAAGGCGAATTCTGGTTTGTCAGCAATATTTTTTCAGCTCTCTAATGGAAAAAGTTGTTATGTCATGTGGTACACCATATCTCATGACTATGTCTATGAAAAAAAATCATGCAGTCACACCATCAAGCTTTTTGATGGGTTTGGCCTCAATCCACCTTGTATACTTATCCACTTCAATGAGTAGATGTGTTAGTCCACCTCTTGCAGTTTTGAATAGTCCCATCATATCTAGCCCCCAGACCGCAAATGACTACGTAAAAAAATAGTTTTGAGTGCTTGGGCCGGCATATTTGTCTGGTTGGCGTAATACTGCCATCTGGTACATGTATTAACTATGTTTTCCGCATTCTTCTTGGTTGTGAGCAAGAAAAATCCTGCTCTGAATGTTGTACGCACAATGCTCTTAGATTGAGCATGATGCCCGCAATCTCATGGATTTCTTGCAGAATTTTCCGTCCTTCCTCCGGCAAAATACAGCGCTGGAAAATTCCGAATGTACCGCGTTTATGCAAGCAACCATTGATTACTGTGTATCCTTTGCATCAGTATTTTATCTGCCTTTGCAAGACTTCATCTGCTGCATCTGGGAATTTCTGATCAACCAAGAAATTCAGGTATGGTATCGTCCAGACCAGGATTACAAACAACACTTCAATTGACTCGGAAACTAGGGGATAGTCTACATCTCTACCTTTGATGAATGGTTCGAACAAATACTGAACGAATACACCCGACGGTAATGTTTTTACCCTTTCTGAGTCCATTCGGGCTAAAGCATCCGCGTTCCAGTTTTCTTCCCGTTTTACATGATTTACCTCAAGTCCTAGGAAGCATATCGCGAATCCGTCGACAGTTTTTCGAAATTCCGCCATTATGGGGCTTTTAGCATCCATGTCTGGTTAAGCTGCTGCTGCACCAAATCCGAGTCTCCGTAACATAGTATGCGTTTGACGTCTTTATCTTTTGCAATGTGCAAGACATGGAGTAGTGCTTCATATTTTGCCATATTATGGTTGGCATTGAAATAAATTTGTAACACATATTCCATTTTGTTTCTTTTGGAGGTTTTAGCATCACACCCGTACCGGCGCCTTCTTTCATTTTGGATCCGTCAAAATGCATGATCCAATATTCCGACTCCGGCATTGGCGTGTTTTCCATGGCTTCTGTCTAATCAGCTATAAAATCTATCAATAGCTGGGACTTAATTGCAGTCCTTGGTTGATAATTAATGTCGAATGTCGCAAGGTCAATGCCCCATTTGATGACTCTGCCTATTGCATCCGCATTGTTTATGATATCCCCTAGTGGTTCCTTACTTACCACAGTTATGCAATGCTCTCGGAAGTCGTGATGCAAAAAATAGGCCTTATGCCAGTTTTTTGATAATGTGGATACCTTAGTTTAGACATGGAGAATACTTCATTGATGTAATATGCCGAATATTTATCTGGAATGCTTTGCTCATCTTCTTCCTTTCCACAATTATCACAACGCTTATAACCCTATTTGTTGTTGTTGAATACAACAACATTGGTTCTTCCTTCTTTGATGATGCCAAAGTCGGAGCTTTCATTGAAGTTTCCTTTAACTTAGCTAATGCTTTGTCTGCTCCTTCTGTTGTAACATCCCTACTTTTGTGTAATAAAGAGAGGTGTTGTGTACATGGCATACATGCATGAAAAAGTGGACGAAAAATTTGCATTTAAAAATTAATCAGTGAAATAGCAGAAATCACTTAATCTAACCTTACACAAACTTGTTTTACAAATTTCTTCAAAATGAAAAAACCATATGATAGAAATGTCACATTTTTTTGAGCTTTCCAACGAATATTTTTGTGCAATTTTTGCTTTCCAAAAAGGCCCTCAAAACCCCTTTTTCTGTCTGTTTTAAGTCCAGAAGGACCTGTCAATGATTTCCAAATACCTTACAGGGGTTTTTTCGGGAAAATCTTTTTCTTTTTCCCCTTTTCTTCCTTGTCTCCAGCCAGAAGGACGGGAGACGCCGGCGCGCGCCACCTCGTGCTTCTTCTCGCGACGTGGACGATCAGAAGACCCTCGAGGAGCCGTCCGGACCGAGGAGTCCCTCGTTAACCCCCCGGTTGCCCTCCTCTCCCTGTTTCTCCTCCTCTGCATCCGAAACCTAGTCGCCGGAGAACCTCGCCATCGCCGCCGTTTCACCGTTCCTTGAGCTCCTCCGAGTAGCTCCACCGCACCGTAGTCCTCCACCGTGTCTCCTTGGCCAAGGAATCGAGCCATGATGGGATAGACGAGGAGATAGGCTCCTTCTTCTTCCTCTCCGGCCGTAGGGCATTTCTCCACCGTGCCGCCGTTCCCGCCCTCCTCCGGCCTAGCTGACCGCCCCGACGCATCCGTGGTGAGCTCACCCTCCTCCCTGACCCCTCCGTTTCCCTCCTCTCGCTCGCAATCGTCGGAACCACCGGAGCCCGAGGCCCTCCGCCGCTGTTCTTCCATGCCGGATCGCCGCCATTGATCCCTAGCAAACGAGGCCGCCCTCGTTAGACTCCCCATGGTGAGAGGAATCGAACGGGCCAAACGGCACGTCCGGGGACTGCCGGAATCGTCGCCGGCGACCCCATCTGCCACCGGCCGGCCACACCATGACGCCACGGTGACATCACTACGACGGCACCTGGCCACGTGTCCGCCCAGGTGTTTTCTGTTTTTGTTTTACTTGTTTTTAAACTGACAGGTGGGGCCCACGGAAAATGGGAATAACATAAAATAATTAAAACTTGTAAAATAAATAACTTTCAATTTATAACTCCAAAAATTATGAAAAAATATGCAAAATGTTCAGAAAAATATGAGCTATCTGTTTATACCATTTTCATCCATGTTTGAAAAAGTTCAAAATGAGGTCACATTGGAGTTTGAATTAAAATATTTAAATATTGAAAATAAAGGCTTAATTCAATAAAAATAGAAAATTAAGTGTAATATACCAAAATGATCAGTGAAACAAATGCAACCTAGCTATGGGGTTCCCAAAGTCATTTGAGCAGATAATCTTGGAAAAAACACTAAAATAGGGTTTTCTCCCCCTCCGGTGATCATCGTTCTCGGCACAGAACCCTATCTTTCTGTTCTATCTTCCAAGCCTTAATTTCATTGCATTGTTTTGATCATGCATACATAATGTGCATTGCACGGATACCATGTATTGATTGTTTGTCTTCTTTCTGGTGTTGCTCGTTATCGGTAAACCGAGACCCGGAGGTTGATCCGGCCTTCTACGACAACCCAGTTCAACCTTCGACGAGCAAGGCAAGCACAACCTCATGGCTAGCCCATGTTTTAATTTGAGTCCTTTCAACCTCTTACTCATGCATGCGGTTCAACTTAGTTTTGAGTCTGTTAAAGTTAACCTATCCACTGCATGACCCCCATATATGTCAACTTCATACCTGTTTACCCTCCTAGTATGACTAGGGTTGTTTGAGTATCGTAGAGCCTTATGTGTTATGCTTAGCCATGCTTAGTGTTCTGATCTACTTCATCCGGTTGATGATTTGGGTCACTTCGATAACCTTTTATGTTGTTATGTTTGTGAGTGCTGAGCATGTGAAACTGACTAAGGCTTGCACGGAAGGCCACTTGGGTAGTGGTTATTCGTTCCGTACTCGCCAACCCTAGCAATTAAGGTCTCGCCGCGGAAGCCAAGACTGAGCGTGCAGCCACACGCGGGCCAATGAACCTCGCTCGGATGACTAACTTGTTTGATCACTTCCATGGGTCACATAGTTTCAGTTTTCTATTTCGGGTGTATCATAAAATGTTTTGGAGAAAACTAGGGCGTGACCGGGACCAGTGATGGACGTACACGGATCTTGTCCCGACTCACAGATCAGGTGCCGTCAGGAGGTGGCCAACTCCATGTTGACGGGGAGGCCCTGTTTGGGTTGACTCATGGATAGGGTTAAGAAAGGTAAAGGTCGTGGTCGACCACACTCTGCCGCGCTCTTAGAGAGGAGCGTTCCTGCGTGGCATTAAGAGTCGGTCGATACGTGTGGGTAAAGTGTACCACCCAGCAGGGATAGATCTTTCGGAAAGCCGTGTCCACGGTTATGGACGACTTGGTGAAAGACACGAGGTCATAGACAACTATAACGGAACGACTAAAACTTTTTGACAACGAATGAAGGATGCCTCCCCGACTACGTCGAGAGGGGTGATTATTGTCGCATAAGGTAGTCTGGGGATGAGAAAGTATTGGTGGACAAAAGAACATGATGATCTCAGTAGCTGAGTAGATTCCTCCTCTGTTTTAGAAATGCTCTATTACACGTGCTTCTTCTTCCTCTACTTCGGAAAACAAAGATGGCTTTACGCAGAAGAACTTAAAATCCAAGTCTTGCTGAGTACCTTTTGTACTCAACCTTGCCTCGTTGTTGTTTTGTTTCAGACTTCGGCGATGCAGCTGAAGAAGGGTTCTACCTCGACGTCGATGAGTAGTTAGGGGTTCCTAGGTGGCATCCTCGTATTTGTAGTATAGGTTTGGCTACGTTGCTTATGTTTCGGACTCTTAGTCCTTCTACAGTCTTGTTGTATAGCAACATAGTTGCTTTCGCTGCTTGTTGTAATGTTGGGTTGCTTGACCTATGTTGGTCGTGTAACCTCTGCGTGTAAACTACTCTAGTATGACTTGTTTAATACAACTTTCATGTCTAGAGTGCTGCTTTGATCAGTTGTTGGTTTTGAAACCGTTGTTATACAGTTTTGGCTATGCCTGCATAGTTGTCGCAGTCAAGGGGTTGTGGAGCCGATGATCCATGTCCGAGCCCGCCTGCCGATGTGATACAGCCTGGGGCGAGGTAACCCCAATAACCCTCGATTGTTGTTGCACTTTCTGGACCCATAGCAGCTCTCTATAACTTTGGTCCCGTTTCTTCAGTTTCATCCGACTCGTGGACGTTTGGGTATGCATAATTGGTTATGACTAGCATGGATACAAGGAGTAGTAGACCGTGGTGATCCGTCCTGCGTGCCGATGAATCTGGTCTGCCTGCCGTTGTTTGTTGCGGCCGGGGCTAGTAACCCTGGAGCCCTTGTGAGTCCATGACTAGGAGCACATAACAGTATGTATATCCCTGGGTACGAGGTCTGACATGTCTTGGTATCAGAACAGGACTTCCTGTAGGAAACCCTTGCCTTTAGTCGATGTTTAGTCTAGAACTTGTGAAAACTATTTTTGAAAAGACAAAAGAGTTATGAAAACCTTCTTAGGATTATTTTTTACTCCTTACCTGGTATCGCCCTAACTCTGAGTCACCGTACCTCATTTGTTTTAATGTGTGTTGTCTCCTTTGTGTTACTTAAAATTTAGGAGCAAAATCGTTGGGTGTTTTCTTCCGAGTACTTCGTTTCAGGTTGTTATAGTTCCAAATCCAAATCATTTCTTCATGTCTTTTGACATCTTGCAAATGTGTTTGTTTCAGATGACCTCCGGACAGGTTGTTCGACACACTCTTTGCTTTGGAGTTCCATGTTTTCCCTATCTTTTAGCCTCGGCCTGTGTAAACCTAGGGGCCCCTTGGTACCCTGTGTACACTGTGTATGAGCAGTATCGTGACTTTAATCAGTCCCAATACCTATGTGTTGTCGGTCTCCCACAGTTAGATGGTAACATCAATCCTACCATGCACTACGCTGAGGGTCTTGGTTTCACTGTTGAGATGGCTGTGCAGGATGCTGCACGACACTGTCTTAACATGCTTCGTCACTACTATCCACACCCTGAGAATAGCTCTTTCCGTCGTTGTCCTGGTTCTGAACCTACTCTTGATGGGTGTTTCACCCATACCTTTGTTGATTCCTCCCAGGAGGAAGATCCTAGACTTAGGTGCACCGCTGATCTCCTTGTTGCTTAGGCTCGTCGTGAGCGTGAGCTTAGTGCACTAGTCAACACCCTTGCAGCCAGTCTCAGGACTGTGACAGATAGAGTGAGGCCATTTGTGGAGAGTGGTCTCGTTCAAACCTCTGAGATAAAGCTTCATCTGTACTTGTGCCTTCTACGGTCGCGTCCCCAGATGTTGGAGGTGATGTTCCCCCTCGTGGAAGCATGAGAAGGCCTAGTATGGTGCGTGGTGTACCATAGTCTCTCCATGGACCGCAGGATGAGTCTATTCGTCGCTACTATGGTGCTCCGGTTCCACTTCCTTTCGACTTCGGAGGATACTGAGACCGTTGTCGGTTCCAGCTAGAGTAATGTTTGCTTTCTTGCACTTGAAACCCGAAGATGTAGAAAAATAATGTATAGGAGCAGAACTTCGGTGAAGTGTAACTACCGTACTTTCTTCAGTGTTGTATGAACCTAAGCTTGTATGCTTGTACTGCCACTACGTATGGTTTGTACTTCGACTGGTTTCAATAAATGGTTGTATGATGTTGTTTCCATGTTGATGAAATGATACACCTCATGTTCATCCGTTCTGATCTACTATATGTCGGCATGTATTTTGATTCCGTTGAAATTATCACATGTCGATCCATTGTATCTTTTTTCATGGATGTGTTATTCATGATTCTTCTTCCTTTTACTCAGGATGTCGGGTGGTACTCGTGGCCGTAACAATCCTCCTGAGCCAACACCTCCACCGCCATCCTCAATGGCGCAGGTGCTGCAGAGTATTGAGAACAATCGTTTGAGGAACGAACATCTGCTAGAGCGTGTGGCCCAGAACACTGAACGCCGTGCTGCTGGTGTTACACTTGTGGACTTCCTCAAGGCTCATCCACCATACTATGCTGAATCTACTGAGCCTCTCGATGCTGATGATTGGCTTCGCACAATGGAGCGCAACTTCCTGGCCCTTCGTGTCCAGGACCGTGACCGCGTGAACTTCGCCACCTACAAGCTTGAGGGTGCTGTTGGTGCTTGGTGGGAAGGCTTCCTGGCGTTGCAGGCGCCTGATCATGAGGTCATCTGGGCAGAGTTTCGTACTGCTTTCTGTGAGGCTTATGTCCCGAAGGAAGTGATGGACGGTAAAAGAAAGGAGTTCCTTGATCTTACTCAGGGCAGCATGGGCATTGAGGCCTATGGTCGTGTTTTCACCCTCTGGCTCGCTATGCTCCTCGTGATGTCACTAATGACGAGGACAAGCAAGATCTGTTTCGTAACGGCCTGCACCCAGCTGTTCGTTATGAGCTGTTGACCTTCAAGTTCCAGAAGTTTCAGGCACTGTACAATCAGGCCATCACTCTTGCACGTGGAAGAAAGGAGATGGATACTGCTATGAAGAAGAGTGCTGGAGATTCCCGTGCATCACCTTCTGGTCAGAAGAGGAAGCGCCGTGTGTTCATCCCATATAGCGCTGTTCCCAGGGCTCCGTTCCAGCCAAGGCCATATGGATATGATCCTCGTCCGCCTACACCACCTGCTACATCAACTTATGGTGGTGGACAAGGTTCTCGTCCTCCAGTTGCCGCTCCCCCCAGCAATGTTTGCTACCGCTGTGGCCAGCCTGGTCACTTCTCGAGGGAGTGCCCGCAGAGTCATGCTAGAGGTGCAGCTCCTCCTCCTAAGAAAACAGTGAAGCCTGCTGGTGCTGGACGTGGTCGTCTTAACCACATGACTATTGAGGATGCTCAGGAAGATCCAACCGTCTTACTGGGTATGATTTATGTCAACTCAATTTCGGCTTTAGCCTTATTTGACTCTGGAGAATCGCATACTTTCATATTAGAAGGGTTTGCCAAAATGCATGGGATACCTTTCGAAAAGTTGTCAAAACAGTTGACGGTAAATTCCCTGGTTGCAATTGGCAAACCACCATGGTTACGCCAGAACTCATGGTTGAGGTGGGATACCGGAAATTCCCTACAACCTACATTGCACTAAAGTCCACTGACCTTGATGTCATACTGGGCATGGACTGGCTCTCGAAATATGGAGCTAAGCTGGATTGTGCAACAAAATCCCTCACTTTGAAACATCCTTCCGGAGTTTCCATTGAATATTGGTCAGAGTTCACTATTCCGCCATCAGCACGCCCACAACTTTCTCCTGAACTACAGCTATACTTCATGCAAGGTGATTATCCTCCTGAAATTCATGAGTTGTCTGTAGTCAGTGATTTCCCTGATGTGTTTCCTGAAGAGTTACCTGGCATGCCACCTGGCCGAAGTGTGTAATTTGTCATTGACTTAGTCCCCGGTACTGCTCCTATGTCTAAAAGACCTTATCGTATGGCCCTAGAGGAGTTGGTTGAATTGAAACGTCAAATAGAGGAGTTAGAAGAAAAAGGTTTCATCCAACCTTACACATCTTCTTGGGGTTGTCCCACTATCTTTGTCAAGATGCGGGATACCAATGTTTCACGTCTGGTTGTTGATTATCGGCCGCTGAATGCAGTGACCATCAAAAACAAATACCCTCTTCCAAGAATCAACGACCTTTTTGATCAGTTAGCTGGTGCAACTGTCTTTTCCAAGATGGACCTGCGATCAGGATACCATCAAATAAAGATTAGAAAGGAAGACATTCCCAAAACGGCGTTCACTACTCGTTATGGTCTTTATGAGTACACCGTCATGTCTTTCGGTCTTACCAACGCTCCAACCTACCTTCATGAGGCTTATGAACTCGTTATTCATGGAGTATCTTGATAAATTAGTCGGGGTCTACATAGACGATATCTTGGTCTATTCCAAAACCGAAGATGAACATTCTGAACACATGCGTTTGGTGTTGTCCAAACTCCGTGAGCACAAGTTGTATGCCAAGTTCTCCAAGTGCGAGTTCTGTTTAAAAGAGCTCATCTACCCCGGACACGTAGTGTCTGGTGAAGGTGTTGCCGTCATTCTAGACAAGGTTCAAACCATTTTGGACAGGGAAACAACTAAGTCAGTCAAGGATGTTCGGAGTTTTCTCGGAATGGCAGGTTACTACCGTTGTTTCATTGAGAACTTCTCCAAAATTGTTGTCGATACATCGTAGTAGAATTCATAGACGGGGGTGCCATGAGACTACTGATAGACGCGTGGGGGGACGTGGTAGTATGACGAACAATGACACCAAAGTTTTACCCAGGTTCGGTACGTCGCAACTAGGCGGCGTTCCTACTCCTGCAATCTCACTAAATCAGGGCAGAAGCCCGAAGTATACAAAGTACAATGTAAGTTAGGTTTAGCTACTCGACAAGGATGAACCTCTCGGCGAGTTAGCTTCTAGCTTATTGTCTGTCTCTTATCTCCCGTCCGGCTTTATATAATAGTCGGGTTAGGACTTACAGAAAAAGAAACCTAGAAGACTACGGTAAGTTCTAACTTGGAAGGCAATAATCCGCCTTCTACTCCAAGCCATACCACGTGGGCTGTGGTCCGGGTTCTTCTAGAATTCGGCTTCCGCGCGTCAGGTTACTGGGCCGCCTAATGGACCGTAATCCATTACCATTCAGGACACCCTCGTAATCCGGCACTTTAGGACAACATCTGATATACCCCTAATTGGTATATATCCGACAATAGCCCCCAAGAAGGATTGAGACTTCAATTCACCGTCTTTTGTCAAATTCGCATTCGTTCCAAGAAATGTCAGCTCTTCGTCTTGATTCTTCTTTTCCTTCAAATCATGCTTTAACGCGAAACTCGGATTTCGGGAATCTGGCCTTTTCTTCCAAGAGCCTTCGTGGAGAAGGAACTTCCTACATCCGCGATGAAATCATGATGACGTCAGGGACGTTTGGGTTTCGAGTGTGAAACCCTGAAACGTATCTCTGACAGATTCTCGCGGGAAACGAGGAGATAACAATAATCACTTGTCGATTCATTTCCCGGATTTGCCGGCGAGTGACACGCGTTGAGAATCCAACGGTCTAAAGAGCCGTTAGCGCGCATCGTAAAGGATTTACGACTATAAATAGCCCTCTTCGTGCCCTCCGGCAATCCTTCTACTCTCCTCTCACCTTCTAGCTCAAGCGCCATAGCCCCCGAGCCACAGTCCCAGCGAGAGCAGAGTAGAGCCCGTACTGATCCAAGCAACGTTCCCAGACTTCTCGTTGGGATCTCGAGGTCCTCACCGCGCCACCAAATCATGGACTCTCAACGCGCTTCCCAGGAACAATCCATCGCCGCGGACATCGATGACATCATCAACATGATGGATCCGTAGCTCGAATCGCCGAGCCTCGCCACAGTCGATGCGCCGCAGAACGTTTCCGGCGGCCAGGCCCGCGAGGATCTACATCTCGCGGCCGATAACCTGGCCGAATCTTCCTCTGCGTCGCCTCCGCCTCTCGCCCCCGAAACGGTGGAAGAAAAAGTCATCCTCGTCGGAGTGGAGCTCGCCGCTGCGGCCGCCGCTGCCAGAGCCGAGGACGAGGGCGAGACTTCCGGCAATTGGAGCCGGTGCAACATTCCCCCCTCCCTTCTTCCGACAATGGAGAAGGAGGGGTTGATTGTGAAGGGAAAGTGGCGGTACGAGGAAGAAGAGTCCGAGCCTTCACCTAAGGCCGGAGAGCGGGTTTTCCTCACTTCTCATATCTCACGAGGTATGGGATTTCCACCATCCGCCTTCTTCCTCCAGGTACTCAATCACTACAACATCCAGCCTCACAACTTGCCACCTAATGCCATTCTATACTTAGCCGGGTTCCAGGCCCTCTTCGAAGGGTATCTAGGTTTAGCCCCTAGGTTAGATTTCTGGATGTACTGTTTTGGAGTTAAGCGAAACCCCTCTGAGGGCGCACTCCCGACTTGCGGGACCATATCTTTTACCCTGCGTAGATTTAGGGAAGATTGGTTCCCAGAGATCAAAAACCTCGGAATCCGTCAAATTCTGGACGGGTTCCTTTTTCTATCACCCAGACGTCCTGTTTCCTGGAAAGGCAACGGGGATTCCACCTTTCGCCACCACTGCCGCCACTCCCCAGGAAAACTGGGCAACCGAAGCGGTGCAGACCCTACCGCCGGATCTTCTTAGAATTAAGCGACGCATCGCCAAACTCGTCACTTCTGATCCACCTCTGACCGGCATGGATACAGTTCTATGCTGGTTAGAGAGGTGAATTCAGCCTTTGGATGACCACGGTCCCCGGCTCTTATGCGACTATACGGGAACCGTGGACGCCATGCGGACGACGAACAAATCCTTAACGGCAAAGGATTTGCAAAAGCGTGTGAACCAATTGGTCCAGCACGCGACCAATATGAGGAAAGCCGGCCGATGTACACGGCGACAAACCCGGCTCCAAAGGTATATCTTTTACATTTTGGGTTTTGCGTTCTTTCTTTCTCGGATAATTGTATTAACCCGGACTATGTCTTGTTTGACAGATTTTCGATCTTTCTAAGACAGACCTCGCAACTGATGCCGAGTTGGACGCACTGCGTGCCAACTTTGCAGGTGGACGGAAACGCAAGAAGATTTCCGTCTCCCAGGAAATAATCGATCCTGACGGGGTTCCCATCGCTACCTCTAGGTTTGACCTCCGGGTTTGCTATTTTTGTCAGAACTTTCTTCCTTTGTCTCGGTTTTTTAATTCCCCGGTAATTCTCTTTTTAGCCTGGCTCCCACAACCTTGAAGCCCAAAAAGCTAAAAAGGCTTAAGTCTATGGCCAAAGGAGGGCCACATCCTTCTCCTGCAACTGCCCCAGATACTCTAGTTGCTGCTACAGAAGAGCATACTCCTGCTACGAACAAGGAAACCCAGTAGACCAGCCATCCCATTGTGCCAGAAACGGACACAAGGGAAAGGGCGGCCCCGGAAATGGGAGGTCCTTCTCAGCCAGCTGAGGAAGATCCCATTCCCACTTTTGATAAGGATTTCAAGGTCATCCATGAAGGCCTTAGCAATGTCGGGACTCTTTTTGCAGAGTTTGCAAAGGAGTTCAACGGAAACTTGTCAGGTTTGCAGCGGATGAGCCAGGTAATACCTCTAGCCCCCAAGCAATAAGTCAAATGCATGATTTTGCCTTAATGCTTTTTTCACTTTTATGCTTGTTTTTAACTTAAGCATTTTTTTGTCTCTTTTCCGTGTTTCAGCAAACTGCTGAGAACATCAACCTGGAAGTTTTCAACAAACTTACCATCAAGAACAAGGAGGTGAGAAACCTTCTTTCTATTCTTGATGTTAAGGAGGCAGAAATGGCATCCACTCAGCTGCAGCTGAAGGAATCAGCAGGTAAGATGTTTCTCTGCTTCCAGTTGTGTGATTTTCTAAGTATTTTTCTGAGTTTTCTAACTCGACTTTTTTACTTGCTTTTCAGCTTCTTTGGCAAAAGCCAAACAAATTGCTGAATATGCCAGCAACGCCAAAAACCTCCGCCGAGAAAACCTGGATCTTCACAAGCTCACTGTGAAGTTGCAGCAGGTGCTGGAGGCCAGCCAACTGGCCGTTGGCATTGCCGAGTCCAATGCCTCCAACCAAGTAGCCAAGGACAAGGACACCATCGGAGATTTGGAGAATGCCTTGAACCAGCGCTTGGAGGAGGGCACCGAGATGGACAAGATTCTCGGTAAGTACTTTACCTTTTACCGGATTTTCCATGTTTACATCTTTCTTTGTTTTCTCTAACACTTTTGTGTTTTACTGAAACAGGCGATAGCCCCCACCTTACTCGGATTGAGAAAATCCGAGCTTTTGGGAAGGTATTCACCACAATCAAGGTTGCGGGGATGTTGCTGGTCAACAAATGCCTTCCCCCTAGGACTGGGGAGTTCTCGGAAGTTGAAAAACTTTCGGGAGCCATCATGGAGGTGGCGAAGTCCAGGGAGTCCACCCTTCGCTCCGCGGCACGCGGTGGTGCGCGCATGGCTCTAGGGCTCATGTGCATGCACTACCCAACTGCCAAATCTTGGCGCGGGGCTTCCGACATCCCTCAAGGATGTACGGAGGCGCAGCGGGCCAGCATCTTTAAAGAAATCAAAGGTCATGCCACCAAGATTGCCACCATGGTGAACGCCTCCACCTTCTACCCGGAGGAAGCTATTCCAGAAACTCCCAAGGAATCCAGCAGCGAAGACGACTCGGATGCCTGAAGGAAGCTCCCTGGTCCTGGGTAGGAGATACGAAATAGAAGCATTACTGATCTTACAATGTAAACTTATTGTAATGCTTTCTGTTCTTTTGTATAAACAAGTACTCCGCCTATTGCGGTAATATTATTTAATCTTTGCAAGTTTTCCGAGGTTTATTCCTTTTTCTTCTAAGTTCTCTGGTTTATATGCTTTAACTGTCCTTAGTGTTTGAAATGGATCGATAGTATTTTAATCTTAATGCCAAGTGACTGGGTATAACCAATCAGTCGAAACTCGGAAACATGGATTATACTAAAGGCATTTTTACTTACTAGCTTCAGTGACCCAACATAAAAACAATCAGATAATACTTAGAGAACAGTAAGGAATTTTTTGAATGAAACTCAGGCACGCGGGCACAATCTGGGTTTCCTTAAGCGTTTTTAGGCTGAAAATCATTCAGTTTTTTAACACCGAGCACGCAGGCACAATTCGGGTTAACATTGAGTATTTTGAAAGATCATTGGGAAATAGATAAAGACGGAATTATGCTTGATACTATAATAAACATGTAAAAATATAGATGTACGAATTCCGACAACTTTATTTCATGATCTCAAAGATGTTTACATAGAAATTGAACTAAGTATAGAAGGGACGTAACTGCTGTATGCTCCAGGGTCCTTTGGTCTCCTCTGGTTCGTCATCTATCTTTTTCTTTCTTTTGCGATTCGGCTTTTCGGGATCATCTGCCGTGTCTCGAATATCTACAAGATAGTATGATCCATTTTTCATAGCCTTGCTGATGACAAATGGTCCTTCCCAAACTGGGGCCAATTTGTGCATTCTTTGTTGGACCAATCTTAGCACTAAGTCACCTTCTTTAAAAGAATGATGTCTGATTTTCCGACTATGGTAACGTCGTAAACCTTGCTTATAAATGGCAGATCTTTGAAGCACAAGTTCTCGTTCTTCCTCTAGGAGATCGACGGTATCCTGTCGTGCACTTTCGGCATCCGATTCATCGAAAGCCTGCACTCTTAGGCTATCATGGATCATGTCCGTTGGAAGGACTCTTCCGCGCCGTAAAATAGGAAAAACGGGGTTTGCCCTGTTGACCTGTTTGGCGTCGTTCGAATACTCCAAAGCACAGAGGGTAACTCTTCCACCCATGCTCCAGCTGCTCTATGAAGAGGAGATTCGATTCTTGGGCGTATTCCTTGCAGGATGGAACTATTCATTCTTTCAACCTGCCCATTGGATTGCGGGTGTGCCACAGATGCAAGATCTAGGCGTATTCCCGTTTGTCGGCAATATTTTGCCAACTCTCCAATAGAGAAATTTGTCCCGTTGTCAGTTATTATGCTGTGTGGAGCGCCATACCTCATGAATATGTCAATGATGAAATTTCTGGCAGTTACACCGTCAAGCTTTTTGATGGGTTTGCCTCCACCCACTTGGTATACTTATCCACTGCAACGAGTAGATATGTAAGCCCACCTCTTGAAGTTTTGAATGGTCCCATCATATCTAGCCCCCAGATCGCAAACGGCCATGTAATAGGGATAGTTTTGAGTGCTTGGGCTGGCATATTCGCCTGCTTGGCGTAATACAGACATCCGGCACATGTATTGACTATGTGTTCGGCGTCTGTCTTGGCTGTTAGCCAGAAAACCCTGCACGAAATGCTTTCTTAACTATGCTTTTTGATTGAGCATGATGTCTGCAATCTCCAGCATGGATTTCTTGCAGAATTTCTCGGCCTTCTTCTGGCGAAATACATCGCAGAAAAATTCCGGTAGTGCTGCGTTTATACAGGCAACCATTGATTACCGTGTATCCTTTGCATCAACGTTTTATTTGTCTTTGCAAGACCTCGTCTGCTCCATCCGGGAACTTCTGATCTACTAAGAAGTTTAGATATGGAATTGTCCAATCCGGGTTAACGAGCAGGACTTCGATTGACTCGGAAACTAGAGGATAGTCGACATCTCCACCTTTTATGGATGGTTCATGCAAATGCTGGACAAACACACCTGGTGGTAGGGTTTTCACTCTTTCCGAGACCATGTGGGCTAATGCGTCCGCATTCCAGTTTTCTTCCCTTTTGACATGAAGTACTTCAAATCCCAGGAAGCAAATTGCAAACTCGTCCACCGTTCTCCGATATTCGGCCATGATGGGGCTGTTAGCGTCCCATGTTTGCTTGAGCTGATACTGTACCAAATCTGAGTCACCATAGCATAAGATGCGTTTGACATCTATGTCTTTTGCAATATGCAAGCCATCAAGCAAAGCTTCGTATTCTGCCACATTATTGCTGGCGTTGAAGTGTATTTGTAATACATACTCCATTGTGTCTCCCTTGGGGAATTTTAGGACTACACCAGCTCCAGCGCCTTCCTTCATCTTGGATCCATCAAAGTGCATAACCCAGTATTCTGACTCCGGCATTGGTGTAGTTTCCATTGCTTCTGTCCAGTCAGCGACGAAATCTGTCAACACCTGGGATTTTATTGCCGCCCGGGGTTGGTACTTAATGTCAAACGCAGCCAACTCGATGCCCCATTTGGCTACTCGGCCTGTTGCGTCCGCATTGTTGATTATATCCCCTAGTGGTGCTTTGCATACCACTATTATGGAATGTCCTTGGAAGTAATGACGGAGTTTTCGAGATGCGAAAAATACGCCATATGCCAGTTTTTGATAGTGCGGGTATCTTTTCTTGGACTCGGAAAAAACTTCACTTACATAATACACCGGATGTTGATCTGGTAGGTTTGCTCGTGTTTCCGCCGTTGTTCTTGGATTTTTTTCATCAGTGTCCGATTCACTATCTTCTTTTTCAGCCTCTGGCTTTTGCTTGGAGAATTTCCTTTTGGAATTCTTCCCTTTGCTTCCAGATCCTGCACTGCCCTTCATATGTTTGTTGAGCCGACACTGTGCGTTGGTGTGGGTGGGTTTTCCGAATTGCGAATGGTGGACACAGTTTTCCGTCTTAATTCTTTCCCACTCTTCTTTTGTGTAGGCAATCGGTTTTGTGCTTCGTCCTTTCCATTTGCTCCCATTTTCTCTTCCAAAGGCTATCTTAACTTACTTTGGGCTTTTGTTGTGCTTCTGGAGTTGCTTTTTTCTCAGGACGAGGGGTCTTTTTGGCTTGAATCAAAGTGTCGATATTTCCACCTCTCGCTCTGATGTTGTCTTCGGCCGCTGCGTGCTCATTTGTGGTTGTAAGCATAGATCCGAGATCTTTGTGCTTTTTGAACGATCATGAACGGTACGAGTCCGGGTTTTAAGCCATTGACGAAAGCACGAATTGCTCGTAAGTAAGTTACTCCAGAGCAGCTATTTTTCATTGCAGTCCACCTTGAGATAAAGTCCACGTATGGCTCATCTTTAAACTCGGTGCAGCGGTTTAGCTGGTTGATGTTGTTGGGGCGTTTGTACGTTCCCCGAAAATGCTGAGTAAAACCTCTAGCCATATCATCCTAGCTATCGACAGTTCTTGACGGAAGCCCGTTGATCCAATCTCTGGCTCCATCCAGTAACATAAGGGGGGAGAAATTTTACTGCCTCTAAGTCTGTCCCATTGTTAATCTGGACGGTTGCGTAATAGTCTGAGAGCCAGGTACCCGGGTTTGTGCTACCGGTATATTTTTGATATGTTGGACCAACTTTGGCGAAGCCAGAATGTAGAGTTATTCTTCGGATCCTGTCAGTGAAACACTTAGGACCGAAGTATAGATCATCTCTTTCCGCTCTATCGATGTGTGCGGAGTATCTACCGGTTGAATAAATAGAAGGGGATCTACTCCTTTCTTTTCCATTTTTGCGTGAACGCGCTTTTCCGGGATTGTTTCTATTTCCTCCGTTATCATGCCCTTTGGGATAAGTTGGAGTTCTACTCCCATGTCTTTCCTTATTCCTAGGGGTGTACGGGATCTCTCACGCCTGTGAGGAATGTCATGTCTTCCGGCTTTCTCAGCAGGGAGTCTCGGAGGCGGCATTGCTTTTTCGTCCTTCCGGTTTTGTTCCTCCCGATCTCGGGGGTTAATTCCATCTTTCGGTAGATGGGATCTGGTTCTGGACGCTGCATCCTTATTATCGGGTTTTTCTTGTCCTTTCTCGGATCTCCTTTCTTCTCTTTCGAATTACTTGAATCTCCAGGTTCTGCAGGTCCAGGTGCTCCAGCGGCGCAAGTAGCTGTTTTGCATAGAGCTGAGTCGTCATGCAGCTTCCCTGATCTTGCTTGTCCTCGTTGTTGCTGCTGCAATGCCTTTCCTAAGAAAGCATACACCCCTTGAAGTTTTTCGCCGTTGGAATACATGACATTGTTGACGATGGCGAACGCGGCTTCCGCGTTTTCTGTTGCGGTTTTGTCTATAGGTTCGCCCCTGGCATCTGTGCCGTTTACTTGCTTTTGTCAGGCCGGGTTTTGAAACCGTTCCTTTGGCGGCAGTACTTCCGGTCTTGCGATTCCGGGTAACCGTGTAGGTTTAATGCCAGATCTATTCCTTCTCTGGTACTCCTCGATTTCTTCCTGCTTTAACTTAATGTCCGCTTGGGTTTTCTGGAGATGTTCTCGAGTTCTGAATAGATGTTGTTGTTGCCGTTGGAGAGCTTATCTCCTAGCTTCCAGCACTTTAGGGGGTTTGTGGGGTCCCACTGGTGTTTGAATTAGATCCTGTTCGTCCTGTTCTGACATTGGCGGAACAGAGATTTCCTTCGCTTTCTTCTCCGCAGGCTTAACTCCACTTCCTCCTCCTGCTTCCGGGTTTTCGTTGGATGGATCAGCCAGTTTTTTCTTCCGGAGCTTGTACTGGAGTTTCTTGGAAGCTTTGTGTTTTTTTCTTGGAAGAGGGAGGTTTTTTACCAGGTTCGTCCTCTGTCAATTCCTTGACATCTGGGTATGTTGGAGTGGTTTCCCCCTCCTCTCTTTCCTCATCTGGCGGAGGTGTTCTAGGGCTTTCCTGACTTTCGGCATCCGTGTTTTCAGCTGGTTTTGCCATTAGTACTTAGTGGAACCCCTCTTGAAGGGATTTGACCTTTCTTTCGAAAGCGTCTTCGTCTTCATCTTCGGAATCGAATTCATCTGATCCGGGTTCTGATTCCAATCTCGCCTCAATGGAGGCTAATACGGAGTCAGTTTTTGAGTTTGTCGTCATATTGACGGATGTCGGATCTTCCACCTCTATTGTGGGATTGTTGTTTTCTGCCTCTTCCACAGCATTGTTTTCATCTGTGTTTTCGAGATCTCGGATTGCACCATACCTATAAAGTGCGATTCAGCATGATATCGACGATCTGAGCAAAATCCGGCGTCATAGTTCTCTTCGACTGGGTATAGGACGGGGTGGGATAAATTTGCTTCCACCAAAGAATCCCATTGCCTCTTCAGTTAATCCGATAAAGATGTTTGCAGATCCAATTGGTAAAACGCAGGCACTTACCAGATGATTCCGTGCTGGCATGTACGATCCGTGGTCGAGGAAGCGCCAGACGTCGTTGTCGAATTCCAGGCTTCCGACAGTTATAGTACTGCCAATTCCGCCGAGTATCCCCGATCGAAACATAACGCCTGACGTCGCTGGCCCCACGGTGGGCGCCAACTGTCGAAACATCATAGTAGAATTCATAGATGGGGGTGCCATGAGACTACTGATAGAGGCATGGGGGGACGTGGTAGTATGACGAACAATGACACCAAGGTTTTACCCAGGTTCGGTACGTCGCAACTAGGCGGCGTTCCTACTCCTGCAATCTCACTAAATCAGGGCTGAAGCCTGAAGTATACAAAGTACAATGTGAGTTAGGTTTATCTACTCGACAAGGATCAACCTCTCGGCGAGTTAGCTTCTAGCTTATTGTCTGTCTCCTATCTCCCGTCCAGCTTTATATAATAGCCGGGTTAGGGCTTACAGAAAAAGAAACCGAGAAGATTACGGTAAGTTCTAACTTGGAAGGCAAGAATCCGCCTTCTACTCAAAGCCATACCACGTGGGTCGTGGTCCGGGTTCTTCTAGAATCCGGCTTCCGCGCGTGAGCTTACTGGGCTGCCTAATGGACCACAATCCATTACCATTCAGGCCACCCTGGTAATCCGGCACTTTAGGATACCATCTGATATACCCCTAATTGGTATATATCCGACAATTGCTAAACCTATGACTGAACTTCTAAAGAAAGGCAAAAAGTTTGAGTGGTCAGAAAAGGCAAAGGAAAGTTTCCAAACTCTGAAAACCAAACTGACTACCGCTCGTGTGCTTGTTCTTCTTGACACAAGAAAGGACTTTGTCATCTTCTGTGATGCCTCTCAACAAGGACTCGGTCGTGTGTTAATGCAAAAAGGTCATGTGGTGGCCTATGGTTCTCGTCAACTGAAGCCACATGAGCGTAACTATCCAACCCATGATCTTGAGTTAGCAGCCGTGGTCCATGCTCTCAAGCAATGGCATCATTATCCTCTTGGTAATCGTTGCGAGTTATACTCAGATCATCAGAGTCTGAAATATCTGTTTACTCAACCGGATCTGAATCTCAGACAGAGAAGATGGTTGGAGATTGAAGGGGTCATTGCATAGAAAACAAAAAAATTCCTACGCGAGAGACACCCGAAAGGCCAAGATCTAATCTAGGAGACGAAGTGCAACAGGCAAAGAGAGGGTTAAGGAGAACACATAACCTCGAAGACACAAAGTGTTACGAGATCAAATCTCGTTGTTGGCGTAGTCATACTCACACCGATTCCGATAGCGAGAAGATGTGCACCACGTCTTGCGGTGCCTCCGTGATCGGTCACACGTACGGTTGATGACGACCTCCGTTCCCTCGATCCAGCGGGGCGCGGAAGTAGGGGATCCCTTGGAACTCCAGCAGCACGACGGCGTGGTGATGGTGAAGAATCCCACGGTCAGAGTTTCGCCAAGCCGGAGACAATGGAATGGAGCAGCGGGTGGAGGGAAAAGGAAGTGGGCAAGTGTGTGTGAGAGAGGGAGCTCATGCCCTCTATTTATAGGAGAGGGGGAGGCAGCCCAAGGGGGGTGTGGCCAGCCCCATGGTGTGCCCCCACCTCTTCCTTCATCATATGAGTGGACACTCCACTCACATCCACTCTTCTTCCCTTAAAACTCCACTTAGAAAATCCAAGAGTTTTTCTTTAATAAATAAATTAAACATTTTTATTTCATTCTATTAACAAACTTTTGCATATAGCACCTCGAATCATTTGTTAATTATATTAACAAACATTCGACGAAAAACCCCTTGAACTATTTCAATTTTCCTCGAAACAATTTCGGTGCTGCCCAAAATATTCTTCGATATTCTGTATCCTCTCAAACATGTCATGAAACTTAAGTGTGTCACCCTACGGTTCGCGAATAAGATAGACATGATCGAGACTCCTCTCCGATCAATAATCAACAGCTGGATCTGGAGATCCGTGATGAATCCTATATATTCAACGATGACTCTCGTGATCGTGTGAACCAACAATGTCGTGACTAATTCCCTTTGTCTCGCGATATTTTACTTGTCCGAGATTAGATCATTGGTATCAACCATACCTTGTTCAATCTCCTTACCGACAAGTACTCTTTTCTCGTTTCCGTGATATGACATCCTTGTGACCTAGTCACGTGCTTGCAAGCGGTGTCGATGTGATATCACCCAGAGGGCCCAGAGTATATCTCTCCGTCATTTTGGATGGACAAATCCCACTCTTGATCCATGATCCTCAACTAATACTTTCCGAATACCTAACGGCACCTTTATAGTCACCCTGTTATTGTGTGGCGTTTGATGACATCAAAGCACCCTTCCGGTATCAGTGATTGACATGATCTCATGGTTTAAGGAATACGTTACTTCATATGTTTGATATAACAATGTAAACTTAATGACTTGATCGCATTGCTTTATTCACTTTGGGTATATGTTCATCACATCATTCTTCTAATGACATGACCCCGTTATTAACAACATCCAATGTTCATGATCAGGAAACCTTGATCATCTATTAATCAACGAGCTAGTTAAAAGAGAGGCTTTACTAGGAACCTTTTTTTGTTTATTAAACACACATGTATCAACGTTTCCGGTTAATACAATTCTAGCATGAGAAATAAACATTTATCGTAAACAAGGAATAAGATAATAACCATTTTATTATTGCCTCTCGGGCATATTCCCTTCAGAGATAATCAAGGACTTTGACTTGGGCCTCAACTATCAACCCGGCAAAGCAAATGTCGTCGCTGACGCGCTAAGTCGGAAGTCTTATTGCAACAACTTGATGATACAACAAGCCCAACCTTCTCTTCATGAGGAGTTATCCAAACTGAACCTTGAAGTTGTTCCTTCCGGGTATCTGGCAAATCTGGAAATAAAACCTTCCCTCGAAGATCAAATAAAATATGTTCAGAATAACAACTTAGGCATTGCCAAGATCAAGAAGAACATTGCTAGCGGATCTGCTAAGTGTTTCTCTGTTGATGATCAAGGTGTTGTCTACTTCAAAAACCGTCTGGTTGTACCCAAGAACCAAAGTCTGACGAAGCTAATACTCTAAGAGGCTCATGACACACCTCTTTCTATTCATCCTGGTAGCACCAAAATGTATCAAGATCTACGTTAAAGGTTTTGGTGGTCCCGAATGAAGCGAGAAATTGCTCAATATGTTGCCGAATGTCTGTCGTCGTGTGAAAGCAGAACATCAAAGACCAGCCGGTGTTCTTCAACCCCTACATATTCCTGAATGGAAATGGGATGAGATTGGTATGGATTTCATTAACGGCTTTCCCAACACCAAGAAGGGTCACAATGCTATATGGGTAGTGATTGATCGTCTGTCAAAGGTTGCCCATTTCCTTCATGTTCGTTAGAGTATCCGAGTCTTTGAGCTGGCAGATCTATATATCTCACGAATAGTCAGTCTTCACGGAGTTCCAAAAAGGATTGTCTCAAACAGAGGAAGTCTGTTTGTCTCCTGATTATGGGGAAGTCTTCAAAAGGCCATGGGAACTCGTCTATCCTTCAGGACCGCCTACCATCCACAAACCGGTGGTCAAACTGAGAGAGTCAACCAAATTCTTGAGGACATGCTCCGAGCTTGTGTTTTATCGTTCGGTAATGATTGGGAGAAGTTCCTTCCATTTGCCGAGTTCACCTATAACAACAGTTATCAATCTAGCTTGGGCAAGGCTCCTTTTGAAGTTCTATATGGCCGTAAATGCCGAACTCCGCTGAATTGGTCTGAAGACGATGAAAGATCATTCTTTAGTCCGGATACAATCAAGGAAGCAGAAGAAATCGTTCGCATCATTCGTGAACGGCTGAAAACAGTTCAATCTCATCAAAAAAAAAAGTTATTATGATCGTCATCGCCAAGATGTTCATTACGAAATTCGCGAGAAAGCTTACCTTCGAGTCACACCTTTGAAAGGTGGAAAACGTTTCGTAATCAAAGGCAAACTGGCTCCTCGATACATCAATCATTTCCCTATCATTGGAAAACGGGGTCAAGTTTCATATCAGTTGCTGTTGCCTCCAGGATTTCCGGATGTCCATGATGTATTCCATGTCTACCAACTCAAACGTTGCTTCAAAGACCCCGTCCATGCTGTAGACCACGAGACTATCAAGCTCAAGGATGATCTCTCTTACAAAGAGGTCCATGTCCGTATTCTCGATGAGGCCGAACTAAGAACTCACAGTCAAACCATCAAGCTCCTCAAAGTTCAATGGTCACATCATTCCGAGAACGAAGCAATGGGGGAACAAGAAGATCGTCACCGATCTAAGTACCCCGACTTCTTTTCTAAAACCTAGGAATCTCGGGACGAGATTCTTGTAAGGGGGTAGACTTGTAACATCCCTACTTTTGTGTAATAAAGAGAGGTGTTGTGTACATGGCATACATGCATGAAAAAGTGTACCAAAAAATTGCATTTAAAAATTAATCAGTGAAACACCGGAAATCACTTAATCTAACCTTACACAAACTTGTTTTACAAAGTTCGTCAAAATGAAACAACTGTATGATATAAATGTCACATTTTTGGAGAGCTTTCCAACGAATATTTTTGTGCAATTTTTGGTTTCCAAAAAGGCCCTCAAAAACCCCATTTTCTGTTTGTTTTAAGTCTAGAAGGACCTGTCTATGATTTCCAAAAACCTTACAAGGGGTTTTCCAGAAAATCTTTTTCCCCTTTTCTTCCTTGTCTCCGGCCAGAAGGATGCGAGACGCCGGGGCGCGCCACCTCCTGCTTCCCCTCGCAACGTGGACGATCTGAAGAGCCTCGAGGAGCCGTCCGAATCGAGGAGTCCCTTGCAGAACCCCCCCCCCCTGTCGGGGGGCTACTGACGAGTAGGGGTAAGACAGGTGGTGAAACAGAGATCAGAGTACTGTTTGGCAGGTAGGCGTCTACCCGGTACTTGCTATCGGGTAGATGCTATTCGGTGGCACATATTGAAGTCCACGAGAAGATAATGAGCAAGTTTGGAATCGTCCGAGTAGCGATCAAGTGGTCGGAGTAGATGGGCTGCAATCCTACTCGGGCAAGAAGTCAAGGGAGCCGTTCTGACAAGATCTCGCGTATCTCGCAGCCATACAGGCGTGCGGTTCAACTTACGGAGTATGGTTATCCGCGCAACGGTGTGGGTACAGTGAGGGTACGCGCCTGTCACGTCTTGTCACTGACAGAGGGGACAGGACGTGTTGGGGGGACTACTCTGTGAGACTGACAGGGTGGACAGGTCCCATCAGCCGAACGGCGCGGCGACTTCCCGCACCCGCGTCAGCGAGAAGCCGGAGGCGTGCTCTGCTTCATAGTAGAGACGTCCCATCGTTCTACCTTTTAATCTTTGTTTACTCGGCTGGGCACTAGTATATAAGGTGCCCAACCCCCTCCTACGTGAGGGACGTTACGCGAGAGAGCATTTATTGCACGAGCAAGTGTTAGAGCTAGAGAGAGCAGAGAGTGGCTACACGGCTGAGGGACAACTTTGTACTGTGGCTACTCGGATATCATACATACAGAGAGATAGGTAGGAGTAGGGGTGTTACCTCCACACGAGGGCCCCGAACCTGGGTAGTTCTTGGTGTTTCCAGTGTTTCCTGATCGCGTCTACTCGACGTGCGATCCCTCCCCGAATACCTACAGCGTCCATCGGCCCCAACCTTAAGCCATCCCATGGCATCTGTCTTTACTCATCCACGACAGTTGGCGCCCACCGTGCGGCCAGCAGCGGCGCTGTCTGGGGTTCATATTCGGATTGGACCCATCTCTGCTTCGGGAGAGCGCGTGGTATGTGGCCTCGTGCACAGATTCGGCTCTTTCGACTTCGTCACCGACAATGCCGGAGATTTCGGCGGCAGGCCCGTGCCTGCAGGCGGCTCGGTCCTCTGCTTCGGCGTGCATCTGCTCTACGTCGCCACCACCGCCGTCCGCGACTTCCCGGAGGAGGTGCTCGTCGCGGATGATCCTCCTGTTGTACTCGCTGCTCGTGGGAAGCCTATTGGCTGCTCTGGGGACAGCGTGGAGGTGATGATGACGGGCCCGGCTATCGATGTCGGGAAAGGTGCGGCTGCTGCGGGCGAGTTCATCGAGGAGCCGGGTGTTGTGACGGTCCACAAGCCCTACGACATGCCCCGGAACATTCCAGGCTACGTGGCTCCTTCCACGTCAACGGCTATACCGGCTGCTCGCGTTGGCGCCACCGAGCAGCTGGGCATGCCGCCTCCCACCGACACCGAGTTCATGGCGTTGAAGGCGCAACTCGAGCAGCAGCGTCAAGCGCTACACGCAGAGGCCCAGGAGCTGGAGAAGGTTAGGCTTGATCTTAACCTAGATCAGAATGAGTACAATAGAGCGCATGGCTTTACTCCCATTTCTAGGCTGCCTAGCAAGCTAGGCACTATCCGTCGCAACTTGGGCGCTGAGCTAGCTAGAGATGGTAGGGCTGCTAACCAATCTGCTAGTTTGAACACTGCTAGTAGGCCAAAATATAGCTCCCCTGCCAAAACACTTAGGGCTGTAGAGGCAGTCGCTGCTGAGTTGCCGCATCTCACTGGCGACGCGCGCGCTAGGCAGCAGGATAGGCTCAATGAGCTAGTGCTAGAAGCTGGCAGGCAGAACGAGGAGTTCCGGAAAGCCAATCCGGGAGCTGGTGCTTCTCAGGTTGTCCACTCGCATGCGGTCAGATCTACGGATCAGGCCTCATCACTGCTTCCTGGCAATGAGAGGGACCAGAGTGTGAACTCTGGAAAGAACAAACAGATGCAGGTGTACGACCCGGCTATCACCGGAAAACAGCCCGCTGTAGTGCGGCAGCCCGGCCAGAAACACGACTCTGCAGGAGCAGGCTATCAAGCCACTAAAGCTCACAGCAAGGGGCAAGGAGGAAACCGTGCGGGAGCATCTCGGCATCAGGCTGCCAACCCGGTTCAGCGGACGGTACAGCAGCCAACGGCTGGGCGGCCGCAAGCAATTGTGGCAGCGGCCAACCTGGTTGCTCAACCCGGTCCCGTGCCGCAAGACCGCTATGATGATGGGTACTCGGCAATGGAGATGGCCGGGTACGCTGATCCAAGGGACGTCACTGATCGTTTGGGTGACCGGATGCTAGAGCCCAGCGACGCAAGATACAAGTTGGACCTGATTCACCGGTCCGAGCTGATTGAGAAGAGAGGGCCACCCGGCCCAAGCTGTTTTGGGCACATCGTCATGGGAGAGCCTTCCGTGAACAAGTTTCAGCTGGCTAGAGGGACCAAGTCCTATGATGGGAGCACCAAGCCGGAAGACTGGCTGAATGACTATGTCACCGCTGTGCATATTGCAGGCGGCAACCGGAGATGGGCCGTGAGATATGTTCCGCAGATGCTGGAGGGCCCTGCCCGGATCTGGTTGAACAACTTGCCCAAGGACAGTATCAACTTCTGGCTTGACTTCTCGGAAGCCTTCATCAGCAAGTTCACCAGCACGTACAAGAGGCCGAATAGGCCGCAGCAGCTTTCAGCTTGCAAGAAGCGGGAAGAGGAAACTGACCGAGAGTACCTTACTCAGTGGAGCACATTGAGGAACACCTGTGAAGGTGTGAACGAGTCACAGGCAATCGCCTGGTTCGCTCAAGGCTGCAGGCATGGCAGCATGTTGTGGCAGAAGCTGCAGAGAGAGATGCCGAGTACGCTCGCTGAGACGATCAAGATAGCTGATATGTATGCACTCAGTGACCCTACTCAGCCTCTGATCGATGCTTTCGAGCCGAGAAGGAAACACCATGACGGCGGCAGACGCCATGACTTCCGCAACAAGCGCAGAGATGACCGACCTGATACCCTGTATGGGTCTGAGCAGGTGAATGTTGTGAACCAAGGCACTGCGGCTGCTGGGAGTAGCCAAAGGCAAAAAACTGCTGGAGCCCAATACGGGCAGAACCAGAATCAGGGCCAAGGCATCAAAAAGCCATACAATGCTCCTCAGCAAGGTAACAACAACCCGGATGGAGGAGATGCTCAGAGATTTATCTTTGAGAACATGAAGGATGGGCCATGCAGCTTCCATACTCGACATCCGAGTAGGCCAGCCAACCACACTACCCGGCAGTGTAGCTGGTGGGACCGTATCAAGAGTGAAGGTTTTGGTCAGCTGCCCTCTCTTCCTCCTCTGCCGCTCTCGGGATCCAACGTGCAGCCCATCCGGGCAGCTTCTCCTAGGCCAGCTGTGAATCCGAGAAGGTAGAATGTGAATCAAGTGGCTCAGGGAGCCAACCGCAACTACGACAACCGCAACCGCAACTACTACAACTGCAACAACAACAAGAAAAACAACAACAACAACAACATTGGCAACGATGGTGGTGGAGACCGCAACCAGTACCAGGAGCACCATGAGAGCTACATGCTGTTCACCACCGAGCCAGATGACAAGCAGTCGCTGCATAGGCGTGCGACAACGGCAGCATGAGGTAAATGCAGTGATACCATCTGTGCCTCACTATCCGCACTCGTGCGAGCAAGAGGTTACCTGGTCCAGAGATGACCATCCCAAGGTGATGCCCAATCCGGGTACATATGCACTGGTGGTGGATCCCACCTTCCTAGGGACCAAGAAGAACGTCAGGATCAGCAAAGTGCTGATTGACAACGTCAGCAGCATCAACATCATGTACCGAGATACCCTGGATAAGCACGGCCTTGCCAAGAACATGCTGCTACCCAGCAGGACCACTTTCCATGGCATTGTGCCGGGAGTGTCTTGCGCTCCGATCGGCCACATCTGGATAGATGTGCTATTCGGTACCAGGGAGAATTGTCGCACCGAGTGCCTGCAGTTTGAAGTGGTTGAGCTTCAGAGCCCCTACCATGCTCTACTCGGTAGGCCTGCGCAAACCAAGTTCATGGCCTCAACCCATGCAGTCTATCTGAAGATGAAGCTACCTGGTCCCAATGGTGTCATCACCATCTCGGGTGATTACAAGCGCTCCTTGGAGTGTGCGTCTGCTGGTTCTCTGCTGGCAGAGTCCATGGTCATTGCTGCTGAGAAGAAGAAGATACACGAGGTGGTTTCTATGGCCCAAGAAGCGCAAGTCGGTATGCCTGGAATGCCTGGTGCTCAGTATGGAGCAGCTTTCCAGGCCTCCCAGGAAACCAAGAAGGTGCAGGTGGACCCTGAGTTCCCAGACCGTGTTGCCATCGTTGGCGCCGGGTTGGGCGAGAACTAGGAAAGCGAGCTCATCCACTTCCTCCGTGAGAATCGGGATGTCTTTGCATGGTCCAATGAGGATCTGTCGGGTGTCCCGAGGGAGTTGGTTAAGCACTCGCTACATGTGCGTCCTGACGCCAAGCCAGTCAAGCAGGCAATGAATTGCTTTGGTGATGAGAGGAGGAAAGCTATCGGTGATCAGATCACCAAGTTGTTGATAAGCGGATTCATCATGGAGGTACTGCATCTGGATTGGCTGGCCAACCCGGTTATGGTTGAGAAGAAGAAGGAGGACCCCAAGGCCGATACTACATGGCGCATGTGCGTGGACTACACCGACTTGAACAAGGCCTACCCCAAGGACCCATTCCCGCTACCCCGCATAGATCAGGTGATCGATTCCACTGCCGGGTGTGAACTTTTGTCTTTCATTGATGCCTACTTTGGTTTTCACCAGATACCTCTTAATCCGGTTGATCAAATAAAGACTGCTTTCATTACCCCGTACGGGGCTTATTGCTATCGTGTTATGTGCTTTGGGTTGCGGAACGCTGGGGCTACCTATCACAGATGCATGCAGAAATGCTTGCATTATCAAATTGGAAAAAATGTGCAGGTGTACGTAGATGACATTGTCATCAAAACGAAAGAAACACATGCTCTGCTTAGTGATATTGATGAAACATTTGCTAGCCTGCGCAAGTACAGGATGAAGTTGAATCCGACTAAATGCACCTTTGGCGTTCCGGCTGGAAAGTTACTCGGTTTCTTGGTATCCAGCCGGGGCATTGAAGCTAATCCTTCAAAGATAAAAACTATAGAGAGCATGTCTTTGCCGAGATCGCTGAAGGATGTGCAGAAAATTACCGGGTGCTTGGCTTCTCTTAGCCGCTTCCTGGGAAGAATGGGTGAGAAGGCCTTGCCTCTTTACCAGCTCATGAAGAAGAGTGATAAGTTTGTCTGGACATCAAAAGCTGATATGGCCTTCAGAGAACTCAAGACCATGCTGGGTAGCGCTCCCATCCTGGCAAGCCCGCTACCCAAAGAGCCAATGTTGCTGTACATTGCTGCAACCAACCGGGTAGTCAGCATGGTGATAGTGGTGGAAAGAGAAGAGGAAGGCAAAAAGGTGCAGCGGCCAGTGTATTATCTCAGCGAGGTGCTATCCAGCTCCAAGCAAAACTACCCACACTACCAGAAGATGACATACGGCGTGTACCTGGGTGCCAAGAAGCTCAAGCATTGTTTCCAAGAGCATCCCATCACAGTGGTGAGCACTGCTCCCATCTCGGAGGATCTCTGGGGAAACCGCTAAAAAAAGATTGAACATGTGGTTCCGAGTTTCGATAACTTCTTCTACTTTCAGTGGAAAAGTCGACAGATAAGTCACCCTTACCGTCCCTTTACAGAACCGTACATGAGATTTTCACCTCATACGGCTCCTCGGTCAATTTTTTTTGAAGGGATCCTTTTCCTCGTTCGAGAGTCTCCGCCCTTCATAATCTTATGACGAGTAGAGCTTCCCCTATCACAGATTCCCCGGTAGGTTATTCTTTACTTTCGGTTGATGTGAGTAATACGCAAGTTATGGGAAGTTAAAAAATGAGAGATACCATTCTTGATCCTGGGAGGTACATTTTGGATGGATGTGTAATTCTTCATGAAGTTTTGCATGAGTTGAAAACCTCTCACTTTGAAGGAATTTTGCTGAAGTTGGACTTTGAAAAAGCTTATGATAGAGTTCAGTGGCCTTTTAATGCATAGGAAAAGCGGCCGAGTAGCCAAGTGGGCAATTGAGCTAGCCGCGTACACCCCTCTGTACGAGAGAAGAGAAGCGATCAAGTCACAAACTCTGGCAGATTTCTTGGTGGATTGGGCCGAGATGCAGTATGATCCTCCCTTGCCGGAAAACAACTATTGGAAAATGCATTTTGATGGCTCCAAAGTAAAGGAAGGCCTTGGTGCTGGCGTGGTGCTTACGTCACCCAAGCGAGATCAACTCAAGTACGCACTGCAGATACATTTCAAGGCATCTAATAATGTGGCCGAGTATGAGGCACTGGTACATGGCCTGAGGGTAGCCAAGGAGATCGGAGTTCAGCGCATTGTCTGTTATGGCGACTCGGATTTGGTGGTGCAGCATGTATCCAGCAATTGGGATGCTCTGGATGCCAACATGGCGTCCTACCGGTTTTTGGTGCAAACTATGACTGGGTTCTTTGAAGGGTGTGAATTTCATCACATACACCGAGCTGAGAATGATGCAGCTGATGAGCTGTCCAAGTTGGGGTCTTCTCGGCAGTTTATCCCAGCTGGGATTGCCTTGGAGCATTTGAGAAAGCCATCCATCAAGACATCCCCCAACTCAGAGTCTATCTTCGTTCCATCTCTGCCAGGATCAGAAGCTGTTCCCATGGAAATTGATTGGGAGGCTGCAAAAGAGAACCCAGGGACTGTCCTCTCCAACCCGAGGACTGGCACCTGCAACCCGGGGACTGCTCCATTCAACTCGGGGACTGTCGCATTCATTGAGGGGATCATTTCTCGGTACTCCGGGACTCGGGGACTCGCCCCCAACTCAGAAGAGGTCTTGGTAGCTGATCCAATGGAAGTGGACGAACCAGTGTTTCCCATCCAGGCGACACCGAGTTGGGCTCTGCCCATATTATCCTTTCTAACGGATGGCACATTGCCGACTGATGAGGTTGCAGCCAGGCAAATACAGAGAAGATCCAAGGGCTACACGATCATCAACAAGGTGCTGCACAGAAGGAGTTCTACTGTCGTGCTGCAACGCTGCGTTGAGCCAGAGGAAGGAGAAGAAATTCTCATAGAGATACACCAGGGAGAATGCGGGCATCACGCCTCTTTCGGGCCTGGTCAACAAGGCTTTTCGGCATGGCTTCTTTTGGCTCACTGCTTTGCGGCAAGCTGAAGATATAGTGAGAAAATGCAACGGGTGCCAGAGGTTTGCAAGTAAGATTCATATGCCAGCTTCTGAGTTGTAAACCATTCCCATTACTTGGCCGTTTGTCTGGTGTTTGGATATGGTAGGCCCCTTCAAGCCAGCTAGAGGCAACATGACTCACATCTTGGTCATGGTTGATAAATTCACCAAGTGGATTGAGGTCAAGCTTATTCGGAAGTGTGATGGAGTCACGGCTGTGAGTTTCCTGAAGGATGTTATTCTGAGATACGGCTACCCACACAACATCATCACCGATAATAGCACAAACTTTGCTGAAGGGGCATTCGCAATATTCTGCAGAGAGAAGCGGATCCGGCTAGATGTTGCATCTGTTGCGCATCCGGCCTCCAATGGGCAAGATGAAAGAGCAAATGGCATGGTCCTATCCGGGATAAAGCCAAGGCTGATTGAGCCATTACAGCGAACCCCTGGTTGTTGGCTGGACGAGTTGCCGACGGTGTTGTGGAGTCTAAGGACTACCCCTAACCGATCAACCGGATACACACCATTCTTCCTAGTATATGGAGCTGAGGCCGTGTTGCCCACTGACCTAGAGCATGACTCGCCCCGAGTAACCCTCTACACTGAGGCGGAGGCGAGAGAAGCTCGAGAAAATGACGTTGACCTACTAGAAGAAGCAAGAGAGCTAACTATGTCACGTTCAGCCATATATCAGCAAAACCTGAGGCGTTATCACAGCCGGAAAGTAAACCCAAGGGTTTTCCGAGAAGGAGACATGGTCCTTAGGCTTGTGCAGCGCACGACCGGGATGCACAAGCTATCCGCTCCGTGGGAAGGGCCCTTCATGGTGAGCAAGGCTCTACACAATGATGCCTACTATCTAGTTGACGCACAGGCACCCCACAAGAACAGGACGGATAAAGCTGGAGAGGAATCCAAGCGCCCCTGGAATGTAGCTCTACTCCGCCGTTTTCATTCATGAGAAAAAGTTGTATTTATCTCCTCAAACCGGGTTGAAATTCTAGTCGGCACTCCGAATTCAAACTTGGGGACTGCCCGTGCAAAACCTTGCCTTGTGTTATCTACTTTATTTCCTTTGTCTACTCGGTTGGTCTACTTAGAATTTCATGCGCATATCTAGTAGTGTGCTTAAACCCACGGGCCAAATCTTCGACTCTGCTGCTGTCCGCAACCCGGCTTCATGGCAAGCAAGAGAACAAGCCAAAGGTCAATGAACACACGAAAAATTGCTAAGGAAAAGAAAGGTGTAGCAACCGAGTAGGGTGTTCTTTACTTTTCTGTATCTCTTTTCGGTTAAGTGGTGGGCAGCGTTACCATGCAATTTTCTAAGTGGCTAAGTATCTGAAACTTGAACTTTGAAATCTTGTGACTCGACTACCAAAAAGCCACAAGTGGAAGGTAAGAGCAAAGACAAAAAGAACAAGTGAATGAAAAATGCAACTCGGGGACTTGCATTGAAACGCAACCCGACATTGAGCCAGAGTTGCTAAAGTGATAAAGTTGAGTAGCAAAGGACTTAAAACATAAACTTGTTCGATACATATGCACCCGGCATCCCGGGGATCTGATGAGATTGGTTAGAGACAAAGTGTGCAGGAATTCAGGCAACAGTGGAGGTAGTGGTATCCGAGTTGGTGTCGTTGGGTGCAACTGGCTCGGAGGCAACAGTTGTAGAGGTTGGCTCGGCAGCAGAAGGAGTTGTAGTAGTGGAGGTTGGCTCTGATGCGGAGTTGGAAGCTTGAGTAGCCGCGGTGCCGCGGAGAGGGTAGAGCTCGGGAGCTGGGTCCTCAATCACCATCTCAGTGGTGACGACCGCCTCCTGTGCGGTGGGTTGCGACTGCTCAGTCTCCGGGTTGGCTCCCATCCCGGAGTCCTCTGTGGCGCCACGCTGCTCGGTTTCCACCCTTTCGGCTTCTCCGTGCTCGGACTCCTCGTTCTCGGTTCCCTCTTCATGCTCGGACCCCTCCTGCTCATCTTCTTCGACATCTTGGTTGTGCTCTTCGTCGTCATCATCCTCGAACTCGGCCTCGCTGTCATCCACATCGCCCTCAACATCTGTATCCAGCTCGGTGGGGCCGTCAATGAATAGGCTGGTGTCAGCGTAGGAGGCAAGCTCATAGGCCACTTCTTTCCGGTGGGAGACACACTCAGGGCGTGCAGTCCACTTGGATCCGTTGCGGCGAGTGCCAATCCTATCGAGATCTAAGTTCTCGTACCAGGACAGAATGAAGTGAAGGAGCTCGTCAGCGCCTGCCCAAGCTGTGGAAGCACGCCACTTCTTCAAATCCACCTTGGCGTGGTCCAGGTTGGCTGCGATGTCGCGGAAGGTCTCCGGAACATCTTTCTCAGGCCAGAACAGCTTACGCAACTTAATTGCAGTAGACACCTTGGAGGTGCCCAAGCCTTTGAGGGAGCGTATTTGGGTCTTGAGGTTGACGAGATGATCGTTGATGCTGGAGGTATTGTCAAAGTTTAGACCAGCTGCGGCCCTGACCTTCCTTGCCTTGTCCAGGGCCGTTTCACTAGCGGAACGAAGTTCCGGGAAGATATCTGAATCAGGAGGTGCAGAGTTGGATCAGAAAGAGTGACCGAGAAGAAAGGAGAGACTGAGTAGAAGAAGACAGAGAAGAAAAAAGCCAAGCAAAGTAGAGTGTAGCGGCAACTCACATTCCATCTCTACCACCAGGGCTCCCATCTTGATTTTCCAATCTTCTGATTCTCGGAGTTGCTTATCATGGAGGCGGCGCGAGTCACTGATTTGAGCCTCGAGAGCCTGATTCCTTTCCTTCAGCATTTGAATTTCCAGCTCTCGAATGCCCGCTTCTCGGCAACGGCAGTTTTCTCAATATCTTGCTTCTCGCGGACATGGTTGATGGAAGTTTGGAGTGCATCTGCAAGATCAATCTGAAGTTTCTCGAACTCCGCCTGCTCAGCCTATCGCTTCTTCTGCAACTCAGCCTCTCGGACCTGCACTTGGTGGTGCACTTCGGCTGGAGTGAGGCATTGCTGGTGCTCTTCTCGGAATTTCTTGTATTCTTCTGCGGGTAGAGCAGCAAGTTAGAAAAAGGAGCAGGCAGTAGAAAACTAGGTAGAAGAAACAGAGAAGAAGATCGCTCACCTTCCAGAGAAGAGATTTTACTCTGCGCTGAGGCAAACATAACCTCAATATCCGGATGTTTCTCCACCAGAGCCTTGAGTTCACCTGTAGAGATGACAGCAACTGAGCAAAAAGCAAAAAGCGGGTGTAAACAATAAACGCATAAACCGAGATGCTAAAAGCTTACTCTCCACAGCGGAAAATTTAATAGCACTATCCACGGAGTTCTTCTCCAGTGCATCCAACTCACTCTTCTTGAACTCCAGCTCCCGGTTCCTGTCTTTTACTTGGCGGTGAGACCACAGGAGCTGGCGGAAGACCTTGGTCCTCTCCTGGAGGCTATCCTGCAGAGAAGAAAGAGATTTAATGAGTGTTGGAAGATTTAGCCCGGGTAGATGGCAACTCGGTGGAGCTTTACCTACTCGGCCCAAATCTCGGGGAGTGAGTAGTGGGTAAGAGAAGAGAGATAAAGAAGAAATTTGGCAACTCGGAAAAATCAAAAGAAAAATAAGGTACTTACCACATAGCTTTGCTCAATGTCCTCGAAGTTTTTGCGGGCAACAAACAGCTTGCTAGCCAGAGTGCTGCAAGGCCCGGCCATGGCTACGCTGACAGGGCCGATGTCGGCCTTGTTCCACTATGTCCGGTAGTTGTCGAGATTCCGCAGCTCGGTACCATCCCAGGCGGCGTGGCCAAGTCTCTTTGTGTCCCAAAACTTCTTAATGAAGCCTACCCGGTCAAGGATGGCGGCCTCGCCTTCCTCAGGAAGATCTTCTCTATCCGAGTCGCAGGAGGTAGTTTCCTTGATGACCAGGGAATCTTGCTTCCCCTTGGACTTGGAGCGGGCCACGGCTTTCCACTCTTTTAGAGCGCCTAGTCGCTCGGCTTCCTTGGACATGTGAATCTTGTGGCGTTGCTGCAGCTGAGTCCAGTAATCTGGGAAGGAAGGAGCACTAGTAGAAAAAAGGCCTTCCATACGCCCCCATCAGTCCCCAAACGTCGCGCCCCGTGACTAATGAGTCTTTAGTCCCGGGTCGGGAGGAGACCCGGGACAGAAGGTCATACGTCGCGGGTTGGGAAGCGCGTTGAGGCGCGTGGAGGGCATTAATTCCGGTTGACCTGGCCGCCCGGGACTATTGGTCCTTTAGTCCCGGTTGGCGTGGCCGCCCGGGACTAAAGATCAAACTTCTCGCCTCCCGCGCGGCGGTTTTTATTTCGCGAGCGAGGCAGAAGGGCGCCATTCCACAGCGCGCGTCTCGGAGTCTCTGTTTCTCTTCCTCTCTTCTCTGTACTCTGTCTTCTTCCTCATCTCTCGATCGATCTTCACCAAGCACACACCATGGCTGAAGTTTGGGAAGAATACAATGGTCCCACACCATGCGGCAAGATTCTCGACGTGTGCTACACCAACAGTTGTGAGCGGCTACCCGGTGCTCTTGGTTATTTGACCGATCTCTATGACGCCTCTCCCGATGAACACCGGTTCTTCGGGCTTGATCTGGAGTATACGGCGAATCAGAGGGATGTTGCCGTCATCCAGATTGCATTCAAGGAGTCCGTGTTGATCTTCCAATGGTCAAGGTATAACGCACACGTATTGCATCTTCGATTTTTTTTGTTGCATGTGATCATACATGTGTTGCAACATATCTAACACGTATCAATTTTTTGTTGTTGCAGTAGTTCAAAGTATTGTTCGGCCCTTGTTGATTTTCTTGTCAACAGGGGGTTTGACTTTTGCAGCGTTGACATCACGCAAGACCGTCCGAAGTTGATGCGGTTGGGTATTAAGATACCTGAAGATCACTACATTGATCTTCAGAATCTTATCCAGTTGAAGGGGCCAAAGACCGGGATGGCTGTCATGGCAACTGCCTTGATCCACGAGGGCTACGAAAGGATGAAGTCCGATTTCCCCTCGAAGAATCACCGTTATTGGGAGAAGACCCCACTGGACTTGACGAACGTCAAGTATGCAGCCATAGATGCATTTGTCTCCTACGAGTTGTTCCGCATCTACTCGACGGAGCCATAGATGTATATATGCATGTAATGGGTTATCTTAGTATATATATGTAATGGATATCTTTTGTTATGTAAATGTTCCGTATTGTGAGACTTATGTAATGGATATCTTTTGTTATCACTTGTCTTTTGTTATCACTTGTCTTTTGTCAAACACACGTTTCAAAACAAGCAAAAACAAGAACACATCAAGAAAACAAAACAGAAAAACTACAGATTCTATATATCTGTTAACAAAAAATTAGTATTATTGTTCTTCATTTTTTGATATATTATTTGTATTATTAAGATTTTAAAATGAATTAGTATTATTGTTCTTCATTTTTTGATATATTATTTGTATTATTAAGATTTTAAAATGAATTAGTATTATTCTTCTTCATTTTTTGATATATTATTTGTATTATTAAGATTTTAAAATGAATTAGTATTATTGTTCTTCATTTTTTGATATATTATTTGTATTATTAAGATTTTAAAATGAATTAGTATTATTGTTCTTCATTTTTTGATATATTATTTGTATTATTAAGATTTTAAAATGAATTAGTATTATTGTTCTTCATTTTTTGATATATTATTTGTATTATTAAGATTTTAAAATGAATTAGTATTATTGTTCTTCATTTTTTGATATATTATTTGTATTATTAAGATTTTAAAATGAATTAGTTTTATTGTTCTTCATTTTTTGATATATTATTTGTATTATTAAGATTTTAAAATGAATTAGTATTATTGTTCTTCATTTTTTGATATATTATTTGTATTATTAAGATTTTAAAATGAATTAGTTCTATTTTTCTTAATTTTTTTATATATTATTTGTATTTTTAGAAATAATACAAATTGAAAGTTAAAGTTTATTTATTTATTCAAAATAATTAATTACATCATTACTTTTGTTTATTAAAAGATTTATTTGAAATTCAGAAAACAAAAGAAATGTGGCATCGAGTCTCATGTTAATAGGAATGATATGATACTAGTATCACATACATGCGTGCGAAACACTTGGATGCGGGACGGGATGGAACTCGGAAGTTAAGCGTGCTAGTGCTAGAGTAGTGGGAGGATGGGTGACCGAGCGGGAAGTTTGACCAAGAGTAAGTAATTTGACTAGAGATAATTGTAGTTAGACACTAAGCAAATAATACAAATTCTGAAGAAAAAAAAGGGAGTGAAAAAAAGAGGGAGTGAAAAAAAGGGAGTGAAAAATAATTAGAAACCAAATGAATTAAAAAAATTACGAAATAAATCTAGTCCCGGTTCATGTGGCCAACCGGGACTAAATGTCCTCCGCCTCCCGGCTCCGCCACCCGCCCACGTGGACGGGCCTTTAGTCCCGGTTCGCAGTCTGTCGCGACTATAGAGTGGGGTTTTAGTCGCGCATTGCTAGTCCCGGTTGCTGGGTCGGGACTACATGCCCTGGCGAACCGGGACTACAGCCCTATTTTCTACCAGTGGAGCCTTCTCGGTCTCCCTGGCGCCTGCGGCGGGATCCTGCTCCTCTTCAGGGCCAAACTGAACGTCAGCCTGCACCAAGTGGGTGTTCGGGTTGACCTCCCTGGCCTTGTTGAGCGGCCACTTCACTGGTGGAGGCTGCGGTTGTGCAGGTTCCCGCCTGGCTTCTCGCCAGGTTGCTGTTGCCCTGATACCGGGAAGGACAGCTGTTGTTGCACAGCTTGCCGCTGTCCGGTTGGCCGTGCGCCGGCCTGCGAAGCACCACGAGGCGGTTGCTTCCTGACGGCTTGCAGAATCACTTTAGCGGTGGAGGGAGTTGTTTGCTTCTTGGAAGATGGCGGAGGCGCCTTGCGGGTTGGCGCCGCTTTCGGTTGATTGGTTGGTGTAGCATCCGGCTGCACCACATACTCACGTGAAGGCTCCTCCGCGGAGCCCTCTGCTCGCTTCTCAGCAGCAGAATCTTCTACCCGCTGCTCGGTAGCGGGGTCGGGCTGCTGCACAGTATTGCCTTCTGTCTGCTGTTCGGCAGCAGGATCCGTGTCCTTTGCAGCATGGCCCTCGGGCTGCTGCTCGGTGGTATCTTCTTGTTGCTGCCCGGCAGCAGGATCGGTGGTCTTCTCAGCTGATGCAGCTGGGGGAGTCGTTGGCTTCTCGGTGGTGGTAGCGTCTTGAGCAGTGGGCAGTGGGCTGGGCTGCGGCTGCTCGAGGGCGTGCTCTGTGTCTTTCTCGGCGCCCGTGTCCTGGGCGCCAGTGTCCTTCTCGGTGCCCGTATCCTGGGCGCCACTGTTCGTCTCGGCGCCTGCATCCTGGGCGCCCAGGTCTGGATCTTCTCGGGGAGGAGAGGGTGCCGGCATGCGATTCTCTGGTAAGCGGTCCCCCTCATCATCAGAAAGTTCCATGAGGTCCGGTGGAGGATTTTTCTTCTTCTTGGGAGCTGGTGCGGCGGTGGCATCCGCATCAAGTGCCTCAGTGAAAAGGAGTATACAAAGGAAGAAAAAAGTTAGAGGCAGCAGCAGAGAAGGGAACAATGAAGGAAAACGGCAATGAGTCAAAAGTTTACTCAGAAAGCACTTACCCGTCCATGGTGGGGACACGTCTCTTGCGGGAAGCGGTGGTTTTGACTGTCGGCTTCTTCTTAGCTCTCTTGGCAGGAGGATCATGTGCCCCGCTACCCACTCTCTTTCTAGTGGTGGTGGGGGCAGCCACGGATATCGGAACCACATCCACGGGTTCCTCCATCTCGTCCAACTCGGGCTCCTCTGCAGAAGAGAAGGAAGGGCTCAGAACAAGCAAAGGAAAAGATTCAAAGCATACTGCACGCAAGCAGAGAGGTGAACCCGGTCACCTTCTTCATCCTCAGACCAGTCCCGGATAGACTTGGCCTGGATGTCGTGTGCAGTTGCATCATCCTCTGTTCTATCCGCTTCCCAGTTGGCCTCAAAGATGGGTTTGTCCTCGTCCTTCTGGCGATTGATGTGCTATTGGTGCAAACATAAAGCATAGTGAGTTGAGTTTCGAATAAGTGGTTCTACTCGGAACAGCATGCAAGCATAAAGCATATTAAGCTAAGAAGTTCTACTCGGAACAACATGCAAGCATAAAGCATATTAAGCTAAGAGGTTCTAATCGGAACAGCATGCAAGCATAAAGCATATTAAGCTAAGAGGTTCTACTCGGAACAGCATGCAAGCGTAAAGCATATTAAGCTAAGAGGTTCTACTCGGAAGAAGCATGCAAACATAAAGCATATCAAGCTAAGTAATTCTACCCGACACAGCATGCAAACACAAAGCATATGAAGCTAAGAGGAGTTCTATTCGGTATCAAGCACAAGTACTGAGTATGCAGATAAGAACACTAACTTGGGGAATGGCCTTGGTGCGGCTATACGGCTCGAAGCGGTAAGCCCAGTTCTCGGTGAGGGTAGTCCGCATGATGGACTTGGCCCAGATGGCCACCTCTGCCTTGGTGAGCTCGAACGTCGTGGTCCGAGTGCAGTCCCGAGGGCCTCCCATGTAGCACATTTTGTGTACTCGGGACTGGAGTGGGAGCACTCGGCGCGAGATCCAGCAGGCGATCGGGTCATCCTGCAGGAGCCCTTCCTTCTCAAGCTGCGTCAGGCGCTTCTCTACATGTACGACGTGAGGCACCGTGTTCTTTGGATGGTACCCCCAGTTTTGCCCGGTGGGTAGCGCGTTGACGAACTTGGGAAGCCCAATTCGGTCTTCAACGGGTTTTCCCTTCTCGGGAGCGACGTTCTTCACGTACAAGAAGCCATGCTGCCACTTGCGCACGGTCTCCAGACCGAGTACCCGCGGGTGGTGCCCGGTGCTACGCTGTAGCATCATCGTGCTACCCGTCTGGGTCATCGCGCGTGGAGCAAGGCGGTTGCCTGGATTGGGGACGCTCTGCTGGCGGAGGAAGAAATAACGAGCCCAAGTTTGCACTGTTGGGGTGACACCCAGAAAGGCCTCACAGACGGTGGCGTGAATGGACAGCATCACCATGGCGTTGGGAGGAATATGGTGTGGTTGGAAGCCAAAATGACGGAGGAAATCGGAGAAGAATTTGGAGATGGGAAGGCCTAGGCCGCGCTTGAAGTGGGACAGGAAGACAATGTACTCACCATCTTGTGGTGCCGGGACGAGCTCGTCGCCGGGAGGGCGACATATTACGCCTGGGAGGACTCGGCGGGTGTTCACTAGCCACTGGCAATCAACGGCGGTGGCATCCGAGCCCTCCTAGCCGGCTCGGGCTGGCGCCATCTCCTCTTAGTGATCGTCCACGGTGATGTTCTCGACATCCATGACGGCGCGGTTGCTGGTGGACAGGCGGAGGCTCGTCGGAGTTGAAGTTGAGGATGACGGCGGAGGCGCGCCGGAAGCCGTGCTCTCTGCTCTCACTGCGGCGGCGCGCGAGTTCGCTGTGGCACAGTGCTCTGCGGTGAGGGCGAAGGCGAAAGGGGGTGCTGCGAGAAGGGGAAAATGCGAAGGGAAGAGAGGAGTTGGGCGGCGCGGAGGTATTTATTCTGTCTGCGAAAGTGCAGTTACTGGTGGATTAATCGTGGCAGAGATCGTGGGGCGTGGTGTTACTGCCCGTTAGAAACGCAGATAGCGTGAAATGCGCGCGCCACGGGCACAACTGATCCCACGATGTGAGTCGTGGACTTTCGAGTACACGCTCGAGGTGACCTAACGGGCTGTGGGCCCCGGGTGCAGTGATAGGCGCGTGGCCTGCTGTAGCGATGGCACCGAGGCGTCGGGGGTATGTGGGTGTGACACGTGCCCCGCAGCGACACGAGAAGATGGATTTGATATGGATTGGGCGGGAGCGAGTGGAATATTTCGCTAAGTGTTGGGTGCACGGCAGAGCTCTGTGTTGCGTGTCCAATTCAGCGCTCAGGAGATTTCTCCCAGAGCATTATTCACAGAAGTGCTAGTAAAGGTGTTGAGTATCCGAGTTGAGGAGCAACTTGGCCAGACTGCTTCGCGGAGACAATTTGGTTTAAGCTGGCAGGGCCCAACGAACAAGTTCACTGGACTCTACCAGCTTCGGGGACTAATGTCGGGGGGGCTACCTCCGAGTAGGGGTAAGACAGGTGGTGAAACAGAGATCAGAGTACTGTTTGCCGGGTAGGCGTCTACCCGGTACTTGTTATCCGGTAGATGCTATTCGGTGGCACATATTGAAGTCCAAGAGAAGATAATGAGCAAGTTTGGAATCGTCCGAGTAGCGATCAAGTGGTCCGAGTAGATGGGTTGCAATCCTACTCGGGCAAGAAGTCAAGAGAGCCGTTCTGACAAGATCTCGCGTATCCCGCAGCCGTACAGGCGTGCGGTTCAACTTACGGGGTACATGATTATCCGCGCAACGGCGTGGGTAAAGTGAGGGTAGGCGCCTGTCACGTCTTGTCACTGACAGAGGGGACATGACCTATCTGGGGGCCTACTCTGTGAGACTGACAGGGTGGACAGGTCCCATCAGCCGAACGGCGCGGCGACTTCCCGCACCCGCGTCAGCGAGAAGCCGGAGGCGTGCTCTGCTTCACAGTAGAGACGTCCCATCATTGTACCTGTTAATCTTTGTTTACTCGGCTGGGCACTAGTATATAAGGTTCCCAACCCTCTCCTGCGCGAGGGACGTTATGCGTGAGAGCATTTATTGCACGAGCAAGTGTTAGAGCAAGAGAGAGCAGAGAGTGGCTACTCGGCTGAGGGACAACTTTGTACTGTGGCTACTCGGATATCAGACATACAGAGAGATTGGCAGGAGTAGGGGTGTTACCTCCACACGAGGGCCCCGAACCTGGGTAGTTCTTGGTGTTTGTAGTGTTTCCTGAGCGCGTCTACTCGACGTGCGATCCCTCCCCGAATACCTAAAGCGTCCATCGGCCCCAACATTAAGCCATCCCATGGCATCTGTCTGTACTCATCCACGACACCCCCGGTCGCCCTCCTCTCCCTGTTTCTCCTCCTCTGCACTCGGAACCCTAGTCGCCGGAGAACCTCACCATCGCCGCCGTTTCACCGTTCCCCGAGCTCCTCCGAGTAGCTCCACAGCACCGTAGTCCTCCACCGTGTCTCCTTGGCCAAGGAATCGTGCCACGATGGGCTAGACGAGGAGATCGGCGCCTTCTTCCTCTCTGGCCGTCGGGCATTTCTCCACCGCGCCGTCGTTCCCGCCCTCCTCCGGCCTAGCTGACCTACCCGACGCATCCGTGGTGAGCTACCCCTCCGCCCTGACCCCTCCGTTTCCCTCCTCTCGCTCGCAATCGTCGGAACCACCGGAGCCCGAGGTCCTCCTCCGCCGTTCTTCCACGTCGGCTCGCCGCTGTTGATCCCTAGCAAACGAGGCCGCCCTCGTTAGACTCCCCACGGTGAGAGGAAGCGAACGGGCCAAACGGCACGTCCGGGGACCGCCGGAATCGTCGCCGGCGACCCCATCTGCCACCGGCCGGCCACACCGTGACGCCACGGTGACGTCACTGCGACGTCACCTGGCCACGTGTATGCCCAGGTGTTTTCTGTTTTTGTTTTATTTGTTTTTAAACTGACAGGTGGGGCCCGTAGAAAATGGAAATAACAGAAAATAATTAAAACTTGTAAAATAAATAACTTTCAATTTATAACTCCAAAAATTATGAAAAAATATGCAAAATGTTCAGAAAAATATGAGCTATCTGTTTATACCATTTTCATCCATGTTTCGCAAACTTCAAAATGAGGTCACATTGGAGTTTTAATTAAATTATTTAAATATTGAAAATAAAGTTTTAATTCAATAAAATTAGAAAATTAAGTGTAATATACCAAAATGATTAGTGAAACAAATGCAACCTAGCTATGGGATTCCCAAAGTCATTTGAGCAGATAATCTTGAACACACCCCTAAAATAGGGTATTTTGCCCCTCCGATGATCATCGTTCTCGGCGTAGAACCCTAGCTTTCTGTTCTATCTTCCAAGCCTTAATTTCATTGCATTGTTTTGATCATGCATACATATTTTGTATTGCACGGATACCATGTATTGATTGTTTGCCTTCTTTCCGGTGTTGCTCGTTATCGGTAGACCGAGACCCGGAGGTTGGCACAACCTCATGGCTACCCCATGTTTTGAGTCCTTTTAACCTCTTACTCATGCATGCAGTTCAACTTAGTTTTGAGTCTGTTAGAGTTAACCTATCCACTTCATGACCCCCATATATGTCAACTTCATACCTGTTTACCCTCCTAGTATGACTAGGGTTGTTTGAGTATCATAGAGCCTTATGTGTTATGCTTAGCCATGCTTAGTGTTCTGATCTACTTCATCTGGTTGATGATTTGGGTCACTTTGATAACCTTTTATGTTGTTCTGTTTGTGAGTGTTGAGCATGTGAAACTAACTAAGGCTTGCACGGGAGGCCACTTGGGTAGTGGTTATTCGTTCCGTACTCGCCAACCCTAGGAATTAAGGTATCGCCGCGGAAGCCAAGACTGAGCGTGCAGCCACACGCGGGCCAATGAACCCTGCTCGGTTAACTAACTTGTTTGATCACTTCCATGGCTCACATAGTTTTAGTTTTCCATTTGCGGGTGTGTCATAAAATGTTTTGGAGAAAACTAGGGCGTGACTGGGACCAGTTATTGACGTACACGGATCTTGTCTCGACTCACAGAACAGGTGCCGTCGGGAGGTGGCCAACTCCATGTTGACGGGGTGGCCCTGTTTGGCTTGACTCATTGATAGGGTTAAGCAAGGTAAAGGCCGTGGTCGACCACACTCTTCCGCGCTCTTAGAGAGGAGCGTTACTGCATGGCATTAAGATTCGCTCTTTCGGAAAGCCTTGTCCACGGTTATGGACGACTTGGTGAAAGACACGAGGTCATAGAAAACTATAACCGAACGACTAAAAACTTGTTGACAATGAATGAAGGATGCCTGTCCGACTACATCGAGAGGGGTGATTCTTGTAGCATAAGGTAGTCTGGGGATGAGAAAGTACTGGTGGACAAAAGAACATGATGATCCTAGTAGCTGAGTAGATTCCTCCTCTATTTTAGAAATGCTCTATTACACGTGCTTCTTCTTCCTCGACTTCGGAAAACAAAGATGGCTTTACGCAAAAGAACTTAAAAGCCAAGTCTTGCTGAGTACCTTTTGTACTCAACCTTGCCTCGTTGTTGTTTTGTTTCAACTTCGGCGATGCAGCTGAAGAAGGGTTCTACCTCGACGTCGATGAGTAGTTAGGGGTTCCCAGGTGGCAGCCTGGTATCTGTAGTATGGGTTTGGCTATGTTGCTTATGTTTCGGACTCTTAGTCCTTTTGCATTCTTGTTGTATAGCAACATATTTACTTTCACTGCTTGTTGTAATGTTGGTTTGCTTGACCTATGTTGGTCGTGTAACCTCTGCGTGTAAACTAATCTAGTATGACTTGTTTAATACAACTTTCATGTCTAGAGTGCTGCTTTTATCGGTTGTTGGTTTCGAGCTTGTTGTTATACAGTTTTGGCTATGCCTGCATAGTTGTCGCAGTCGAGAGGTTGTGGAGCCGATGATCCATGTCCGAGCCCGCCTGCCGATGTGATTCGGCCTGGGGCGAGGTAACCCCAGTAACCCTCGATTGTTGTTGCACTTTCTGGACACATAGCAGCTCTGTATAACTTTGGTTCCGTTCCTTCAGTTTCATTTGACTCCTGGACGTTTGGGTATGCATAATTGGTTATGACTAGCATGGATACAAGGAGTAGTAGATCGTGGTGATCCGGCCTGCGTGCCGATTAATCTGGTCTGCCTGCCGTTGTTTGTTGCGGCCAGGGCTGGTAACCCTGAAGCCCTTGTGAGTCCATGAATAGGAGCACATAATAGTATGTATATCCCTGGGTCCGGGGTCTAACATCTTTCCAAACAAAATTTTCGGATTTTTTCAACAATTTTTATAATGGGAGGGCTTTATCGCCTAACGGCTTATAAACCGGCTTACGACTGCTGCAGAACCCGTTAATCACTGGACATCTTTTAAGCACTGATACGTCATAAATGTATCCTTAATTTCTCAAGTTCCATGTTGTTTTCTTAATGTTTCCCACATGTTTGCTATACACTTTTTGTCATTTTTATCGATTTCCCGGGACTAACTTATTGACAAGATGCCATAGAGCCAGTTCCTGTTTTCTGCTGTTTTTAGTTTCAGAAAAGTTGCTCTGGAAATATTCTCGAAATTGGACGATTCAAAAGCCAGAAGTCTTAGAAGTCCCCGAGGGTTCAGGAAGTCGCAAAGATACACGGAGGGGGGCCATAGGGTGGCGCGGATCCCCCATGGCCGTGCCACCAGGTGGTGTGGGCCCCTTGGCCACCCCCCGGCATCGCCCTTTCCCTCATATATACTCCCCGATGCATAAACCCTAAATCAATCGGCCTTATCCACCAAAAACATTCGTAGCTCCGTCGCTGCCGATGACAAGTTTCCGGGGACAGAAATCTCTTTTCCAGCACCCTGCCGGGACGGGGAAGTGCCCTCGGAGCCATCTCCATCGACTCCACCGCCGTCTTCATCGCCGGGTTGTCTCCCATGATGAGGAGGGAGTAGTTCTCCCCCGGGGCTGAGGGCTCTACGGTAGCTATGTGTTTCATCTCTCTCTCTCCCATGGTGTGATCTTTATGTGATCGTGAGCTTTGTAATCTAGTTGAATAAGTAGATGTTACTCTTCATCTGTTATGCTACTCAAGTGGTTTTGTTATGAGATCTCCGTAGACACTTTGATCCCGGTGTAAAGGTGACAATGTGTGCACCGTGTGGTTTAGCATGATATTTATATCTTGTGTTGGTTGACCCTATGAAATTGTGGTGTTTGTCTAGTACCTTCTAGGGCGCTCATAGTGACAGCGTGGGGTTAACTAGACATGGGAATGCGACTTTGAGGAGTGCTTTTTGTAGCCCGATGCAATGAATTGGTGTTTGTTATTCAACCGGAGAGTGGTTCGGAGTAGCTTAGTGAAGAGAGATATTTATGCATTCAATTATTATATCATTGTTGAGAGTGTTCACTAGTGAAAGTAGGATCCCTAGGTCGTGTTTCTAAGCATTGAAACACCATTTACAATCAGTTCTGCTACATGTTTCCTTGCTGCCATTTTTATTTCAGATTGCTATTATCACTTATAACCATCCATATTACTTGTATTTTACTCTCTCTTCGCCGAAATAGTGCACCTATACAAATGACACATGTATTAGGTGTGTTGGGGACACAAGAGACTTCTTGTATCGTAATTGCAATGTTGCTTGAGAGGGATACCTTTGACCTTCACCTCACTGAGTTCGATAAACCTTGGGTAATCCACTTAAGGGAATCTTGCTGCTGTTCTACAAACCTCTACACTTGGAGGCCCAACTCTGTCTACAAGAATAGAAGCGTCAAGCTCTTTTCTGGCGCCGTTGCCGTGGAGGTAAGGTAAAAGGATCTCACATCCTCTATGAGTGCTCGAAGTTATTTTCATTAGATTCTGCAATTATATCTTTTTGTTTCTTTTTTTTATTTTCACTAGCTAGGCTTAATTTAAAACAACAAAAATATGATAGAACTTTATAATGGTTATATCGAATTAGGACATGATGCTTTTGAAGAGAAAATTAAAAAACCTATGGAGTTTTATTTGAACACCATTAGTGCTAATGCTATGGAAAAGTATAAGCTTGGGGAAGCTAGTTTTGATGAATATGATATTTTTAGTCCCCCAAGTTTTGAGGTGGAAATTTTCTTTGATGATACTTTGCCTCCAATATATGATGATTAAAATGATGAGCATGCTATTTTCAGTCCACCTACTATTGAGGAGAATATTAATTATAATTACAATACGCCTCCTATATTTGATGATTATGGTGCTGAGAATAATGATAGCTATTTTGTTGAATTTGCTCCCACTCTTGTTAATAAGAATGACTATGCTTATGTGGAGAGTATTAATTCTTTTATGCATGTGGCTGATGATAAGAATGTTCTATGTGATAGTTATATTGTTAATTTTATTCATGATGCTACTGATAGTTATTATGAGATAAGGAAACATAGTTTTATGCATCTCAATAATATTAAGTTTCCCCTCTTTATGTTAAAAAATTTGAAGTTGCACTTATTTTGTCTTCCTATGCTAGCCACTTTGTGCTTTCATGACTTGTTTTTCTACAAGATTCTTTTTCATTGGAAGTGGGTTAGACTTAAATTTGTTTTACATTTGCTTCTTGATACTCTCTTTTGCTTCAATTAACATTTCTCATGTGAGCATCTTCTGAAATTATCATGCCTAGATAAAAGGCTTTAAAGAAAAGCACTTCTTGGGAGATAACCCATGGTTTTATTTTTGCTTTTTTTTATCTGTTTTATTTGAGTCAAGGGGTTGTATACTTTTGTAGCAACTCTTTTGTATATTTCTTTTCATGTTTTAGTACTGCCAAGTAAGGTTTCTGACGAGAGATGGAGTTGGTTTTCGGATTTCTGCGCAGGAAACAGATTTCTGTTGTCCAACGTAAAAAAATCGTATAAAATTCTGGAAGATCAGAATGATCTGAAAAAACAATTGTTCTTATTTCTCAGATAATTCCGCAACTTTTTCGTTCTTTCAGTTATTCGATCTGAGCAACGTAAGTGCCTTGAAAAAATCGTCTTTACACACAGTTCTGATTTTGACAGATTCTGCCATTTTTCTTGCATTTTCTCTTTTGCGATGTCAAGTGGATTTATTTTCTTAACTAAACATCAGTGGTTGTAGCTAATGTTTAAAAATATCAATAGCACTTGTGCCATACAGAACCAATGGATTTTTAATTGTTGCACTAACCCTCGAATGCGAATTACTGTTTGAGTATGGTGTGAAGGAAGTTTTCAAGTGTCAAGAGAAGAGGTGATATATGTGATCAAGAAGAGTGCAAGGTCAAAGCTTGGGGATGCCCCCGTGTTTCATCCAAGCATATTTTTAGAAGACTCAAGCATCTAAGCTTGGGGATGCCCAATGAAGGGTACGTTGCATAGAAAACAAAAAAATTCCTACACGAGAGACACCCGAAGGGCCAAGATCTAATCTAGAAGGTGAAGTGCAACAGGGATAAAGAGTCTTGAGAAAAATACCATCGAAGACTCTAAGCGTTACGAGATAAAATCTCGTTGTTGGCGTAGTCGTACTCACGCCGATCCCGAGAGCGATAAGATGTGCACCGCAATCCGACGGTGCCTCCGTGATTGGTCACACGTTCAGATCGATGAAGACCTCCGTTCCCTCGATCCAGCGGGGTAGTGGAAGTAGAGGATCCCCCGGAACTCCAGAAGCACGACGGCGTGGTGGTGGTGAAGAATCCCACGGTGAGGGCTTCGCCAAGCTGGAGACCATGGAATGGAGCAACGGGTGGAGAGGAAGGGAGGTGGGCAAGTGTGTGCAGGAGGGAGAGCTCTCACCCTCCTTTTATAGGGGAGGAGGGAGGCAGCCCAAGGGGGGTGCATCCATCCCATGGTGGTGCCCCCACCTCTTCCCTCTTCATGTGAGTGGAAGCTCCACTCACACCCATTCATGCTCCCATAATTTCCCACTTGGAAAATTCAAAGTTTTTTCTTTAATAAATAAATAAAACATGTTTATTTCTTTATTTCAGCATTTATTAATTCTATTAACAAACATTTTCATATAGCACCTCGAATCATTTGTTAATTCCATTAACAACCATTCGACAAAAAACCCCTTGAACTATTTCAATTTTCCCCGAAACAATTTCGGTGCTGTCCAAAACATTCTTCGATAGTCCGTATCCTCTCAAATGCTTCGTCGAACCTTAAGTGTGTCACCCTAGGTTCGTGAATAACATAGACATGATCAGGAGATCCGTGATGACTCCTATATATTCAACAATGACTCTCGTGATTGTGTGAACCATCAACATCGTAACTATTCCCTTTGTCTTGCGATATTTTAGTCCGAGATCCGATCATTGGTATCAGCCATACCTAGTTCGATCTCGTTACCGACAAGTACTCTTTTACTCGTTCCGTGATATGACATCCTTGTGACCTAGTCACGTGCTTGCAAGCGGTGTCGATTTGATATCACCGAGAGGGCCCAGAGTATATCTCTCCGTCATTTGAATGGACAAATCCCACTCTTAATCCATGAGACTCAACTAACACTTTTCGAATACCCAATGACACCTTTATAGTCACCCTGTTACGACGTGACGTTTGATGACATCAATGTACCCTTCTAGTATTAGTGATTGACATGATCTCATGGTCTAAGGAATGAGGTTACTTCGTATGTAAGACATAACAAGATAAACTAAATGACTTGATCATTTTGTTATGCTTAGTTTGGGTTTATGTTCATCACATCATTCTCCTAATGACATGACCTTGTTATTAACAACAACCAATGTTCATGATCAGGAAACCTTGATCATCGGTTAATCAATGAGCTAGTTAAAAGAGAGGCTTTACTAGGAACGATTGTTTGTTTATTAATCACACATGTATCAACGTTTCCAGTTAATACAATTCTAGCATGAGAAATAAACATTTATCATAAACCAGGAATAACATAATAAACACTTTACTATTGCCTCTCTCGCATATTCCCTTCACCCAAGGCATCCCCTTCTTCATCAACTATCTATCAGGTCACTTCTCGTGAAACTATATTTTTATTCGGTCACATCATATGAAATTTACTTGGAGAGTCATTTATTTTTCGTTCAGTTTTCTTTTGTTTTCCTTGTTGCATTAATATCACTGGAACCTTTCATACTTGTGTGTGAGAGAGACACGCTCCGTTTTCATTGCTTAGAACACTCTAGTTTTCATTCTTATTGTTATGTGAGTGTTCACTTTTTGCTAGTACATCGTTTAGCCCTTGTTTTCATGCATCTCTTATTCAGAGATGTTAGTTCTAGTAGAGTTGTGTTAGTACTTTTCTTGTTTCATTGCTATATTAATTGGAGAGTTTTTATTGTTTGGTGTTTGGTAGAAAATGCTACGTGTGGTAGATGGTATAAACAAAAAAAGCTTGCATATTCTTGTAGATCATTAAACTGGTTCACTTGATTATTTGTTGTTGTTTTGAGATATTAATATGCTTAATGATAAACTAGCTGGTCTAGTAGAGTAAAAACAATTAATGGTTGGTCTAGAAGCTTGAAACTGTGCCACACTCAAATAACTAGTTGATGGGATAATGGTATATGACTTCCTTTGCTGATAGTAATCGTAATGGCTTTTTGTTACGCGCTACGGTCGGGGTAGCTAACAGTGACTTCTCACTTCCACGGACCCTCTTGGAGTGATTTTCATTATGCCTTATGATATCATGATTTTATTTGGAATCTTTTAACTTGTGAGTTCTATGTTGCAGTTTTCTGGCACTTCCACCATCCATATTTGCTAGCCTCTTCGGTACTTTGCATTGCTCATTCTCACATTGAGAGTTGGTGCAAACTTCGCCAGTACATCCAAACCCCATGGGAGAACTTTGTTCTTCTGCACATAAGCCCAAATTAACTTCCTCAAAACAGCCACCATACCTACCTATCATGGCATTTCCATAGCCATTCCGAGATATATTGCCATACTACATCCATCATCATTATGTTACTTGTCATGCTTCATTGTTATTTTGCATACTGCTACACTGGCAGGAGCATTTAGTTTTATTTACATCAGATATATTTCAGTTTAAGTTATGAGTACTAAAAGTGTGATAATTCATTGTAAAATAGAGTGTTTCCCCTACCAGTGAGGTTATAAATAAATAAAATAAAAAAAGAGAAAAAGGCAAAAAGAAAAAAAGGCAAAAGAGAAATAATAAAGAGAGAGGGTGTAGCACTACTATCATTTATTCCACACTTGTGCTTGGTTGGCATCATTACTTCAGTTTGGAGAGAGTTTTCATATTATGGCTTGCATAACTATGTGGGGAACTTACATTATAGAACTTGGCTTGTATATTCCAATGATGAGCCTCCTCAAAAGAGCTCTAGGTCTTCGTGATCAAGCAAGTTGGATGCACCCCCACTAGTTCCATTAGAGAGCTTTCATACACCTATAGCGCTATGTGCATCCGTTGTGTGGCAATCACTACTCCTTGCATAACTTCGATAATAAGACTTCCTCTTGTCTAATGATCACTTTAAGTTGTGTGAGACTTTCTTCCATTGACCATCCAAACCTCACATAATGTTCTTTTAGCCATAACATCCTGGTGCTAGGAACCAATACAAAACGCTTGCTTGTTTTGAGTGCACAATTATTTGAATGATTTTCCTACGTGCATATTGTTGTGACTTGACTTGATCCTAACAGGGGTTGTTGTGAGAGTTTGATGCCTTGGATGATTATATTGTTGTTCTTGAAGCTTAAAACATCTCTAATATACTTTGCATAGTGGATTGTCTTTTAGTATTGATTCATTGAAAGGTTTTACTTTGTTATTCCGAACGGTTTATACATTACTCTTTGATATCAACTATAAACCATGGCCTTTATTCATTTGATCCTAGTTTACATGCTTTACATTACTATGATGATCCAGTTTATGTTGGTAGCATGTCACCTCAGAATTTTTTTTTTCTCGTTTACCTACTCGAGGACGAGTAGGAACTAAGCTTGGGGATGTTGATACGTCATAAACGTATCCTCAATTTCTGATGTTCCATGTTGTTTTGTTATTGTTTCCCACATCTTTTCTATACACTTTATGTTATTTTTATCGATTTCCTGGGACTGACCTATTGACAAGATGCCAGAGAGCCAGTTCATGTTTTCTGCTATTTTTAGTTTCAGAAAAGTTGTTCTGGAAATATTCTCGGAATTTGACGATTCAAAAGCCAGAAGTCTTAGATGTCCCGGAGGGTCCAAGAAGTCCCGAAGAGACCCGGAGGGGGGCCACAGGGTGGCCACACCATAGGGTGGCGCGGGTCCCCTCTAGCTGCGCCACCATGTGGTGTGGGCCCCCTGGCCACCCCCCGGCATCGCCCTTTCGCCCATATATACTCCCCGATGCATAAACCGTGCCGGGACGGGGAAGTGCCCCCGGAGCCATCTCCATCGACTCCACCGCCATCTTCATCGCCTTTTGCTGTCTCCCATGATGAGGAGGGAGTAGTTCTCCCCCGGGGCTGAGGGCTCTACCAGTAGCTATGTGTTTCATCTCTCTCTCCCATGGTGTGATCTTTATGTGATCGTGAGCCTTGTAATCTAGTTGAATAAGTCGATGGTACTCTTCATTTGTTATGCTACTCAAGTGGCTTTGTTATGAGATCTGCATAGACACTTTGATCACGGTGTAAAGGTGATAGTGTGTGCACCGTGTGGTTTAGCATGATATTTATATCTTGTGTTGGATGACCCTATGAAAATGTGGTGTTTGTCTAGTACCTTCTAGGGCGCTCATAGTGACAGCGTGGGGTTAACTAGACATGGGAATGCGACTTTGAGGAGTGCTTTTTGCAGCCCTACGCAATGAATTGGTGTTTGTTATTCAACCGGAGAGTGGTTCGGAGTAGCGTACTGAAGACAGATATTTATGCATTCAATTATTTTATCATTACTGAAAGTGTTCACTAGTGAAAGTAGGATCCCTAGGCCTTGTTTCTAAACATTGAAACACCGTTTACAATCAGTTCTGCTACATGTTTCCTTGCTGCCATTTTATTTCAGATTGCTATTATCACTTATAACCATCCATATTACTTGTATTTTACTCGTTGTTCGCTGAACTAGTGCACCTATACAACTGACAATTGTATTAGGTGTGTTGGGGACACAAGAGACTGCTTGTATCGTAATTGCAGGGTTGCTTGAGAGGGATATCTTTGACCTCTACCTACCTGAGTTCGATAAACCTTCGGTAATCCACTTAAGGGAAACTTGCTGCTGTCCTACAAACCTCTGCACTTGGAGGCCCAACTCTGTCTACAAGAATAGAAGCGTGCATAGAAATCAAGCACGTAGGCATATTGATGTTCAGGATTGCTTTAATCTTTTCCAAGTTTACCTTGGTCCCTCTTTGGGAAACGATGAAACCTAGAATTTTTCCTGAGGGAACCCTGGATATGCACTTTAATGGATTCAACTTCATCTTGTAACTACGCAGATTATCAAAGGTTTCTCGTAAATCCTCAAGGAGTGTATGCTTTTCCTTGGAAGACATGGAGATGTCATCCACATAAACATGGACTTTTTTGCCAATTTGATCGTGCATGCACCTTTGCATGCAACGCTGCTATGTAGCTCTGGCGTTCTTCAGTACAAAAGGCATGGTTATGTAATAGTATATCCCATAGGGCGTTATGGAAGAGGTTTTAATTTGATACTCTTCCTGTAGGCGTATTTGATGATATCCAGAATAAGCATGCAAAAAGCATAAAAGCTCAGAGCCAGCAGTGACATCTATTATTTGATCGATTCGTGGTAACATGAACCTATCTTTTGGACACAATTTGTTTAAGCCGGTATAATCTATACACATCATAAGGACAATTATGTCTTTCCTCGGGACTAATACCGGATTGGCGGACCAATTAGTATGAATAACTTCCCTGGTAAAATCAGCTGCTAAAGACCGGATTATTTCCTTGCCTATAGCCTTCCGTCTTCTTCCGTCGTATTGGCGGAGACCTTGTTTGACATGTTTTGCTCCTGGGAAAACCTTCAATTGGTGCTCAGCAAGGTCCCGGGGCACACCTGGCATATTAGCAGAACACTAGGCAAAAATAGCCCCATTCTCAAAGAGGAACTTGATGAGCTCGTCTTCCTATTTGTCAGTCATTCCGGTTCCCACGATGACGTACTTAATCGGATCTATGGGGTCCAGGATGACCCGTTTTGTATTTTCTGAAGCTTTGAAGCTGTCCGCCGGCTTTCGGGTTTCTTTTCCTGCCTGCATTTCTGTTGGCAATACCTCATTTGCCAGCTCCTTCAGTTCCTCCTTTGCAATGACCTTCTTAGCACAAAGAGCATTTTCCAGCTCTAGCTCATTTGCGAGCATAAAATCACCCACAATGGTGATTACTCCGCCTTTTGGCCCTGGCATCTTAAGCTTGTTGTAGATGTAGCATGACCTGGCCATAAATTTGGCGAAAGCCGACCATCCGAGTATTGCATGGTACACACTTTCGAACGGTAGTACCTCAAACGATATCGTCTCCTGTCGGAAGTGTTCCAGCTTTCCGAAGGTTACTTTTACGGAAATTCTCCTAGGCAATTTTCTCGTCTGCCAGGAACGATGCCGTGAAAACGTACATTGCTATGCTTAAGTTCGGTTTGTGACAGGTGTAATTTCTTCAAAGTTCTCAAGTACATAATGTTGGTGCTTGATCCTCCGTTCATTAGAACTCTCCTGAGCCTAGTATTCTACACAATAGGGCTTACTATCAGGGCATGTGTGCCAGGTTCCGGGATATTGCTAGGATGATCAAACTGATCCCACATAATTGTAGTTTTTGCATACTTGAGGTACTTTGGTGTTGGTGCAATGACGGCATTAATTTCTCGCCATGATTTTTTCAATTGTTTTGCTGACGGTGTCGCCAGGAAAGTTAAGTTGCACTCTCCCTCGACCCTTGGGAACTTGGGTTCGCCTTTCCGCTGCCTGCTCCTAGATTTTTTCATCGGTATCAGACTCGCTTTCGTCCTTGTTAGCTTCCGGACTTCGCTTGTTGATTTTTCTCTTGGAATTCTTCCCCTTGCTACCAGCTCCAGCATTGCTCTTCATGTGCTTATTAAGCCGGCATTGCTAGTTTATATGGTTTGGCTTTCCAAACTACACGTGATGCATGCAAGGTTCTCCTTTAATATTTCCCACTCTTCCTTAGAGTAGGAGATTGGTTCCCCACTTTCCGCATTGTTGCCTTTCTATTTACTGGAGATTTCCTTCCTAAAGGAGGCATTTACTTCTTTGGGCTTCCGTTGTGCTTCTGGAGTGGCCTTCTTCTCAGAGCGAGCGGTCTTTTTAGCTTGAACGAGCATATCTATACTTCCGCCTCTTGCTCTAATGTCGTCTTCGGCCGTTGTGTGCTCATTGGCTGTTGTTAGCATAGAACCTAGGTCTTTATGCGTTTTTTATCCCACCATGAACGGTACTAGGCCGGGTTTGAGACCATTGACGAAAGCATGCGTGCTTGTACGTCACTTACTCCAGAGCAGATATTCTTCATTGTTGTCCATCCCAAAATAAAGTCGACATATGACTCGTCTTCGTATTGGACGCAACGTCTTAACTAGTTAATGCTTTTGGGGTGCTTGTATGTACCTCAGAAATGTTGAGCAAAAACTCTAGCCATATCCTCCCAGCTATCCACCATTCTTGATGGTAATCCATTAATTCAGTCGTGCACTCCATCCAATAACATCAAAAGAAGGAATTTTACTCCTTCCAAATCTGTCCCTTTGTTGATCTGGATGGTTGTATAGTAATCCGAGAACCATGTATCCGGGTTTGTGATTTCGGTATACTTTTGGTAGGTTGGCCCGACTTTGGCAGATCCAACATCTAGATTGATATTCCGGATTCTGTCAGTGAAACACTTTGGCCCAAAATTTAAATCATCTCTTTCCGCTATATGAGCATGTGCAGAGTACCTTCCGACTGAGTGAATTGAGGGGGGTCTACTTCTCCTTAGCCCACTGTTGCGTGAATACGATCGTCTTGGTTCATCCCAATGTCTTTCGGCATCCCGGCCTCTGGAATAAGTTGGAGTTCTACTTCGAAATCGTTCCTTATGCCTTGGCGGGGTTCGGGATCTCTCACGCGTGTGAGGGTGTTCATATCTTCCGGCTCTCTCGTCCGGGTTCCTCGAAGGCGGAATTGCTTTTCCGTCTTTATCTGTTTTGGACTAACAGTGAGCATTATTGCCTTCTTTCTGGTTTTTGTCTTCCCGGTCGTCGTCGAAACGGGGTTTTGTATTCTTTTCGCCTTTTGGCGGATAAGACCATGTTTTGGATGCTGCATCCCTATCGTGCAGAATTTTCTTGTCCTTCTTGGGGTCCTCATTCTTTCCCTTTTAAGTTCCGGAATCTCCAGGTTTGCTTGGTTCGGTGCTGCACCAGGGGCTGCACGCGTGGCAGTTTTAAATAAGGTCGAACTATCATCTCGTTTTTCCGGAACGCGCTTGTCCTTGCTGATACTGTTGTAATGCTTTTCCTAGGAAAGCATACACTCCCTGGATCTTTTCGTATTTGGAGTAAAGGTCATCATTGACGATGGTGAACACGGCTTCTGCATTATCGGCAGCAGTCTTACATACCGCATCCCTGCCTGCCGCACGAAACCAGAACCAGCTAGCAAAAAACGCTGGAAAAGAATGGCCGCGCCGCCGAGGTTACTCTCCCGCGCGCCTCGCCGGAGATGGATGGCCGCGCCGCCGCCGTTCCTCTCCCGTTCACACGCCATGGTCGGCCATGCTCCTCTGCTCGAGCTCCACATCCCCGCCATCTTCTTCCCAAGATCCGTGCGCGGCGAGCTTCGGCGACTCTCACCGTCGATCCCCCGAGAACCTCCACTACCGCCGCCACACATGACCAGAACGTTGCCGCACGTCCACCTCCCGTCCTCGCCCGCACCTTCCGGCCTCCGGCTGCGCCACCACTCGCGGGCGTCCACGACCTCGCCTTCTCCTCGCCGGCGATGGGAGTTAGCACCATCCTTTCTCATCCCCGGAGTGGCCGCGAGAGAGGTGCTCCAGTGGAACTGAAGCGATGTTCCCAAAGGCAGCTGTTGTGCTTTCGAAGTCCGGCATCAGGTCTCTGTGTTTTTGGTGATTTTACAGCGGCGGCGAATTTTTTGCTGCATAGCGTATTTTTTTTTTTGCTATTTTTGTTCAAATTATTTGCTACGAGAACTCCGGCGATATCTCTAGCGAGGTCAATGTTTTTCTACAATACAGCAATTTTTTTGCTATAACTGTTCTAAACTTTGCTGTAATAGTACAAATTTGTTGCTATGAGATTTTTTTTCTACTCCACGTGTGAGCCGCTCGATTATCTCTATTCGAACGTCTTACGCGTGGCTAGATGATAGTCACCGCACTTATCGGTTTATAAACTGGTCGTACTCACTTCAAACTAGCGAGGTGGGACTAAACTTGCCCTTGACCTTGTGTGACTCAACGCAAGGCCCATTTGTCACGCCATTTCCGAGCTCGACCTATGGAGTGCAAGGCGAGCGCTCCGAGCAGTCCCGCAATCATGGTCTTCAGTCAACCCACCCTCCCCTCCCCCCCTCCCCCGCGTGATTGGAAGATGTACTCAAGACGGCGAGGCTGGCGGGTCTCGCGGTGCAGTTCGTGCATGGTCGCCACCATCGTTGTCAGGTCCAGAGGAGGAAGAAATCGGCAGCCAGTCATTGAATGATGACTTGTCCGGCGCTAAGAATCAGGATGATCTTCTCGCGATTGTAAGCGCAAAGTCCATCCGCTCCGAGGAGCGTCGGGCGAAGAAGCAGCGCATCGACAGTGCGGCTGTGGAGGCATTAAACGCCGATCAGCTGGAGCGCGGCCTCCCTCGCGGAGAAGGCGTGGGAGGCCAAAAAGAGAGAGTGGAAGCTGGAGGCTCGCCTCATCCGCGAGCTTCACCAGCCAGCATAGCCTCAATATATCATCCGCAAGTCCAAAGAATATTGATTACATCGGCGCCGCTGGCACTAAAGGCCCAGGGGACATGTCTCTAGATCCCTTTTGCGTAGATCTAGGGTTGGGCTAGTTAAGGTCTGTATGATCAACTCTCTATATGCTCGATTGATGTATTATCAACTCTCTCAAGAATGATGAAAGAGTTTTCTTCTCTGAACTTTGTCGCCCCTGAACTTTTGGGTGAAGCAAAATTTCATGTTTTAGAGGTTGATCTGCTTATGTATCTTCTTCAATCCCCTTCAGTTAAACCTTCCCATCGTCCGAACGGCCCTATCCCACAACGGAGATAATACTCCCACGCCGACAATGCCGAGATTTGCCGCCAGAACCAAGAAAGAAGAAGACAATGGCGGGCTGATACGTCATAAACGTATCATTTATTTCTGATGTTCCATGTTGTTTGCATGCCATATGCTACATGTTTTCTATACACTTTATGCCATTTTTTTATCGATTTCCTGGGACTAACCTATTGACAAGATGCCACAGAGCCAGTTCTTGTTTTCTGCTGTTTTTAGTTTCAGAAAAGTTCTTCTGGAGATATTCTCGGAATTGGAAGATTCAAAACTCGGGGGTCTTAGAAATATGTCGTACACACGGAGTCCGGAGGAGACCCGGAGGGGGCCACAGGGCACCCACACCATAGGACGGCGGCCCCCAGGCCGCGCCATGGCGTGGCACTAGTAGGAAAAGGCTTATGGCCACCATCTTATTACTGGCGAACATGTTTTTGTGTTGGCTAGTGCTATTACCGCTGGCGAAGTGTTTATAACATTCGCCAACGCTAAGTTATTACCGCTGGCGAAGCAGCAAACAAGTTCGCCAGCGCTAACGGTGGGCTCCCCACCACCCCGCAGCGCAATATAACGCTAGCGAACAGGGTGAATGCTTCGCCAGCGCTAGTTCGGCTACTACCACTGGCCAACATTTCTTTTGTTCGCCGGCAGTAAATTTTGAATTTTTCGCTACACGCACACTGCATGGACCGCCTTTTTAGTTTTTTAAAGCACCAACGAAAATAATAAAATGTTAAAAAAAAATCTTTGATATGTGGGTAGAGTGTAGTGTCTTGTTCGTATAGAAAATTTGAAATATGAATTTTGACCGTTTATGCAAAATTCAAAAATGAAACGTAAAATGGCCATAACTTTTGCATACGACATCGAAAAAAACGCGTTTAATATGTCAAAATAATGGTGAGCAAATTTCCAATCCAACCTCACTCGGGTTTACCCGATGAGGTTTTCTCAGATTTGTCAAATTCAAAAAGGAAAAAAGTTATTGGAGATAGAAGAAATTTTCCTACAAAATCAAATTAATGAAAGAATTCAAAATTCAAAAAAATAAAAAAAATATATATATATATATATTTTTAGAAAAGATGATATGCATGTCATATTTAGATTCCGCTTATTTTTCTAATCAATTTAGACACATCATTTGTCGAATTCTGAATTACAGATTTGTAGACACGAATTATTCAATATTAAATAACAAAATTCAAAAAATATTTAAATATATTTTGTTGGTATTAGAATTCAAGATTATTACTACTTATTCATTTTTGTGAAGGCGTGCGACACTATGGTCCAATAGTTAAGAGGACTGATAGTACTACACTAACAGCAAAGTATGATTTGTTCCTAGGTAGCTCATAGGTAAGGAACTAAGAAGTTAAGCGTGCTGGGGCTAGAGTAGTGGAATGATGGGTGACCGAGCGGAAAGTGGATAATTAAAATTGAAATAAAGCAAAAAAAGAAAAGGGAAAAAATTCTGCAGTGCGATTAAAAGTTCCCCAATTCAAATGTTTTGAACTTTTGAAAAAATATAATGGGAAAAAATATTTTGCAATTTTAAATATTTCGAAACTTACCGCTAGCGAACGAGCTAAGGTGTTCGCCAGCGGTAAGTAACATAGGGCTAGCGAGCAGGACCTGTTCGCTAGCGGTATAACCTATACCACTGGCGGGTTAGCGCTGGCGAACACATGTTCGTTAGCGGTAGCTGAATTCTGTTCGTCACTGGTAAGGCTTTTCCTACTAGTATGGTGTGGGCCCCCTGGCCGCCCACCGACGTCGCCCTCTCGCCTATTTAGTATCTCGAAGGGTTAACCCTAAAGGCGAGAGCCTTTTCTATGAAAAACATCCGCAGCCGCCATCATCGTCAACCCTAGGTCAGGGGGGTTCTGGAGCTCTCCCCGGCACCCTGCCAGGAGGAGGAATCTTCACCAGAGGGCTCTACACCACCATGTCCGCCTCTGGAATGATGTGTGAGTAGTTCATCATTGGACTACGGGTCCATAGCAATAGCTAGATGGTTGTTCTCTCCACTTTATGTCTCATGTTTAGATCTTGTGAGCTGCCCTACATGATCAAGGTCATCCTATTTTAATGCATCATGTTGTGTTTGCTGGGATCCGATGAATATTGAACGCTATGTCTCTTGATTATCAATTTATCATGTTCCTTTCATGTGTATGTTATTTATGATCTTGCATGGTCTCCGTTGTTAGTAGATGCTCTGGCCAAGTAGATGCTAGTAACTCCAAGAGGGAGTATTTATGCTCGATAGTGGATTCATGCCTCCTTTGCATCTGTGCTCGAGTGACAGAAATGTGACGGATGAGGGATGTATTGTTGCCGTTAGGGAGAAAACAACGATGTTTACATTACACACTTTGCTTACGGCGATCATCTGTTGCTTGCAACTTAATACCCAAGGATTGTTCGGATGACATTCTGATGGTGGATTTGTGGTCATAGATGTAGCTGTATAACGGTCTATGTATCTTGTTGTAATTCCTGCATTAATCACATAGCAATTATCATGTCATGCATATGCACTACGGTGTAGACTTTATATTTGTCAGTTGCCCAGCTGTAATTTGTTTACCACACATGTTATCTATCTTTCTTGGGAGACACCTCTAGTAAAATATGGCTATTTTTTTTAAAATAAAACACTTTTTAATAGAAAGTAAAAAAAAAATACGCGAAAATAAGAATTTCGAAAAATATTAGCCAGCCGCGGTGGGGGACTGCGACAAGCGGAAAGCGTAGTGGCAGAACGCGATTGCAGGCCAATCGCAGTGGCAGAACGCGACTGCAGGCCTATCGTGGTCCCAGACGGCGACTAGGGCACTGTCGCTATGGTAGGGAGCGACTAGCCATCCAATCGCGTTAGGGGCTAGTCGCAGTGCCCCAGTGCAACAGGCCCCTAAATTTTTTGGTTCAATTTTTTTTTCTTCTCCGCCTTTCGTAACTCGGTTTGTTGGTAATTTCTATGATTATTTTACAACGAGGACAATAATTTTACATGGTACAGAATTAAAATTTGAAACAATACAATACGCATAAGGAAAACTAATTTTACACGCCGACTTCACTTTGCTCTCCCACGTGTTCGTGATGGAGGCATGAAGTCGTCATCACTGCTTTCATCAGCTACGGTTTTTGATGAACCAGCACACTTACACATAGCCTTAAACCTAGCTACACTTCTCGGCGTATAGTCATCGTCAATGTTGTCGTCATCAACTGTCTTGGATGCGCCACCACTCTTCCCCTTCGATGTGTCAGCAGTCTTCCCTTTCGATGCGCCACCACTCTTCCTCTCTGCTGCGTTGTCACTCTTCCTCTTTGATGCAGCACCAGTCTTGCCCTTTGAAATTGTGCTAAGGATCCAATGAGCATGGCGGTTGTCTTCTGCAAACCCTCGCGGACATGGTCCAAAGAGTATGCTCATCCATCCATAGTGCGGGATCTTTTTGTTCAGAAACTCTGCGTCGGCAGGCCAGTGCTGCACATTGAGAATAAAAGAGAAACAGAAATTACAACGATGAAAATCCATTTGAACATGATCTAAACTTGTAATTCGATTACCTCAACGTGAAGTGCATAGGCCTCGTCAGAAAATTGTATCTTATCGCTAGTAGTGGGGATTGACAAACCCCGAAACCCTGACTCGGTTTTTTTAGCTCAACTACTCTGCAACACTTATGATACCACCTCAATAGTTCATTCCTAATTTCATCGGTGGATCTAGGCGGGAGCTTATATCTGGCTAATTTTCCCCCCAGAGCAATAATGTGGGCCGACTCAGTCATTAGTTCCACAAAACTAACGGGAATTCGACCCTCCCTCCTAATCTTGCAAGAATCTTTTGCCGCATGATATAGAATATACCATGAGCTTTGTGGATCGAGACCAGGACTACCACTATCAGCCATTACTCTAAGTTCACTAGACAACATACATACATCCAAAAGTATGTCGGGGTTTATATAGGCATGGTATGCAGGCATCTGGGCGGGAGACGGTGGCGGGAGATAAGTGGCGGGAGAAAAAGGGCGGGAGATGTTGGCGGGAGAGGGTGGCGGGAAAAAACGGCGGAAGACAGTGGCGGGAAAAAAATGGCGGGAGACGATGGCGGGAAGATCTAAGGGGGAGAAAAGTGGCGGCAACGTATTTCAATTTTATCTTAGTGCGTATGAAACTTTGAAGTTAAATATGTCACACGTACGTACAGACACATACATAGGTAGATAAATATATCTCATACATAGGTAGATAAATATGTCTCATACATAGGTCCATAAATATGTCTCATACATAGATAGAAAAATATGTCTCATACATATGTAGATAAATATGCACTACTCGAAGATATCATTGCCTCCTGCGTCGCCGCAATTCACGCAGGGGGGCATGGTACGGGAGTCGTCCACTCATACCTGTGGGTGCTCTAGTTTCACGAGGCACTGTGAAGCTTGCATCCTGTGAATCATCTGCATCCTGTGTACCCTGTGTGGGGAATGATGGAGGAGTCTGCATAGTAGGACCCTATGATGGAGGAGTCTGGAGAATGGGAATCTGTGTCTGCTGAAAGTTACTGTGTAGCCACGCGTCCCGAGTCATCCAAAAATCAAAGGACCCGCTATCAGTCTGCCACCCGGATCCGGATCTAGTCTGCCCAAATAGTCCTGCAGAGATGGAGATAAGTACTTATTAAATATATACATACGGCTCAATTTTTAGGTAAAAAAATGGAAGTGAAAGGTATGCGCACGTACCTTGTTGTGTACTATCCGTGTGCTGCTGCTGCTGCTGCTGCCAAGACGAACCTCCAGCTTCACCTAGAGCCGGTGGCCTAAACATCTGCTGTGGTGGTAGGCGAGGACGCGGCTGATGACGTTGCGGTGGTGGTTCTGGCTGGTCCATGGAGCGGCGTTGCGACTAGTTGAACTGAGGCGGGGGGCGCGGTACATGGTGGTGTTGAACAACGTCTGAACTACAGGTGCACGTGATAGCCTCCCAGATACCTTTTAGCCTCCCTTCCAAGCGCGCCACCCAGTTCTAGTGCTGGGTACGGTCTATCATAAGCGGTGCAGAAGAAAGAGAGCGTGCATAATGGGCACAGTCGTTCCGAAGCTCATCTGTTAGCTGCGCCTATTTTTCACAAAAAGTATGACATAAACTAGATGCATAAAGAGGTAATAAGATAGTCGGTGCATTCGGTAACGAGAATATATATTACCGTGTATTGTCTGGATCCTGAAGTATCATGACTTGGATATGTATCAAATGCAGTAGGGGCCGATATCTGGTCCGGATGAGGGTGATGTATGATACGTATCCGTGTTGATGCCATGTACCTGACCAAATAGAGCTCGAATATAGTTGCATCAAATGGAGCGGTCTCGTACCAGCGACGTGTCAAGGCGGTGTGCCACTCGTTCACATAAGGGGCAAGAAGTTGTAGCCACTGAGCCTCCGTCCAGGTAACTCCCTTCCTCGTGTTGCTAAAATGTGTGAAATAATACGTTATGGTTTGACATATAAGTTATGCTTTGTAATGGAAATATGTGAAATAATACGAAAGAATAGATAGAATATACGTATTCGTGGATAATGTTAGGCACGGGGCAATCAGGAGGGGGAGGAATCTCCAACTGTAGAAGTCCAAACTGGTGCATAACCCTTGTTGGGACATCTCCTCCACGCAAACATCAAAGACGATTTTCGCCTTTGTCATCCAGTAGTCTCGGTCCCTTGTGCAGATGTTAGACATGCCTCCTGGGTATCTACCATTTATGGCTTCGTTACTATACGGCTCCCAAATAACCGAAGTGTACACATCAAACTGCTCGTTTAGAGCTGTGTACGCACACTTTGTCTGCTCATGTGCATAGGATCTCTGTGGAAAAAGAAATATTAGTACGCATAATGTTTGCAAAGCCATGTACGAATAAACGACAAAATACATACCTTGCGAGAGGTCCAGATCATAGAGAAATTAGGCATGTCGATATAATCCGCGTCAAACATATCATTGACGCCGAAAGGCTCCTCCAACCGTAGGATTGGCCGTCCTATAGAGAACCTCTCCCACGACCACAACTGCAGGAAAATAGGGCACCCCAGCAGAGCTGAATTCTTCTCTAAGATGCAGCAACCCTTGCACAAAGCACGGTACGTAGCTGCTAGCACTGTCGTACCCCAACTCTAACGTATAACCGCATCCGGCTCTTCAGCGTACGCAATGTTCATTCCAAGAGGGATAAACTGCGCGACAACCGTGTCTCCATGGTTCTCAGTGAACATCACCCTAGACAGAAGCCACAATATGTAGGCCTCTAGGCAAAGGCTGAGCTGTGTGGCATTCAAATCCCCAAAGTTCTTGATCTGTATTAAAAAAGAAGTGTTAGTGAAAGGCTAGATAGAACTCGTAAGAAATATGTGAGGCATGTCAACGAACCTGGAAAAGTTTTAACCAGGCTAGTTTCGCTCCATGTTTGTTCCTTCTCAGAACATCAAGAGTAGGAAATGAATTGTGAAACCGTAGTGCCATCGCGTCCTGCCAATTAACCGGTTTCTCCAATGGTCCTATGGGCTGACCCGCCAACGGAAGCCCGAGCAAGTAAGACACATCCTCTAGAGTGGGAGCCATCTCTCCCCAGCAGAAGTGAAAGGATGCACACATTCTGCTTATCCTTCACCACTGCTATTTTCAGCTGCCTAAAGAACCATGTCCAGCTTTCAATGTTCTCGCTCTCAACAAAAGCAAATGCAAGTGGAACGACTTGAATCTTGTCGTATGTACCAATGGTTGTAAGGATCTGACCCCTGTACTTGCCAGTAAGAAAAGTGCCATCTACACAAACCACTGGTCGACAATGATTGAAAGCTTCGATGCAAACACCGAAAGAGAAGAACACTCGATGAAGTACCCTGACTGTTGGGAACTCTGACATATACCAGTGTTGGATATCCACATAGGTGCCTGGATTCCGGTCACGGAGTGTGAGCAGTAGCCGAACAACATAGTCGTAAGCATCAAAAAACGAACCAAATATGTTCTCAAGGGCCCTTTGCTTAGCCCTCCAAGCGATGCCATAGGAAATATGGTACTTAAACCTGACAAACACTTTCGTCTGGATATCTTTCACTAACATCGCTTTGCTCTCCACTATCTCGGTGTAAAGCAACCGAGCAATAAGAGTAGACGAAAGGTTCTTATGAGCTTGTGGGATACTTGAATTAACACATGTGTGCTGAATCAAGTCACTAATCTTCCAACTTGTGCCATACTTAGGGAGATATCCATGCACCCTCCCGGTACAGTTTATGTCAACACACTCCATTGTCAAGTTTTCCTGACTTGACACCTTAGTTTTAAAAACTCTTTGTGTCGACATTGCTCAATTAATTATTGCATCCTTCAGAGCTTCCTTCTCAAGATACATATCATCCAACGCAAGGTTGTTCTGATGATATTGCCAGGCAGAATTATGCCCATCGTCGACTGTCATTGCCGAAAAGAAGTCTTGCCTCCATGATGCAGGATTAGGCTGCACCACATCGTTCACGTCTTCATCTGACTCATCAGAATCCTCGTTATACAGACTTTCAATATTTGTATCTTCATCTTCCATCTGGTTCTGCATCTGTCCGTCAATCTCGTCACCGTCTGCCTCACCACTAACATAACCAGTTTGACTGTTCTGGCCTATTTCTATGTCAGGACTACCGGCATCGCCTCCAACTGCTTGACTACACTGTCCTGTTTCATAATATTGACCTTCACCAGAATAGTTAATCTCTTGACTCCTTTGTCCAGGATTGTACCCATACTCAACCTCAGGTTCAATCGCCTCCTTCTTGATAGGGAGTATTAAGGCGATAGGATTTACACTCCTCTTTTCGCAACCTTCTAACCAGCTAGTCCACTGAGAGTCCCGCTCTATCGCCCTCAAATAAAATAAAGGATTTGTTCTTGACCGACTCCACAGAGCATGTACACCGACGGTGTAAGTTTCGGTATCAAGACCTAAACTGCCTGTCAACCATTCTGTCAACTGGCTAAGACTCCACGATTGCGGCGCACACAATTCAACATCTATAATGTCATACGAACGCAAATCAACTCCCAGCTCATTTTCTTCTACAGTTCCAGCACCGTAAAAGAACATGAACTTCACTAAATCAGATATTTGTGATGGCATAAAAAATAACCGTCCTCTCTATATTAATGTTATTCAATATTTATGCGTTCAACTACTTATTACGATGGCACCTAACATAAATAAAAATACTCGCACACATCTAACATAAATACGTGTATATATATAACTAGCGATTTACCCGAACAATTTTACTAACATAACTATAAAACTATATACTCGCACGCATCTAACAACAACATGTAAACATGTACAAAATAAGAGAGAAATCGCGTCAAAATCATACCCTTCCAGCGTGAATAATCAAATCGGCGTTGTCGGGTCAGCGCAGCAACACCACGGCAACGCAGCCCACAGACAGCACCACGAACAACACCTCCACCACCATTGCTGCCATCTCTACCACCCCAAGCACCACCTCCACCACAACAACCACCACGAGCTAGCTCATCACGGGATCGAGTGTTCCGTAGCCCCCTCTAACCCTCTACAATCCAACTACGCTGCAAAATCGTGTTTTGGTTGGTGCTATAAGCTGGAAAAATTCGAGCAAGAAGCAGCTAAGAGGAAGAAGAAAGAGGAAAGGAAGAGAAACAAAGAGAGGGAAGGATAAGGCGCGACCGCCGGTGCTAAATAGCCAGGGCCCTATCGCATTCGCAGACTGCGACAACGGCCCAGTCGCAGTGCCAGAGCACGACTGGCCTGCCAGTCGTTGTCGCCGACCGCGACTAGAGCGTGCGCAGCGCGACTGCCCCGTCGACGTGTCCCGGCCAATCAGCGCGCGCCCGTGGCGTTGGCCGACCAATCGTTGCCGCGCAATGCGACAGGTACCCAATTGCGTTGGCAGAACGCGACTGGCTAATATTTTTCAAAATTCTAAATTTCGCGTATTATTTTTTACTTTCTATTAAAAAGTGTACTATTTAAAAAAAATAGTTGAAATGTGGACCTCGGTCCATTTTCCTAATACTGATAATACAAGCATTGCAATCTCTATTTTCATACTGCTCCTACTATTTTACTACTGACATCACTGTTCTCTTTCATCTACTGCAAACAAATATTATTTTCCACACGGTACGTTTAACCTCTTTGTGTTCATAAAAACCGGTGGGATTGACAACCTCACTGATTCGTTGGGGTAAAGTGATTTGATTGTGTTGTGTAGGTTCCACGTTGCTTCTAACCCGGTAGTGCGTCCTGCCACCTCAGCTGCCACAACCTTCAGAAATGATTTCTTTCTCCTACTGGTCGATTCAACATTGATTTCTTTCTGAGGGAAAGTTACTGTTGTGCTCTTCATACCTTCCTCTTGGGTTCTCCCAACGAACGTGTGTTACGCACGCATCACGGGCACGGGCGAGGGCTCCATCTTTTACATGGAAAACGTTGAGCTGGATAAGTTATGGGTCCTGCACTTCCAGAATAATGTGTGGGTCCTGCGCTAGGATATGGATGAGTGGTGGGTCCAACACTTGAATGGACAAGTGGTGGGTCCCGCTCAGAAAACGGGCAACCTAGACTTACATAATCCAAAACTCTAACGACAACTGTTCACTTGTGTATGTGGTTTAAGTGCTAAAGAGGGGCATGTCGTGCCTTAACTATTTGTGCGCATAGAAACTTCGCATGGGAGCTATTCGGGTCAAGTGGCCAACTACGACCTTTTCCTACTAATACACATGAAAGGCGTCGCATAGCACCTATTGGCACTCGTCATGCATGATCATCGTAAAGTGTCCATGACTCGACACCTAAAATAAGGTTATATCCCAACATTCTCGGAGCAAAGGTGTCACGAGGACTAAAAAAAGCATTATTACCTCTGCAACAACGGAGCAAGGGTCATTGCAGCAATAGTTTTTCATTTAATCGTCTTGTGCTATCACAGACTTGTGTGTACCGTTTCTCCATGGAAGTGGAACTTTGGCGGTACGGATTTGGTTTATTATATAGAAGTACACTTTTGTCACCGATAATAACCTTAATAATTGATCAGCTCCACATCATGTTCTGTTGTGGTCTGTATCAATCCAACCAGATATTCATATGATTCCAAGTAATTAACCACCTCGTTCGTCCCTACAACCGTACATGCATCAATTGTCATGGGAGCATGAACCTTTCAGGACATTCAGCAAGCTATGTGAAAAAGATTGAAGAAACGAGTAGGAGATTTTTTTTCCTTGCTAGGAAACAAAAGTAAAGTACATGTTCTATAACAAGTCCTTACAAACACACCTTTACTAAAAAGAAGATTACTCCGAAACTTTATGGGTGCCGAAATCGTTTACTCCTACATACACCGGCAGCGTTGTTGCCTCTACATCTTTGCCTTGAATCGGCACTTGTTTAAACTCATTAGCTTGTAGAACCAGTGGTCGGAAAGTCATCGATCGATATAGCCTAGAGGATGCCGGAGTCTTTTTTTTTTAAACGAGGCAAAAGATTTGCCTTTATATTGATAAAGTAGAACCAAAAAACGTAGGACAAGGCCTAAAAATAAAAAAAAAATACAAACTCGATCCATGCCGGCCCCCGAGGCCGCGCCCCACATGGGTTGACGACCATGTTTCCCAAGAAACCAAGGTCGACGACAATGACGCCCAAGCGACCAAAGCCGACACGAAAGGACTCGATGCCTCACACCGGAGGCGTAGCATCTGGAGCCGCCGCTCCGACATCCGCCCCAAAGCTGCCCCCAAACAAGCCGAGGACTAAGACGTACAAATGACCAAAGTCGACAATCCACCACCTCAACGCAGGTCGACAGAGGTGAAAACTCGGAGCCGCCGCTCCGGCATCCACGCCGGCCCCAGGGCCGCGCACCCCCAAGCCGAAGACGAAGACTCGCCGCCGCTAGCCAACATCACTCCACAGGTCCCGCTGGTCAGTGGAACATCCAAGACGAGGCCCCAGGAGGCAAGAGACGCAGGAGCGCCACCCTCGGCCGATCCCGGGAAGCTATGGGGTTTCCCCCGGAGAACCCGACGTGGAGAAACGAGACACCACCAGGATGACGCCTCCAAGAAGGACGCGGCGCCCAAGGGCGTCGCCATCGTCGGCCCCGGCCGACAGCCCGGGCTAGGCTTTCGCCCGGTGGCATGTTGCAAACCCCCACCGAGTGCCCAACAGGGACCGACCAGCCCACCATCTCTGTGTGCCGCAACCTCCGCATCTCATGAAGCCACGGCGCAGCACGCCGACCACTGTCCACCTGCAGCCACAAAAAGTCCGGGGTCGCCGGCCCGGCTTCCTCCAGCCCGACCTTGCCCCTGCCACCACCTCCGACCACCACCTCACCACTACCGACCACCACCACAGCACCAGAGATTGGAGGTGCAGAACCCTATCGAACTGAGCCCAGATGCACCACACCACGCGGAGGCTAACCAAATCGGAGACAACAGCCCCACCCAGCACCATGCAGGCCGGAGCACCACCCAACGGCCCCAAATGAGACGAGGAGAACCAGCACCACATCCAACTCCGGTCGCCGCGCTTCCCCATGCAGCCACGTCGGCAGCCACTGCCAAGATCCACGAAGGGCAGCCGCCCTGGAACCAACCGCTCCCGCCCACGGAGGTAGCAGCCAGAAGAGCTATAACACGAAGCAGCCACGCCGCCAGCGCCGCCACCACCCAGCCCCCACACTTCCGCATCCACCGGAGCAAGACGCCGCCACCGAGCCATCCAGATCCTGCGCTCCGAGGTGCGCCTTGCCGCCGCTGCGCCGCCTGGGCTTTGCCCGACGACGGGGGAGGCAGGGGCAGGGCCGCTCGCCGAATTTGGTGCAGTCGGTGCAACCGCTGAATATGTTCTAGTCTTGCATGCTCTCCGTTGTTAGTAGATGCTCTGGCCAAGTAGATGCCAGTAACTCCAAGAGGGAGTATTTATACTCGATAGTGGGTTAATGCCTCTTTTGCATCTGTGCTCGAGTGACAGAAATGTGAAAGATGGAGGATGTGTTGTTGCCATTAGGGAGAAAACAACGATGTATACATTGTTTACATTACACACTTTTCTTACTACGATTATCTGTTGCTTGCAATTTAATACCCAAGGATTGCTCTGATGACATTCTGAGGGTGGATTTTTAGTCATAGATGTAGTTGGATAACGGTCTATGTATCTTGTTCTAATGCCCGCATCAATCACATAGTAATCATCATGTCATGCATATGCACTACGGTGAATCCTTTATATATGTCAATTGCCCTGCTGTAATTTGTTTACCAAACATGTTATCTATCTGTCTTGGGAGAGACACCTCTAGTGAACTGTGGACCCCGGTCCATTTTCCTCATAGTGATAATACAACCACTGCAATCTCTATTTTCATACTCCTGCTACTGTTTTACTACTGCCATCACTGTTCTCTTTCATCTACTACAAAATATTATTTTCCACACGGTACGTTTAACCTCTTTCTGTTCAGCAAAACCGGTGAGATTGACAACCTCGCTGCTTTGTTGGGGAAAAGTGACTTCATTGTGTTGTGTAGGTTCCACGTTGCTTCTGAACCGGTAGTGCGCACTGCCACCTCAGCTGCATCAACCTTTGGAAGTGATTTCTTTCACCTAATGGTCGATTCAACCTTGGTTTCTTTCAGAGGGAAACTTACACCATTACCTGCACTAGTAAAACTGAAGCTTCTCATGCTAGTAAACCTTCTACTATCAATTGGAAAGTAATTGGTGTTGGCAATACTCCCACTTCTGTTGTTAAATGTTCAAAATTGCCAAAAACTACTAAAAATGTTCCAGGTAAAAGTGCTGAAATTTTTGGAAACATGGGAGAGAATGGTCCCGTTACCTTTGATAAAAATGATCTTGAATTTAATGATTGAAACATATCTGAAGCAATTAAGTTCCTACAAAATCTTGCTAGTTGTCCTAATGCTAGTGCTATGAATATGTCTTTCACAAAACATATTACAAATGCTCTCATGCAAATTAGAGAAGATGAATTAAGATGTGAAGCCTCTATCCCTAGGAAGTTAGATGATGGTTGGGAACCCATCATTACATTTTGGATGATTCTTCACTCAAAAACACTTGATTCCATTGGTTTGGGCCTAGCTAAAAGGCTTTTAAAAAAATCACTTCTTGGTCACGCCATGAGGTGGTGTGGGCCCCCTGGCCGCCCACCGACGTCGCTCTCTCGCCTATTTAACATCCTCGAAGAGTTAACCCTAAAGACAAGAGCCTTTTCCATGAAAAACATCTGCACCCGCCGTCATCGTCAACCCTAGTTCGGGAGGGTTCTGGAGCTCTCCCCGGCACCCTGCCGGGAGGGGGAATCATCACCGGAGGGCTCTACACCACCATGCCCGCCTCCAGAATGATGCGTGAGTAGTTCATCCTTGGACTACGGGTCCATAGCAGTAGCTAGATGGTTGTTTTCTCCACTTTATGCCTCATGTTTAGATCTTGTGAGCTTCTCTACATGATCAAGATCATCTTATTGTAATGCCTCATGTTGTGTGTGCTGGGATCCGATGAATATTGAATGCTATGTCTCTTGATTATCAATCTATCTTGTTCCTTTCATGTCTATGTTATTTATGATCTTGCACGGTCTCCGTTGTTAGTAGAAGTTGTGGCCAAGCAGATTCTAGTAACTCCAAGAGGGACTATTTATGCTCGATAGTGGGTTCATGCCTCCTTTGCATCTGTGCTCGAGAGACAGAAACGTGACGGATGGAGGATGTGTTGTTGCCATTAGGGAGAAAACAACGATGTTTACATTGTTTACATTACACACTTTGCTTACTACGATTATCTGTTGCTTGCAACTTAATACCCAAGGATTGCTCGGATGACATTCTGAGGGTGGATTTTTAGTCATAGATGCAGTTATATAATGGCCTATGTATCTTGTTGTAATGCCCGCATGAATCACATAGTAATCATCATGTCATGCATATGCACTATGGTGCAGCCTTTATATCTGTCAATTGCCCAGCTGTTATTTGTTTACCACGCATGCTATCTATCTATCTTGGGTGAGACACCTTGATGCGCGTGATACACACGTTCGTTGGGAGACCCCAAGAGGAAGGTATGAAGAGCACAGTAGCAAGTTTCCCTCAGAAAGAAACTAAGGTTGAATCGACCAGTAGGTGGAAGGAGTAACTTCAGAAGGTGAAGAGGCTGAGATTGCAGGGCGCACTACCAGTTCAGAATAAACGTGGAACCTACACAACAGAATCAAATCACTTTGCCCCAACGAAGCATTGAGGTTGTCAATCTCACCGGTTTTGCTGAACAAAAAAGAGGTTAAACGTATGGTGTGGAAAACAGTAGGAAAACAGTAGTAACAGTATTAGAGCAGTATGAAAGCAGTAGGTGTTTATCAGTATGAGGAAAAAGGTCCTGGGTCTACAGTTCACTAGTGGTATCTCTCCGAGAAAGATAAATAACATGTGTGGTGAATGCTACACCTTGATGGTGCCTTGACGGGGAAACTTCTTGATGATGATGAATTTTAAGTCCCGGCAACGGCGCCAGAAATTCTTGATGCTTGTGATGGCGTGTTGGGAGGGTGTGATGAGTACAACGGTAAGAATTTCCCTCAGTTAAGAACCAAGGTTATCAATCCAGTAGGAGAAAGAGGATCTTCGGAAGGTTGATGCCACTGGCGGTGGTGATGGCGCCTCACCGGCGTCAGCAACAACGCGGAACCTGCACACAACACAACCAAAATACTTTGTCCCAACGGTACAGTGAGTTTGTCAATATCATCAGTCTTGCTGAAAACATAGATTAGATATATAGTGTGGAAAATGGTGTATGCTTGCAGTAAGTAAAGAAAGCAGGGAATTGTAGTGGTTTGTTTAACAGTGTAGGAAAATGGACCGGGGTTCATAGCTTCACTAGTGGTGTCTCTTCATAAAAGATAGCATGATGGGTGAACAAATTACAGCTGGGCAATTGAAAAATAGAGGTTGCACCATAGTGCACATTCATGACTTGATGACTACTATGATATTTAGTGCGGGCATTACAACAATATACATAGACCGTAATCCAACTGCATCTATGACTAATAATCCACCCTCGGGTTATCATCCGAACCCCCTTAGGTATTAAGTTGCAAGCAACAGATAATCGCATTAAGCAATGTGTGTAATGTAAGCAATCATTGTGCACGCGGGCACTCACACCGATGTTTTCTCCCTAGTGGCAACACCACATCCTCCCCCGTCACGTTTCTGTCACTCGAGCACAGGCGAAAAGGAGGCATGAACCCAACTATCGAGCATAAATACTCCCTCTTGGAGTCACTAGCAACTACTTGGCCAGAGCAACCACTAGCAACGGAAAGCGTGCAAGATCACAAATAACATATGCAATAAATACTATCATCAACTTGGCATAAGTTCAATATTCATCGGATCCCAGCAAACACAGCACATAGAATTACATAAGAACAATCTCGATCATGTTAGGCAGCTCAAGAGATCTAAACATTGAGGCATAGGAGGAGAAGAAAACCATCTAGCTACTGCTATGGACCCGTAGTCCAAGGATGAACTACTCACGCATCACTCCGGAGGTAGGCATGGTGATGAAGAGGCCTCCGGTGATGATCTCCTCTCCGGCAGGGTGCCGGGAGACAGCTTCAGAACCCCCCTGACCTATGGTTGACAACGACGGCGGCTACGGAACTTTTTGAGGATTTTTTATCAGGTACCTAGGGTTTTCCTTCGGAGGGGAATAAATAGGAAAAAGGGCAACGTCGGTGGGCCACCAGGGTGGCCTCACCACCCCAGGCGCGGCCAAGGGGGGCTGCGCCTGGCTATGGTGAGGGCCCCCTGGTGCCCGTCTTCGACTCCTCTTCGGACTTCTGGATGCTTCCGGGGAAATAGGAACTTCGGGATTCGTGGGGTCAAATTCCAAGAATATTTCCAGAACAACTTTTCTGAAATAAAAAACAGTTGAAAACAGGGAACTAGCACTTGGCATCTTGTTAATAGGTTAGTCCTGGAAAATGTGTAAAAATGCTATAAAGAAGGGAGAAAACATGTAGCAATTGGCATAATATCAACATGGAACATCAGAAATCATAGATACGTTGGAGACGTATCGATGAAACAATTATACCTAGGCAATTGGCAGATATGAAGGCTGCACCATAGTGCATATCCAAGACATAAAGATTACTACGTGATTCATGCGGGCATTACAACAAAATACATAAACTCTTATCCAACTGCATCTATGACTAAAAATCCACCCTTCGAATATCATCCGAACAAACGTTGGGTATTAAGTTGCAAGCAACAGATAATCGCAGTAAGCAAAGTGTGTAATGTAAACAATAACATAATCCATACACAAAGCATTGTTGTTTTCTCCCTAAGGGAAACAGCACATCCTCCATCCCTCACGTTTCTGTCACTCGAGCACAGATGAAAAGGAGGCATGAACCCACTATCGAGCATAAATACTCCCTGTTGGAGTTAATAGCATCCACTTGGCCAAAGCATCTACTAATAACGGAGAGCATGCATGATCATAAATAACATAAGCATGAAGATAACATGATATATTGATAATCAGAAGACATAGCATTTAACATTCTTCAGAATTCAGCAAACACAACATGTAGCATTACATAAAGATGATCTTGACCAGATCCCAAAATCTGTTTCCTGCGCAGAAATCCGAAAACCAACTCCAACTCTCATAAAAAACCTTACTTGGCACTACTAAAACATGAAAAGAAAGATACAAAGGAGTTTCTACAGAAGTATACAGCCCCTTGACTCAAAGAAAAAAAGAGAAAAACAAAGCAAAAAAATAAAATCATGGGTTATCTCCCAAGAAGTGCTTTTCTTTAACGCCTTTTAGTTAGGCCCAGAAAAGTAGATTCACTTGTTTTCAAGTGAAGAAGATGCTCACATAAGAAATATGTAAGCAAAATAGAGTATAAAGAAGCAAGTATAAAACAAATTTAAGTCTAACCCACTTCCTATGCATAGGAATCTTGTAAAGAAATAAATTAAAGAAGCTCAAACTACAAATCATGGGAAGGTAGAACAAGATCAACTTCAAAACTTTCAACAAAAATAGAGATGTTTTAGTAACATGAAAATTCCTACAACCATATTTTCCTCTCTCCTAATAATTTTCAGTATCATCATGAAAAAACTCAACAATATAATTATCACATAAAGCATGTTTGTCATGGTCTAAAATCACACAATTCATATCAAACTCAAAAATAGTGGGATCAAAATTTAAAATCAGCTCCTCTTTTTTCCCACTTTTAGCAATATCAAAACAAGATGATTGATCACTCATAAAAGGTATAGGACATATTATAGCAATCCGATTTTCAGTAGCATTATAATTTATAACATCAAATAACATATAGCCAGCATCAAGAGCATTATAATAAGATTTATCCAAGTAGCATGGATTATCATAAATAACAGTAGCAATATCATTCTCACAAGTTTCATTCATAGTAGTATCAAGGTAACAAGTATAGAAAGTATCAATTTAATCAAATAATTTATGAGTTAAAGAGTTACTATCATTGGGAGGTAGACATGGGTTCCATTCTTCCTCCTCTTGATCATCACTCTCCTCCTCCTTTTCACCCAATGAGCTCCCAGATTCAGCAGTTTCTTCTTCCATAGGTTCCTGCAAGGCATTAGTTTCTCCCTTTGGGGGTGAGAATTGATTAAGATATTGAAGTATGTAGTAATTACAATCCTTGTAATTATCAAAGCAATATTCAAGTATATCATAAATCTCATATTTATAAGGTGCATCATCAATAACTTCAAGCAAATAGGCAATTTCAAATGCACCCTTCCAAGCAATAAATTCCTCAATTTGTTCCACATCATCAAAGTCATAATTTCCCTTAACATAAGAAGATATGGTAAAATCATCATTATACTCACATTGAAAAGGGAGGTGTTTATACCTCCTATAGCAGCAGGATTTATCAAAGCAAGGAGTAACAACTAGAATGAGAACTAATTTTTTTTTTTGATAAAGAGAAGCAAACAAGACAAACTAAAATAAAATAAGCAAAACTAAAACAAAGTAAAGAGATTGGAAGTGAGAGACTCCCCTTGCACAAATTCTCTTCCTCCCCGGCAACAGCGCTAGAAAATTAGCTTGATGCGCATGATACACACAATCGTTGGGAGACCCCAAGAGGAAGGTATGAAGAGCACGGTAGCAAGTTTCCCTTAGAAAGAAACCAAGGTTGAATCGACCAGTAGGAGGAAGGAGTAACTTTACAAGGTGAAGCAGCTGAGATGGCAGGGCGCACTACCGGTTCAGAAGCAACGTGGAACCTCCACAACACAATCAAATCCCTTTGCCCCAACGAAGCAGTGAGGTTGTCAATCTCACCGGTTTTGCTGAACACAAAGAAGTTAAACGTATGGTGTGGAAAACAGTAGGAAAACAGTAGTAACAGTATGAGAGCGGTATGAAAGCAGTAGGTGTTTATCAGTATGAGGAAAAAGGACCGGGGTCCAAAGTTCACTAGTGGTGTCTCTCCGAGAAAGATAAATAACATGTGTGGTGAACAAATTACAGTTGGGCAATTGACAGAAATGAAGGCTGCACCGTAGTGCATATGCAAGACATAAAGATTACTATGTGATTTATGCGGGCATTACAACAAAATACATAGACCGTTATCCAACTGCATCTATGACTAAAATTCCACCCTTCGAATATCATCCGAACAAATGTTGGGTATTAAGTTGTAAGCAACAGATAATCGCAATAAGCAAAGTGTGTAATGTAAACAGTAACATCATCCTTAGACAAAGCATTGTTGTTTTCTCCCTAATGGCAACAGCACATCCTCCATCTGTCACGTTTCTGTCACTCGAGCACATATGAAAAGGAGGCATGAACCCACTATCGAGCATAAATACTCCCTCTTGGAGTTACTAGCATCTACTTGGCCAGAGCATCTACTAGTAACGGAGAGAATGAAAGATCATAAATAACATAAGCATGGAGATAACATGATAGATTGATAATCAGAAGACATAGCATTCAACATTCATCAGATCCCAGCATACACAACATGTAGAATTACATAAAGATGATCTTGATCATGATAGGCAGCTCACAAGATCTAAACATGAGGTACAAAGTGGAGAGAACAACCATCTAGCTACTGCTATGGAACTGTAGTCCAGGGATGAAATACTCATGCATCACTTCGGAGGAGGGCATGGTGGTGTAGACCCCTCTGGTGATGATTTCCCTCTCCGGTAGGGTGCCCGGGAGAGCTCCAGAACCCTCCAGATCTCTGGATGACGGTGACGGAGTCCTCGGGTGTTTCTCGGGTAAAAGTGGGATAGCTTTAAGGTTTACGTCTCGGAGGGATTATATAGGCAAAAGAGCAAAGGCGATGGAGCCCTGGGGCCCCCACACCACCCCCCCCCCCCCCCGGCGCGGTCAAGAGGGGGCGCCGCCCTATGGTGTGGGCCCCCTGAGGCCCCCCTCTGGGTCTCTTCGGGACTCCGTGGAGCCTTCGGGAATTCTAAGACTTCCGGGCTTCGAACTTTCCAATTCCGAGAATATTTCCAGAACAACTTTTCTGAAACTGAAAATAGCACAAAACAGGGAACTGGCTCGGTGGTATCTTGTCAATAGGTTAGTCCGTAAAATCGATAAAAATGACATAAAGTGTATAGAAAACATGTGGGAAACAATAAGAAAACAACATGGAACATCCGAAATTAAGGATACGTTTATGTCGTATCACACCTCTAGTGAAGTGTGGACCCCGGTCCATTTTCCGAATCCTGATAATACAACCACTTCAATCTCTGTTTTCATATTGCTGCTACTGTTTTACTACTGCCATCATTGTTCTCTTTCATCTACTGCAAACAAATATTATTTTCCACATGGTACGTTTAACCTCTTTGTGTTCAGAAAAAACGGTGAGATTGACAACCTCAGTGCTTCGATGGGGTAAAGTGATTTGATTGTGTTGTGAAGGTTCCAAGTTGCTTCTAAACTGGTAGTGCGCCCTGCCACCTCAGCTGCATCAACCTTCGGAAGTGATTTCTTTCTCCTACTGGTCGATTCAACCTTGGTTTATTTCTGAGGGAAACTTACTGCCATGCCCTTCATACCTTCCTCTTGGGGTCTCCCAACGAACGTGTGTTACACGCGCATCACGGGCACGGGCGCGGGCTCCATCTTTTACATGGATAACGCTGAGCTGAATAAGTTGTGGGTACTGCACTTCGAGAATAATGTGTGGGTCCTGCGCTGGGATATGAATGAGTGGTGGGTCCAGCACTTGCGTGGACAAGTGGTGGGTCCCGCTCAGAAAACTACATAATCCAAAACTCTAACGACAACTGTTGACTTGTGTCTTGGGTTTAAGTGCTAAAGAGGGGCATGTCGTGCCTTAGCTATTTGTGCGCACAGAAACTTCACATGAGAGCTATTCGGGCCAACTACGCCGTTTTTCTTCCAATACACATGAAAGGCGTCGCATAGGAGCTATTGGCCCGCGTCATGCACGATTGTCGTAAAGTATCCATGACTCGACACCTAAAATAAGGTTATATCCCAACATTCTCTGAGCAAAGGTGTCACGAGCACTAAAAAAACCATTATTACCTCTGCAACAACGGAGCAAGAGTTGTAGCAGCAATCATTTTCCATTTTATCGTCTTGTGCTATCACAGACTTGTGTGTACCGTTTCTCTATGGAAGTGGAACTTGGTGGTATAGATTTGGTTTATTATATAGAAGTGCACTTTTGTCACCGATAATAACCTTAATAATTGATCAGCTCCAGATCATGTTCTGTTGTGGTCCGTATCAATCCAACCAGATATTCATATAACTCCAAGTAATTAACCACCTCGTTCATCCCTACAACCGTACATGCATTAATTGTCATGGGAGCATGAACCTTTTAGGACTTTCAGCAAGCCGATACGTCATAAATGTATCCTTAATTTCTGATGTTCCATGTTGTTTCCCACATGTTTGCTATACACTTTATGTCATTTTTATCGATTTCCCCGGACTAACCTGTTCACAAGATGTCACGGAGCCAGTTCATGCTTTCTGTTGTTTCTAGTTTCAGAAAAGTTGTTTTGGAAATATTCTCACAATTGGACGATTCAAAAGCCAGAAGTCTGAAGTCCCGGAGGGTCAAGGAAGTCCCGAAGAGACCCGGAGAGGGCCATAGGATGGCCACACTATAGGGTGGCGCGGGTCCCCCTGGCCGCGCCACCAGGTGGTGTGGACCCCCTGGCCACCCCCGGTCATCGCCCTTTCGCCTATATATGCCCCCCGATGCATAAACCCTAGATCAATCAGCCTTTTCCACGAAAAGTTCTATAGCTCCACCGCCGCTGACGACAAGTTTCGGGGAACAGAAATCTCTGTTCCGGCACCCTACCGGGATGGGGAAGTGCCCCCGGAGCCATCTCCATCAACTCCACCGCCATCTTCATCGCTGTTGTTGTATCCTATGATGAGGAAGGAGTAGTTCTCCCCCGGGGCTGAGGGCTCTACCGGTAGCTACATGTCTCATCTCTCTCTCTCCCATGGTGTGATCTGTATGTGATCATGAGCTTTGTAATCTAGTTGAATAAGTAGATGTTACTCTTCATCTCTCATGCTACTCAAGTTGTTTTGTTATGAGATCTCTGTAGACACTTTGATCACGGTGTAAAGGTGACAGTGTGTGCACCGTGTGGTTTAGCATGATATTTATATGTTGTGTTGGATGACCCTATGAAATTGTGGTATTTTTCTAGTACCTTCTAGGGCGCTCAAGTTGACAGTGTGGGGTTAACTAGACATGGGAATGCGACTTTGAGGAGTGTTTTTACAGCCCTACGCAATGAATTGGTGTTTGTTATTCGACCAGAGAGTGGTTCGGAGTAGCATAGTGAAGAGAGATATTTATGCATTCAATTATGTTATCATTGTTGAGAGTGTCCACTAGTGAAAGTAGGATCCCTAAGCCTTGTTTCTAAGCATTGAAACACCATTTACAATCAGTTATGCTACATGTTTTCTTGCTGCAATTTTATTTCAGATTGCTATTATCACTTATAATCATCCGTATTACTTGTATTTCACTCTCTCTTCGCCAAACTAGTGCACCTATACAACTGACAATTGTATTAGGTGTGTTGGGGACACAAGAGACTTCTTGTATCGTAATTGCAGGGTTGCTTGACAGGGATATCTTTGACCTCTTCCTCCCTGAGTTCAATAAACCTTGGGTAATCCACTCAAGGAAAACTTGATGCTGTTCTACAAACCTCTGCACTTGGAGGCCCAACACTATCTACAAGAATAGAAGCGTGTGTAGAGATCAAGCTCTTTTCTGGCGCCGTTGCCGGGGAGGTAAGGTAAAAGGTACTCACATCCTATGTGAGTGCTCGAAGTTATTTCATTTAGATTCTGCAATTATATCTTTTTGTTTCTTGTTTTCACTAGTTAGGCTTGTTTTCACTTGTTGCTTGTTTTTATCTTTACTAGTTAGTCTTAATGGAAAACAACAAAAATATGAGAGAGCTTTATTTGCATGCTAGTAGAAATGTTATTAGCATTATTTATTTGGATACCATTATTTCTAATACTATGGAAAAGTCTAAACTTGGGGAAGCTAGTTTTTCTAAACTTTTTAGTTCCCCAGCCCTAGAGGAGAAAATTTGCTCTGATGATACTTTATCTCCCATATGTGATAAATCTAATGATGCTTGTGATATTTTAAATCCTCCTGTTGAAAGTCTTCCTTTTACAATACCTATGAAAATTGTTGAACGTGTCACGAATAACTGCTATTTTGGAGATGGAACTATTCATCCTCGTGATCATTTATTCTAATACATGAATTATGCAGGTTGTTCAAGTGTGCAGGTATTTCAATGGACAAAGTTAAGAGGAAGTTATTCTCTTTTTCACTTAAGTACACAGCAAGGGAGTGGTATGAGCTACTAGATGATCCTCATAATTTGGAGTGGAAGGAGCTTGAATCTCTATTTTACTCTAAATTTTATTGTTCTCATGAACTGTATTTAGATAGGAATTACATTTATAATTTTTGGCATCGTGATGGATAAAGCATTGCTCATGCTTGGGGAAGACCGAAAACATTAATACTCAAATGTCCTAACCATGAGCTTCCTAAGGAAATAATTGTTAATAATTTTTATGCAAGGCTTTCAGGACATTACAGGGATTATCTAGATGCCTATTCAGAGGGTTCTTTCTCAAGTAAGAAAGTTGAAGCTAAATGGGATCTTCTTGAAACAATTGAAACCAATAATAAAGGTTGGAATAACGACAAAGGTAAAGAATCAGGTATAAACTATGAGTATGATTGCATATTTTCAAGAGCTTAGTGCTAAATATGGTCTTTATCCTCAAATGATTGTTGGTTCGTATAGATCCTTTGCTTCTTATATTAATGTTTCTAAATCAAATGGGGACATACATCATGAACCTTTTAAAGACACTTGCATGAAAAATGAAACTGTTATTAATGATTGCAAAGAACATGCTCAAACTTCTGAAAGTACTATTTCTTATAAGCATGTTAACTTTTGTGGACCACTTGGAACTTGTGAAAATAATCAGACCGAAGAAGAATATTGCATCCATCATAGGAATGAAAAAAAAATAGAAACTCGATACAATCACGTAGGACCAAAACACGTAGGACAAGGCCTAAAAAAGAAAAAAAATACAAACTCGATCCACGCTGGCCCCCGAGGCCATTCCCCACACGGGTTGACGACCAAGTTTCCCAAGCAACCAAGGCCGGCACCAAGACCCCTCAACGCAACACGGCGGCGGTGACAGACCGGAGCCGCCGCTCCGACATCCGCGCCAGCTCCGAATCCGCGCCGTAGATGGGTCGACGACCATGACGCCCAAGCGACCAAAGCCGACACCAAAGGACTCGATGCCTCACAGCGGAGGTGTAGCATCCGGAGCCTCCGCTTCGACATCCCCGCCAGCCCCAAGGTTGTGCCCCAAACAAGCCGACGACTAAGACGTACAAACGACCAAAGTCGATGCTCCACCACCTCAACGCAGCTCGACAGAGGTGAAAACCCGGAGCTGCCGCTCCGGCATCCACGCTGGCCCCAGGGCCGCGCACCCCCAAGCCAAAGAAGAAGACTCGCCGCCGCCAGCCAACATCACTCCATAGGTCCCGCTGGTCAGTGGAACATCCAAGACGAGGCCCTAGGAGGCAAGCGACGCAGGAGCGCCACCCTCGCCCAATCCCAGGAGGATCTGGGGTTTCCCTCGGAGAACCCGGCATGGAGAAGCGAGAGCACCACCACGACGACGCCTCCAAGAAGGACGCGGCGCCTGAGGGCGTCGCTATCGTCGGCCCTGGCCGACAGCCCGGGCTAGGCTTTAGCCCGGTGGCGTGTTGCAAACCCCCACCGAGCGCCCAACGGGGACCGACCAGCCCACCATCTTTGTGTGTTGCAACCTCCGCATCTCCTGAAGCCACGGCGGCAGCATGCCGACCACGGTCCACCTGCAGCCGCAAAAACTCCAGGCTTCCTCCAGCCCGACCTTGCCCCTGCCACCACCTCCGACCACCACCTGACCACCTCACCACTACCGACCACCACCGCAGCACCAGAGATTGGAGGTGCAGAACCCTGTCGACCTGAGCCCAGATGCACCGCACCACGCGGAGGCTAACCAGATCGGAGACGACAGCCCCACCCATCACCATGCAGGCCGAAGCACCACCCAACGGCCCCAAATGAGACGAGGAGAACCAGTACCACATCCAACTCCGGTTGCCGCGCTGCCCCACGCAGCCACGTCGGATGCCACTGCCAAGATCCGCGAAGGGCCGCCGCCCACGGAGGTAGCAGCCAGAAGAGCTGCGACGCGCAGCAGCCACGCCGCCAGCGCCGCCACCACCCAGCCCCCACACTGCCGCATCCACCAGAGAAAGATGCGGCCACCGAGCCATCCAAATCCTGCGCTCAAAGGTGCGCCTTGCCGCCGCCGCGCCGCCCGGGCTTTGCCTGGCGGGGGGGAGGCAGGGGCAGGGCCGCTCGCCGGATTTGGTGCGGCTGGCGCAACCGCACGGTAGCTGGGAGAGAGATGCTTTTTGGAATACTCAAGGAATTATTCGATAGAGGATGCCGGGGCCAGTTCTCTGAGTAATGAAATCTCTCTTTATCCTATAGAAAAAAAGGCATTTTGGATCCCAAGATATTAATTGAATTGGAAATTGGCCTTGCTGACAACCGAATATTTCGATATACTACATTGCAGACTGAGGAAGAGGCTTTTTTGGGGTAAACATGGTATCTACACAAGGCTCTAAATATTGACAAATCATGTAGCTTATGGCCAACCTACGAAATAATTAAATTTCTGCAAAGAATAAATATATCATCTGTCAATGAGATTTGACATGATTTCACACTCATATATATACCGTGGAACACTACTAGTGAATCACACAGTTCATACTTTTTTTTCCTAAAGTGGCCTCCTCTACGTACAAAACCATTATGCTCTCTCGGGCATTTGCATCATGGGGTGCCGGAGCCATGTTGGGCGACATGGACGGACGGCTGAGTGCTTCTGAACCTGAGTCCCTTTACCATGGGCTTCACCTTCTCAGTGATCTTCATGATGGACAAGAAGAGCACCCTATACAGTATAACCATCCCGAACAGAATGGCAAGGTCGACCCACTTGCTGTACCCCATCTCCACCTGCCAGTAGTCCCTGAGGATCTCGCCACCGGTAATGGTCGCGGCGCCACCGGCCTGGTTGTTGGGGAAGGTGAGGCCCAAGAACTCGTTCTTGTAGAACCCCTGGTTGGCGTACTTGTGGAAGGCAATGTAGTACATGGGGTACCTCCACACGGGGTTGGGAAGATCGTGGGGCAGACGGAAGAAGCCGCCGTTGAGCATCATGACACCCTGGATGCCGGCGCCGGTGATGATGCCCATGAGGAAGTCCGGCACAGCGCTGGCCACGATCATCATCAGGCCTTCCACTAGCATCATGGTCGTGAAGAGCACCATGGCAAAGTAGGCAAAGTGGTCGAAGCTCCTCTGGAGGCCGACCAAGTAGTAGGCTAGCGCGCCCGGCACCACGGAGATGAGCAATAGATACGGCGTCGCTGACACTGTGTTGGCGATCACGAATGATGACACACCGTAGTGCCCGTTCAGCCTCTCCCGCCCAAATATCTATATTTCAGATGCACACAAACTTCAGATCTATGTACATTGCACAATGAGATGAGATAGACTAGCGGCTATCGAAAATCGTATGGACGAGCTCGGAAACATCACCTTCATGTCCTCGACGAAAGACGGGAAGCCTCCAATGGCCATGAAGGTGAGGAAGGCAGCGACGAACATGAGCATGGAGCCACGAGCCTGCATCGTTTTTCACACGATCAACACAAACACACGCACATGAACAACAAGCACAGTGATGGCTGTGAAGAGCCGGTAGGCAATGCAAGAGGCATCTATTCACCTGGATGGATCCGTAGGTGTCGCCGATGTTGTAGAAAATGGTGCCACAGCAGAGGCAGAGCGCGATGTAGATGCCGAAGCGGAGCCAGTAGTAGCCGAGGTCCCTGTACATGTTGACAAAGGACCTCTTGGTCAGCACAAAGGACTGCGTCAGGAAGCTCGGCTGCTGGCCTTCCATCTTCACCACCTCTCCTCCCTGAAATCAAACAAACCATGTGCACACGACACAGTTAAAGCCGGCAAAATTCCGCGCTCCAATCAAAAGTTTTAGAATCTGATGGGAAGTGGGCTACTTACGGTGTTGCGTATGTCGGCGATCTTCCGGGTAACCTTCTCCATGTGCACCGAGGATTTGTATGAAGTTGCTAGCGCTTCGATGGCCTGGGCGGTGGTCGTCTTCTTTCCACCTAGACCTTCTTCAATGTCCTGAGAAATCAATGGAGTGCATGGTGAGGGTTTTTTTTTCACCAACAAGATTTTGGATGGCTGTGAAGGTCCTTGTTGGTTGAACTGTGGTGGTTGCTCACATTATCGAAGTCTTTGTTGACTGTCCTCAAGAAGTGGTCGGAAGGGTTCATCAGTGACGGGCAAGGGAACCCGCTCAGAGCAAAGAACTGCAAAAAAGGAAAAGTTAACAAAATTCAGTACTCCAAATTAACAAAAAAGGAAAATCACTTTTTTTTTAGAGCGGCGACCTAGATATAGTACTTCTCAGCTTCATCTTCCCAATTTAATTACACGTAGGACGTATAGCAATGTGTGATTTGTTGTATCCGGACTTGCTTTGCACAGTGGTTTACCTAATACGAGTACTATACGATCTCTGCAGAGTCGTATCTAGAATGAGCTTTCAGCCTCTGCTGTCAGCACTGGGAAAAACTGTTAGACGAGCGCATCTTCACCACTGTACCACGAGTGTGATTGATTCCGCAAGCTTGCGGCTGGCACCGGCATAGCCGAATTTGCTAGCTAGCGTGATTTGCTAGCTTAGAGCCAAATTTGAAACGAATGTTCCAGTCTGCATGTGATCCAGTCTTTGATTGGATTGTGTGCTAGAAGTCCCTACTCGGGTACAGTTTCTCTTCGTTTTCGGAATTGATTCTTAATTTCCCCGTGCGTTGCTTCTGCACATTTCGAACTGATTTTCTACTCATTTTCTACTCATTTTCAATCAAGCTAATAAAATATTGGAGTAACTGCCGGCCGTGCTAATGACCTAAAGTTCTAAACCTACTAGGATATCCCTACAGAAACACGATAGCAACAATCAGCCGCACTGTACTCGTATATTACGTACTACTACGCACGTGATACACGCGCACGATACGTATGGAAGTACGTACCTGATTGGTCTCGGAGGCGGGGCCGAAGAAGATGGTTCTGCCGTAGGCGAGGAGGCAGAGGCCGTGGAAGAGCTCGTACACCTCGGTGCTGGGCTGGTGCACGGCGGCGACCACCGTCATCCCCTCCACGCGCGCGAGACGCGCGATCCGGCTGACGACGTGGAACGATGCGGCGCTGTCGAGGCCGCTGGTGGGCTCGTCGAGGAACAGCAGCGCCGGCCGCGTCAGGATCTCCATGCAGATGCTCACGCGCCGCCGCTGGCCGCCACTGATTCCCTTGTGCATCCACCCGCCGATGCGCGTGTCCGCCGCGCCTTCAAGACCCATCTCACGCAGCGTCTCCTCGGCGCGGTCGCGCTTCGCGGCGGTAGACATGGAGCTCGGCAGCTGCAGCTGCGCCGAGTAACGAACCGCCTCGCGCACCGTGAGCGTCGTCATAAGCACGTCGTCCTGCGTCACGTATGCCTGCACGCGTACTGAAAATTAGATTCGTCCTGGGTCATCTCACATGCATGCTTGCATGGATTAGCTACTAGCTAGGCAGGCTTACCGAAGTTCCGTAGGATAGCTTCTGCCTCCGGCCATTGATCAGGATGTCTCCCTTCTGGCTAACGTTCGACCCTAGCCTTCCTGTGTACCACACAAACTCGTACGAATTAGTTAATTCTTGTACTGCTCACCAAGAAAAACACGAGAATATCTTCGCGAAGTACGCTACCTAGCTAACAAAATCTTCCAAGTAGTTTATCACAGAAAGCTGACCGGCCGGAAGGCCAGCTCGGACACGAGTATAATATCGTAAGATGAACGTGCATGCATACCTGCTAAAGTGTCCAGAAGGGTTGATTTGCCGCAGCCGGAGGGGCCCATGATAGCGAGGACCTCGCCAGGGCGTGCGTAACCGTTGACGCCACGGAGGATGGGGACGCGGCCGGACTTGCCGCCTTCCGCCGTCACCCACAGGTCCTCCCACGACAGCACCACGCCCTGGTCCACCCGGCGCAGCGACGAATCGCGGCGGACGAGCGCGCCCGCCGCGGCGCCGTTCACGACGTTCTCCACGCTGATCTCCAGCGAGGAACTCGGCCGGTGCACGTGCACCGGCATCGGCACGAACGGCGGCGGCGGGAACGAGCTCCCGCTGCCAAAGGGGAATACGGCGCCGTCGGTGCTGCGCAGGGAGCCGCTGACGTCCAAGGCCGCGTCGGACGGCCCATCGTCACCGGCAGCGTCGTCTGGTCGGCTCTGCCACCGCGGCGGGCTAGGCTTCCACCTCGGCACGGCGGGCAGCAGCTGCTGGTCCGACGCCATGAGCGAATGCTTAGCCGACTCGATCGTGGGAAGCGTACGTAGGTAGATAGCTAGCTAGGAAGTGTGGAAACGAGTTGTATTTGGCTCGTGGATGATGAGTGTGAAGAAAGGGTCGAGCTTGGGTGCTTAAATAGAGGGAAGATGAGCTGGTTGAGTGCATTATTTACTTAAACTGATTCAAATGATCGAATAACAAGTGGGGCTTAATTTAGATTCCTTGAACGCCTATTTTGAACACAGGAGCGGGTCAACAGGGGAAGAGTTCTTTCCTTCCATCTGTTGTTGTCCTGTACGTGTGCCTTTGAACTTCCTTTTTTTTTTGTTATAAGAGGTGTCCAGTATGCAGCCTTTCCCCTTCTCTTTCCCCCTCCCTTCCCGGGTCACCTCTGCGCGGCGGCTCAGTAGGACTCCCAACCCTAACCGGGTCTAAAGGGATATGAGGTTCGTTGCGGCCTGTGTCCCTCTTTACTCTCGGTTTGTATCTCAAAACGAGACTATTGGGCTGACACTATATATATGGCAGCCCCTCCCTCTCTCTCACTGGTAGAAAAAAGGCCTTCCATACGCCCCCTTTAGTCCCTAAAATGTCCGAACCGTGACTAAAGGGGTCTTTAGTCGCGGTTCGGGAGGCGACCCGCGACTGAAGGTCTTGAGTGGCGGTTGGGGTAGCGCGCGGAGGGATTTAGTCCCGGTTGGCCTGGCCACCCGCGACTAAAGGTCGGAACTGCTCGCCTCCCAGTCTTTAGTCCCGGTTGGCCTGGCCACCCGCGACTAAAGTTCCAAACTGCTCGCCTCCCGCGCGGTTCTAATTCGCGAGCGAGAGGCAGAAGGCCTCATTGCTACAGTGCGTGCGCGGCTCTCTGTTCTTCTTCCTCTCTTCTTCTTCCTCCACCCATGGATTCTCCCGTTTTCAAGATTCTCCATGTGGCCACACCATGCCGCAAGAATCTCCACGTCGCCTATACCAACAGAAGAATCTCCACGTCGCCTATACCAACAGAAGATGATGCGCACCTTGGATATTGAGATACCTGAAGACCACTACATTGATCTTCAGGACTTGATCCATTTTGATGAGCTGGACGGGCACAAGACCGGGATGGCTCAGATGGCAACTGCCTTCATCCATCACGACTACACAACGATGAAGACTTGTTTCCCCTCGAGGAATCACAAGTATTGGGGGAAGAACCCACTTGACCTGATCAATCTCGAGTATGCAGCAATAGATGCATATGTTGCGTTCGAGTTGTTCCGCATCTACTCTTCGGAGCTCGAGTAGATGTTGTTTGTGTACTGCATCTATGTACCACTATGTTGCGTTCGATATATGTAATGGATATATTATGTAATGGGTATATGTCCTATATTATTTCTATTAATTCCTATATTATTTCTATATGGAAAACAGAAGATTACTTAAATGTCTCAAAACCTTGTGAGAGAAGAAGAGTAATGAAATGGCTCAAATAAAATCAAGGGTTAAAAAGGACATGATGCATTCATAAGCCTGGAAAATAGAAGAGATTTAGGAAAGGGGAAACAAAAGATTTCCTAAGATTAAGAGATATGACCACTTAATCAAGATGCATTCATAAGGACTAGAAAACAGTGAGATAGTTTTATTTTTCTGAATTTTTTGATATATTATTTGTATTTTTAAGATGGTAAAATAAATTAGTTTTATTTTTCTGAATTTTTTGATATATTATTTGTATTTTTAAGATGGTAAAATGAACTAGTTTTATTTTTCTGAATTTTTTGATATATTATTTGTATTTTTAAGATGGTAAAATGAATTAGTTTTATTTTTCTGAATTTTTTGATATATTATTTGTATTTTTAAGATGGTAAAATGAATTAGTTTTATTTTTCTGAATTTTTTGATATATTATTTGTATTTTTAAGATTTTAAAATGAATTAGTTTTATTTTTCTGAATATTTTTTAGAAATAATACAAATTAAAAAGTTAATGTTTATTTATTTATTCAAAATTATTAATTACATCATTACTTTTGTTTATTAAAAGATTTATTTGAAATTCAAACAATAAAGAAATGTGGCATCGACCAACATGTTAATAGGATTGATATGATACTAGTATCACATACATGCGTGCGAAACACTTGGATGCGGGACGGGATGGAACTCGGAAGTTAAGCGTGCTAGTGCTAGAGTAGTGGGAGGATGGGTGACCGAGCGCGAAGTTTGACCACGAGTAAGTAATTTGATTAGAGATAATTGTAGTTAGACACTAAGCAAATAATAAAAATTCTGAAAAAAAAGGAGTGAAAAATTGGAGTGAAAAAAAAGGGAGTGAAAATTGGAGTGAAAAATAATTAGAAACCCAAATGAATTAAAGAAATAACGAAATAGCCTGTAGTCCCGGTTCGTGTTACAAACCGGGACTAAAGGTCCTCCCGCCCCCGGCGCACGCCAGCTGCCCACGTGACGGGCCTTTAGTTGCGGTTCGTAAGAGGCGTGACTAAAGGGGGAGCCTTTAGTCGCGCATATTTAGTCCCGGTTGCACGGCCGGGATTAATGGCATTTGAATCGGGACTAAAGGCCTATTTTCTACCGGTGTCTCTTGTTTTTTTTTCTGGTGTGAGGTGGTTTAAGTTTGTGCTAATTGTTTTTTCTTCATATGCACTAGTGGTGTTCGGTGAAATGTCGGTTAGAGCGATGCCACTTGAGTTCACACAAGACAAATATGATATGAGGTGCCCAAGCCACACTTAACCTTCATCCTCTTTGTTTCCAAGTTTCCTAAAAGGTTAGCAACTATTTTCTCGTTTAGACGGCGTGGTACTAATTTTAGCATCATGATTGCGTTTGATATATTGTTCTATGATGCATATGAGACATCCATGGATGTACGGTGACCGACGCTCTGCCGCTTACAGAGAAGATGTGCGTTCTTTTCGCCTTGCGGCTGAGGCAAACAAGCGGCGGGATGGCTTTATGATTTGTCCATGTGTTGACTGTTGGAATGAGAAGGATCATATTTCATCAAGAGTTATTTAGAGCCACCTGCTTCGGTCCGGTTTCATGTCCGGCTATAATGTTTGGACCAAGAAGGGAGAAAGAGGGGTTTTGACGGAAGACGATGATGAAGAGGAGAACGATGATGATAACTTCTGATCTATGTTCCCTGGATACGCTCATACCGCAGTAGAAGACAATGAAGAAGAAGGGGGTGCAGAACGGGCACCATATGAGCCCGCTGATGATCTTGGTCGGGTCATTTCTGATGCAAGGCGAGGCTGCGACGTAGAAAAGGAGAGGTTGCAGTTCGAGCAGATGTTACACGACCACAACAAATTGTTGTACCCAGCTTGTGAAGATGGCCATAAGAAGTTGGTTAGCACATTGGAATTGCTGAAGTGGGGGGCACAAACCGGTGTGACTGACTTGTTGTTTGAAAAGTTGCTGGTACTACTGAACAAAATGCTTCCAAGAAAGAACGAATTGCCCGCCAACACGTACGAAGCAAAGAATCTTGTCTGCCGTCTAGGATTAGACGTGCATAAGATATAGGCGTGCCCTAATGAATGCATCATCTACCGCGGTGAGAAGTACGAGAATTTGGATAAATGCATGGTATGCAATGCATTGCGGTATAAAATCAGAAAAGATGACCCTGGTGATGTTGAGAGCGAGCGATTGATGACCCACAAGTATAGGGGGTGTATCGTAGTACTTTCGATAAATAAGAGTGTCGAACCCAACGAGGAGAAGAAGGTGTTGACAAGCAGTTTCGATGAAGAAATAACTGTAAATACTGGAAAACAGATTTGTAGGGGTTTTTGATATTAAAGAATAAATAAAGTGCGAGTAAATAAAATGCAGTAGCAATAATTGCACCAAGTGGCCCAATCCTTTCTTCAGCAAAGGACAAGCTGTTGAGTTTACTTATGATTAACAAACGTTTTCGAGGACACACGGGAGGTTTCTGTCAAGTGCTTTTGTTCCATGCAGCTAAATAATGTTCAGTGTTTTGATAAGTGTTGTGTGGGTGAACCTATGCTAATGTAGCGTCCCATCCAAGACTAATACATACTTGTGATTATACCCTATGCAAGCATCCGCAACTACAAGAAAGTAATTAAGAAATAAATCTAACCACAGCTTTAAACTCCGGGGTCCTACTCTTCCTCGTGTAATGGTTTCCTAACGGGGGTTTAGGTTTCTGTCACTCCGTCAACCCCACAATTAGTAGCAAAACACACGATGCATTCCCCTAAGCCCATAAATGGTGAAGTATTATGTAGTCGACGTTCACATGAAACCACTAGAAGAATAACACCACAACTTAAATATCAAACATTAAATATTATTCAACATTACTTCACTACTAACAACTTGACTTCTCCCATGTCCTCAAGAACAACACGAACTACTCACAACACATCATATGGATCATAATCAGAGGTTATATAATGGATGATAACAATCTGGTCATAAAGTGCAAACACCGATAAATCTCACAAGCACCAACTACTAACAAGTAATCCACACCGGGAGAGAGATCTAATGCAAAACAACGATAGAGCCCCCTAATTGTTACAGCGGGATGACGGTGGATGATGAGGGTGATGGTGCTGGTGGTGATGACGATGATGATGACGATCTTGATGATTCCCGGAGTGATGAAGGTGACAATGGCGGTGATTTCCCCTCTCCGGAGAGGAATTTCCCTGGCAGATTTCTCCCTGCCAGAGAGCTTTTCTCTCTCGGGTGTTTTCCGCCCCGCAGCGGCAGCGGAATAATTCTTCAAGGATGGAATGAGGCTTAGGTTTCCCTCGGGGCCAGGCACGCCAAATATGACCCCCGGAGGTGGGCCGGGGTGGCCACACCCCTAGGTGGAGTGGCTTTTCCATCAGATTTCTGGTCCCGGTGTTTATTCTCCAAAAATTGTAAAACATGCAAAATAAGATAAAATAACATAAGAGATGCATCATAACATGAAATATATCGATGAATAACAGAAAATTATGATATAAAATAGTGATGCAAAATGGACGTATGATGCATGTAAAATGCATACATGAACTTTGCATGTTATTACTTGGTTTTCCTACATATTAGCAACTAATATTCATGTTTTATAATGATTTGGGGGATTTTCTAAACAATCCCCCTTCTTTTGGTTCTAACCCTGTTTTTCCAGAAAACGTACTTTTTAGTGTTTCAGACTTTCCGAGAGCTTCGGGACTCCAAAAAGGGCAAGGCCAAAGAGCACGGTTCAGAATTTTCGAGACGAAGACCATGGGCCAAAGTAGAGGGCCAAAAGGCCAACCAGGTGGCAACTAGGACCCTCCACGCGGCCAGATTCCTTGGCCGCGTGAGAGGCCCCCTTTTTGCCCCCGTGGCTCCGATGCCGTCGATCTTTCTTCTCCCGAGTGTCTCGTGACCTAAAAACGACTATATAAAGGGTCCCCTGGCCTTTTCGAGGAAGAGGCGGCGCCGAGAGACGAAACCACAAAACAGAGAGACAGAAGGCTGCCACCGGAGAAGATCGGAGGGGGGAAACGCCGCCGGGATCACCCCCGGAGGGCTCCACCCCCCTCCGGCGTGTTCATCATCAACATCTACAGCAAGATCAGCTCCATCTCCCCACTGTAATTGAACGGACAACGACGTCGCCTAGAGGGGGGGGTGAATAGGCGATTAAAACTTTTCCGGTTAAAGCTTGCTAAATGCGGAAATAAACTAGGTGTTTAAATTAACAAGCATACAACCTAAATAATCTATGGCCAACTAGATGCACCAACAACTTATGCTAAGCAAAACGAGTAACAAGGTGATAGCAAGATATATAACTTCAAGCTCGAAGGCTATCACAATGTAAATTGCATAAGTAAAAAGCTCGGGTATAGAAATAACCGAGGCACACGGAAACGAAGATGTATTCCCGAGTTCCTCCCACAAAGGGGAGTACGTCTCATTGGAGGGGTGTGAGCTCACCACGAAGGCCTACTCAACGCCACAAAGGCCTCACCCTATTCTCCGATGAACCCCGCCACAAAGGCCTAGTTCACCTTCCACTATTGGCAACCTTCAAACCCGAGGCACGCATCCACAACTCAATTGGAGGCTCTCGGTGTCACCGCAATCTTGGGGCACACATCCACAACTCAATTGGAGGCTCCCAAGAACACCACAAGTCGTCTAGGGTCCAAGACCCAAGAGTAACAAGCTCACAAACTTTCACTTCCACGAATCCTCGTGGAGAGAGCAAACCGATGCAACCGATGCAAATGGCAAGAGCACAAGTGCTCAAATCCTTCACTCTCAAATTCCAACAAAGCAACAAATGCTTATGGGGGAATAAGAGAGGAAGAACAATGGAGGAGAAACACCAAGAACTCCAAGATCAAGATCTACTAGGTTTCCCTCACTAAGAAGGAAGATGGATTGGTGGAAATGTAGATCTAGATCTCCTCTCTCTTTTCCCTCAAAGATATGCAAGAATCATGGGAGGAATTGAGAGAGGGGCAAGCTTTCCAAGGTCAACAATGGAGGAGAGAGAGGGGAAAAATTCGTGCTTGGAAGACCTAGCTCTTTGGGGAAGAAAGGGGGCCTATTTATAGGTCCCCATGAAAAAGAGCCGTTGCAGGAAAACTTACACCGGAGACTCCGGTAAGTCTCCGGTAAGTCTCCGGTGTGAGTCCAGTGCGCGACACCAAACTCGCAAACACAAGTTTCTACACAGAAAACAAACCACACCGGAGACTCCGGTGTGAAGACCGGAGACTCCGGTCTGAACCGGAGTCTCCGGACACTCTCCGGACCCTATACAGTACGCGACACCAAGGGAGCAACCCCTGGGGGAGTTTTTGGTCCGGAGACTCCGGACTGCACACCGGAGACTCCGGACTACCGGAGATTCCGGCCCTAAGTCCGGAGACTCCGGACTGGCGAAAACTGCAGAGACACCAATACTAAAACACTCATAACTTTTTCGTCCGGACTCCGTTTTCGATGATCTTTGGCTCGTTGAGTTCGCAATGAAAAACTCTACAAGATCATGCAGAGAAACATCACTGCCCAATAATGGAAACTAAAACCAAATGTAGAAAGGTTTAACCTCTCTAAAAGGAACAAACGGTAAAACCTCCATCACCGAGACGAACATAACTTTTGCGGATGAACTTCGAAAGAGGTGAATCCAATTGGGTTGGAAAGGTAACAGCAAGGAGTATCCAAAAAAAAATGAATGGAGAAGTTACCACACATGGAAGGTGTGGAAACATTCTCAAAGCTGAACCGGATATTTTCTCCACCGAAAACGCAACAAGTTTTTCTTACGAAATCCGTTTTCGAGAAACCAAGGCTTGTCATGAAGATCACGACAAGCACTAAAACCCAAAGGAGACAAAAGCCAAATAAGAACCAAGAAAGATGATATGCAAAGTATGCAAAGGTTTGAGCTCTCCATAACGATTCGATCGAGTTACTCACTTGAGAGCCCCTCTTGATAGTACGACTATCTATCCTATAACCCGGTCTCCCAAAGACACGAGACCGGTAAAATAGAAAACCTATCAAGATTATACCTTTGCCTTGAGCATTCCACTTGAGCTAGATGATGACGATCTTGACTCTCTCAAGTTGGATCTTCTTTCTTGATTGCGCTTGCTAGCACAAACTCCGCTTGATGAAGACTTGCAAGTTGCTCCCCCAAACACCATTATGGGAGAGACCCTTCGGCAAATCTTCACAAGGCCACAATCTCCAAAAGGGTGGCAAGCACCAAGCATAGGATATCTTCTAGATGCTTCACTTGAGCTTCCACGTCAAGCTAGATGACAAACACCGCTTGACGACGACATAGACCATGGGCTATAGGAAATCTTCCTTTTTGGTTCATGCCCATGGAAAGATACCTAACCACACATAGATATGCGACACACACATATCATGGGTTAGTTCACAATGCTAATTTGACAATTGCTTACCATACCATGAGATACACAATCCCACTTGGTACAACTTGTAGCTTTGTGTGTTGATCGCTTGCTTGATCAACCTTGTATCTTTGCTTCTCACTTCTAAAGATGATGTCTTGAAGATGATAATGAAGGATCACCTAATCCTTTTCTTCAAGACACACTAGCAATAAGCTCAACTCAAACCATGACCATTCTTCATATAAATCCTTGAATGTAACAATGGCCATCAAGGAAGCTAATAGAGTTCAACACATGAACTCCATTATTTCCTATGGACAAGATCTACAAAGATAACTCAATGCAAACATTAGTCCATAAGGATTGTCATTAATTACCAAAACCACATATGGGGGAACCATGCGCTTTCAATCTCCCCCATTTTGGTAATTGATGACAATCCCTTTTTACGAGGGTTTATATGATGAATAAAGCAAACATGCTTAACAAGAGCAAGGATGCAATAGCATGGAATTGCAAATGCTTAAGAACGAAACTAAAGCATAAACCAAATTCTTTTAAACCCTCTAAACTTCTCCCCCATTGGCATCCATTGCCGAAATGGGAAAAAGGATTAGAAGGCCAATATAGTAAGAGCTCCCCCATAGTGTATGCATTCCTCATGATATGAGTGAAACCAAGTGCATATCTCCAACTATGAATAGATGGAGGGAGATCAAACTATAATGAGGATCCAAAGATTTACAAGAAAAGTCAAATTGAAGGATACTTTCACAAAGAAGCAACCAACCGAAGGATCCGAAAAACCGATTGACCAAAATCAATATTTTGATGAGATCAACCAAGTGTTCTAGAAAATCAAGAGGGAACTCCCCAAGGTACATGCACAATGTTAGATTTGAATTACTATATAGTGTGCACAACATGGAATCATCACTCCATTCTAGATAATTTTGAACACAAACAAGAGCAAGAGAATAGATTGGAAATGAAGCAAAGCAACTTGCAAACAAACAAAAGTTGAGCAATGAAGATCAAAAAGTGACAAATAAAAACTTACTCAACCGAAATAGATGCGTGTGACAAGGAAAAAACATTTTTAGGAGACTAATAGGATGATAGAATCATCAACATAGTCTTTCAATATATAAGGCACATAGTGCATATCATGTCTTTCCCATGCACACAAACCATCAAGTGATAAAATACATAGGTCCACAAGCTTATTAAGATGGAAAAGGAATACCAAAAGAAAAGCAAAGCTTGTGCCTTTTAGGAGCCACCAAGGAATATAAAGCAATAAAATGTGGTCACTAAAGAAATAGAATATCAATTATAGATGTAACTATTATCGTGTGTATAAGTTTCTAAGTGGACAACAATCACAAAGATATATATCCACAAAGAAACATGCACACACAAAATAGGTACAAAGGTTAAGAACATGATATCCAAGAGAGGTTCATTAATATACCAATAAGATTTTTGCTTGAAAGCAAAGCACTAAGCTTAGTTTAATCTTAAGGGGATATAGATGAACACACAAAACTCATCAAAGCATCACAAATATCACAAGGGAAAAGTGATAGTTGGAATGCTTCGAGAAAGGTAACGCATATCACAAAAGGATTCAAATGGTTTTTGAGAATTTATCAATATTGCATATGAGATACTTCAAGTAGAAGTTGCTAGATTAATATATGTGGGATTGGTGAATCATGAAAATGATTATATATATCCCCTTAGTATGTAATCATCCCGGCTTACTCATAGTTGCAATTAAGATAATTTTGATAAGACATTTCAAGAACCAAATGAAATGCAACAAAGGGAAATCATGCCAAGATGCAACCTACACAAGGTTGGAACCTAGAAATGTATGCATGAGATAGATACTTGTTACCGAGATGACATTGGTGATGAAGAGGATCTGAGTTTGATAATCATCGAAGCTTGACTCCTATAAAACCATGGTGAGAACACCTTCCTTATGAATGGAGCAAGCAACCAATGTAACTCCATTGTACCTAAAAACAAAATTCAAGTACAAAATGGTACCCAAACTCATTGGGTCCAAAGTAGTTAGAGCAACTACAATACATAGGACAAACTCCACATAAATATGTGCATATTAATATGAATTTGAATTTCATGCACATCTTAGCCATTTAGGATTTGATGGAGTTTATCCTATATATTGGATCAACGAAAGTAAGCATGCCAAAATATATGCATAGTAAATATGCATGCACAAAACTTTCAAGAACCAAAACAAGATACAAATTGGACAAAGAACCACTTAAACCAAGAAGCCACTCACAAGAGTGAAAAGAAAGAGAATTGCCCAAATTATATCAAGACCCAAATCAACACATGATTGAGGAAGCCAAATAGAGAAGATACCAATAAAAAATTAAAGAATAAACAAACCCTCTACACTTTTCATGATAGCACACAAAGTACCAAAACGAAAAATGTTCGTCTTCCAAAGAGACAAGTCATTGGGGTAAAAAAACAAATTTAAAGACAACAAGTGTTCAAACGCATCTAGGATAGTTCTTCCAATAATAGTGCATTATTTATGATCTTGCATTTGAATACAAAATGCACACAATGGAATCATTACTCTCCAAATATATTATTCAAACACTAGTCATGTTTAAATAAAAATAATTAGATGCAATACCAATTTAAAGGACGGTGATCTACTCAATGTAGGATAGCTTCCCCAAGAATAGTGCAACCCAAAGAAGTATGATTTGAACATGAGTGCACAAGTATGGGATCATTGCTTTTCCTAACTCAAGAAAGCATAAAATAAATTTTGAGTAGAGCAAGGAAGACACAAGGGACTTAAACCAAACACAACATTGGCAAGAAACAAAGAAATGTTGGAGCAAAGGCCAAAGTAAATATGATCAATAAACTTACCACAAATTATTATAACTTGTCAAAGACAAGATATGTATGAAGATATTTCTCGGTGGTAGATTTGTTCACAATCATATTCACAAAACATAAGCATGTGGTAAAAGATTAAAAAAAACATGCTTAGATAGAGATTCTTGAAGGCTTCAAATAAAAACCGAAAAGCAAGGCAACAAGAAACTCTCTAACAAACAAGATACCAAAGAAGAGAGACACAATATATTTTAAGCAAATATGGAACTTGTTTGAGCAACATGCCACATAGGAACAAGATAAATAATAATATCAACTCTAGGTGGCAATACCTCACATGTTCACATTTTCTAGGATTGTAATATGCACATAGCTTATTACTCCCCCATAATGTGATAATCCATTGAAAACAACAAGAGGCAAAAATAAATCCAACAAGAGAAAGTTAATGGACATTTAGAAATGAATTTCTCATGAGAATGACATACCACATAGAGAATAGATAATATTGATATATCAACACTAAGTGGTATTCCTCATGTACACACATTTTAGGATAGTAAAGTGCAAAGCATATTACTCCCCCAAAATGGGATAGTCCATTAATCTCCCAAAGAGCCAACTAAGATAAGCAATAAAAGCAATGAAGGCTCAACACAAAGAACACAAGTACATGGAGTGCAAACCAACAAACATAACTAGATTACTCAAGATAGGTAAGTAGGAAGCACAACATATACAAACACATGCTAGAAACAAAACTAACATATGCAAGGGAGCAAGCAACTTTCAATGAATATAGATTTAAATACAAGTTACCGCTTGGAGGAACATTGGGTAAGAGATATATATAATCCAAGTGACTTGGCTTGAGGAAATAAAATTGATGAAGATCCCTTAATTCTTCATGAATTAGCCAAGTCTCCAATGCCCTCCAACACCACCTATTGATCAAGTTTGAGCTTGTTGGTCCCCAACAAAGTTGGGTCCTAAGAGGTTAGTCACAATAGGTTTGGCAACCCAAATGGTTCTTTTCTTTACACCACTTGGAGCACCAACATATTTGGCAAACACATTGCCCACATTATCCTTCCTAATGGAATAAGCATTATCAACAAGGATAGGGTTGGATAATGTACCATTAGTGCATGAAGAAGAAAAGTGTCCCTTCTTGCGACAAAGGTAGCAACATCGACTCTTTTCTTTCTTCTCAATAGGCTTCTCAACAAGAGGAGCATTGGCTTGAGTCTTCTTAGGAGGTGGCCGTTGTTCAACTCGTGGTTGAGCATGAGATTGAACAAGAGGCCTCTTCCCTAGTTGCTTCTCACTAAGAGGCTTCTTCTTCAAAGGGCAAGATCTAACATGGTGCCCTTCAATCTTGCACTTGAAGCAAATAATCTTGGCCGGATCTTTGACTTGTTCTTGGCCCGTGTTCTTGTCAATAATGGACTTGTTCTTGAGATTGGAGTTGAATCCAAGTCCACTCTTGTCATTGGGAAGTCTTCGCACTCTCAACATCTTGTCAAGTGTGGAACTCCCTTCATGACACTTTTCCAAGTCTTTCTTCAAAGAAGTGACTTGGGCCTTGAGCTCTTTAATTTCCTCTACATGGTTAGAATCAACACAAGAGCTAGAGGAAGTAGATGCTTCATTGTTAGAGCAACAAGGCAAGGAAAGAAATTCATCACAAGATGTAGAAACATCATGGGAGGATGAATTACTAATACGAGCACAAGTCAATATAGCATTATTAGAAGATATTGTGCTAGTATCCACATGAGGCTCACAAGATGTTACCTTTGTAGTGATAGCCTCAAGAGCTAATTTTAGCTTAGTATGGGATGCTAGAAGATCCTCATGAGAGCTAGATAGCTTTTCATGGCTTTCTTCCGACTTCCCACACTTGCTAGACATCAACTCAAGTTGATCCCTTAGCTCAACATTCTCCTTCAACAAAGATGCTTCACAAGATGTGGAGTTAGTAGCACAAGCATCATTAGAAATAGAAGAAGATAACTTGGCAAGCTCATTATTTAACCTAGAGTTTTCCTCAAGAAGATTAGCATTGCCAACAACAAATTCAACCTTTTCATTTTTAAGCACTTTATATTTAGCATTGGTATGGTCACGTGCTTTAGTGAGATAGGCTATTTGTTCATTATAGAGCTCCTCGATAGATTCAAGTTTCTCCTCAAGAGTAACTCGGAGCTCATACTCTTCCTCAAGAGACGTAGTAAGGGATGCCTTTTCATCGGCATCACTTCTTTCAATCTCACCTTTAGTTTCAATGATTTTAGCGCTATAAATAGCAAAAGCCAATATTTCACTAAAAGGAGTGATAGCTTTACTACCTTTAGGGAGATCAAGAAGAACCAACTCACCCTTCTCCATTAAGGAGGATTCGTCCTCAAACTCTCCATAAAATATATCCTCATCCTCACCATTACAAGATGTAGTGGGTTCCAAAGGTGGAGATACCTTTGAATCCCTAGCCATAAGGCACATATGAGAAATGGATGGTGATGATGAAGATATACTAGAAGAGCCATTAAGGTCCATGTCTTGTTCCACCAAAGAGTGGGATTCCGCTACATTGTTAGCCACACAAGTAATAGAGGAAATGGAAGCATTGTTTTCATGAAAACAAGACATAGGAAGCATATCATCATGAGATTTAGTTAAACAACTATTACATGATATGCAAGGACAATCAACACTAGCATGTATGGAATTTTGAGTGCTAGAATATATTAAGTCCAAGGATAGATCATTGCAATGGGATAGAGATGAAGTATAGTCAATAGCAAATTCACTATCCACAATGCAATTTCTATCACCACTCACCATATCATTACCTTGTGACAAATCACATGTTGGTGGAGTGGAGAAAGATGTGAACTCATCACGGCCGGAAGAGGATGGAGAACAATCATCCTCAATAATATTGGACACATCATATATATCTTGAAGTTTTGTCCATAGCTCATGAGCGTTCCGAAAAGGCTTGATTGATTCAATAACTACATCGCTCAAAATGCACAAGAGACCATTAGATACAAGAGTATCGAGATAAGAGTTTTCCTCATCCTCTAAAGATAAATCTTGAGAATCCTTTGGAGGAGGAAAATCCATATCTACAATCCTCTTAACATACTTTGGACCCATGTCCTCAAGAAAATTAAGAATGTGAATTTTCCAAGCATCATAGTTTCTACCATAGAATATAAAAGAGGGATCATGTTCTATTTCTCTAAACGACATCGTACTCTCTAGGATGTAAAGCCTAATAAAGAGAGACGAGGCTCTGATACCAATTGAACGGACAACGACGTCGCCTAGAGGGGGGGTGAATAGGCGATTAAAACTTTTCCGGTTAAAGCTTGCTAAATGCGGAAATAAACTAGGTGTTTAAATTAACAAGCATACAACCTAAATAATCTATGGCCAACTAGATGCACCAACAACTTATGCTAAGCAAAACGAGTAACAAGGTGATAGCAAGATATATAACTTCAAGCTCGAAGGCTATCACAATGTAAATTGCATAAGTAAAAAGCTCGGGTATAGAAATAACCGAGGCACACGGAAACGAAGATGTATTCCCGAGTTCCTCCCACAAAGGGGAGTACGTCTCGTTGGAGGGGTGTGAGATCACCACGAAGGCCTACTCAACGCCACAAAGGCCTCACCCTATTCTCCGATGAACCCCGCCACAAAGGCCTAGTTCACCTTCCACTATTGGCAACCTTCAAACCCGAGGCACGCATCCACAACTCAATTGGAGGCTCTCGGTGTCACCACAATCTTGGGGCACACATCCACAACTCAATTGGAGGCTCCCAAGAACACCACAAGTCGTCTAGGATCCAAGACCCAAGAGTAACAAGCTCACAAACTTTCACTTCCACGAATCCTCGTGGAGAGAGCAAACCGATGCAACCGATGCAAATGGCAAGAGCACAAGTGCTCAAATCCTTCACTCTCAAATTCCAACAAAGCAACAAATGCTTATGGGGGAATAAGAGAGGAAGAACAATGGAGGAGAAACACCAAGAACTCCAAGATCAAGATCTACTAGGTTTTCCTCACTAAGAAGGAAGATGGATTGGTGGAAATGTAGATCTAGATCTCCTCTCTCTTTTCCCTCAAAGATATGCAAGAATCATGGGAGGAATTGAGAGAGGGGCAAGCTTTCCAAGGTCAACAATGGAGGAGAGAGAGGGGAAAAATTCGTGCTTGGAAGACCTAGCTCTTTGGGGAAGAAAGGGGGCCTATTTATAGGTCCCCATGAAAAAGAGCCGTTGCAGGAAAACTTACACCGGAGACTCCGGTAAGTCTCCGGTAAGTCTCCGGTGTGAGTCCAGTGCGCGACACCAAACTCGCAAACACAAGTTTCTACACAGAAAACAAACCACACCGGAGACTCCGGTGTGAAGACCGGAGACTCCGGTCTGAACCGGAGTCTCCGGACACTCTCCGGACCCTATACAGTACGCGACACCAAGGGAGCAACCCCTGGGGGAGTTTTTGGTCCGGAGACTCCGGACTGCACACCGGAGACTCCGGACTACCGGAGATTCCGGCCCTAAGTCCGGAGACTCCGGACTGGCGAAAACTGCAGAGACACCAATACTAAAACACTCATAACTTTTTCGTCCGGACTCCGTTTTCGATGATCTTTGGCTCGTTGAGTTCGCAATGAAAAACTCTACAAGATCATGCAGAGAAACATCACTGCCCAACAATGGAAACAAAAACCAAATGTAGAAAGGTTTAACCTCTCTAAAAGGAACAAACGGTAAAACCGCCATCACCGAGACGAACATAACTTTTGCGGATGAACTTCGAAAGAGGTGAATCCAATTGGGTTGGAAAGGTAACAGCAAAGAGTATCCAAACAAAAATGAATGGAGAAGTTAACACACATGGAAGGTGTGGAAACATTCTCAAAGCTGAACGGGATATTTTCTCCACCGAAAACGCAACAAGTTTTTCTTACGAAATCCGTTTTCGAGAAACCAAGGCTTGTCATGAAGATCACGACAAGCACTAAAACCCAAAGGAGACAAAAGCCAAATAAGAACCAAGAAAGATGATATGCAAAGTATGCAAAGGTTTGAGCTCTCCATAACGATTCGATCGAGTTACTCACTTGAGAGCCCCTCTTGATAGTACGACTATCTATCCTATAACCCGGTCTCCCAAAGACACGAGACCGGTAAAATAGAAAACCTATCAAGATTATACCTTTGCCTTGAGCATTCCACTTGAGCTAGATGATGACGATCTTGACTCTCTCAAGTTGGATCTTCTTTCTTGATTGCGCTTGCTAGCACAAACTCCGCTTGATGAAGACTTGCAAGTTGCTCCCCCAAACACCATTATGGGAGAGACCCTTCGGCAAATCTTCACAAGGCCACAATCTCCAAAAGGGTGGCAAGCACCAAGCATAGGATATCTTCTAGATGCTTCACTTGAGCTTCCACGTCAAGCTAGATGACAAACACCGCTTGACGACGACATAGACCATGGGCTATAGGAAATCTTCCTTTTTGGTTCATGCCCATGGAAAGATACCTAACCACACATAGAGATGCGACACACACATATCATGGGTTAGTTCACAATGCTAATTTGACAATTGCTTACCATACCATGAGATACACAATCCCACTTGGTACAACTTGTAGCTTTGTGTGTTGATCGCTTGCTTGATCAACCTTGTATCTTTGCTTCTCACTTCTAAAGATGATGTCTTGAAGATGATAATGAAGGATCACCTAATCCTTTTCTTCAAGACACACTAGCAATAAGCTCAACTCAAACCATGACCATTCTTCATATAAATCCTTGAATGTAACAATGGCCATCAAGGAAGCTAATAGAGTTCAACACATGAACTCCATTATTTCCTATGGACAAGATCTACAAAGATAACTCAATGCAAACATTAGTCCATAAGGATTGTCATTAATTACCAAAACCACATATGGGGGAACCATGCGCTTTCAGTAATCTCTTGGCAAACACGATGTATGATGCAATACTATATTCCCTTGATGTATTGTGTCTCCCCGTCTATGTTTGAGTAGTGAATTGTTCTTGGCAATGGTGAAATAGTTCGTTGATTGGTTGCATACAAGTTTGTTATCTTCTATGATTGTCTTTATGTACAATATATGAGTGCACGCGTTGGGAAATGCATGTAAGGTGATCACCGGTAGCATAATGGAGTGGTGGTGACTTGGGAGTGTCAGTAACCTGAGACCGAGCCACAAAGTTAAGTTATTGGGGGATATATATAGGGGACCTTAGAACGTAAGGCTATGGTGGGACTTTATGTCTTAATCAATCTTATGCAGTCATTTACTTGGCCACATGATCCATCATAAGGGGTTGTAGATCATTTACTTGACTATACCTATTCATGGCTCCTTCCTAGAAGAAACAACTAAGATTAAAACATGTGCTTCACTAATTGTGACAACCACACGAACAAAACACTTATTGCTAGAACACTTGCTCCCTTGAGATACTTGAGATATTTGCTGCTTGCTACTTGTGAAACTTGCTTAGAAACTTGCTTTAGGATTACTTGCATTTTAAACTTGCTTCACTAGTTACTAGACAAACCACACTCCACGTCACTTGCTTTTAATTAGTTAGTTCCTTTTAGTCAAACTTATTGCTTTGCATAAACAGCCATATAAGAGGGTTATAGGGCTTTAGAGAATAGATAGCTTACCTTCAGCTCCTCGTGGGTTCGACACTCAAATACTTATCGAAAGGTACTACAATTGATCTCCTGCACTTGGGAGTCATCAACGTATCAACTCCCCCAAGCTTAGACCTTGCTTGTCCCCAAGCAAAACTGAACTCAGAAAACATGACCATGGGTTTATGGAGTGAAGAGTCGATAAATAAAATACGGACAAGAAGCATCACATTTACCTATGCACCAATCATTATAGACAACAACTTCCTCTCATATAACTTAACTTGAAACAAGTAAAGGGAGTCACAAACAAAGATGCAAAAGAGAGAATCAAAATTGTTAATGGCAAACTTCGTTCTTGGTCAGAGAACATTTAATGAAATTATACTTATCATAGGTGAAGTCTTTATACCAAGGTTTATAATGTAGAGCTTAACATGTTTAATTATAACAACTCTTTTATAGTGATTCATAGTTTTCAAAATAATATTCATTCAGATAATAAAGCATGTGCTAAACAAAGAAGGATGAAAAACATGATTGAATAAATCAACATATAGATGATGAGATCACAACAACTCAAATGCTTGTTGGAGACAGAAGGAAATGGCTTTACTGATTCAACATAAATGTAAAAGATAGGCCCTTCGCAGAGGGAGGCATTGACTACTCATGTGCTAGAGCTTTTATTTTAATAAAACAGAGTTATAAAATGCATGACACTCCTCACATCCATCTTACACAAACCATGGCTAACTGAATCCTCGGGTGCCTGCCAACAATCACAAAACATGGAGGAGTGTCTAAATTTTGAGAGGTGTATATTTATGTCAACGAATGGCAAATAGAAAATACAGTACGTCACAAGCCAACTAGACTCGCGAGAGAGGCTCCCATAGAAGGACGCAACTGGTATAGAAGGTCATCCCTCTTTCTCTTTTGTTTACACAATTATGCTTTGACTGATAAATCAGGGGCAAAAAGAGTGAAGAGAATTTGTATTATTATTTTGGGGCTGGGCACCCCACTGTCAGCTCTTCTAGCATTTGGATAAGCCGATGAAGCTACTAGTCCAGGTGTGTGAGTCCAATCAACAAGTGATATAAAGATTCTCTATTTGCCTCATGAGCTAAAACAGGAACACAAAACAGGAGTAATTTGAAAGTTTTAAAGGTAGCACATGAGCAATTCACTTGGAGTGGCGGTGAAGTACCACATGTAGGAAGGTATGGTGGACACAAATGGCAAGGTTTTGGGGTTTAAGGTTTGGATGCACGAGAAGCATTCCCTCTCAGTACAGGGTTTTTGGCTAGCAAGGCTAGGTAGCAAGCATAAGAGTTCAAGGAAAACAAACAAACATACATATGATGAAACCAATCATGCAATCTTCATTGAAAGCACAAGCGATCTTAACTTGTGAATACTAAGTTCATGAGCTAATAGGCAAATTCCTCTTTCTTAAACTAGCGACTCAAATTATTATTTCTGCTGACCCAAGCTAAGTTTGCCAAAACCAACTAGATTAACTTGATGATCTCTAGAGTGATACCAAGTACTAATAACAAGCTCAACCATATGACAGAAGTTGAAAACTGAAATAATGTGCATATAAAGTAAATGATGAAACTTCTCATTAATATTTCAAACCGGCAACTCACACCAACGGATACAACGATAACCAACTAGGGAGAGACACTTCCATACTGCAAACCATCCTATAAGATAACCTCTCTATTCATGATATGAATCTACTGAAAAAGTAAAAATATGAAAGATAGTGATGTGATATCGCGGCACTCCCCCCATGCTTGGAACAAGCTGAGGGGATGCCAAAACCAATGACGAATCAATTCTTCGGTGGTGGTGGTGAATGCTTCTCGATGAGCTTATCAATAGATTTCTTCAGATCTTCAATTGCGAACATAAGCATACGCATCACCTCCGTATTGCGACCAATACAGTTTGCATGCCTGTCAGACTGTGAATCCCAGCCACCAAGATTTTTTCCCCACTCTTCCTTAGTTTGAGAGCTTCCTTCATCTGCATGGTTAGAACGATTCATATCCCACATAGAGGGAAAATCCCCATTGGGAACCTTTTTGCACTGATAATCATGAATTAATGTGTGGAAGTAGTTCTTGACTCCCGCAGCAGGTGTCTTCGAAGCCAGGGAGTAATGTGGAACCTTCCCTTTGGTGCTTATCCGCGCATTTCTCTTGAGCTCCAAGGGGTTAGCCACCACCCTAATGCTTGCGACGGTGGCGCATGGACGAACTCGTGGGTTTTCTTCTACATCTCCTTCAGCTCCACTCTCGGTCTCCTCCTCCGGCTTCAGGTCTTGGACATCATCTTCCTTTGGTCCCTTCCCCTTGTTGTCGTTGGCGGAGACCATGATGCTTCTAAAACCGAAAACAGATCCTGGCAGAAACAGCTCGAAACAGAAACACGACGAGAAAACGATATACGGACCTCGGGGGGTCCGGGGGATTATATAGCAAAAAGTTTCATAACAAAAGGAAAGTCCAGGTCGAAAACGAGTCGGAGAGGGGCACCGGGGCGCCCACACTATGGGCTGGCACGGCCAGAGGTGGGCCCACGCCACCCTATGGTGTGGAGCCTCCGGGCCCCGTCTCCCTCTCGTTTCCGGCTCATAATTTTTCATATTTTATAAAAACAGTAAAAATATAAGTTGAAAGATGTTTCGCTAACATTTTCTTACCAAAACTGTTACCTATTCGAAAACTGGTTCTGCAGTTTCTAAAATATGCTTCTTAATAAACTCCTCCGGGATCATGGCTTGAATACAATCAACATTTTCATTATAAGGATCTCCAGAAATATAATGCTTGAGTCTTTGGCCATTCACCACTTGTGAGTATTTGTATTCAAGGGAAACAATTTTAATTGCCCCCGAATGATATACCTCTTCGATAACAAAAGGTCCTTCCCATCTCAAGAGTAATTTTCCTACAAAAAATCTGATAAGAGACCTATACAATAGCACTTTCTCACCAACATGAATTATCTTTTAATAATTCTCTTATCATGCCACCTTTTAACTTTTTCTTTAAAGATCTTAGCATTTTCATATGCTTCACTCCTCCGTTCATCTAAAGAACTTAAGTCAAGCAGCCTTTTCTCACCAGCAAGTTTAAAATCTCTATTTAGGTCTTTCACTTCCCAATAAGCTTTGTGTTATAATTCTAGGGGCAAGTGACAATCTTTTCCATAAACCATTTTATAAGGAGATATGCCCATGGGTTTATAAGCAGTTCTATAAGCCCACAGAGCATCATTTAATTTCTTAGCCTAATTTTTTCTAGATTTATTAACAGTCTTTTGCAAGATAGATTTGATTTCACTATTTGATAATTGTACTTGCCCACTAGTTTGAGGATGATAGGGTGAGGCAATTCTATGATTAACATCATGTTTAGCAAGGGTTTTTCTAAAACCACCATGAATAAAATGAGAACCCCCATCAGTCATAAGAGATCTAGGTACAGCAAACCTAGGGAAAATAATGTCCTTAAGCATTTTTAAAGAGGTTTCACCATCAACACTTTTAGTAGGTATAGCTTCTACCCATTTAGTAACATAATCAACAACAACAAGAATATGAGTGTATCCTTTTGAAGGAGGGAAAGGACCCATAAAGTCAAAACCCCAACAATCAAACGGTTCAATAACAAGAGAATAATTCATAGGAATTTCATTACGTCTAGAAATATTTCCAACCCTTTGACATTGACCACAGGATAAAACAAATTTTCTAGCATCTTTAAAGAGAGTAGGCCAATAAAAACCTGATTGTAGAACTTTATGTGCAGTTCTATCTCCAGCGTGATGTCCTCCATAAGCACTACTATGACATTTTCTCAATATATCTTGTTGTTCATTTTCAGGAACATATCTTCTCATAATACCATCAACACCTTCTTTATATAAGTGTGGGTCATCCCAAAAATAATGCCTCAAATCATAGAAGAATTTTCTTCTTGCTGAACTGTAAAGGTAGGAGGCAAATACTTGGAAACAATAAAGTTAGCATAATCAGCATACCATGGACTCTCTTGAGAGCCCACTTTTATTGCAGCTAATTGTTCATTAGGAAAACTATCATTAACAGGAATAGGGTCATCAGGGATATTTTCTAATCTAGACAGATTATCAGAAACAGGATTTTCAGCATCCTTCCTATCCACAATATGTAAATCAAACTCTTGTAACAGAAGCACCCATCTAATAATCCTAGGCTTAGAATCTTTCTTTTCCATAAGGTACTTAATAGAAGCATGATCAGTATGAATAGTAACTTTAGAATCAACAATATACTGCCTAAATTTATCACAAGCAAAAACTACAGCTAGGAATTCTTTATCAGTTGTAGCATAATTATTTTGAGCAGCATCAAGGGTTTTACTAGCATAATGAATAACATTTAACTTATTATCTACCTGTTGTCCAAGAATAGCACCTACAACATAATCACTAGAATCACACATAATTTCAAATGGTAAATTCCAATCAGGTGGTTGAACAAAGGGGCAGATATTAAAGCCTTCTTTAAAATTTCAAAAGATTCTTTACAATCTTCATTAAAAACAAATGGTACATCTTTTTGAAGAAGATTAGTAAGAGGTTTTGATATTTTAGAGAAATCTTTAATAAACCTTCTATACAAACCAGCATGACCAAGGATACTACGAATACCTTTAACATCCCTGGGACAGGGCATTTTCTCAATAGCTTCAACTTTAGCTCTATCAACTTCAATACCTCTTTCAGAAATTTTATGTCCAAGAACAATTCCTTCATTAACCATAAAATGGCATTTCTCCCAGTTAAGAACAAGATTAGTCTCCTCACATCTCTGCAAAACTTTATCAAGATTCTGCAAACAATTATCAAAGGAAGTTCCATAGACGGAGAAATCATCCATGAAAACTTCCACAATTTCTTCACAAAAACCATGAAAAATAGCAGACATGCATCTTTGAAAAGTAGCAGGAGCATTACATAAACCAAAAGGCATACGTCTATAAGAATAGGTTCCATAAGGACAAGTGAAAGTTGTTTTCTCTTGATCAAGCTTTTTAACATCAATTTGAGAAAACCCAGAATAACCAAGAAAGCAGAATGAGTTTTCTTAGACAACCTTTTTAACATTTGATCAATAAAAGGCAAAGGATAATGATCTTTCTTAGTGACTTTGTTAACCTTTCTAAAATCAATGCACATCCTATAACCAACTACTACTCTTTGAGGAATGAGTTCATTATTTTCATTTGGCACAACAGTCATCCCTCCTTTCTGACACAATGCACAGGACTAACCCATTTACTATCAGCAATAGGATAAATATTGCCAGCATCAAGGAGTTTCAATACCTCATTTCTTACCACATCCTCCATTTTAGGATTTAAGCGGCGTTGATGTTCAACAACTGGCTTTGCATCAGGCTCAATTTTAATAGCATGCTGACAAATAGTAGGAGAAATCCCTTTCAAATCATCAAGAGTATAACCAATAGCACCTCTATGTTTCTTCAATATCCCCAATAATCTCTCCTCTTCTTTATCAGAAAGTTGAGAACTAATAATAACAAGATATAATTTCTTATCATCAATATGAGCATATTTAAGATTCTCAGGCAAAGGCTTTAAATCAAAAACAGGATCTTCCTTGGGTGGTAATGTTGTACCCAAGTCTTCCACGGGTAAATTATGTTTCAGCATTGTTGGTTGGTGTAGGAAAATCTCGTCAATTTCATTCCTTTCTTCCATAAAGACATCACTTTCGTGGTCTTCCATGTATTGCTGCAAAGGATTGTTAGGAGCAAGAGCAATTGTCGTGGGATAATCACGGCAGACGTTACCGGGGGTAACTGATCTTAGGGAAAGACGACACAGGCGTTTGGGAGAGGGTTTAGCTCAGAGGAGAACATGATGATACTCGATCTGGTAGCCGGCAATCAAGTCGCCGAGTCTCCGATCTCGATATATTAACTCAACTCTCGTGTTACACTGGATGCTCGATATCAAGCGATATTGCTAGAACTCTTGGATCTCTAAACTAGACCGAGGGGCCGGTTTATAAAGCACCCGGACCCCCTGGCTTGCCCTCCAAGGCGCACCATGAACCCTACCCGGACACCGCATACGAAAAACCCTAACTTTCCTTACCGTAACCCACAATCCGGGTTACGAGGCCTACGAACTTGGGCCTTCCAGAAGCTCCTTTATCCTTAGCCGGATCTTGCGCAGTGTCCATTGGGCCGAGTTACACCTTGGTGTTGGCCTACCGGGTTATCATCCCTCCATCAGTAGTCCCCAGAATAGCTTGGGCTTCACGAGATTCTCTTTGAAGCGCACGCTATTCCCTGCAAAATTATCAAACTTATAACTTCAATGGAGGCCGGGTTAAATTGCTTTAATAAACATCTAGGCCTAACTCCAAGGTGGCCATATAATAACCCGGCTTTCTTCAAGTCCTTTGCTCAGCTTTTCCGGGTCAACACCCTGATAAGAATGTTTAAAGATCTGATTTACTTTACTCGATAATTGATCCTGATGTTGCGGAGGAGATCTCTTTCTTATGTCCATCCAAATATCTTGTCCAGCACTTAAGGCATATCCAACGAAACTTAGGCAGATAGCCGTTACTCCGAAATTTCCGGCTCCCGCTCGTTGAGCCAGGTTTATCCACCCGCACCCTTATAAATAAGTGCTTAGGGGCAAACCTAACCCCGACGGCTCATTTCCCCCCTTTCCTCCTTCTCTTCGCTCCCGCACTCAAGTTCACAGAGCACCATCACGGAGACCCCACGCGCGTCACCGGAGCCCATCCGCCACCGGCTGCGCTCCGCCACGGTCCGCCCCGCGCCACCGCCGGAACCCGCCGTCGCGCCCCCGACCCGCCCGCCGGGAATCGCGAAGGGGCACGAAGACTGCGCCATTTGCCTCCGCCGGGCTTTACTCCAATCTCCCCCGGTAAGTTTCCTTTATCCATCAACTTGGCCTTACAATTTCTCGATCTATTTCAGATTGGATCTGAGTCAACCCGCCGGTCGTTTTTTCTTGTCACGCCGAATTAGATCGCTCGAATTCATTCTAGCTCATCCAATAGATTGAATATAGACTCCATTTCATCCCCCTATCGCTTTTAATCATTAATTTCACCGTAAATCTGGAAATGAAATCTCCAATCTAGGCTCGGGCCGCCCAAAATTTCCGCGCTTGCCATTGACACCCGGAAAATTCTCTTCTTCCGGCTCTTTTGTTTGCAGTAGATACACGGGTAACCATCCATCTTCCCCAAACACCTTTCAACACGTAAACCCTTCATAGTTTTTGTAACGATGTTTGATACCCGGATAACTTGTAACCTTGCTCCACAGAATGATACTCGGATAACTTTTTGCTTCCATGTTTTCTCGATATCACTCGCAAATATTCGGACGACTCATGGTTTCCGAGTCTTATTTCTTGTACCCTTCTATCTTGTGCTTTGCAGGTTAATCTCATGGCTCCCAAGAGGCAGGGGAAACAGCCGGCCAAGGCCAAGACCACCAACTCCATATCCGCCAACTGGGCGCGATCCACTGTTACGAAGGCCAAGTTGGAAGAACTGGCCGAGTTAGGAGTTCTCCCCTCCCAAAAAGATATCCATTGGAGGGTGCCGGGTAACGAGACCCGGCCCACACCTGCCGATGATGAGGTAATATGTTTCGTGGAGCACGTGACCCGGGGGTTCCGCCCTCCGGGTCACCCTTTCTTTCGAGATATTCTAAGCCACTATGGCCTCCGGATATTTGACATAGGGCCTAACTCTGTGTTAAATATTTCGCACTTCATTGTTCTTTCCGAGTCATACTTGTGCACTCCGCCAAGTTTGGCTCTCTTCATCGAACTTTTCCAGTGCAAACCATCCCGCGAAAGCGGTGACGGAGCACTTCTTGCTTGCGGCGGGGTCTCTATCCAGCGCCGCAAGAATTCTCTAATGCCACCTCTTACACTTAACTCCCACGTCAAGCACTGGCAACTCTCATACTTTTACTGCCGGGACACCTCCCCACCCGGCGAAAAGAGGTTGCCGGGTTATTCAGAGGGCCTCCTTGATATCTCCGATACCTTCAACGCCTTCTCCCCTGACTCGGACAGGGAGGCAATTCAACCTTTATTGGACAAAATAACTATTCTCTCGGCCCAAGGTCTCATTGGGCTCAACCTGGTAAAGACTTGGGTCGATTTCCGGATCCAACCCAACTCCATCCGCACAAAGTTAATGTGCGAGTATTCGGGGCATACCACGGACTCGCTCCGATACTCCACCCATAGCTTTGCAGCCGGAGACACCAACAAGACTATCAAGAGCTTCTTGACAGAGAAGTTGGAAGTAATCCGGAATATAGCCGGGTTAGAACCCTTCACTCGTGAGAACCCGGCGCCTGAGGTAAATATCCGACTTTCATACTCTTACCTTCACACTTTCCACACGATACTGCTGTCAACCTTCATTCTTACGTCTTCATCTCAGGCCGATGATGCTTTTTGGAAGATTGATACTCCCCCTAACTCCGAGCGCCCAGAGGAGAAAGAGGACCCCGTTAACTCGGATGAAGGTACATTCCGAGTTTTACTTAGTTACTTTAAGCTCATCGTTGCCCTTTTGTCATTTTCCAACTACAAACCTTGATAATTTTCAGAACAAGAGGACAAAGATGAAGAAGAAGAAACTGAAGGCAAGGTAGAATCCGCCAGCGACGAGGAAGAAGCTGAGCCGACGGTCAAGGCCGGAACAAAGAGGAAACCCCAAGGGGTCGTATTCAAGGTTCCATACCTTTTCCTTGCCTCTAAACCATATTTCTTTGATAACATGCACGAGCTAAACCGGAAATTATCCACTTGGTCGTATTTGAAGGAACCGCTCGTGACCAAGCGCCGAATAACTCGGAACTTTCCAGGTGACGGCACTCTTAATCCGGGTATTCCGTTGTCTCCGGCTCGTCGTGCTGGTATTCTCTTAATCCTTTCTTAAATATCAAAGTCTTCCCGAACCATCCCCTTACGGGACAATTCCACATCTCGCTCGATGTTTTTCAGTTTCGTCCGGGTCCAGCAGCGAGTTCCCCTCGAACTATATGGTGAATCCCGGGTAGAATTCCTTTCCTGATGCTTTACCGTTTGTTCATCACTTTTTTCCAGTTGTACGCTAACTGCTTTACTTATACTACCCGTAGGGCCACGATCACTGTCAGCGACCAAGATGATATGGAAACTGACGACCCGGGTAAGGAGAACCTGACTGATGTTATGCATGCCGCAGCTGGCGGAGAAGAACAACAAGTGCCACCAATAAACCCAGCCGACCGAGAGGCCGAGTATCCCATAGCCTCGCACGTACTCGAGGAGGAAGAAGCTGCAGACTTGGGCGCGGGAGAAAGGGCACCATACTCCGATACTCGGACGACCCGGATACCCTCTCTCACCAAGAAGAGAGTTCCTTCTCCAAGTCCCCAAGGTCCCGGGTCTTCCAATTTGGGCAATGATACTTTTGACCAGATGATGAACACTCTCCTTGCTATGAAGGCCTCGTAGAGAGATGTGCTAGAACGCATGGCAGCAGAGCACCAGGTAATGTTACCTAATATCTCTTCTTATCCATCTAGTCCCCAAGTGCCGAGTATAATTTGTTGAAATTGTGCTCGGTATTCTGCGCGATAATCGGCTTTGTCATGATACCCGACTAATTCTCATACTTTGGTTTCTCACAGGCATAGGCCACCCGGTCTGATGAACTTTTGCTCAAGACCGAACAACTGCTGCTTGCCGAGGTAAAGCGGAGAGAGGCCCTTGAGGATGAAGTGGAAACTTTGAAGAAAAATGTTTTCAAATATAAGAAAAGGTGCACCACTGCTCGGACCGCCCTGAAAAAGTTGTCGGAGCAAATTACCTATACTTATCGTATCTTGCTTAGTAAGTTTCTTGCTGCTGACTGCCTTCATGCCTCTATTTTGCTACATGATACTCGGAATCACTGATATGGCCCTTCTTTATTTCAACTGCAGGTGCTAACCTTGCAGTCCCAGAAGAAGATGCTGTTGCAAAGGCTAAAACTTTAAAGACTGTGCTCCGAACTTTCTTTGCCGACACCAAGTGGATATTGGACGCCGTGCAGTGGCCAACTGAGGTATATCCGGGTGAAGAAAATCTTATCCAAGCCTGCTCCACCGTGCCTGCATGGATCGAGATCTGGAAATGCTCGGCATGCCGGATTGGTATGACCCGGGCCTTTGCTCTGGCTAAGGCTTATTTTCCTAAGCTTGAACCGGCAAAGGTTATATCCGGGTTTCCAGAATTCAAAGCGGATGGCTCCAAGTTTGGGCCCAAGGACTTCAAGGCCGTACAATCCGCGGTGCGCCACTCGGCAACCACTTTGGCCGATAGTATGGATCTGCGCATGCTTATGAGTTCGTACGATGCTGAAGACAAAATCGTGAAGGAGGAAGCACCCCCACCGTTCGACATTTTGGAGAAATGGGCTGCCGATTCGGCCAGGAAGAGGGAAGAAACCGCGAAGAGGGAGGCCGAGTTAGGATCAGAGCCAACCACCTCTACACCGGCTGTCCTCCCGCCTGTCCGTCCTGATGCGAAGAATCCGGGTGACGATGCCGGGAGAGCTGCGGAGCAAGCCCAGAACCAAGACCCGGAGGGCAAGGGCAAGGGTGTGGACCCTATGCAAGAAGCCGAGTAAACAAATGCCATCGCGATACCTTGTTCGTTTCGATGCTTTCGTTCGAAACAGATATTCTTTTGTCGGTGCACCTATGCACCTTTGATACTAGTACCAAGACTTGTAACGTATTTTAATTCCTTGATATACCTCGCGCCTCTTCTGGCCTCTGGATGAGCTTGATATTTATCTGGTTTTTGAGTTTATTCTTGATATCCGACTTTCTTTATGGTTCCTTTTGTGAGACTCGGTTTCCGAGTTTCATGGATTTTGACAAGCGGACTTTTCTCTAAGTCCCCAAGACTCGGATGTTTGGGTTTTTTGAGTTTTAGCAACTAAGCAACTTTTCCTTTTTTCAAAATCCCCAGTCCCCGAGACCCAAAATACCGAGTCTGGGATGTATGGTTTTTCCAAGGGAACAAGTTGTTTGCTGCTAAGCCCAAGCCCAGAGCCGTTTCACATAGGTATTGAAGTTATTCTTGATAAACGTTGAGTTTCCGGCTATTAGCCCTGTACTCTGCATAACTTGTGGTTTAGATGACCCTTTTGACTATCTTGTACTGTAAGCCGGCTTTCGCGTGGATACCATGTTGTTACATCTATACGAAAACAGGGTCAGGCAAGTCCCACTAGGCTTCATGGCTGATTGTAATCGTAAGCGAGCAAATCATGCCACTTTAGTGCGAGTCACATCGAGCTTAAGTAAGAAAAGTCAAGAAAATTTGGCTCCTTTGTCCGGTTATAAGATTGCAGCCGTACTCGTTTGCGAGTAATCGGCCCTCATAACTCATAGGCATCAAGGCCGGGTCCTTGGGTTTGCAACTGTGCTGTTCAAGCAATCAGCCCCCAGGACCTATATATGTGCGACATACTTGATGATACTGATGTACTGATAGCAGTAAATAATGCTTACCTGTAACCGAAGTAAAGATCATAACAAAATAGGACTTGATAACCATCTCTTTATTGATACGAGAAAGTTTGGGTCAGCAGGCCGCCTCATTAAAAACCTTCCAGTTCGCTTAGGTACCCTGGATAGGAAAAGAGTGCGTCTGGAACCTGCTGCCCGTTACATTGTTTTAGTTCTTCTTGGGATTCTGTCCGAAACTGACGTAATCGATGCACACTCTCCACTTGTTGATCTTTTTTACTATGAGTACCGGGTTTGCCAGCCAATCCGGATAAGGCGTTTCCATGACGCGGCTGGCTGTGAATGGCTGCGCAATTTCTTCTTTTGTGGTGGATTGTTTGAGTGAATCACCCTTGATGAAAGCCACCATCTTGGTGTCTCGTGCTGCCTTGAACTTTGCCCTTTCGCCTTCAGTACTCGGCTTTTTCAAGGTTGTTCTGTCATCCGGGTCTGCTTGAGACCGGTAATATTTGAGTTCCTCTTTTCTACAAGCTTGTTCAGCCATTGCTGCATCTCCTTCATCGCACTCAGCCGCTATGTCCCGGCTTCCATGTATGGTGATGGTCTGTTTAGGACCCGGAATTTTTAGCTGTAGATACACATAACACGGCCTAGCCATGAATTTAGCATAAGCCGGCCTTCCGAATAGCGCGTGATAAGGACTGCGCAATTTGACCACCTCGAAAGTGAGCCACTCAACTCGATAATTGTCCTTTGAATCCCCAAAAGCTACCTCCAATGCGATTTTTCCCTCGGGGCATGATGAGTGACCCGGCACTATACCATGAAAAATTGTTGAACTTTTTTGTAGCTGAGACTCCTTGAGACCCATGCGCAGAAAGGTTTCCCAATATAGTATATTGATGCTACTTCCGCCGTCCATCAGGACCTTTTTCAGCTCATACCCATTGACCTGCGGTGCAACTACCAATGCTAAAACTCTCGGGTGTTCTATTCTTTCCGGGTGATCCCTTCTGCTCCATGTTACATCCTGTTCTGACCACCTCAGGTATCTTGGAACAGCCGAAGACACCGAGTTTACCGCCTGTTTCAGTATCTTCTTGTCCTTGTTGGAACTTCCTGTAGTATGCACGTGATATTGACCCAACTTCTTGGGGTTGGCCTGGAAACCTCCAGCTCTCCCTTGGTTGTTACCTTGATTTCCGGCTGCCGGGTTACCGGCTGGGGGTGGGCCGTTGCCCGGATTTCCACCTGGACCTGGTCCTCCTCCCCGACCTGCACCTCGCATGGCTCTGTTCACTTCCTCATTCTTCCACCTCTGTAGGTCGGCGCACTACTCCAAGGAGTGGTTAGCTGGCCTACCGTTCCTGCTGTGCTTCGGGCATGCCATTCTGAAGATGTCCCAATTATTACTCGGCCTTGGTGGCCCTTGATAGTTTCCTCCATTGTGATTCCCAGTATTGAAATTTCCTTCTGCCCTGGGTCTTGAAGATCCGGCTTCAGTGTTGGCGACAAACTCGGAGCCTCCCTCAAACGGGCGCTTGTTCTGGCTGTTGTTACCCGGCGCTGATCCGTTGCCGGTTCTTCCATTATTACTTGTGTTTGCTTTTGCTTTTTTACCGTCTGTTTCCTCTTCCGTAGTGTCCGTTGCGGCATGTTTGTTGCATGCATCCATCAGTTCTCCCATCGTAACCTCCGAAGCATTCCGACTAGATTTCATGCGAGTTAATTTTTGTACTAAAGGTGTGTACTTGCAGGTCTTTGCCATAGCTTGCAGCGCATCCTTAGGCTGAATATCTGTAGATGAATGAAGTATTTCCATAACCCGGCGCACCCAGCTGCGCGCCGATTCTCCCTTCTTCTGAACGCATCGCTCTAGGTCATCAATAGTGAATAACTTTCTGCACGTCCCGTGAAAGTGCTTGATAAACGCAGTTTTCAATTCTCCCCATGATTTGATAGATCCTTCCGGTAGATTGGTGAACCATAACTTTGTTGCTCCCTCTGACATCATTCGATACATGAATTTGGCTTGAAGATTCTCGGACGCATTGCGAATCGACATGGCCATCTCATAACTGCTCAACCATGTTTCCGGATCCATAGTCGGCTCATAATTCACTACTTTACCCGGTTCTTTGAATTTTTCCGGGTAAGGTTCAGCCTGATGCTATCCGAAAGACACTTAGGTCCTGCAAGAATGGTCGAAGCTGGTCTTACTCGGGAAACGTGTGATCCTGCAGGGGTACAGCTGGGCGCGGTACTGCTGGTATCCCATGTACCGCAGACCCGGCCACGGCTCTCCTGGCTCTGGAACTGTCCACGATGGCTTGTGCTGCTGATGCTGCTGGTACTGCCTGAATGTGTGGAGGAGGCGGCATTTGCTGCTGCTCTTCCCTCCGCCGTGCCGAACTTGTCTGGATATTGCCGGCATTACCTTGTTGTTGACTGACATATGGTGTCCCATGCATTCCACTTCTGTGATCCGGGTAATTAACCTGTTGTGCCACCGCAGTGCGCAGCATATCTATCGCCCGCCAGGTCTCCTCTGCGTGGGGTGACTCTCTCACGGGGATTTGATTCAGTGCAAGCGTTGCCGCGTACACGTTGTCCATGGGATTGTTGTAATGACCCGCTGGTGTGCGAAAACGTAATGGTGGTGGTGGTGGTGGTGGTGGTACAGTATTGCCGGTAGTAACTCCAGTCTGTGGTACGGGTAACCCGGCCTGCGTGTCTACCGGTTGTACTCCTCCGGTTGTCGGCTGAGGGGCGGTTCCTTGATTTGCCGCTGGGATCGGCTGATCCTGAGGCGTGATAAATAGCGCAGCCGGGTTTATGACTCCTCCCAATGCTGGCAATCTGGTTTGGTGTCTTTGATGTATTCTAGTCGTTTCCTCTCGGAGCCGGGTTTCCAGTGCATCCAGCTCGCGTTGTCGTGTGGCCAGCCCTTGTCTTTCTGCTTCTACTTGACTTCTCTGTTGCTCCAATGCACGACGGGCTACGTCCAAATCTCTAACACGTTCCGCCGCGTTCTCTGGAGTGATAACTGTGGCAAGAACTGTCGGATCTAGGATCAGATTGTTGTCGAACAGGGGCGGATGTTGTGGATTGGAAGGACCCGCTCCTGGTGTCCGGTTTGCTAGGAATCCAAACGTGTTCGCGTGTAACTCGTTTTCTGGCGCTTGACTGGTAACCGATGCCGACTCTCCGTCAACCTGGGCCAAAACCGTGTTTCCGTTAGCCGGTCCTTGCTGCCGGGACAATGCTTGTGCTGCCCCGGCTGCGGCCGCGGTTACGTTCTCTTGGTTGAGATTGGTCGCGGGAGCCGTGTAAACCGCAACCCGGCGCATAATGCTTGGCGCGAATCCATACTGTTCCTCTTCGCTGTTGTGTTCCTCGTACCGGTTCTCCAGTAGATGCAGGATAGATTCGGTATCGTCTTCTTTCTCGACCCGGCCACGCGGGGTCCATGCCGGCTCCTCCGGCTGTTCCCACTTCGTGGTGGGCTCTTCTGTCGGGTTTGTTGTCCCAACTGATTCTTCTCCATTTGATTGGATATAGCTGGTCTTCCCTGACACAGAATCAAACCCAAAGTCGTCAGGGATCGAACCGGAAGTACGTACCATACCGATGAAGATTCTGATCTGGCCGATTGTCATGATAGATCCGGATTCGAGGTGATCCGACTCTGGCCCCCAGCCGGAATCGTCCACCATCTTCTCTCCTTCGTGGTCGATGTAGATCTCGCTGATGACTAGATTCTCCATGCTCTTCCGAGCTTCTCCCGTGATGTAAACACCTTTGGACGCAGACCCCACGGTGGGCGCCAACTGTCGTGGGATAATCACGGCAGACGTTACCGGGGGTAACTGATCTTGGGGAAAGACGACACAGGCGTTTGGGAGAGGGTTTAGCTCAGAGGAGAACATGATGATACTCGATCTGGTAGCCGGCAATCAAATCGCCGAGTCTCCGATCTCGATATATTAACTCAACTCTCGTGTTACACTGGATGCTCGATATCAAGCGATATTGCTAGAACTCTTGGATCTCTAAACTAGACCGAGGGGCCGGTTTATAAAGCACCCGGACCCCCCCCCCCCCGGCTTGCCCTCCAAGGCGCACCCTGAACCCTACCCGGACACCGCATACGAAAAACCCTAACTGTCCTTACCGTAACCCACAATCCGGGTTACGAGGCCTACGAACTTGGGCCTTCCATAAGCTCCTTTATCCTTAGCCGGATCTTGCGCAGCGTCCATTGGGCCGAGTTACACCTTGGTGTTGGCCTACCGGGTTATCATCCCTCCATCAGCAATAGCAGTTAATTGTTCAACTTTATAATTCTCATTAGGAAATTTAGCTTCATAAGGTGCTTTAGCAAATTTGGAGAAATTAAATTCATAAGACTCTCCATCAAACTTCGTAAGAATTTTCTCCTTTTTACAATCAATAGGACAAGTATCACTAGCAGAAGTGCCTAGTACTAGAAAATCACCAGGATACTTAGTTTTACCACACAAGACCTCCACATCTCTAACAATACCAATTGGATAAATAGTTTCCCTATTAGCAAGTTGAATAATCACATCAATGTCTTCAAGTTCACAAGAACTAATTTCATGCTTAATTTCTTTATAAAGATCATAAGGAATAGCACTAGAACTAGCACCAATATCACATAAACCATGATAACAATGATCACCTATCCTAACAGATAGCATAGGAACACTAGGTTTCCTAGATTTACCAGGATGAGAGACAATATTAGAAGCATCTTCACAAAATATAATGTGTCCCTCTTCTACATTTTCAGAAACAAGGTCCTTTACTATTGCTACTGTAGGTTCTACATTTATTTGTTCCTCGGGTTCTACAAGTTTCTTTGCACTTTTATTAATCACACTAGCTAACATAGAGTGTTCTTTTACCTTAGCAGGGAAAGGCATTTTCTCAATATAAGGTTCAGGCACAATAGAATCAACAGTACGAACCTCTATATCTCTAGCAGGAACACAATTAACAGTATCTTTATAAGGATCATGGTACTTGTCCCATTCCTTTTTAGGAATATCAATGTAAGAAGCAAAAGCCTTATATAAGTTTGCAAAAACTTGAGAATCAAGACCATAAACAACACTAATATTATGAAAATCCTCAGATGACATAAAGGTTTTAATGCATTCATAGTCATAATTTATACCTGACTTTCTACCTTTGTCATTCTCCCATGCTTCGGTGTTTTCTGGAATACGGTCAAGAAGATCCCATTTAGCTTCATCCTTCATACGTGTAAATGATCCAGAACAAGAAGCATCCAATAAATCCTTATCATAAAGAGGAACCCTTGCATAGAACTTATTAATAACGATATTACTGGGGAGCTCATGAATGGGGCATTTGAGCATTAGTAACTTCAATCTCCCCCATGCTTGGGCAATACTCTCTCCGTCATGAGGCCAAAAATTATATATATAATTCCGATCTCTATGGATTTCACTTGGATGATTGAATTTAGAATAAAAGAGAGGTACAATTTCCTCCCATTCAATAGTCTAGCTATTTTTCAGCAATTTGAACCATTCAGCGGCTCGGCCTGTCAATGATATAGAGAATAATTTTCTCTTCACTTGTCTCTTGTAATACCTGCACACTTGAACAACTCGCATAATTCATGTAAAAAGAGCAAATGATCACCAGGATGGACATTTACACAACCAGAATAGCGGTTATCCATAACATGTTTAACAATCTTTATAAGTATTTTATAACGATCCAAATCATCATGCGGTGGGTCACTTACTAATCTAGCAGTGGCAGCAGTGGCCGCAAATAAGGACTCAAAAGGACTTATAAACATAGTGTAATAAAGCAGTAGACAGGAATAAAAACAGTACTTACAGCAGAAGCTTCCTTTATCAATTCCACTTCCCAATAGCGCTTCACTCCCCGGCAACGGCACCAGAAAATAGTCTTGATGACCCACAAGTATAGGGGGTGTATCGTAGTACTTTCGATAAATAAGAGTGTCGAACCCAACAAGGAGCGTAAGGTGTTGACAAGCAGTTTCGATGAAGGAATAACTGTAAATACTGGAAAACAAATTTATAGGGGTTTTTGATATTGCAGATAAATAAAGTGCGAGTAAATAATATGCAGTAGTAATAATTGCAGCAAGTGGCCCAATCCTTTCTTCAGCAAAGGACAAGCCGGTGAGTTCACTTATGATTTAAAAATGTTCTCGAGGACACGTGGGAGGTTTCTGTCAAGTGCTTTTGTTCTATGCAGCTGAATAATATTCGGTGTTTTAATAAGTGTTGTGTGGTGAACCTATGCTAATGTACCGTCCCATCCAAAACTAATGCATACTTGTGATTATACCCCTTGCAAGCATCCGCAACTACAAGAAAGTAATTAAGAAATAAATCTAACCACAACTTTAAAGTCCGGGGTCCTACGCTCCCTCGTGTAATGGTTTCCTAATGGGGTTTAGGTTTCTGTCACTCCGGCAACCCCACAATTAGTAGAAAAATACACGCATTCCCCTATGCCCATAAATGGTGAAGTATCATGTAGTCGACGTTCACATGACACCACTAGAAGAATAACACCACAACTTAAATATCAAACATTAAATATTATTCAACATTACTTCACTACTAACAACTTGAATTCTCCCGTATCCTCAAGAAAAGCACGAACTACTCACAACACATCATATGGATCATAATCAGAGGTGATATAATGGATTATCACAATCTGGTCATAAAGTGCAAACACCGATAAATCTCACAAGCACCAACTACTAACAAGTAATCCACACCGGGAGAGAGATCTAATGCAAAACAACGATAGAGGCCCCTAATTTTTACGGCGGGATGACGGTGCATGATGAGGGTGATGGTTCTGGTGGTGATGACGATGATGATGACGATCTTGATGATGCCCGGAGCAATGACGATGACAATGGCGGTGATTTCCTCTCTCCGGGAAGGACTTTCCCCGGCAGATTTCTCCCTGCTAGAGAGCTTTTATCTCTCGGGTGTTTTCTGCCCCGCAGCGGCAGCGGAATAATTCTTCGAGGATGGAATGAGGCTTAGGGTTCCCTCAGGGCTAGGCACGCCAAAGATAACCCCCGGAGGTGGGCCAGGGTGGCCACACCCCTAGGTGGCGCGGCCAGGGGGCGCGCCACCCCTAGGTGTGGGCCCCTGGTGGCCGCCCTCCGGCTCTCCTTCTGGCTGAGTTCCTCCTCTGAACTTTTATGAACCCCCGGATGTCCCCCTTCTTCTTATGATCTTCTAAAATATGGTATCTCGACGGTGCTTTTTCCGTCAGATTTATGGTCCCGGTGTTTATTCTCCAAAAATTATAAAACGTGCAAAATAAGATAAAATAACATAAAAGATGCATCATAACATGAAATATATCGATGAATAACAGAAAATTATGATATAAAATAGTGATGAAAAATGGACGTATCAGCCACCCAGGAAGAGGGTTCCTGCCAAGGTGATGGGGTATGCTCCTATAATACCACGGTTGAAACGTCTGTTCAGAAACAAAGATCATGCCAAGTTATTGTGATGGCACATGGAAGATCGTAAGAAAGACGAAAAGTTGAGGCACCCCGCCGATGGTCGGCAGTAGAGAAAAATCGAGACAGAGTTCGAGGACTTTGCAGGTGACTCAAGAAACTTATGGTTTGGTCTAAGGACATATGGCATGAATTCTTTTGGGGAGAATAGCTGCAGTCACAGCACCTGCCTCATGACTCTATGTATCTATAACCTTCCTCCTTGGTTGTGCACGTAGCGGAAGTTCATTATGATGCCAGTGCTTATCCAAGGCCCGAAGCAACCCAGCAACGACATTGATGTGTACCTAAGGCCATTAGTCGATGAACTTTTGCAGTTGTGGGCCAAACCAGGTGTAAGTGTGTGGGATGAGAACAAACATGAGACATTAGACCTACGAGTGTTACTTTTCGTAACCATCAATGATTGGCCTACTCTTAGTAATATTTCAGGACAGATGAATAAGGGATACAATGCATGCACATACTGTTTGGATCAGACAAAAAGTATATATCTGGATAAATGTAGGAAGAATGTGTACCCGTACAACCGTCGTTTTATTCCGCCCAGGCATTCCATAAGGAAAAAAGGCAAACATTTCGATAGCAAGGTAGAAACCCGGATGAAACCTGCCTCCCGTACTAGTGCTGAAGTATTTGGTATGGTCAAGGATTTAAATATAATTTTTGGAAAGGGTCCTGGTAGCCAACCTGTTCCGAACGACACTGATAAGCGTGCACCGATGTGGAAGAAGAAATCTATATTTTGGGAGCTACCCTATTGGGAAGTCCATGAGATCCGCTCTGCAATCGACGTGATGCACCTGACGAAGAATCTTTCGTGAATATTCTAGGCTTCCTAGGCTTGTATGGGAAGTCAAAAGATACACCGGAAGCATGGGAGGACCAGGAACGTCATAAAGGATGAGACGGCATTCATCCAGGGCAGTTTTAAGGGCATGCGAGCTACGCTCTTACCAAGGAATAGAAGAAAATCTTTTTTGAAGTCCTTTTCAGTATCAAGGTCCCTTCTGGGTTTTAGTCAAATATAAAGATAATAGTAAATATGAAAGAAAAAAATTACAAAACCTAAAGTCTCATGACTGCCACTTTCTTATGACGCAATTGCTTCCAGTTCCATTCAGGGGAATTCTACCGGAAAATGTTCAACTGTCCATTGTGAAGATATGTGCATTACTCAATACAATTTCTTAGAAGGTAACCGATCGAGAAATTTTATCATAGTTACAGATTGATGTGGTCCAATGTCTGGTCTCCTTCGAGTTGTTGTTCTCGCCATCCTTCTTCAATATTGTGACGCGCCTCCTAGTTCACCTAGTCGAAGAGATTACAACTCTCGGTCATGTTTCTACACAATATGTTCCCCTTTGAGAGATTCATGGGAGTCTTAAAAAAATATGTTCATAACCGTGCTAGGCTAGAAGGAATCATCTCCAAGGGCTATGGAAAAGAAGATGTCTTTGAGTTTTGTGTTGACTTTCTTTCTCACCTTAAGCCGATTGGTGTTCCTAAATCTCGGTATGAGGGGTGGCTGACTGGAAAAGGCACACTAGGAAGGAAAGCAACGGTATGTAGGGATGGGCATTCTTTCACTCAAGCACACTACACATTTCTACAAAATTCCACCATGGTGTCTCTGTATATGGAGAAACACAAGAATATTCTATGCTCCAAAAATCCGGGGAAGGCCGACTCCTGGATTAAAGGGAAACACGACGCGACTTTCGGCAGTTGGTTGCAGACACATCTCATGAATAACACCACTATTGGAGATCAGTTGTACTTGTTGGCCAGGTCACCATCTTCTACTATATGTACTTTCCAAGGTACGAGATAAATGGGAATACATTTTACACGATCGCCCAAGCTAAAAAGAGTATCAACCAAAACAGTGGTGTCCGCTTTGATGCAACACATGACAATGGGCAGAAGGACACATATTATGGGTACGAGGAGATATGGGAACTTTACTACGGACCTACTTTTATGGTCCCTTTGTTTCGGTGCAAATGGGTCAAGCTGACAGGAGGCGGGGTAGATGTAGACCAAAAGTACGGCATGACAACAGTGGATCTGAACATTCTTGCGTACATGGAAGAACCATTCGTTCTAGACAACGATGTGGCTCAGGTTTTCTATGTGAAGGACATGTCTACCAAAACGAGAAAAAGAAATCAGCAAAAGAATACATCATTCGATGTGCCAAAGCGCCAAAAAGTTCTTTCAGGGAAAAGAAACATCGTGGGAGTAGATGAGAAGACACACATGTCACTAGATTATAATAAGTTTCATGAAGTTCCTCTTTTCGCAGTGAGAACTTACCAAGCATCATGTTAAATGATGAAGACCCTCCATGGCTATGGCGCAGAAGAAAACATAATCAATAGATAGGGATGTTGGTGATGTGTAATAATGTATTAAACTTAGAATTCTCCATGGCATAATTTGTTGAAATGTGTCCATATTTCGCACAAACATGCATCTTGGAAGCACGGACAATGTTGACGCAGAAAGTTTTCCTTTTCACTAAATAAAAAAACTATTTTCCATTTTTCGAGTGTGAAAAATGGGTTTTTTGTGAAGGGCCAACCACCAATATGTTGCAAAACTTGGGAGCTACATTTTTTTGAAAATACTAAACCATGTTATATGCACAAATAACCAATTTGTTGCCTATGAAAAGTTTCCGCCCACCTCTTTTGAAAAACACAAGTTTCTACCGATTCAGCTGGAAACGGGTCAAATTTGAACTAAAGGTGCCTCGTAGTTTGTTCATGATTTTTGGAAAAAAATATTTTTTACGTACACAACTACCTATTTCATCAGAGATACACCAAGAGTTTCTCAATATTCAACCCCTAGCTACGAACGGTCATGCCCGCTGTATTGACTTTTTCTTGAAACCGGCATAGAAACTTTCATAAAATTCAAAAAGTAAAACTCGAAATGATGCAAGACCTTCGCGTAATGTCAATATATATTTCCTACTATCCACCAAAATATTAAACTTGGAATACGTCAGTTGGGTTGAAAAGGTGTTCACATAATTGAGTTATCTCCTCCGAAGATTCTAGGGTTTCGGGCCAAATGGCGGGTGTTATGGTCAAATCCATGACATAGTTTGTTGATATGTGCCCATATTCCACACAAACATGCATCTTGGAAGCACGGAAAATGTTCCCGTAGAAAATTTTCCTTTTCATTGAATAAAAAAACCATTTTCTATTTTCCGAGTGTGAAAAATGGGTTTTTTGTGAAGGACCAACCATAAATATGTTGCAAAACTTGGAATCTGTATTTTTGGAACATACTAGACCATGTTATATGCACAAATAACAAATTTTTTGCCTATGAAAAGATATCCATCCACCTCTTTTGAAAACACGAATTTTTGCCAATTCAGCTACAAACGGGTCAAATTTGAACTACATATGCCGCGTAGTTTGCTCATGATTTTTTGCAAAAATTATTTTTAAGTACACAACTACCTATTTCATCAGAGGTACGCCAAAAGTTTCTCAATATTTAACCCTTAGCTACGAACGGTCATGCCCGCTGTATTGACTTTTTCTTCAAACTGGCATAAAAAATTCCAGAAAAATCAAAAAAAAAACTCAAAATGATGCAAGACCTTCGCGTAGTGTCATTATACATGTCGTACTATCTACCAAAAATAATAAACTTGGAATACAACAGTTGGGTTGAAAAGGTGTTCACAGAAATGAGCTATCTCCTCCAAAGATTATAGGGTTTCAGGCCAAATTACGGGTGTTATGGCCAAATCCATGGCATAGTTTGTTGAAATATGCCCATATTCCACACAAAAATGCATATTTCAAACACATACAATGTTTACGCATAAAGTTTTCCTTTTCATTGAATAAAAAAACCATTTTCCATTTTTCGAGTGTGAAAAATGGGTTTTTTGTGAAGGACCAACAACAAATATGTTGCGAAACTTGGAAGCTGCATTTTTTTAAAATACAAGACCATGTTATATGCACAAATAACCAATTTGGTGCCTATGAAAAAGTTCTCATCCACCTGTTTTGAAAAAACAGAAGTTTCTGCTGATTAAGTTGGAAATGGGTCAAATTTGATCTACAGGTGTCTCGTAGTTTGCTCACGATTTTTGGCAAAAGTCATTTTTAGGTACACAACTACCTATTTCATTGGAGACACACCAAGAGTTCCTCAATATTCAACCCCTATCTACGAATGCTCATGCCCGCCGTATTGACTTTTTCTTGAAACCGGTATAGAAAATTCCAGAAAATTCAAAAACTGATGCACCAAAATTACTAATGGCAAGATTACTAGCAAAGTTGTTGTCAGGTGTTAATAACTTAGTCATGATGCATGGAAAACAATTTATAGATCATAAAACAAAATTAAACATTAATAGGGGTCAAATATGGGCTATAAGTGTAAATCTATTGTTATTGCTGAGAAATAGTTTCTTAAGGAATTTCTATTGTTTCCACTGGATAGGGGACATCAAAACAAAACCATAGAACTTGGATTCACCATAAAATAATATTTGGATTAAAAGATATGCCCAAAATAGTGATTTAAATAGATCTAAAAATAACATGTGAGTGCATGTTACAAAATTAAAATATTGCTGGCCTAGATTAACCTACACATTATACTGATTGCAAAAAGTCCAAAATCATCTAATTTAAAATTACAGAACATGAGTTATAAATTTTTGATGTTTTGGATCAATTCTGTTTTAATTAAAAATAAAAAATAAAAGTGACCGATCCGGGGCATAGCTAACGGTGCGCTCTGATTGGTCGGAGGCGTTTTGGCGTTTTGCGCGCAAATTTTTGACCCTTTAGTCGCGGCCTGTGCCACCGGCCGGGGTAAAAAGGTTTCGTTCGCCCCTCTCCCCCCCCCTAGTCTCGGCCATGGCATGGGCCGCGAGTAAAGACCCTCCCTTTAGTCCCGGCCCGTGGCACGAGCCGCGGTCTCTCCCCTGCCCTCGTTCCTTAGCAGTTTCACACGTGACCGGAGGCAAGCAGAGACAACCAAGGCGACGCCAGACGGCCGCGTAGATGTACACTGGCGCACCTTCTCTTCACGCCACCAATCGACGCGCGGCGGCACCCTTACCTATGGAGACGACACGCGGCGCCCACCTCCTCCGATCCACAGCGATAAGCGACGCCCCCACCTCTCCTCCACCGGCGCCGGCCACCTCGGCCTCCATCGTCTTCGCGCGCTCCCTCGGCCGCCAAGAGAGCATCTCCGACCAAAAGGAGAGTGCCCCGACCTGCCGCCCCTAAGACCGCCCCGTCCTGTTGCCGACGATTTCCGGTGCCCCGAGGTACGTTCGGTTCTCCCTATGTAGTGTAGTGTAGGAAAAAAATTAGAGGAAAAATTAGAGGGGAAATTAGAGGAAAAAATTAGAGTAGTGTAGTGTAGTTTAGGATTAGAGGAAAAACTTAGTTAGAATTAGAGAAAAAAATTGTTTAGGATTAGAGAAAAAATGAGGTTTAGAATGAGAGAAAAATTTAGGGGTAGGATTAGATAATATTTTGTATTAATTTAAATTTTAGTTCATTAGATTAGATTTTAGTTAAGTACAAGAAATTTTAGTTAATTAGATGAAATTTTAGTGAATTTTGGTTTAAATTTTAGTTAATTAGATGAAATTTCATAAAATTAGATCTAATTGGTGCAATTTTATAAATTTTGGTGTAATTGATCATATTTGTTTAGGTTGATATTTTTTTAGGATGATTTGAGCGTCACATTATTTTTTAAATTTTTAGTAGTATTTTTATATTAGTAGTACTAGAGTTATCCAATTCGCGGAGACCTAGATATATCATATTTGTTTAGGGTGACATTTTTATATTAGTACTACTAGAGTTATCATATTTGTTTAGGTTGATATTAGTATTTTTCATATTTAGTAATATTTTCCTTAGATTAGCATCATAATTATATCTGCATCAAGGATAAACTATATGACTCTAATATCGTGTGTATTTTGCAGAAACTATGGATCCACCTAGTCCAATCCGCAGAGACCTAGCACAGGAAGAAATTCTCGAGTATATTATCCACGTCGCCCCAGATGCTGATCCAGCCGAATCTCCCTCGCCGTATCTGAGCCCCTCATGGGATGGAATGGAGGTCGATCGAGAGGATGGAGCCGACGTCTCCGATGATGAAGAAGACGATAACTCCGATGATGGAGAAGCCTGTGGAACCTTAACGAACTCTGGCCGGGTATATATATGAAGTTCGGCGACCAGTAGATGTATTACACTTAAGTTGTATATATATAAATTGACGAATGTTATTTCTCTTAAGCCTCCACACATCAAGCAAATCTTCCAAACGAGGCCCGACCAGAAAGTTGGCCGCATCTACGCATTATACATTTGAGTTCATAGCCCCTACGGGAGAACCAAAGGAATCCAAGAAGGTTGCCGATGTATTCAAACAACAATGCGGAGTTCTGGTTAGGGATAACGTCCCGATCACCGTTCGAGAGTGGAATAAGCGCAACGAGGCGAACAATAGTGACTATGTCGCCGAAAGGTACAGAGAGTCTTTGGGATGACCTCATGGCACATTTCACCCTGCTAGAATGTGAGGATCCTGCCGACACTACAAAACTGAGGGAGAAAGTCAAGCAGTATGCTCTTTAGAAGTTGGCCGAAATATTCCGGGTGTGGAAGAAAAGATTATGGCAAGACTATCAGAAGAAAAAGACTGCTCCAGTATTCGAAGGCTATCTAGGAAAGCAGGTGAATCACTGGAATGCGTTTAAGAAGTACATGGAGTCAGAAGATGTCAAGACCCTATCCGAAAAGAACAAGAAAAATGCTGATAAGAAGAAATATCACCATAACTTGGGGCCAGGGGCTACGAGACAGCCATGCCAAAGTGAGATAGAAAAGAGCAAGAGCTGCTTAATAAAGGGATCACCCCAGAATGGATGCGCGAAGAATGGGAATTGAGGGCAAGAAATTGGTGACTTGCGCATGGGGGTTCATACGCCAAAACAACAGGGGACCTTGTTTGCAGTGACGGGATTAGGGTACCTAGGAAAAATTGGATCAAAGAGGTGCAAGAAATTAAAGAGAGAAAGTTAAAGTTCCATCCCAATATAGAGAAAGCCTTGCTGACACTGGTCCTCGGGAATGATGAACACGGAGGACGAACACGAGGCCTTAGCAAGACTCCATGGTGGCTTGCGTTTGCCAAAGACATAGAAACTTGCAGAAGCCGTGGGAGAGCAAAGAAGCAACAACAAGAGGGTATGGGAGAGAAGTTGGACCAGTTGGTTGACAGAATTAAAGTTCCATCCTGATAGAGAGAAATACTTGCTGACACTGGTCCTCGGGAAAGACGAACACGGAGGACGAACACGAGGCATTGGCAAGACTCCGTGGTGGCTTGCGTTTGCCAAAGACATAGAAACTTATAGAAGGCGAGGGAGAGGAAAGCAGCAACAACAAGAGGAGGTGGGAGAGAAGTTGAACCAGTTAGTTGAATCACTGGAATGCATTTAAGAAGTACAATCGTTGCGTAGAAAACAAAAAAAATCCTACGCGAGAGACACCTGAAGGGCCAAGATCTAATCTAGGGGATGAAAGCAACGGGCATAGAGAAAGTCTTAAGGAGAACATACCCTCGAAGACACAAAGCGTTACGAGATCAAATCTCGTTGGTGATGTAGTCGAACTCACATCGATCTCAAGATCGCGATGATGAGCGCTGCAATCCGGCAGCGCTTCCGCACTCGGTCACACGTACAACTCGATGACAACCTCCGTTCCCTCGATCCATCGGGGCAGCGGAAGTCGAGGATCCCTCGGAACTCCAGCGGCACGACGGCGTTGTCGTGGGATAATCACGGCAGATGTTACCGGGGGTAACTGATCTAGGGGCAAGTCGACACAGGTATTTGGGAGAGGGTTTAGCTCGAAGGAAGACATGGCGGAAAGCAATCTAAGAGCCGGAAAACAACTCGCCGGATCTCGATATGATTATACTGGATACTCGATAATAGGTGTTACAGTTATGACTTGAATCTCTGGCAAACTAAACCTAGGGGCCGGTTTATAAAGCACCCGTACACCCCTAACTTGCCTTTCAAGGCACATCTTGAGTCCTACTCGAACTCCTCATATAAAGCCTAACTTTCCTTATCGCAACCCACAAGCCGGGTTACGAATCTCACAAGCCTTTGAGCCTTCTAGTAACCTTTTTACCCCTATCCGGGTATTGATCAGCTCACCTCGGGCCGGATTATACCTTGAAGTGGGCCTACCGGGTTACTATCCCCCCATCAGTAGTCCCCAGGATAGCGCGGGCTTCACAGATCCATTCTTGAAGTGCTCGCTATTCCTTAAAAAGACATGAAACACCCAAGCTTACGTGAACCGGGTCAAGTTACTTTAACATATGACTAGACATAGCTCCGCAGCGGTCATTCGACAGTTCGATCCTTCCTTGAATGCCCAACGAACATTTTCAAATTTGAACCCTAAGATATTAAGGCCCTACTCTTGATAAGGATCCCGGATATCTCGGGACAAATCGCATTCCAAACACCCGCAACACCAAATCTGTGCGGATAATTATTGCTCCGTAACCTCCGGCTTTCCAGCCGCGGGCGAGCTCACCACCTTCCTTATAAATATCAGCCGATGGTAACCCTAAGTCATTCATCCCGCTTCATCATCCCTTTCCTCCACGCTCCCTCGCAACTTCTGCCACTGGGCTCGCACGCTTCAAGAAAGATAAGGCCACCTCCGGCCGCACTCGTCCTCAAGCTATCCAGCACCGCCACTAAGCACCGTTGTCACACCCGCGCTTCTTCATCGAGGGCCGTGACGCAACACTCAAGCCGCGCCACGCACCTCCCTCACTTCGGACCTCAACTCCTTTGGTAAGCCTTTCTCAACCATACAATTTAAGCTCGCAGCCTTTTCAATCTGACCAAGATTGGATCTGGGTCAACCCGTAAACTGATTTTCTGATATCATCAAATTGAACCGCTTCGATAGACCTTAGTTCCTTTAGTCACCTGATACGTAGTCGCAGCTCATCCCCGCGCACTTATCGGCCATCCAACTTTGCACAAGATTGCTCGCAAGCTTTTCGATCTAGATCCATTCCACCTTGTTATTTCCGCCTGTCGCATTAACACCCGGAAAATCCTCTTTTTCCAGCTAATCCTTCCACAATAAGGGCATGGGCAACCATCCATGTACACCCAATTCACCTGAACTTGTAAGTAATTAGCAATTTACTCAACCTCATCTAACACCCGGAAAAATCTTCTGCATTTAATGTCGTAGTGCATTATCCGGGTTTCATTTTAGCCTTCAACGCCTTGACGTCTCCAAACCCGAATGATTTGATGCTCCGAATCTCACTCCATACTTTTCCTGTCCCTTGCAGGTCAACTCCATGGCTCCTAAAAGACAAGGAAGACACCCGGCTTCTGCAAAGGCCTCTCAAACCACTTCTGCCGACTGGGGTCGGTCTTCAACGACAAAGGCCAAGCTAGACGGGATGGCCGAGCTAGGAATCCTTCCTTCTCAAAAGGAAATACATTGGAGGGCTCCTGGCGATGAGACCCGTCCCACTCCTATCGGGAACGAGGTAATTTGCTTTACCGAGCATGTGACCCGGGGATTCCGTCCTCCGGGTCACCCTTTTTTCCGGGAAGTCTTGAGCCACTACGGCCTCCGGGTGTTCGACATAGGGCCTAACTCTATGCTGAACATAACCCACTTCATAGTTTTGTCCGAGTCGTACTTACGCACTCCGCCAAACCTTGTTCTTTTTACCGAATTATTCCAATGCGAACCATGCTATGAGAACGGTAACGGAACGCTTCTTACCTGCGGCGGGGTGTCTATCCAGCGCCGCAAACACTCACTGATGCCACCTCTCAACCTGAACTCTGACGCCAAAAACTGGCAATTATCCTTCTTTTATTGCCACGACACTTCTCCGGACGGTGAGAAGAAACTGCCGGGTTACTCGGAGACCCCCCTCGAGCCGTCCGAGTCTTTTAGTGCTTTCGCTCCTGACTCTGATAGGGAAGCAATTCGGCCCCTTTTGGCCGAACTATCGGCCCTTTCAGCCCATGGCCTTCTCGGACTTAACTTGGTAAAGACTTGGGTGGAGTTCCGGGTTCAACCCAACTCCATCCGCTCAAGAATTCTCCGGGGGATGATCCCCTTAACCCGGGTATCTCCACTTCACCCACTCATCGGGCCAGTACCCCTCCAGCTCAACCTTCCCAATCTCCTCAACGTCATCCATCTCCTAATCATCCACTTGCCGGGCAATTTCGCGTGCCGCAGCCAGTGCTCCTGCCGACATCATCCGCCTCCAGCGGCGAGCTTCCCCCGGACTATGCCGTGAACACCGGGTAACTACCTTTACTTACATTTTCTCGTATTAGTTACTTTTCTTTTTTCCGTATATTCCATTGATCAATGTCTCCCTTCTTTTCTCCAGCGCCACAGTTACACTAAGCGACCCGGACATCCCTGAATCAGAAGAGCAGGGAGAAGAGAAGCCGAGTGATGACATGGACGTTGAGGTTGAGGACGAGGCCGAGGATGGAAATGGAGAAGATCCTTTTAAGGACCCAGTCCCACCAAAGACTGCATCACCCCAGCCCTCTGAAGAAGTGGACGAAGACATCATTGTAGAGACCAAGTCGGGCTCTCCTATCCCGGACGTTCAAACAATCCGGGTTTCGACCCCCAAACCCGGAACAACTCCTCCACAAGAGGGCCAATCCTCCGGCCCTTCTCGACTTCGCCCTGAAGACATGACCTTTGCTCAAATGCTAGATGCCCTCCATACCTTGAAGGGCGACGAAGAAAACATACTAGATGCCTTAATAACCAAGCACGAGGTAACCCCGACTAATCATCAATTGTCTCCATGCCTAGTCCCCAAGTTCCGAGTAATTTACTAGGTAACTTGCTTGGAACTTTGCATAATGTTTCTGGCTGATCCCTCTTCATGCTTCTTGACAGGATTATGCTTCACAGTTGGAGAAGAAGCTGGCCAAGTTCACCAAGCGTATTGGAAAAGAAACGGCCCTTCGTGAAGCTGCTGAGACTGAGGCTCGCAGGTGCCAAAAGATGACGAAAAAGTACAGGAAGAGAGCTCACAGGGCTAAGGAAAAACTTACAACTCTTTCCGCTCAAATTGCTGATGTTCACCGTACCGCGACTGGTAAGATTTTTGAATTTCACCTTTTTATGACTCGGATTGCTTTGATTTGAACACTTGCACTTGCTTGCCTACTATCTTTACTCCTTTTGCCTTTCTTAGCAGGCCCACGTGATGCTGCCCCCGAAGAAGATGATGCTGCCAAGCTGAAAACCATCAAGAATACTCTTCGCCAACTTTGCGGCGGAATTAGCTGGATACTTGATGAGCTGCGACTGCCGGATGTCAAGCCAGATAATATGAAGAGATTACTGGAATTCTGCTCCACGATCCCCGAGTGGATTTGGCATTGGAAACGATCCTCCTGCCGAGTTGGGGTAACCCGGGGGCTCGCACTGGCTAAAGCATACGCCCCCAAGCTACAACTTGCCAAACTTATGAGTGGATTTCCAGAGTTCAACTTGGATGGGTCCAAGTTTTTGCCAAAGGACTTCAAGGCTATTCAGAAAGAAGTCCGCCATCCGGCTAGCGTTATTGCTGACAGTTTAGAGATTGATGAGATTCTCCCTGCTTATGATGCTAATGACAAGGTTGTCAAGGCGAACCGCCCCCAGCCGTTCGATATGCTTGCCCGTTGGAAGGAGCAGGCGATCAAGATGAAGGAAGAAGCCGCCAAGAAGGCCGAGGCCGATTCTGCTCCTGCAACTTCTGCTGCACAACCCGGGACTGCTACCGACCCGAGTGGCGCCGCAACTACTGGTGGCGACAAGGGCAAGGCCAAGATGGATCCTGCAGCTTGAAGTAATGCCTATCATTTCACACACGTCAGCCGGCAAAGCATCGTTAAAACAGTCTTTACTATTCGTTTAAGCAGAGCGCCTGTGCTCTTTTGATACTTTATGGTTTTTGTAACACTTTTATTTAAACTCCCAATGCACTTTGCGCCCCCTTTGGGCTTTTGATGAATGTGTCTTTGCATTTACTTATTCTTGATATCCACTTGCTTTATTCTCGATACCTTATACTTTTCCTTATACTTTCCTTAGCAAGACCCGTCCTCCGGGTGTCGTTGGCGTCTAGGGACCAGTTTTAGACCTGAATCCCTAAGCTCCTGAGACCCGGATGCGTGGCTTGTTTTAATTTTATCGGCTGGATGATGCTGTTTCTTCCTTAGAGCTCATAAGTCCCCAGTCCGGGTTTCTGCGTCTAGGGCACATGATTGTTTTCTTTCAAGGAAACAAATCGCCTGTCGCTGAATGCCCAAGACTTCAGGACAGCTTCTTATGAGGTTTGAAGTTATGCTTGATAATCGTTGAGTTTCCGGCTATCGGCCTTATACTCTGCATAACTTGTGGTTTAGATGACCCTTTCGACTATCTTGTACTATAAGCCGGCTTTCGCGTGGATACCATGTTGTTACATCAATACGAAAACGGGGTCAAGCAAGTCCCGTTTGGGTCTCATGACCGACATTTAATCGTAAGCGAACGAATCATGCCACTTCGTTGCGAGTCACATCGAGCTTAAGTAAGAATAGCCGAGAAATTTGGACTTCTTTGTCCGGTTATAAGATTGTAGCCGCACTCGTTTTTTCGAGTGACGGCCCCTATAACTCATTGGCATCAAGGCCGGGTCTTTTTTGAGTTTACAGCTGTGCTTGTATGAGCAACCAGCCCTCAAGACCTGAATATTCACATTGCATAAATAAAACTTGCTTCTTTTCTTGATAATCCCTTTTTATTTGATATGAAAAAATTGGGCCAGCAAGCCGCCTCATTAAAAACCCATCCAGTCCCCAAGGGTGCCCTGGATAGGAAAAGAGTGCGTCTGAAACCTGCTGCCTGTTACATCATTTTCTGCTAAGTATAGTATGGACGTAGCTGAGCCACGTTCCATGGTCTATCTCTTTCTTGCATAGGTGCAGTAGTATGAGCAGTGTCGTTGACTGTGGCCGATTCTTCTCTTGCATCTATCAAGTAATATGACCCATTATGTAGACTCCGGCTTATGATGAAAGGTCCTTCCCATGGCGGCGATAGCTTGTGTTTTCCCTCGTTTGTTTGAACCAAGCGCAGGACCAAGTCTCCCTCCTGTTGCCGGTAACATAGTTCGGTGCCTTTGGTGAATCCTCGTCGTTTCCTCCCGAAGCCGGGTCTCTAGGTCATCCAGTTCCCGCTGCCGCGCTGCCATCCCCTGCTTTTCTGCTTCTACCTGCCTTCTTTGCTGCTCCAATGCACGACGAGCCACGTCCAGATCTCTTACACGCTCTGCTGCGTTTTCTGGGGTGATAACTGTAGCTAGGACTGTGGGATCCAAGATCAAATTATTATCAAACAGAGCTGGGTGACGCGGATTCGAGGGGCCCGCCCCTGGTGTCCGGTTTGCTTGGAACCCAAACATATTCGCGTGTCGCTCCTCCTCCGCTGGGCGACTGGTGACTGATGCCGATTCTCCATCGACCTGGGCCAAAATCGGGCCAGCCGTACCTTGTTGCTGAGCCAGCACCTGCGCCGCCCCGACTGGCGCCGCGGCTGCGTTTCCTTGATTGGTATTGATTGCGGGGGCCGCATAAACTGCAACCCGGCGCATAATGCTTGGCGTAGATTCGTACCGTTCTTCCTCTTCGCTATTTTCCTTCTCGTATCGGTCCTCCGATAAATCCCGTATAGACTCGGCACCCTCCTCCCTCTCTGTCGGACCCGTTGTTCCGATCGATTCTTCTTTTTCCGATTGAACACGCGTGTCCTCCCCTGACACAGAATCAGATTCAAGATTATCACGGCTTGAATTGGAAGCACATACCATACCGATGAAGACGTTGATGCGGCCGACTGTCACGACGGATCCGGTTTCGAGGTGATCCGACTCTGGCCCCCAGCCAGAATCGTCTACCATCTTCTCTCCTTGGTTGTTGACGTAGATTTCTCCGACGACGAGGTTCCTCATGTTCTTCCGAGCTTCTCCCGTGATGTAAACACCTTTGGACGCAGGCCCCACGGTGGGCGCCAACTGTCGTGGGATAATCACGGCAGATGTTACCGGGGGTAACTGATCTAGGGGCAAGTCGACACAGGTATTTGGGAGAGGGTTTAGCTCGAAGGAAGACATGGCGGAAAGCAATCTAAGAGCCGGAAAACAACTCGCCGGATCTCGATATGATTATACTGGATACTCGATAATAGGTGTTACAGTTATGACTTGAATCTCTGGCAAACTAAACCTAGGGGCCGGTTTATAAAGCACCCGTACACCCCTAACTTGCCTTTCAAGGCACATCTTGAGTCCTACTCGAACTCCTCATATAAAGCCTAACTTTCCTTATCGCAACCCACAAGCCGGGTTACGAATCTCACAAGCCTTTGAGCCTTCTAGTAACCTTTTTACCCCTATCCGGGTATTGATCAGCTCACCTCGGGCCGGATTATACCTTGAAGTGGGCCTACCGGGTTACTATCCCCCCATCAGGCGTGGTGTGGTGGAGAAAACTCCGTTCAGGGCTTCGCCAAGCGCAGGAACATGAGGTGGATCAGCGGGAGGAGGGAGGCGGAGATGACACCAAATGTGTGGGGAGAGGGAGGTCCAACCCCTCTTTATATAGGAGGGGGAGGCAGCCACGAAATTTTGGTGCCTCCACCTCTCCCCTCATCATGTGGGTGGAGTCTCCACTCAACCCACTCATTCTCTCATCAATTCCCACTCAAAATTCCAAGGGTTTTCTTTAATAAATAAATAAATAAAACAATTTCATTTCTTTATTTGACTATTTGTTAATCCTATTAACAAAAATTAACATACCCTCTTGAATTATTTGTTAATCATACATTAACATATACCACCTTGAACTATTTCAATATTTCCTGAAACAATTCCGATGACTATTTCAATATTCCCCGAAACAATTTCAGTGTTGTCCAAACTTTTCTCCGATATTCCTTATCCACTCAATCGCGTCATGAAACCTTAAGTGTGTCACCCTACGGTTCATGAATAATGTAGACATGATCGAGACACCTTTCTGATCAATAGTCAACATCGGGACCTGGAGATCCGTAATGACTCCTAAACATTCAACAATGAATCTAGTGATCGTGTGAACCATAAACGTCGTAATAAATTCCCTTTGTCTCGCGATATTTCACTTGTCCGAGATCCGATCATTGATATCAACCATACCTAGTTCAATCTCGTTACCGACAAGTGCTCTTTTACTCGCTCTATGATATGATATTCTTGTGACCTAGTCACATGCTTCCAAGCGGTGTCAATGTGATATCACCCAGAGGGCCCAGAGTATATCTCTCCGTTATTTTGGATGGACAAATCCTGTCGTGGGATAATCACGGCAGATGTTACCGGGGGTAACTGATCTAGGGGCAAGTCGACACAGGTATTTGGGAGAGGGTTTAGCTCGAAGGAAGACATGGCGGAAAGCAATCTAAGAGCCGGAAAACAACTCGCCGGATCTCGATATGATTATACTGGATACTCGATAATAGGTGTTACAGTTATGACTTGAATCTCTGGCAAACTAAACCTAGGGGCCGGTTTATAAAGCACCCGTACACCCCTAACTTGCCTTTCAAGGCACATCTTGAGTCCTACTCGAACTCCACATATAAAGCCTAACTTTCCTTATCGCAACCCACAAGCCGGGTTACGAATCTCACAAGCCTTTGAGCCTTCTAGTAACCTTTTTACCCCTATCCGGGTATTGATCAGCTCACCTCGGGCCGGATTATACCTTGAAGTGGGCCTACCGGGTTACTATCCCCCCATCAGTAGTCCCCAGGATAGCGCGGGCTTCACAGATCCATTCTTGAAGTGCTCGCTATTCCTTAAAAAGACATGAAACACCCAAGCTTACGTGAACCGGGTCAAGTTACTTTAACATATGACTAGACATAGCTCCGCAGCGGTCATTCGACAGTTCGATCCTTCCTCGAATGCCCAACGAACATTTTCAAATTTGAACCCTAAGATATTAAGGCCCTACTCTTGATAAGGATCCCGGATATCTCGGGACAAATCGCATTCCAAACACCCGCAACACCAAATCTGTGCGGATAATTATTGCTCCGTAACCTCCGGCTTTCCAGCCGCGGGCGAGCTCACCACCTTCCTTATAAATATCAGCCGATGGTAACCCTAAGTCATTCATCCCGCTTCATCATCGAGGGCCGTGACGCAACACTCAAGCCGCGCCACGCACCTCCCTCACTTCGGACCTCAACTCCTTTGGTAAGCCTTTCTCAACCATACAATTTAAGCTCGCAGCCTTTTCAATCTGACCAAGATTGGATCTGGGTCAACCCGTAAACTGATTTTCTGATATCATCAAATTGAACCGCTTCGATAGACCTTAGTTCCTTTAGTCACCTGATACGTAGTCGCAGCTCATCCCCGCGCACTTATCGGCCATCCAACTTTGCACAAGATTGCTCGCAAGCTTTTCGATCTAGATCCATTCCACCTTGTTATTTCCGCCTGTCGCATTAACACCCGGAAAATCCTCTTTTTCCAGCTAATCCTTCCACAATAAAGGCATGGGCAACCATCCATGTACACCCAATTCACCTGAACGTGTAAGTAATTAGCAATTTACTCAACCTCATCTAACACCCGGAAAAATCTTCTGCATTTAATGTCGTAGTGCATTATCCGGGTTTCATTTTAGCCTTCAACGCCTTGACGTCTCCAAACCCGAATGATTTGATGCTCCGAATCTCACTCCATACTTTTCCTGTCCCTTGCAGGTCAACTCCATGGCTCCTAAAAGACAAGGAAGACACCCGGCTTCTGCAAAGGCCTCTCAAACCACTTCTGCCGACTGGGGTCGGTCTTCAACGACAAAGGCCAAGCTAGACGGGATGGCCGAGCTAGGAATCCTTCCTTCTCAAAAGGAAATACATTGGAGGGCTCCTGGCGATGAGACCCGTCCCACTCCTATCGGGAACGAGGTAATTTGCTTTACCGAGCATGTGACCCGGGGATTCCGTCCTCCGGGTCACCCTTTTTTCCGGGAAGTCTTGAGCCACTACGGCCTCCGGGTGTTCGACATAGGGCCTAACTCTATGCTGAACATAACCCACTTCATAGTTTTGTCCGAGTCGTACTTACGCACTCCGCCAAACCTTGTTCTTTTTACCGAATTATTCCAATGCGAACCATGCTATGAGAACGGTAACGGAACGCTTCTTACCTGCGGCGGGGTGTCTATCCAGCGCCGCAAACACTCACTGATGCCACCTCTCAACCTGAACTCTGACGCCAAAAACTGGCAATTATCCTTCTTTTATTGCCACGACACTTCTCCGGACGGTGAGAAGAAACTGCCGGGTTACTCGGAGACCCCCCTCGAGCCGTCCGAGTCTTTTAGTGCTTTCGCTCCTGACTCTGATAGGGAAGCAATTCGGCCCCTTTTGGCCGAACTATCGGCCCTTTCAGCCCATGGCCTTCTCGGACTTAACTTGGTAAAGACTTGGGTGGAGTTCCGGGTTCAACCCAACTCCATCCGCTCAAAGTCGCTGCACGAATACTCGGGTCACGTCACAGATTCCCTTCGCTATTCCACCAAAAACTTCCCTGCCGGTAACACCAACAAGACTATCAAGGGCTTCCTGACGGAGAGACTAGATGTCATAAAGAACACTACCGGGTTATCCCCGTTCACTCGGGAAAACCCCGCCCCAGCGGTAAGACCTGACTCCTTTTTCTCATTTCATTACTTTCATCCCTTTTAGCCTCTAACCACCACTTGTGCTTATTTGTTCACAGGATAACGACCCCTTCTGGAAAGTTGAAAATCCTCCTCCTTCTCAAGACCCTGAAGAGGAAAACGAGTCTGCTGACGATGATGAGGGTACTCTCCCATACCCTTCACACCTGCCCTTCACCTGTGTTATTTCTCTTATCTGATACCTATCCGGTTTTCAGGGTCGGGGGATGAAGAGGAGGAAGAAGAAAATGACCCAGAGGCCACCGAGTCTGACCAGGAGCCCCCTGTTGGAAACAAAAGGAAGGCTAGAGGGGTAGTTGAAAAGGTTCCCTTCTCTTCTATGTCTCGTGCGCCTTACTCCTTTGCTGCTATGCATGAACTTAACGAGCGATTATCACATTCACCCTTATTGAAGGACCCTCTCCCGACTAAACGTAGGGTGACCCGGAATTCTCCGGGGGATGATCCCCTTAACCCGGGTATCTCCACTTCACCCACTCATCGGGCCAGTACCCCTCCAGCTCAACCTTCCCAATCTCCTCAACGTCATCCATCTCCTAATCATCCACTTGCCGGGCAATTTCGCGTGCCGCAGCCAGTGCTCCTGCCGACATCATCCGCCTCCAGCGGCGAGCTTCCCCCGGACTATGCCGTGAACACCGGGTAACTACCTTTACTTACATTTTCTCGTATTAGTTACTTTTCTTTTTTCCGTATATTCCATTGATCAATGTCTCCCTTCTTTTCTCCAGCGCCACAGTTACGCTAAGCGACCCGGACATCCCTGAATCAGAAGAGCAGGGAGAAGAGAAGCCGAGTGATGACATGGACGTTGAGGTTGAGGACGAGGCCGAGGATGGAAATGGAGAAGATCCTTTTAAGGACCCAGTCCCACCAAAGACTGCATCACCCCAGCCCTCTGAAGAAGTGGACGAAGACATCATTGTAGAGACCAAGTCGGGCTCTCCTATCCCGGACGTTCAAACAATCCGGGTTTCGACCCCCAAACCCGGAACAACTCCTCCACAAGAGGGCCAATCCTCCGGCCCTTCTCGACTTCGCCCTGAAGACATGACCTTTGCTCAAATGCTAGATGCCCTCCATACCTTGAAGGGCGACGAAGAAAACATACTAGATGCCTTAATAACCAAGCACGAGGTAACCCCGACTAATCATCAATTGTCTCCATGCCTAGTCCCCAAGTTCCGAGTAATTTACTAGGTAACTTGCTTGGAACTTTGCATAATGTTTCTGGCTGATCCCTCTTCATGCTTCTTGACAGGATTATGTTTCACAGTTGGAGAAGAAGCTGGCCAAGTCCACCAAGCGTATTGGAAAAGAAACGGCCCTTCGTGAAGCTGCTGAGACTGAGGCTCGCAGGTGCCAAAAGATGACGAAAAAGTACAGGAAGAGAGCTCACAGGGCTAAGGAAAAACTTACAACTCTTTCCGCTCAAATTGCTGATGTTCACCGTACCGCGACTGGTAAGATTTTTGAATTTCACCTTTTTATGACTCGGATTGCTTTGATTTGAACACTTGCACTTGCTTGCCTACTATCTTTACTCCTTTTGCCTTTCTTAGCAGGCCCACGTGATGCTGCCCCCGAAGAAGATGATGCTGCCAAGCTTAAAACCATCAAGAATACTCTTCGCCAACTTTGCGGCGGAATTAGCTGGATACTTGATGAGCTGCGACTGCCGGATGTCAAGCCAGATAATATGAAGAGATTACTGGAATTCTGCTCCACGATCCCCGAGTGGATTTGGCATTGGAAACGATCCTCCTGCCGAGTTGGGGTAACCCGGGGGCTCGCACTGGCTAAAGCATACGCCCCCAAGCTACAACTTGCCAAACTTATGAGTGGATTTCCAGAGTTCAACTTGGATGGGTCCAAGTTTTTGCCAAAGGACTTCAAGGCTATTCAGAAAGAAGTCCGCCATCCGGCTAGCGTTATTGCTGACAGCTTAGAGATTGATGAGATTCTCCCTGCTTATGATGCTAATGACAAGGTTGTCAAGGCGAACCGCCCCCAGCCGTTCGATATGCTTACCCGTTGGAAGGAGCAGGCGATCAAGATGAAGGAAGAAGCCGCCAAGAAGGCCGAGGCCGATTCTGCTCCTGCAACTTCTGCTGCACAACCCGGGACTGCTACCGACCCGAGTGGCGCCGCAACTACTGGTGGCGACAAGGGCAAGGCCAAGATGGATCCTGCAGCTTGAAGTAATGCCTATCATTTCACACACGTCAGCCGGCAAAGCATCGTTAAAACAGTCTTTACTATTCGTTTAAGCAGAGCGCCTGTGCTCTTTTGATACTTTATGGTTTTTGTAACACTTTTATTTAAACTCCCAATGCACTTTGCGCCCCCTTTGGGCTTTTGATGAATGTGTCTTTGCATTTACTTATTCTTGATATCCACTTGCTTTATTCTCGATACCTTATACTTTTCCTTATACTTTCCTTAGCAAGACCCGTCCTCCGGGTGTCGTTGGCGTCTAGGGACCAGTTTTAGACCTGAATCCCTAAGCTCCTGAGACCCGGATGCGTGGCTTGTTTTAATTTTATCGGATGGATGATGCTGTTTCTTCCTTAGAGCTCATAAGTCCCCAGTCCGGGTTTCTGCGTCTAGGGCACATGATTGTTTTCTTTCAAGGAAACAAATCGCCTGTCGCTGAATGCCCAAGACTTCAGGACAGCTTCTTATGAGGTTTGAAGTTATGCTTGATAATCGTTGAGTTTCCGGCTATCGGCCTTATACTCTGCATAACTTGTGGTTTAGATGACCCTTTCGACTATCTTGTACTATAAGCCGGCTTTCGCGTGGATACCATGTTGTTACATCAATACGAAAACGGGGTCAAGCAAGTCCCGTTTGGGTCTCATGACCGACATTTAATCGTAAGCGAACGAATCATGCCACTTCGTTGCGAGTCACATCGAGCTTAAGTAAGAATAGCCGAGAAATTTGGACTTCTTTGTCCGGTTATAAGATTGTAGCCGCACTCGTTTTTTCGAGTGACGGCCCCTATAACTCATTGGCATCAAGGCCGGGTCTTTTTTGAGTTTACAGCTGTGCTTGTATGAGCAACCAGCCCTCAAGACCTGAATATTCACATTGCATAAATAAAACTTGCTTCTTTTCTTGATAATCCCTTTTTATTTGATATGAAAAAATTGGGCCAGCAAGCCGCCTCATTAAAAACCCATCCAGTCCCCAAGGGTGCCCTGGATAGGAAAAGAGTGCGTCTGAAACCTGCTGCCTGTTACCTCATTTTCTGCTAAGTATAGTATGGACGTAGCTGAGCCACGTTCCATGGTCTATCTCTTTCTTGCATAGGTGCAGTAGTATGAGCAGTGTCGTTGACTGTGGCCGATTCTTCTCTTGCATCTATCAAGTAATATGACCCATTATGTAGACTCCGGCTTATGATGAAAGGTCCTTCCCATGGCGGCGATAGCTTGTGTTTTCCCTCGTTTGTTTGAACCAAGCGCAGGACCAAGTCTCCCTCCTGGAAGACCCGGCTTTTTACCCGCCGGCTATGATATCTTCGCAAATCCTGCTGATATATGGCTGACCTTTCTAAGGCTTGCTCCCTTTGTTCTTCTAACATGTCCACGGCGTCTTGCCGGTTCTTCTCGTTCTCCACTTCGACGTAGGCTGTCACTCTTGGTGAATCATGAATGATGTCGCTTGGTAATACTGCTTCTGCGCCGTAAACCATGAAAAAAGGCGTCATCTGGGTGGACCGGTTAGGTGTAGTATTGATACCCCAGACCACGGAAGGGAGTTCTTCAACCCACGCTCCAGCGGCCCTGATACAAGGGACCCTTAGCCGCGGTTTCAATCCTCGAAGTAGCTCTTGGTTCGCCCTCTCCACTTGCCCGTTGGCTTGCGGATGTGCCACTGATGCCACATCAAGCCTGATTCCATTGTTGCCACAAAATTTTTCCATCTCTCCAAGGGACATGTTGGTTCCGTTGTCAGTGATTATACTGTGGGGATATCCAAACCGGTATATGATTCTTTTCAGGAATTTGACTGCTGTGGCCGCTTCACAATTGGTAACCGGCATAACCTCCACCCACTTGGTAAACTTATCGACAGCCACTAAAAGATGTGTCTTCTTGCATGGTGACATATGGAAAGGGCCAACCATGTCCATACCCCAAACAGCGAATGGCCAGGTTAGTGGTATTGTCCGTAACTCCATAGCCGGCACATGAGTTTGGCGAGCGTACCTTTGACATCCATCGCATCTTGCCACTATCCGCTCCGCGTCTGTTAAGGCCGTGAGCCAGAAGAACCCATGCCGATAGGCCTTAGCCACAAGGGATCTTGTGGACGCATGATGCCCACAATCACCTTCGTGGATCTCCTTAAGGATTTGTCGGCCTTCTTCCGGTGTCACGCAGCGCAGAAAGACTCCTGTCGCGCTTCTCTTGTACAGCTCCCCATTGATAATAGTATATCCTTTTGCTCGCCTCAAGATTTGTCTTGCTAATACTTCCTGTTCTGGCAATTCGCCCCGTGATAAATAGGCCAGATATGGCTCTGTCCACTCGGGAACAGTACGTATTGTAGCCACAAACTCCTCATCCGGGTCTCGATTTGCTAGTTCTTCCTCAGACTCGGATTTAACTGACGGTCGCCATAGCTCATCCAGGAAAACATTAGGTGGAACCGGCTCTCTACGCGAGCCGAGTCTGGCGAGTGCATCCGCTGCCTCATTTTTTCTTCTGTCTATGTGCTCCACTTCATACCCGGAGAAACACCCGGCAACCCTATCAACCTCTCTGCGATACGCTGCCATGGTGGCGTCCCTCCTATCCCAGGTTCCTGATACCTGCTGCACCACAAGATCCGAATCCCCAAAGCATCGTATCCTTCTGATGTTCATCTCCTTGGCTATCTTCAAGCCGTGCAGTAGGGCCTCATACTCGGCCACGTTATTCGAACAATCGAAGTGAATCTGTAGCACGTAACTTAGTTTGTCCCCCTTTGGCGACGTCAGCACCACTCCAGCTCCTGACCCTTCGTACTGCTTTGATCCATCGAAGTGCATGGTCCATGACTCGGAATTTGGGACTATAGTAGCCATTCCAGTGTGTGTCCAGTCGTTAACAAAATCGACCAAAGCCTGTGACTTGATTGCTGATCTGGGCTCGTAGCTGATATGATAATCTCCCATCTCTATTGCCCATTTGGCTATTCTTCCCGTTGCATCCGAGTTTCTGATGATATCCGACATTGGTATTGAACTAACCACTGTTATGGGATGTTCTTGGAAATATGGCTTCAACTTCCGGCTGGCCATAAAGACCCCAAACACCAACTTTTGCCAATGTGGATAACGCTGCTTTGCTTCCGATAACACCTCGCTGACATAATAAACCGGCCTTTGGACCGGGTATCCCTTCCCATCCTCCTTGCGTTCTACGACAACTACTGCGCTGACGGCCCGGGGACCGGCGGCCACGTATAATAACATAGGTTCTTTAGGACCCGGGGCTGCTAGTACTGGTGCTTCCGACAATTGCTTTTTTAGCGCTTCAAACGCCTCATCTGCCTCCTGATCCCACACGAACTTATCTGACTTCCGCAAAAGCCGATACAAGGGTATTGCCTTTTCTCCAAGCCTGGATATGAACCGGCTCAAGGCTGCTACGCAGCCCGTGAGCTTTTGAACATGCTTCAAATTTTCCGGTTTCTTCAAACTTTGGATGGCCTTGATTTTGTCCGGGTTTGCCTCGATTCCTCTCTCGGAGACTATAAAGCCGAGTAACTTCCCAGCCGGGACTCCAAATACGCACTTCGTTGGGTTAAGCTTCATCTGGTACCTTCTCAAGTTTTTAAATGTCTCCTTCAAATCATCAATGAACGTTTCTGCCTTCCGGGTCTTAATAACCACGTCATCCACATACGCGTGCACGTTGCGCCCAATTTGGTCCTCGAAGCACTTCTGAATACATCGTTGGTAAGTTGCGCCCGCATTTTTCAATCCAAACGTCATGGTTTTGTAGCAGAAGGCCCCAAAAGGGGTTATGAATGACGTTTTCTCCCAATCCTCCCTTTTGAGTTTAATCTGGTGGTACCCCGAATATGCGTCCAGGAAACACAGCAAGTCGCTTCCGGCTACCGCGTCTATGATTTGGTCTATCCTTGGTAGTGCGAACGGATCCTTTGGGCAATGCTTGTTGAGGCTCGTGAAATCGATACACATCCTCCATTCATTTGTCTTTTTCATCACAAGAACCGGGTTTGCTAACCAGTCGGGGTGAAATACTTCCATGATAAAGCCTGCGGTTAATAGTCGCGCGATTTCCTCACCTATAGCTCTTCTCCTTTCCTCATTCATCTTTCTCATACCTTGCTTCACAGGCCTGGCCTTGGGATCCACGTGCAAACTGTGCTCTGCCAACTCAGTGGGAATACCCGGCATGTCGCTGGGTGTCCAAGCAAACACATCCGCATTTGAACGGATGAATTCCACCAGAGCCTTTTCTTGCGCATCATCTAGATTGGACCCTATAGTGAACTGCTTGGTGGGATCTCCCTCCACAAAATCTACTTTCTTGGTATCTTGAGCTGCCTTGAACTTCACTCTTTCGTCTTCAGCATCTGGCCTTCTCAACGCTGTACCATCATCCGGATCCACCTGCGACCGGTAATACTGAAGCTCTTCCTTCCTGCAGGCTTGTTCGGCCATTACTGAATCTCCCTCATCGCACTCGGCTGCTATATCCCGGTCTCCATGGATAGTGATGGTCTGCTTGGGGCCCGGAATCTTTAATTGCAGATACACGTAGCACGGCCTAGCCATGAACTTAGCATAAGCCGGCCTTCCGAACAGAGCGTGGTAGGGGCTGTGCAGCTTGACTACCTCGAACGTGAGCCACTCCACCCGATAGTTATCTACCGATTCTCCAAAGGCTACTTCCAACGCAATTTTCCCTTCGGGGCGTGCCGAATGACCCGGCACGATTCCATGGAACACCGTCGAACTTTTTTGTAGCTGGGACTCCTTGAGGTTCATGCGCAAGAAGGTTTCCCAATATAGGATGTTGATACTACTCCCTCCATCCATCAAGACTTTCTTCAGCTCGTAACCATTGACCTGGGGTGCCACCACTAATGCCAAGGTTCCGGGGTGCTTTATTCCTTCCGGGTGATCCCTTCTGCTCCATGTTACCTCTTGCTCCGCCCATCTCAAGGATCCCGAAGTGGCCGAGGAGGCTGGATCCACTGTTTGCTTCAACGCCCCTTTGTCCCTGCTGGAAGTCCCTGTAACATGCACATGATATTGTCCTTTCAAATTGAGCGTACGCACCATGCCGATGAAGATTTTGATTTGGCCGATTGACACCATGGATCCGGATTCGAAGTGATCCGGCTCCAACTCCCACCCGGAATTGTCCACTATCTGCTCTCCTTCGTCATTGGAGTAGATCTCGCCGACGACAAAGTTCTCCATACTCTTCCGAGCTTCTCCCGTGATGTAAACACCTTTGGACGCAGGCCCCACGGTGGGCGCCAACTGTCGTGGGATAATCACGGCAGATGTTACCGGGGGTAACTGATCTAGGGGCAAGTCGACACAGGTATTTGGGAGAGGGTTTAGCTCGAAGGAAGACATGGCGGAAAGCAATCTAAGAGCCGGAAAACAACTCGCCGGATCTCGATATGATTATACTGGATACTCGATAATAGGTGTTACAGTTATGACTTGAATCTCTGGCAAACTAAACCTAGGGGCCGGTTTATAAAGCACCCGTACACCCCTAACTTGCCTTTCAAGGCACATCTTGAGTCCTACTCGAACTCCACATATAAAGCCTAACTTTCCTTATCGCAACCCACAAGCCGGGTTACGAATCTCACAAGCCTTTGAGCCTTCTAGTAACCTTTTTACCCCTATCCGGGTATTGATCAGCTCACCTCGGGCCGGATTATACCTTGAAGTGGGCCTACCGGGTTACTATCCCCCCATCAAATCCCACTCTGGATCCATGGGCCTCAACTAATACTTTCCAAATACACAACGACACCTTTATAGTCACCCTGTTACGATGTGATGTTTGATGACATCAAAGCACTCTTCAGGTGTTAGTGATTGACAATGTAAACTTAATGACTTGATCGCACTTCTATATTCACTTTGGTTCCATGTTCATCACATCATTCTACCAATGATATGACCCGTTATTAACAACATCCAATGTTCATGATCAGGAAACATTGATCATCAGTTAATCAACGAGCTATTTAAACGAGAGGCGTTACTAGAAACCATTGTTTGTTTATTAAACACACATGTGTCAACGTTTCCGGTTAATACAATTCTAGCATGAGAAATAAACATTTATCATAAACAAGGAATAAGATAATAACCACTTTATTATTGCCTCTCGGGGATATTCCCTTCACAAGGTGTCAGAAGATGCCAAGTCCCGGTCCAAAAAGAACAAGAAAAATGCTGAGAAGAAGAAATATCACCATAACTTGGGGCCAGGGGCTACGAGACTGCCATGTCAAAGTGGGATAAAAAGAGCAAGACTTGCTTGATAAAGGGATCGCCCCAGAATGTATGCGCGAAGAATGGGAATTGAGGGTAAGAAATTGGTTCCATGCGCATGGGGGTTCATACGACGAAACAACATGGGACCTTGTTTGCAGTGATGGGATTAGGGTACCCAGGGAAAATTGGATTAAAGTGGTGCAAGAAATTAAAGAGGGCAAGTTAAAGTTCCATCCCGATAGAGAGAAAGACTTGCTGACACTGGTCCTCGGGAATGACGAACACGGAGAACGAGCACGAGGCCTTGGCAAGACTCTGTGGTGGCTTGCGTTTGCCAAAGACATAGAAACTTACAGAAGCCGAGTGAGAGAAAAGCAGAAACAACAGGAGGAGGTGGGAGACAGGTTGAACCAGTTGGTTGACAGAGTTAACCACCAGCAGCAGCAGATTGACGAACTTAAAGGAGCAGTGCGCCAGCAAGATCCTATACTCGATATTACCGCTGACCCATCTCAGCGGAAAAGCAGCGTGGCTGACTCAGAGGTCCCGGCTGACGATGCACGGAGGCTAGAGGGCGGTCCCGGCTACCCCGTGGATGAAAGCAACGATTCTATATCTTGTGATCTTCATCAGAAATTGAAGAACATATCCATGAAGGTGGCAGTCGGATATGCTTTACCTTGTCCACCTGACGCACGCTGGCATGGCCGTGAGATTCCAGCTGGCTATGCTAAAGTCAGGTTGGATGAAATCTTAACGGGGTTTCATGATATGGAGCTTTATATCTCTGGAACTGAAGATGACATGACACTCGGAGAAGTAGTGGGTGGCATCATTCTATGGGACAAAAGCTACATCAAGCTTCCAGGCTCGGCGCCAAGGACAACACCGCCTCCGAGTCGTCGCAGGTCACCTACACCTCCATCGCCTCCAAGAAGCCCACCCCATGACTACTCCCACCACAACGCGAGTCAATCTCGATCTCCGCCGCCGGACTTGGGTCGGCCGTGTTCGCCGCCACTGCCACCTCTGCCCGCTAAGGAAACTAAGCGTAAGCGTGTCGAAAACGCTCCGGCGATGCGTTCTATCCGATGGAGCCCAAAGCGAAAACAGTCGCCCTTCCCCAAGGTACCTCATCTGAACCTTCCCATCAGACCTTATGATCTAACTGACGAGCAAAACGTTGTGATTGCAAAGTCCCATAAAGATGCGCAATTGCAAAAGAAGAAACCTGAGCCCCACCTGGTATACATCGAGAAGCAGAAAAACTATGGACTTGGTTTTCTGACCGCAAAATCTCAATATGACTTGTACCATAAGCCTGATAACTATCTATGCACTCTTCGGAAGGAAGTAAGGAAGAGCAAAGCAATTGGAAGTGCAAGCGGGGAGAAATCAAGTAAAAATGCAAGCGGGAAAAGATCGGACGTTCCACAGCTTGGAGAATAGGCCATAAAATCAATCCCACCCCTCTTGGTGTTATCCGAAAAGGGTGTCCAAATATATATGGAAGAAGCTGCAAAGTGGACGACCGATATGGGTGTGAGTGTTGCTGACTTGCTAGGTTACCAAGACGACAAGTTATCCAAGGCTGTTGTAGCCCCTAAGCCTACATATGTCCCAGGGGAGCCTTTGGTTACCAAAGAGAAGTTGCAACAACTGGCAACACATATGCGTAATTTGCATGAATGGCACTTGAGATCCAACAGAAAAATAATCGTGGCGAAAGTCCCACGGGAGTACTACTTTCGACCCGAGGAGATCCATGTCGAATTTGAAGAACTCTTCCAGATGTACAATTTCGAAGCCCTCGATAAATCTCTCATGAGTTGCTATTGTCTGTAAGTTGTTGGATTCATTGTCTACATATAAGTTGTTCGGTTATTTCAGTTGTTCAGTTCATTGCATGTAATTATCCTCATTATATCTCTTTTTACTCTATTATGCAGAATGAAGATACTGATCTGTAAAATTAGGAAGATCTATAATGTTGGGTTCATTGACCCAGATAAAGTACATATAAAGACGCTAACGAGTTTTCCCGACGAGACGGCGGAAAACATATTAAGGCTTCTAACGGAACAACATTTCCGTGAGCACATATTGTTTCCTTACAACTTCAGGTGAGGGTCTAACTCTGTTGTGTCCATTTACTTTTGCTCTCACTCGATGTTAAGTGTAATTGATGAGTTACTGAGGTATATATAAATGTGTGCATCTTTCACTGAATTCTGCTAGACATTCAAATTGATAAGAGAATAGTTGAAGTCTGGACCCATTAACCAGAAACATGGAACAGTTCCGCAACATGCAGGACATGCTCTAGAGGTAATTTCAATCATTCTAGCACTATATCGGTCTCTTCCGATGATTTCATGCGATATCAAGTAATGAATAACTCATTCGTTCATTTTCCTTGCTGGGCAGGGTTTAGAAGCGGTTCAGAAGTGTGACTAAGTATATCTCTCGTGAGGAGCCGACGTTTAAGTGGGCCTCGGTAAGCAGTACGAGATAGAGCCTCGGTAAATACTTCGTGTTCTAGGATATGCATAGTCAAAATTTTAAAAGTTTGACCATTTTTATACTGAAAAATCTCAATATCTATAATATCAAATGGATATAATATGAATATATATTTATGTTGATTCTAATAACATTAAATGTATTTATTTTTTTGGTTAAAATCTACGAAGTATGACTTTGATATAAACCTAAAACGCAATATATAAGTGTGAACGCCGGGAGTAATTCGAATTAGCTGGCAAGGATGGATGTAGCATGGCCTCCGAGTGGCATATATACCTAACGTGCTTCAGCGATTTAGGTATGCGCAGTACAGCCAGTACTATCTCCTAACTAAATACTCCCACCATGTATAGTAAAATCCGTGTGCCGTACAAGAAGCCAAAGCAAGCGTATGATTCGTAGTTAGCCAGCTCCGATCCCAAAACGGTTAGGAAGTTTCCGTGCGGCCACGGTTTGCCGGCCGCGGTGCTGCTTCTGGGGGACACCAAGAAGCTGATAATCGTTTGACCAGTCGTCCACGTGACAACATGCATGGTTTAGGTTAGCTAGCTAGCTGCCACGCCGGTGCTTTCCATCTCCGTTTCTACTTTGTGCGCAGACAAAATGGTCAAAGAATCCAAGACGTAAACTACAGTTCCAGATTACCTTTTTTTTCCCCTTTCTTATCTGAGAAGGATGACTTGTCAAGATACAAACGTACGTAGTGAATCACTCAACGCGTACGTACGTACGCGGAGGATTTCTTTCGGTCTGTTGTATATCTAGCGCAGGCACGCGCACGCATACACACTTGAATTGCACAATCTTCTTTCTTCCTCGAACGAACCTGGTCCTCCCGACGCCGCTCATATATCCACTTGGATCCGACGACAATGGACCATTTGTCCTCTGTAAGACATACATCGAACGTACGAGTGGACCAGTAGTTCTTTAGCTTTTTTTTATTTCATATATGGATATACTCCCTCCGTTCATAATACTCTACATCCTATAAATTTTAAGATAAATAGCAGGGCGGAACTGAAAAATCCGGCGATTACACGGGCTCGGCCAGTTTTTTTTTTTTTTTGGCCAGAGCAGAGCCTGTATACCTAGCCCTGAAAACCATTTTTAGTCGCCCCCGAGTCCTCCTCCACCAGACCGCTATTTATACCGGTTGCGGTCGCAATCCCAGGCTGCAATCCGAAAATCTAGTGCGCCGCCGACAAGCAATCCTGCCCCCTCCGACGAGAAATCGCTCGCAGATCCCGCCGACGCCAACGACGATGTGACGCTCATCGAGCTCCTCCACGCGGGGCGGCCATGTTCCCACATCGGGGCGCCACGGTGACAGCTCCTCCGGCGACTAGGAGATGCGGCGGACTGTGGCCTCCGATGGCGCTTGCAAGCGCGACGCCCACAAGTTCACCGACGCGGGGGTGACGCCGCCGCCGCGCTACAACACAGTAGTGGAGCTAAAAAGCAAGCGGACGGAGCGGCGCCGCCTCGCATCTTCCGGCCCGGGCGTAGAATTCTCCTCCGAAACCGGCGCAGGCTCCTTGTCCGGTGTGGGCGCTTACGCCGTCGCGGACCGCTTCTTCACGCCCAAGAGGGAGCGGACGGATGCCGAGCTCGTGCTCCACGCCGGCCCCGCATCCGACACCACGATGATTTCATCGGCTAGGGCGAAGAGGACACCGTCTTCAAGCTGCTACCCGCCCGCAGCACCCACGAGGAGGGGGAGAAGCCGAAGCTCTGCGTCAAGGAGGAGGCCCTCGACAAGAAACTCCTGGCGTAGGGGCTAGCCCGGGCGGCGGTGTTCGACGAGAGGGCAGCGGGTAGGAAGCACGTTCGCGCCGAGCAGGACACGAAATTCGTAAGCCTCGACCCCGGGGATTAGGTCGCCGTAGTCTAGGTTAGGTCGACATAGTCTAGGTTAGGTCGCTGATGAGTTGTAGCTATATCGTGATGCCCATTAATTGTACCGCCGGCGACCTGCTCTGGATGACAAGTCATCTGAATCTTCCCGCGTTTGTGCAGTTTAGCAAACCAGTTTCATTTTGCGTTTATGTTCTGTCCCGCACTCTTCTGGACTGAAAACATCCGTAAACGCGAACTGAAAACGCGGATTTCAGTTTGACATTTAGGGGGTCTAGAGCCGCTCTTAGACTTTTATTGGCACGAACCAGCATGTAGAATAATATAGAACAAAATATTATTCTAAAATGTAGAGAGTATACGCATATCTCCTTGCCAAGACAACGAGATGTCCAACAAGTTAAAGGTGGATAGCTCCATCCATCCGCACCCCTCTCCGTACGGCCATTTTTACACGCAAATGCGTGCACCTATCGACTTGTACAGCCGAGCGCCATGCGCGCCATGCATCATTGCGGGTTGCAGACTTGCATTGGCCGCCGCCCAACTTGACTCTCGGCCAGGCTCTCATGCAGCTCGCACCAAGTGATCATGCATGATCACTTTGACCACTCCGAAGCGAGTTGTATGTAATAACTTCATCCATTTTAAAAGTTCACGAATATATTCTTCCAGACAACTTGTGAATTTGTGTGGTGGTAACGTCCACAATTCAGCTCGTTTAAAATTGATTGTTCGTTTGCGTGTTCTATTTAGTCAGCTGTTTAAATGGCTTTGAATCTATATCAACTCACATCCGTAGCTAATATTTTTGGCAACTGGTTAAATGGGGTTGATAAGCGATTCAAAACTGTTATTAGGGTAAGAGCATTAGCCGTTATTTGGTCGCTCTGACTTTGTAGAAATGACAAGATATTCAATGATAAAAAAAATTCTAGTATGCAGCTTCTTTACCGTTGCACAGCTATTCTCCGCTCGTGGTCCACATTACAGTGGAGGGAGTTTTAAGTCCTTTTTACGAGTCTTGTGCACGACTGGAGAGCGTGGTGAGGGATATTTTTATCCCATATGGATGGCCGATTGATCTTCAGATAGCAGCACCATAGTCGACGGCAGTCTACGTCTTGATGATTTGTTTAGACATGTCTTTTTTATTTTTTTTCTGGTTTTATGGTTTGCGGATGTGTGCATAATTTTCAGAGACCGGTTGTAATGGTTAAACCTTTTAAGTCATAAAAACCCTTTATAAAAAGAATCGTTTAAAATTGCTGGTACGGTGGCTGCTAGTGAGTTCGAGTAGTTTATCCCGCGAGATCTAAAGAACACCCGGTCGCGTCAACCTGAGTACGCGCATGCAACTTGGTACCTGGTCTCGCGTCGAAGTACGTTGAATAATTTACTTCCTGGTTGATCAAGTTATTTAATCAACTCCGTACTGCAACTTGAGTAAGTAGGACTAATTAAGCAAATCGCATCGTGCATGCAGGCGCCTTCAGTTTTGGGTCGTGGGACGGGAGAGCTACCTGCCTTAGAAATATTTCTTTTAGATGAACATCAAGCACCTCCTCGGCTCCAATGAAATGAAAGCGTAGTCGGTGTGTACTCCGGAAGCAAAACAAAACGCTAAACGTGAAATAAGCACCGTTCCACATGGGAAAAAAGAGCTAACTTCATCTTTTTTTTTTCGAGAAACACATTACACACGTAACCGCTCATATATACTCGCATACACTTACTCTTACTCCTATGAACGCACACATATTCTATCCCTTTGAGCACCTCGAAAAGACTGAGCCAGCGGGTCGGTCTTGAGATTGACGAAGTCACCACGGGCGACTCGCTATCAACAGAAATGTAGCCTCCTACTGAAAGAATATTCCACTTAAATGCGACATATGTTTCAAATCTGGGGTTGGTTCGCCTAACTTCATCTATATTACTGTGAAATTCATTGCATTTTGGGCCAACCCATATGTGATCTAATTTAATAATTTCTAGGGAAATTCCAAATGCCTATTTGGCTCATTCATGCATGGCATGAGGAGGACTAAATATTAGTATAAGGAGTTGGACCTCCTTAGAGCAGAGGTTCTTCTATTTGTTGTATGAGCACAATAAGAAGAGACATACGCGCGTTTCTCCACCGTCCACCTTTGCCACGACGTGACATGGCTGATAATGCGAACCGGGCGGTTCGGCTTTCTCCTCACGATATAGGATTATGTCTTCCAGTTTGTTTCTAGGCTATTTCTTTAGATCTGTTGTTTTAAATTTAATACCCGCTATAATAGTTTTGAATAATCTATTTTTTTTCTAGATTAAATTCTGTGGTAAATTTCACATACATTCAACAATTACAGCCAAAATATACAGCTATCTAGAATCATCAGCGACTTTTCTGTTCACAGCATTAGAACATGAATTGCATCACCCTCTGCAGGCTTGTTCTTCAAGTCACTTCCCAAAAAAAAACATAGTTGTAGAGTGGGCGTGTTGAATGCAGTTTATTGGGCACTTGACAACTAAGCACATAGGCCGAGTGTCATGGTACAAATCTGAGCAAAAAAAGACATACTTGTGGTTTGCGAGCATTTTTTGGAGGACACATGGCAAAGTCTTGGACACGTGTATCCTCTAACCGTGATTGACAGCCGACGGACTCCAGGACCAAATATGTCGAGTATTTTCTTAAAAACAGTTGGTAAACAAGTAAGTGAAATCGGATATTTTAAGAGCAAACATTTAAAATATTAGTTTATTTTTTTCAATATAAACAATTATTTATACTTTTCAACAAAAGTAAAATACTACGTAAAACTGGTCAGAATTCAAACATGTGGGTATGGAGGCATATTTTGGATACATAATTTTGGAATAAATGGGAAAATTAAATACACAATTTTAAAATGTTGCTTGATTCACGATTATCTGCCTATTTTCTATTGCTTAAATGACAAAAGGTTGATATTTTGTGAAGCAAGTGTAATTAATATGGTTCAAAATGGGACACCTCCATTTCTTCATAGAAAGTAGACCATGATAAAAACTTCATACCCGTCTGATAGGGTATGAGCACATTGTTATATCCACGGGCAGTACTCGTACCCTACCCATTAAGTCGCGGGTGTAGGGCATGGGTACATTAACGTGGCTAGAGATATACTCAAATCCTATCCATGTTGACATGACATGTGAGACCCCGAGTTATTGATCCATTTGCCCTCCTCATCATGTTGCCTCTAGGCATGAAGTCAGAGACGGCGCCACTAACTCCATCTTTTCCCTCTAGACTAGATCCACCCACTTCTATGTTTTTTCTTCATCCGACCCCGGTAGATCGGTGGCAAATAGGAGCGGGATAGATAAACAGCTCTGGCCAATAGACAGTAGGAGAACAAGAATATGTTGTAGGGCGCATCAGATGATGTGAACTATTTTGTACTGTTGGTATGCGCATGGAAGCTTAAGATCATTCATTCCTCGCATTCCCTTTTTTTTTGGAGGAAAGCTTATTGGAATAGACTTTCGTGCATAGAACGAACTTCTTGTCTCAAGAAATTTGCTCCCATTGTCTTAGGTTTTTTTATGGGTATTTAGCGGGTAAGGGTAGAAACTAGATAAAGGGTGAGGGTAAAATTTATAACCATGGATAGAATTTTGTACCCACGATTTATAAATGTATGGGTATGGTATTGTTGAACTCTAATCTTACCCTACCCATTGTCATCCTTACTACTGCATATCTAAATATTTTGAATTTTCCAACTGTTTAGATACTTTTGCACATGAAAATGAATTTTAACCGATTTCTCGAACAACTCAATTTTTTTACCGAGCTCCAGTTGTGGAGTAATATGTTGCCGTGTGCAAACGTAACCACTCGGCAGCGGCGGCGAATCTGGTAGTGGGTGTTCTAGAGTAGATCTCCTCCTTGATAAGCATTTCATGTAGACTTGTAGGCTTTAGAGGGGTCCTGATTATTTGTGGAAATAGTTGTGTGAACTGTCCTAACTTTACCACTCTAGGTCTTTGAAAGGGACCTTTCAATTCCAGAGATACACTATCAGCTGTAACACATGTTTCATATTAATCCAGATTTTTCAGTAAAAAAACTGGCTATTTCTAGTATTCCAAAATCCCAGCCGGCCTACAGCCAAAAAAATAAACCTCTAAATATATTGAAATCTACTATTGCAGAACCATTGTCGCGGTGGCTTATCAGGTTTTCTTCTCCCTCGACGGCCAATCTCCAATCATGCATGTGACTGTGAGGTTTCGAAAAATAAACATAAACTTGTGCTCTGTTGAACACATCGATGTTGATCTAGCACTGCGTTCTTCTTCTAAGTTCTTACCACATGAGAACTCATGCTGAGCCAGGTCAAATCATTGAACACCTCCCATCGAAGCGAAACAAGGAAGTGACGAATAATTAATTGAGTTAAAAGTCGGTTGTATCATGACTTGACCGGATCAGGTGAAAACGGGATAGGTAAAACTTAGAACTGGCGTCCCAGGAGTATAAATACGCAAAGCTTTGTACCGTTGTAGTACGAAGAATTGATCATCTCAGGAATTCGACTTGTTGACGCGAAAGTAATTCCCTGGTTTGGCACCGTACGTAGTTATCATGACATCCCAGGCAATGATATGCATGGTCCTAGCTAGCTAAAATGTGGGAGCAGTCAATGTTCTTCCATGCATATGTAATTGCTGATAGGGGCATTGTTCCATCAGACAACTACATTGCACGTACACTGCTCGCATCACAATTATAGTGTGCACGATGCAATGCTGATTTTGGCACAGGCGACACCCTACCCTAGTTAGCACAAACAAAACGAACACATGCATTGATCTAAAAAGCCTGAAAATCAGGAAAACTGAACTTTTTTGGAAATATTAAAATACCTAGAATTTCTATGGCAGATTAAAAAAAAAATAAGTATAGAGTAAATTATAATATTTTATTTGAGAATCAACGAATACAAATAAACGCACGCACACCAGCACCACACGAACACACTGACAAAGCGCCTATTAAAACCAGAAGGGTCGAGCTTGAAGATCGACAAAATCACCATAGGTGCCGCACTATATACGATAATATTTCCTCCTGCTCAAACAAAATTCCAAATTATCAGAAAAGACATTTTTTTTATCAAGATTGAACCCTTTTTTTTGTTCTTAATCTGGCCCACATCGTGAAACAAGTAGGTTAATAAATTTATCGAATTTGTATTGAATGTAAAGATTAGTTTGTCTATGAACAAAGCGGTTAAAATTGGCATACCTTCATTGGTTTTTTTTTCGTTGGAATGAGTGATTTACTTGTTGTCATTTGGCAATTTGTCTTGAAGCATATCTGCAGACACACTTTGTTGTGTAACTTCAAACTTTATGTGCGATTTACTTGACCTAGAAATTACTATTTCTCAGATGACTTCAAAAATGTTACAACAGTCCACTGAGACGGAAAATGCGTTTTTTGTTCGAGAGTGCGTATAGGCATGCCATTCTTTCATAGAAGAATTTCAATTACAAGATGATGACAACTCGCTAGCACAAACTCCACATGCGGACTAGTCCAAAGACAGACATCAACGACAAAATAATTACGAAACAAAAGAGTCTATCCTGAACTGAGAACCGGCGCGTCTCGCATGACACCGATCACATCCGAATAGCAACAGCTCCCACTGAACTTCCCTTGTTGAAAAATCATCCACTCTTTATACTTAAAAGAAGGTGGCAAGTGGACAGCGAGACTTGATCGATCCCGAGGAAGGCACCGTCTTTGACTCACCGGCAACAGGCATGCATTGAGTCATTGGAGATCAATCTTTGACATCCATGAGCACCGGAGGAAGCAATGTAGAACCTCCAAGTCGTGTCTCTAAACACAAAGCTCCGAACTGAGGGACGGCGTCAAGGAATCCGCCATCGTGTCGATCCTGCTTCGAATCTAGGCTATCGCCTAAAGACAACTACCAACTCCAAACGAGCGAGAGAGATCGTGACACACCTTGGCGACACCTCCAAGGAGGGGAACGATACCCATGGGTATCGTCGCAGTCAGCCCGGCCAAAGCCGGGAAGGATTTTCATCTCTATCGTGGCACATCTCCACACTTTCGTGAATTAGGGCAACACCGACAATGTAGCATCGCACGGCCGCCACCGCAGCACCTTGTCGTTATAGCCGCAAAGCCATGGTTTGTCAACACAACGCATGGATTAGAGAAACTTGACCCATCTTCCACTCCAAATATGGTCCTCCGACACCTCGCACCACTGGGAGGGTGCCCCCATCGCCCACAATGCGGAGGTGGTCGGCCGCACTCTGCTCGTGAGGATCTCCTTCCTGGCTGGGCCTCCTCAGCGCTTCCGCATCCATCGCTTTGTGCTCGCACACCGTCTCTAGATTCTGGTGATGCCCCACCCCACTCCATCACTCTGCTGCCTTCCCCACCAAGCTCCACTACCCCCACGCTGGCCGCCGACAAAGACAACGGAGACCTCGCGCCACCGTTTGCTCCATCACCCACGCTACCCTTGTGACGTCCCGACTCCGTGTGAAAGGGGCCCGTCGGGTTGCGCTGCCATCACTCGCAGCCTTCGATGGTCGGGTGCGGCCACCACTAGCGGCAGCGGCCGAGGAGACAAGGCCGGGGGGCCTTTTTTTCTTATTGTTTGGGGTCCTCCGGAGCCGCTTGTATGGGCTACCCGGGAGGGGAGATATTCTCCGGCAAATATGTACTTCACTAGGATTTCTGGGACATATGGTGCACTTAGGAGAGAGAAACAATATGTATTTACATTGTCACAACAATCCAAATCCAAGTATAATACACAAGAAAAGTATATTTTTGTTACTATAATTGACTGTATTCCAATTTCAGATTGCATTAGCTATTATTGATGTTGTATTTGCATTTGAATTTTACTTCATTTTTTGGGCACATTATTTGTAAGTTGTGTCTATTCCCTATCGCTATAATCTTCAAAAAATATCTTTGGGTGTGATAGTCGGGTTGGGTGCACCAGCGGCGATGTGCTTGAGCTGGTAACATGTGATGTCAATCTAGTATATTTCTTCACAAAAGAATCATTTTTTCACATATATAGAAATTAAGACTACTTTGCACAAGTTGTGATGTCACTTGACATCGCAAATGTGTCTGTAGTGCAGCCACTGGGGTGCCCATATGTCCTGGCACACCAGATATTCTCCCCATTGGGACAAGTCGGTACATGTCCACATAGCGTACATCGATTTTTTAGCTCTCCTTTTTTTTTTTGCAGTGAGTAGATGTAAATCGTGGCCAAATGATTAGTATTTGACTTCCTACGTTCCTCATTTCCTTAACATGTGGAACAGGAGGGTCGACAAATCGTGTACCGAACACATACACACTCAAATCGAGACAGGAACGCGCCTACAATCTTATCTTTGATTTGAAGAATCATTATCTACGGTAAAAATATCTATCTTTGAAAATAGACACAGGTGAAGAATGGACAGCTAATGAGCGCGTAGAATAGTAACTCGTGGTTGCGAGCAGATTCATTTTGACATTTGCGCCTCTTGTGTCAATTTTCTAAGTTTGTAGCTAGGGAACGATCATATATATATGCCCAAAATTGTAGACGGTACTGTTACGGATTATATATATATATGTCGCAAAGGAAAATTACGCGAAATTCAGGTTTGGACCGTGACAACAATACAGACTTCGATCTAGGCAAGTACTCCCTCCGTTCCTAAATATAAGATGTTGTAGCTATTGCTTATGTTGTTAGATACATGATAATATGAACGAACATGTGCACTAAAAACTTTCTAGAAACATGTAGACATGTGTGCATATGGAAAAGGCCTAAAACATCTTACATTCACTGGTAGAAAATAGGGCTGTAGTCCCGGTTCGCCAGGGCCTGTAGTCCCGACCCAGCAACCGGGACTAGCAATGCGCGACTAAAACCCCACTCTATAGTCGCGACAGACTGCGAACCGGGACTAAAGCCCCGTCCACGTGGGCGGGTGGCGGAGCCGGGAGGCGGAGGACATTTAGTCCCGGTTGGCCACATGAACCGGGACTAGATTTATTTCGTAATTTTTTTAATTCATTTGGTTTCTAATTATTTTTCACTCCCTTTTTTTCACTCCCTTTTTTTTCAGAATTTGTATTATTTGTTTAGTGTCTAACTACAATTATCTCTAGTCAAATTACTTACTCATGGTCAAACTTCCCGCTCGGTCACCCATACTCCCACTACTCTAGCACTAGCACGCTTAACTTCCGAGTTCCATCCCGTCCCGCATCCAAGTGTTTCGCACGCATGTATGTGATACTAGTATCATATCAATCCTATTAACATGAGACTCGATGCCACATTTCTTTTGTTTTCTGAATTTCAAATAAATCTTTTAATAAACAAAAGTAATGATGTAATTAATTATTTTGAATAAATAAATAAACTTTAACTTTTAATTTGTATTATTTCTAAAAATACAAATAATACATCAAAAAATTAAGAAAAATAGAACTAATTCATTTTAAAATCTTAATAATACAAATAATATATCAAAAAATGAAGAACAATAATACTAATTCATTTTAAAATCTTAATAATACAAATAATATATCAAAAAATGAAGAACAATAATACTAATTCATTTTAAAATCTTAATAATACAAATAATATATCAAAAAATGAAGAACAGTAATACTAATTCATTTTAAAATCTTAATAATACAAATAATATATCAAAAAATGAAGAACAATAATACTAATTCATTTTAAAATCTTAATAATACAAATAATATATCAAAAAATGAAGAACAATAATACTAATTCATTTTAAAATCTTAATAATACAAATAATATATCTTGATTTTCTGTAGTTTGATATATAGAATCTGTAGTTTTTCTGTTTTGTTTTCTTGATGTGTTCTTGTTTTTGCTTGTTTTGAAACGTGTGTTTGACAAAAGACAAGTGATAACAAAAGACAAGTGATAACAAAAGATATCCATTACATAAGTCTCACAATACGGAACATTTACATAACAAAAGATATCCATTACATATATATACTAAGATAACTCATTACATGCATATATACATCTATGGCTCCGTCGAGTAGATGCGGAACAACTCGTAGGAGACAAATGCATCTATGGCTGCATACTTGACGTTCGTCAAGTCCAGTGGGGTCTTCTCCCAATAACGGTGATTCTTCGAGGGGAAAATCGGACTTCATCCTTTCGTAGCCCTCGTGGATCAAGGCAGTTGCCATGACAGCCATCCCGGTCTTTGGCCCCTTCAACTGGATAAGATTCTGAAGATCAATGTAGTGATCTTCAGGTATCCTAATACCCAACCGCATCAACTTCGGACGGTCTTGCGTGATGTCAACGCTGCAAAAGTCAAACCCCCTGTTGACAAGAAAATCAACAAGGACCGGACAATACTTTGAACTACTGCAACAACAAAAAATTGATACGTGTTAGATATGTTGCAACACATGTATGATCACATGCAACAAAAAAATCGAAGATGATGCAATACGTGTGCGTTATACCTTGACCATTGGAAGATCAACACGGACTCCTTGAATGCAATCTGGATGACGGCAACATCCCTCTGATTCGCCGTATACTCCAGATCAAGCCCGAAGAACCGGTGTTCATCGGGAGAGGCGTCATAGAGATCGGTCAAATAACCAAGAGCACCGGGCAGCCGCTCACAACTGTTGGTGTAGCACACATCGAGAGTCTTGCCGCATGGTGTGGGACCATTGTATTCTTCCCAAACTTCAGCCATGGTGTGTGCTTGGTGAAGATCGATCGAGAGATGAGGAGGAAGACAGAGTACAGAGAGGAAGAGAAACAGAGACTCCGAGACGCGCGCTGTGGAATGGCGCCCTTCTGCCTCGCTCGCGAAATAAAAACCGCCTTGCGGGAGGCGAGAAGTTTGATCTTTAGTCCCGGGCGGCCACGTCAACCGGGACTAAAGGACCAATAGTCCCGGGCGGCCAGGTCAACCGGAATTAATGCCCTCCACGCGCCTCAACGCGCTTCCCAACCCGCGACGTATGACCTTCTGTCCCGGGTCTCCTCCCGACCCGGGACTAAAGACTCATTAGTCACGGGGCGCGACGTTTGGGGACTGATGGGGGCGTATGGAAGGCCTTTTTTCTACTAGTGATTTAGGAACGAAGGGAGTACTATTTTGTCCTGATCGCACTAGTTAGTGGATGTATTCGGACAAAGTGCCACTAGAAGTGGAAAGTTATTTTTGCTCCCAAGTTCCAATATTCCTTCAGTTTAAAAAAAAAGTATTTACAAGTTCTAAAAAAAAATGAAAATAATTCTGAATGTAGCTCATGGTGTAGTCTACACACGTGCAAAATCACAACACGAAACTCTTTGTATTATGGGCTACATAAAATTGATAAACTCTTGAAAAAATTGGAGATTTCAAACACTATAAATATGTATGTTTGTTATTTTTGTGAAGCTCTAAATACTTAGTATTTTAAATTAAAAATTTGTATGTTTGTAGAATGCATCTTTGGGAACATTCAAAAAATTCACATTTTTAAAAAAACTTTAAAATCTGGTTTTTGAAAAAAAAATACAGGGAGCACTGGAGCACGGGAACAAGAAATCTCCACTCCACTAGAAGTCTAGAGGTTGCTAAATTATGTTTTTTGTGTTTGCGGATGTGCACAATTAAAGTATACGTAGCCGAGACTTGACGCATAATTCTTGGTCTGACACCGTGTTTAGTTAGCACGACATAATAACACGCACCTCGTTGATCTATCAATGGAAAGGGAAATAAGTAGAATGATAGAAGTCCGTTTTGTCCTTGCATGCATGCATAAATGCTGATAGCTACAATGATTTCACACTTAAATTTAGTGTCGTACAACAATTAACAAGAAAGAGAGTAAAAATTAATTTCAAAAAAAAAACAAGAAAGAGAGTAAAAGATACTCCCTCCAATTCTAGTAAATAACTGTCGCCAGCTGTGGTATCATTTGTATTTTTTTTTTCTACGACATGAGTATTTCATAAGCGCATCTCTGCTATCCGTCGACCGAAATATGTATGGATCAACGCACTCCTCTGTTCCATATTACTCCTGAGGGTAATAAACGATGAGTAGTTCTCACTGAACAAAGGGTATCATCATCGCTGAAACCATGTAACTGAGGGGTTACAATATTACACTTGGAGTTACGAACCCGCTCGTGACTGAAGGTTTGGCTCTATGTGATGGAGTCATTTTTGCAAAATTCTGAAGGTTTTGCGCAAGTTCTGATGCAAGTAGGCTCTTTGGAGGTTGTTTTAATTCGTTTGTAAATTGTAATTCAGCACGTTAAGAGACAGGCCAATAATTCGTGCTATATTTGCTTGCACTTTGCCCGGTATCCCATTGTTGGATGGACTCCCCCCAGCTAGTTTTCCTGTTATTAGCGTCCAAGCTGATAGCTCTGGCGCTTTGATCTTTGAGTAAAGCTCTAACAGTTTCTGCCAAAAAAGAAAAAAGGTGTCTAAACTTTAAGGTAAAAACGTTAGAGCTTTGTTAGCGTCCAATTTGGCCTGCATCCATGAAAAGAACAGTTGCGATGTCATATTTGGCCTGCACTCATGGAAAGCTCTAAGCTTGCAGTAAGCTGGTAGAGCTTTATCAGCGTCCGATCAGGAAAACTAATCGACGTCATATTTGCCCTGCACTCATGAGAAGAACAGCACACCGTCCCAAACGGTACTGCACCTCCACGTTTACAACTCTGCATTCGGCCGAAATTTCCTTGTTTGTCTGGATTCAGGAAGAAAAATAAAAGTGCCTAGTACCTCAGTAGCCAGAATTTAAATTTCAGTACTGCGTAGACCTTAGACCTGGCATTTCCAAGCACACTCGTCATGCAGATGCACGGCCGTCGTCCTGGACGATTTCTAGCGCGAACACGTCAACCGTCCCATCGTGTCGACGACGCTCGGCACCTAAAATAAGGTTATGCCCCCAACATTTTCAGAGCAGATGGTGTCACGAGCACCTTAAAAAATTCTTAATCACCAATGCGACAACGGATCCAACACAAGGTTCGTAGCAGCAATAATTTTCCAAGTGATCGTCTCGTGCTACCACGGACTTGTGTGTACCGTTTCTCCATGCATGGAAGTGGAACTTGGCAGTGCAGATTTGGTATAGCGCCTGGAGTACACTTTTGTCCTCGATAATAACCTTAATAATTGATCAACTCCACATCATGCTCTGTTGTGTGCCGTGTTGATCCAACCTGATATTCAGGTCACTCCGAGTAATTAACCACCTCGTTCGTCAGCTCGTGCCTGTCTACGACCGTGCATGCATTGCCATGTGAGCACGAATTTGGTTGAGTTAGCCGGAGCAAGCAAAGCTAGCTATCTAAGGCACCATTTGTCATGGATTGAACTTCCAGGCAACCGTGGAGCCGAGGGGGAGGTCTATGTGTTTCTGTACCACTCGAACGATCAGGCAAATTCTAGTACTCCCTAATTATCGTAAAGTTTGATACAAATGGATGTGTCTAGATACATCCATTGTGTCAAACTTTGCGACAGTTTATAGGGGAAAATAATTATATGAGACCTGGTCTATAAATTTACCTCCGTGGACCAACTTCAGCAATTGACACGTAGGCAGCAGAGAGAGAAAAAAGGAAATTCGAACGCCTCTTTTTAGATCTAAACTGTCATGCATGCCACGTGTCAATTGCTGGAGTTGGTCCACGGAGACAAATTTGTAGACCAGTTCTCATAAGTACTACTACGTTTGACGCCTCTCCGGAGCACCGAGCGAGTTCGTTTCGCGGACGGCTCGGGTCGTCACGGCACGTGCCGCTTCCACAGTCCACAATGCGTCACCAAGCGGATCCGGTCGGCGGTGCGCACGCACGCATAGCCGGCTCCATCTCCAACGGCGAATCGTTCGTTTCGCGCACCGGTCGGGCTCATCACGCTACGACCCTCGTACGTCGTCTCTTCACAGTCAACAGTTTCCATACTAGCTATGCTACGTAGGCGTGCGAATAGCTTTGAGGGGGAGCCGGGTCGCGTCGCCGGGCGCGCGGCAGCGTGCTGGTCGTGCGCAAGCTCGTGGAAAGTGATCAAGGCCGGATCGGCGACGCATGACCACACCCGGCCCAAATCGTGTGTCAACTTCCTTTTATAAGCTTGGTTCAGTTATTCAAAAAAAAAAAAGCTTGGTTCAGAAAGAAAAAAAAAACACTTGCACTTTTAGGTGCCCTCTTCGATCTTCACGAGATAGACAGCCGTTTCTTGCATCTGAAAGGTTTCCATCATCTAAGCCTCGGATCTTTGAATTGGTTGTAGAGTGACTTCCATTTTTTGTTTCTATGGATCTCAATAGGGGCTCAGACTAAGAATCATTTGGATGCAGAATCAATACGTGGACTAATCATTTGGATGCAGAATCAATACGTGGACTAATCATTCCGTCAAAAATTATAAGCACAAGGGTTCGTTAAAAGAATGTTTAAGTTGGCTTGTCCTGGAGGAGACTTCGGTAGACCTCCTGAAAACTCCAATGCTCTGCTGCGACTTCAGAGCCTCGGAGTCTACTAGGGCCACAGCCATAGACCAATACCAGGGCCAGCTCAATTTCTTGGACCGTTCAAGATTTGCAGAAGAAATTACACTTTCTCCATTCGTCAAGTCCTCCCTTTTTACCAAGGATCTGTCAATGTTTGACATGCAAAAGGTTTCCAGGCACGAGTTCCTCTTATAGCCCCAACATTGTCAGAGCAGATGGTGTCACGGACACCAATGCGACAACGGATCCAACACAAGAGAGTCGTACCAACGATAATTTTCCAAGTGATCGTCTCGTGCTACCACGGACTTGTGTGTACCGTTTCTCCATGCATGGAAGTGGAACTTGGCAGTGCAGATATTTTTGGTGTAGCACGTAGAGTACACTTTACTCGTCGATTATAACCTTAATAATTGATCGACTCCACATCATGTTTTGTTGTGTGCCGGTGCGATGTGAGCACGAAAGAACCGGCTAATTCAGGACTTCCAGCAACCTACGCGATACATACTGTACTTCCTCCGTCCCAAATTAATTATGTCTAGATACATTCATTTTTGTCTAACTTTGAGACAATTGATATGAGACGGAGGAAGTATCTATTAACAGGTAAGAGAAACTAGTAGTACATGTTCTGTTAACAGAGAAGAAATAAGCACCTGAACTCGATCAAGTCTACGAAAGCTTAAACACATGCCACATGTAGTTGTAGTGTGTTGGAATTTTACATGGGCTCCATCATATGGGCTCACTTGGCTAGCCCATTAAGCCCACTAAAAATCCTGAAATTGTCATGGCCCATTCATGAATAATAAGTGGAGTGAGTGGGACTAAAGTTTAGTCCCACATTGCTAGTTTGAAGATAGTGGAAGCACCTTATAAGGTGAGCCATTCTAGCTCATGTATGAGTAGGCAAGACAAGAGGAGAGGTGTGCCACACGCGCGCTCCTCCGCCGCCCGCCTCGCCACGCCACGCCACGCCACGGGTTGCGGGAATGAGCCGAGCCGAGAGCGTTTATTTTGTCGATTGGGAAAATTTAATGAGTCATTTAATTTGGTAATTGACGGACGCGTTAATTCCAAAACCGTTTCCGTTTCCTTTCTGGATCGTGGATCCGAACCGACTCAGACGTGGAGTTACGCCCACGTCTCTCCCAGCCCGCATATATATAAATACGCGCATACGGTAAACCCTAGCCGCCACTTCGTCATACCGTTCCAAAACACTGCGCCGCCAATTCAAGTCTTCTCCATCCCTCCTTTCGGCGTGCACCGCGAGAAGGGACAGCAGGCCTCCGGAACCCCGCCTCTTGTGATCCTGTACGGGAGAGGGGCGATCAGGTTTTTGGGGAGCGCATGAGCGCGACTGCTGACGGCGACCACTTCCCCAATGACGATTTCTTCCCCGACATCGGCAACCTCTTCATCGACGACAACGACATGGCCGACGTGGACAACAACAACGGCGGTGCCGCTACCGCTCCATCGTACGTAATTCTATTCCATCTGTATGAGATACTCCTGGAATTCTTATGTCTAGTTCTAGCTATAGATTGGATCAGTTTGTCTACTGTACTAGATCTAGATATTTGCATGATTACTGTATTTGCTACTGTCGCAATTCATCTGCTGCTATTTCGCATTAAATCATGTGCTATATTGCTAATATATTCAACGATCCAAAAACCTGATTATAGGCAATTTCTTGCACCTGCGCCGTCTGTCATTGCGGCGACAAGGCCAATCCCTTTCAAGGGTGTGGACTATAAGAGGTGGCGCACGAGAGCAGTGCTATGGTTTCAAACCTTGCGCTGCTATGCGGCCACCAAGGGCAAGCCTGAGGGCGATCTCAATCCAGCACAACTGGAGGCCTTTGAGAATATGGACACTATGTTTAAAAGTGCCCTCCTCGGTATTATCGATGATTCCATCGTCGATCCGTATATGTCGTTTGATAACGGCAAGGATATGTGGGCTGCACTCGAGGCCAAATTTGGGGCCTCGGATGCTGGCAGCGAGCTGTATGTCATGGAGCAATTCTATGACTACAGGATGACTGATGAGCGCTCTGTTGTTCAACAGGCTCATGAGATACAGTCACTCGCTAAAGAACTTGAGCACTTCAAGTGTATGTTACCGGACAAGTTTGTGGCCGGAGGCATTATTGCCAAGCTTCCATCTTCATGGAGCACCTTTGCTACTTCTCTAAAACACAAGAGACAGGAGTTTTCCGTAATGGACCTCATCGGATCTCTTGATGTGGAAGAGAAGGCGAGAGCAAAGGATACACGTGCTCGGGTTGCTGAGGTAGGTTCTTCTGCTCATGTGGTACAGAAGAAACATTACCCGCCCAACAAGACTAAATATAACAAGAAGAAATCCGAGGGTAAAGGCAAGCCCGATGGCAAGTTTAAGCCGTCGCACTCTACCAACTTCAAGAAGAGAAAGGGGTCATGTCACGTTTGCGGTGAACTGACCCATTGGGCTCCAAAGTGCCCTAAGCGTTATGAGCTGCAGCAGCAGGAGAACAGCGGCAAGACCGCTAATGTTGTCATGGCTGACACTGAGATGAAGGATTCTGGGTACGGTATAGTTCCCACTATTCTTTCATTTTGTCATTCACCTGAATGGTTAGTTGACACAGGTGCCAATGTACATGTTTGTGCTGATGCTTCCATGTTCTCTTCTTATCAGGTCACAGGGACTTCCCCCGTGCTGATGGGGAACGGGTCACATGCTACTGTTCGTGGTGTTGGTACGGTCGATCTGAAGTTTACTTCGGGGAAGATCGTGCGGCTGAAGAACGTTCATCATGTGCCCTCCATCAATAAAAATCTCGTCAGCGGCTCACGTTTATGTCGAGATGGTTTTAAGTTGGTTTTCGAGTCTAATAAAGTTGTAATTTCCAAGTATGGACAATTTATTGGTAAAGGCTATGAGTGCGGAGGCTTGTTCCGCTTATCCTTGTCAGATATTTGCACCAAAGTTATTAATAATGTTTGCCACGATAATGATTGTGATGTTTGGCATTCACGACTATGTCATATTAATTTTGGTTGCATGACGCGGTTAGCAAATATGAGTTTAATTCCGAAATTCAGTACTGTTAAAGGTTCCAAATGTCAAGTGTGTGTTCAAGCTAAGCAACCTCGCAAATCTCATAAGACTGCGGAGGCGAGAGACTTGGCACCACTAGAACTTATACATTCTGATCTTTGTGAGATGAATGGCGTATTGACAAAAGGTGGAAAGAAATATTTTATGACACTTATTGATGACTCCACTAGATATTGTTATCTGTATCTTCTGAAATCTAAAGATGAAGATTTAACTTATTTCAAGAACTATAAGGCCGAAGCTGAGAACCAACTTGATCGTAAAATTAAACGGCTTAGGTCTGATCGTGGTGGAGAGTATTTTTCCAACGAGTTTAATTCTTTTTGTGCTGAACACGGTATTATTCATGAGAGGACGCCTCCCTACTCACCCCAGTCAAATGGGGTGGCTGAAAGAAAGAACCGAACGTTGTCTGATTTGGTTAACGCCATGTTAGACACTTCGGGTCTCTCCAAGGCATGGTGGGGGGAGGCACTAATGACTGCATGTCATGTCCTAAACCGAGTTCCCACAAAGAATAAAACCATTACTCCGTTTGAGGAATGGGAAAGGAAAAGATTGAAACTCTCCTACCTACGTACTTGGGGTTGTTTGGCGAAAGTCAATATACCAATTCCCAAGAAGCGCAAGCTTGGACCTAAAACCGTAGATTGTGTTCTTCTGGGCTATGCTTTTAATAGCATTGGTTATAGATTCTTGGTAGTAAAATCTGAGGTATCCGACATGCATGTTGGTACGATTATGGAGTCGAATGATGCGACTTTCTTTGAGAACATATTTCCTATGAAGGATATGTCTAGCTCATCAAATCAGAAGAAACCTGTTTCATCTAGTCAGGAATTAGCTGAGATTCCTGAATCCACCATTCCGATAGAACACGTTGAGAATCCCGAGGAGGATGACAATGAAGTTCCTTTAAGGAGCAAGAGGCAGAGGACTGCAAAGTCCTTTGGTAATGATTTCATTGTGTACCTCGTGGATGACACACCCAAGACTATTTCAGAAGCCTATGCGTCTCTTGATGCTGACTACTGGAAGGAGGCTGTCCGTTGCGAGATGGATTCCATCTTGGCTAACGGAACCTGGGAAATCACTGATCGTCCTTATGGGTGTAAACCTGTAGGATGTAAGTGGGTGTTCAAGAAAAAGCTTAGGCCTGATGGTACAATTGAAAAGTACAAGGCAAGGCTTGTGGCCAAGGGTTATACCCAGAAAGAAGGTGAAGACTTCTTTGATACTTACTCACCTGTTGCTAGACTGACCACTATTCGTGTGCTACTATCACTGGCTGCCTCACACGGTCTTCTCGTTCATCAAATGGACGTTAAGACGGCTTTCCTTAATGGAGAGTTGGACGAGGAAATTTACATGGATCAGCCAGATGGTTTCGTAGTACCCGGTCAAGAAGGCAAGGTGTGCAAGTTATTGAAGTCATTATACGGCCTCAAGCAAGCACCTAAGCAATGGCATGAAAAGTTCGAAAGGACTTTGACTGCTGAAGGCTTTGTTGTAAACGAAGCTGACAAGTGTGTGTACTATCGCCATGGTGGGGGCGAGGGAGTTATTCTATGTCTATACGTTGATGACATATTGATCTTTGGGACCAATCTTGATTTAATCAAGGAAGTTAAGGATTTCTTATCTCGCTGCTTTGAGATGAAGGATCTAGGAGTAGCTGATGTTATCTTGAACATCAAGCTGTTGAGAGATGATAATGGTGGGATCACACTGCTTCAATCTCACTATGTGGAAAAGGTCTTGAGTCGCTTTGGGTATAGTGACTGCAAGCCTTCTTCAACTCCATATGATGCTAGTTTGTTGCTTCGAAAGAATCAACGGATTACTAGAGATCAACTGAGATATTCTCAGATTATAGGCTCGCTTATGTATTTGGCGAGTGCCACGAGACCTGACATCTCTTTCGCTGTGAGCAAATTGAGCCGGTTTGTTTCCAATCCGGGAGATGATCATTGGCGTGCGCTTGAAAGAGTTATGCGCTATTTAAAAGGCACTGCGAGCTATGGAATTCACTATACCGGAAACCCGAGGGTTCTGGAAGGATATAGTGATTCTAATTGGATATCTGATGCTGATGAGTTTAAGGCCACTAGTGGTTATGTTTTTACACTTGGTGGTGGCGCTGTTTCCTGGAAGTCTTGCAAGCAGACCATCTTAACGAGGTCAACTATGGAAGCAGAACTCGCAGCATTAGACACAGCCACTGTTGAGGCAGAGTGGCTTCGTGAGCTCTTGATGGACTTGCCTATGGTTGAAAAACCAATACCCGCAATCCTAATGAACTGTGATAATCAAACTGTGATCGTCAAAGTGAACAGTTCTAAGGATAATGCAAAGTCATCAAGACATGTGAAGAGGAGATTAAAATCTGTCAGGAAATTGAAGAACTCCAGAGTTATTGCGTTGGATTATATCCAAACGTCCATGAACTTGGCAGATCCCTTCACAAAGGGTTTATCACGGAATATGATAGATAATGCATCAAGGGAGATGGGTTTGAGACCCACGTTATGAGTTGCCCACAGTGGTAACCCACTCTATGTGATCGGAGATCCCGTGAATTAGAAGTAGGAGACAAGCTGTTGGTCAGCTGAGAGGAGAGTATCCTTATATTTTATTCCACTCCATAAAAGATGCAATACTCTCCTGATCTGTACAGTAGGTTGACATTTGTCTTAATGTGTTCCAAGTGGCTTATTTATATAAGCAGAGATGTGTCCTACAGAACATCTCCTGAGGAACTCACCTATATGAGTCTGACTGTTAAACGTCGCAGTCTATGAGAATCGGGTGCTCTCTAATAAAGTCATGAAAGGCCTTCGGAGTATGACGCATACGCTCCAAACCGCGGGGAAGCCTTGCGGCAGCCTAGTATCGGTTCAGACGTTGTGTGAAACGGGTATCACAGCAAACTTGTAGTTCAAGGCGTAGTCCACTATTCAAGTTGTGAACTAGTGTAGCATGATGTTCTAAGTGGAAGTTCAACTTAACAGTCTCCACTAACACCGGTATATAAACAATGTTTTGGAACAGAGTTTATGAAATGTGCTAATGACACTTTGTGGGGGATTGTTGGAATTTTACATGGGCTCCATCATATGGGCTCACTTGGCTAGCCCATTAAGCCCACTAAAAATCCTGAAATTGTCATGGCCCATTCATGAATAATAAGTGGAGTGAGTGGGACTAAAGTTTAGTCCCACATTGCTAGTTTGAAGAGAGTGGAAGCACCTTATAAGGTGAGCCATTCTAGCTCATGTATGAGTAGGCAAGACAAGAGGAGAGGTGTGCCACACGCGCGCTCCTCCTCCTCCGCCGCCCGCCTCGTCACGACACGTCACGACGCGCCGCGGGTTGCGGGAATGAGCCGAGCCGAGAGCGTTTATTTTGTCGATTGGGAAAATTTAATGAGTCATTTAATTTGGTAATTGACGGACGCGTTAATTCCAAAACCGTTTCCGTTTCCTTTCTGGATCGTGGATCCGAACCGACTCAGACGTGGAGTTACGCCCACGTCTCTCCCAGCCCGCATATAAATACGCGCATACGGTAAACCCTAGCCGCCACTTCGTCATACCGTTCCAAAACACTGCGCCGCCAATTCAAGTCTTCTCCATCCCTCCTTTCGGCGTGCACCGCGAGAAGGGACAGCAGGCCTCCGGAACCCCGCCTCTTGTGATCCTGTACGGGAGAGGGGCGATCAGGTTTTTGGGGAGCGCATGAGCGCGACTGCTGACGGCGACCACTTCCCCAACGACGATTTCTTCCCCGACATCGGCAACCTCTTCATCGACGACAACGACATGGCCGTCGTGGACAACAACAACGGCGGTGCCGCTACCGCTCCATCGTACGTAATTCTATTCCATCTGTATGAGATACTCCTGGAATTCTTATGTCTAGTTCTAGCTATAGATTGGATCAGTTTGTCTACTGTACTAGATCTAGATATTTGCATGATTACTGTATTTGCTACTGTCGCAATTCATCTGCTGCTATTTCGCATTAAATCATGTGCTATATTGCTAATATATTCAACATAGTGTGTTTGCACACATACTTCCTCGCGGACCGCTGGTACGTGCCGCTTCGTTCTCTCCACGGTCCACAGTACGTCACGAAGCAGATAACTTTGCGCGGAGCCGGTCGGCGGTGAAGGTCGTGCGCACGCGCGTACGGAGTACGTACCATTGCTAGCCGGTTCCATCTTCAACGGCGAATCGTTCGTCTCGCGCACCGGTCTCGGGTCGTCACGGCACGACACGACCCTCCTCGTCTCGTCATCGGCAGTGTGCTGGTCGTGTCGTGCGCAAGCTCGTGCAAAGTGAGGCCGGGTCGACCACATCCGACCCAATTCCTTTGTCAACTTCCTCTTTTAGCTTCATTCAGGAGAAAGAAAAAACTTTCACTCTCTGCTACGACTTCAGAGCCTCGAGAGTCTACTAGGGCCAGCCATAGACCAATACCAGGGCCAACTCTAATCCTTTGGACCGTTCAAGTTTCGCAGAAGAAATTACATTTCCTTCATTTGACAACTCCTTCCACTTACCAGGGATCAGTCAATGTTTGACATGCAAAAGGTTTCTAGGCACGAGTTCCTCTTATTGACAGCGGACAGGGACAGAACACAGACCACTGAGACTGGACATGCTGGATACGGCACGATAGTGATAACAACAAGCACATAACAGCGCATAACATATCATAAAAATGTCTCAAATAATTTTCTCGAGAATTAACAGCTTTCACGTTCAGAGTTTAGTGTGACACTGTTGTGCCCCGCAGGCCGCATCACATCCTCTCAGGGACAAAAGTACAAAACAAACTGATATTCTTTCACACACAAAAACGGTAGCGACTAGTAGCAGTCTAGCACCATGTAGGCGGTGTGGTTTTCATGGCAATGGCAACAGGATAGATTGGCTACGGGAACAGTGTAAAAGCCAGAACGAAGGAATGGTGCCAACCCCACCCGCTAGAGTAATCATCAGTACTCAGTAGCCAAGTAGCAGGCATTGTCCAGAACTAGCTTGCCACCTTGTGTGGTGTCAGTCAACAGAGCTACTCGGCCTCCTTAACATCTGAAATCTCCATGTCCGATGCTTTGCTTTCAGGCACACTTTCTGGATCCACCGTCTCGTCACCGCCATCGGGCTGCTCGTCTGATCCGTCACTCTTCAGGTTGGGTTTCCCGTCATCAATTTTCGGGATTTTGAGCCCAAAACGATATGATATCCTGTCAAGCAGCTCCTTCCCGTCCATGGGAGTAAGCATGACACACAGATTGGTCTTTCCTTTCCAACAAACGATGGCGATGGCAGAGGGGTCCATGCCTATGGACTCTATATCCTCATGCCCTGGAATATTAATAGAGATGTTCAGCTGTCACTAAAATCGTGGTATATTCCTCTTTTAAGGACGTAGAAAGGAAAAAGAGTGTAACATACCTTCACGCAGTATTACGACACAGCAACCTCGTAGTAAAGCTGAAGCTTCCTCGCCGAATTTTGCGTCCACAAAATCAGGAAATTTAATGATCCTGTACTGCAAAAGGTGCTGAAAGTCTATTGCTGATGCATACAGAATCTGTTTGGTGATGTAAGGAAGCAGCAGAGGCAATCCCTCAGATGACAACCTAAATGTGCATGGTGAATCATCCCTTGTCGACTGCCTTTCCTGAAAGATAGGGGGCGGAAAGAAGAGTTACAAGTGTTAAATGTAAGGTTTGCTTTCTGAGAAAAGCTTGAATCACTAAACATCACAAACTAGTGGGGCACTTACAAATATCTTTAGGCCAAGTGAGGTAATCTTCAGCCGCTCCCCAACTTTTACATTGAGCTTCAAAACTTCTTGAACTGATTTTGAGACGTAGTATATTCTTTTAACATGACTAGTATCAGGGTTCCTAGTCACAAGATGACCTTCAAGTGCAAATGAATCCTTGATGCCGTAGTAAGATACTATGCTTCTGATTGTCGCTTCGTCTTTGAAAAATATCACAGGATCAACCCCTCTCCATCTGCTTTGGTTCTGTGACTTCCTCTTATCTCTCCTTGATGCTTGATCATTTTGCACCTCATCAACAATCACCTTAGCTTCCTCAGAACTTCTATCTTTTGAAACTTCATTATCCACGTCTCTATTTTGTTGTTCATCCAGAACATGGCTGGAATCAACCCCTTGCTGGTGAACTGAAGTTTCTTCAGACGGCACCTTATCAGATGCTGGACCATTCGAACTTTTCAAAGCCCCGTCTTTCAAGACACTGCGCTCACCTTTAATTGCTTCAACCACCTGGCTCTCTGAAATTATGTTTAATGTGCAAGGTACTTGAGTACTCAGAACCCACTATGAGATTTGATGCAATAATGATTTAAACATATGGAATAGATGGATAAAAAAAAAGTACCATTCAGCGGAGTGAGTTTCTGAAGTACTGCAATAAAAAATGCTCCACTGTTTTGATCATGAGGAACAATTCTCATGCAACGATGTAGCGGTAAACTTGAATGCTCTGTACGGATGGAGTTTGAATCTGATTTTTCATCAGAGCGCCTTGAAACTTTACCAGACTCAGATTCATCTTGTTTTATCTCTTCAGTAGTGGCATTGTCACCGTTATTGCTTTCGTCGGTCACTATCTTTGTTTCTTGTTTTCCTTCTACCGTTTCCACTGACTCGTTCATTTCTGCATCGACTACATCTGTGTTCACCTCAACACTGCCACCATCTGTACAGCTGTCTGTGGTACCTTTACCTGAGGGGAACATACTTGGTGGTACTACCTTCTTCCTGTAGTGAAGTACATCTTCGTAAGTGCCCAACCAAGAACCTCGATCCCGAACCTGCAACAGGCAGAAAGAATCACGGAAGGGAGCAGAGTGCCAAGAATTATGAATTGTATAGCCATGGTTTTTAAGGCTGTAAGGCGGACGCTTAAGCGCCTAATGCGGGCAAATTTCCAATGCACTGCCAGGGTGACTTATCGCCTAAGCATCCCTAAGTTAATGCCTCAAAAACCATGATAGAGGCTAACAGGGGTAGCATAATTGTGCTAGAGAATACCAAGAACAAAAGAGTAAAATGCAAACTAATATCCAAAAATAACATCAGCTGGGCAAATGAAAACATCACTTGCTACTCAATTGTATCTACAAGAATGGGAACATCCTCCCTTACAGAACTTCTTCGACATTTCTTTCCAAGATTTATATTACAAAGAAAATAATTACATTCAGCAACATATTTGAACAGAATTTTTTTGGGATATAGTGCACACTAAGCTTTAATTATTTTAGTACATATGGTGCCAGACCACGAAACAGAAGATGTCCAACATTACAGGTGATGCTATTCAGAACTAGATGGAAGAGGTTCTCTCTCTGCATCTTGCATGACCTGTTTGAAACCTCCACAAAGGATGGCAACTTACAAGTTTACAAGAAGCCGCGACTAATTAGGAAAACACCTGGTGGGCAAAATGAGGCACTGAAAACATGAAAATATGCATGATATATAGACATTATACTAACCTTCCAGGTGGTAAGTCCAGGACGGCGGACGAGTTCAGGTAGCTCATTAGAAACATCCAGGAGCTCAACTGAATCCCCACATCTCCGCAGAATCTATATAGTTGAAAAATATGGTCAATGTTGCAAAAGGCACAGGACATACAAATCAAGAAATATACAAGAACCTATAATATGCTGAAAAATGAGGTGTCATATTGGTCAAATCACAATGCATTTCCCTGACAATTAATTTGCCATGCACTGAACGGTGAACACCATTTACGATCTCATTAAACTATTCAAATATATAAATAAAATACCTTACCGAATCAAATCTGAAACATTTACAGTAAATATCAAAGAAAGTCACACAACTAAATACCTCGCCAACAACAGCTTCATTTTCAACAGGATTCATTGAACATGTTGAGTAGACCATCCTTCCACCCACTTTAAGCAAAGAGATGCCTGAAGCAGCAAAACAAAAGCCACAAACTATTAACGGGGCAACTAGCAGATCATCTAATCATTATAGCTGGAAAGTGTGAGAACTATTAAACTGAGAGAAAAATTGAACAAATGTAAATATCTTGATAATGTATGCATCACATGAGTTTAAAAGATAGCAAGCTCCTAAATCCTAAACAGTGTGTTATCTTTCATTCATCATGTGATCAAATACTCAGATTCATTAACATTTAATGGCATGCCCTAGGCACAAAGACATGACCCATAATCAAATATCAATGACAATAATCAATTATGCAAGGGAGAGACAACACCTCGAAGGTGACAAAGAATGCTTAAATATATTACAAAACCAAATCCTAACTTAGAGAACCAACTTGACAATTCAACAAAAACATAATTTGACAATCCTTACCACGCATGGCTATTTCCAATTGGAGACGATGAAGTCCATTACCCATGCCAATATTCCTGGGTAGCCAATTCAGTCGATAAGGAAAGAAGAAAATTGAAGCAGCAAATAGGCACAACGGTATAGTATTTACCACGTTCTCCACATATCAGGAGCCTTACGGACAGTTCCATCGCCACTGCATGGCACATCACAGAGTACACAATCAAATTCCATCCTCTGCAGCTTTGACTCATCTACACATGTTTCTGGACAGAACTTTGCCAGACTACAGCCAGGAAAATTTTGGGCTTCATGATTTGTCACTATTAGATTGGCTGTGCACATTCTCTTTGTCTGATGGATAAGAAGGTTGCATCTTTGCACATCGAGATCATTAGCTACCACCTGAGTATACAGAGTAAAACATGCAAAGAATTATAGCTGATGATATAATCCATGTTTTTTTTAGAATTGATAGAGACTATAAATAATTATAGCTGCAACTGCTATATGTAATAGATAGCAAAATCCACCATGGCATTTGGAAGAACCCCAGGCTTTGTTGACTGGTGGATCATCTCAAGTAACTGGAAAGTTTTAGAGCCTGGAGCGGCACACACTGCATAAGGTCAAAAATTCATGAGATATATTACTGTCCAGAGAAGTCTTCCTTTCACAATAAAAGAACACTAATCAAATCCAGCTCTCTCTCTTTAAAGATAGAGTTCTGCGTAAATAAGGTTTAGCAAAAATAATGAATAATCAAAAAAAAAATACTTGGCTTATATGATAGATTCAACTACCTCGTCGAAAAATTGTGTAGCTAAAAGTGCTGGATGTTGTGTTTTTCCTTTTTGATATTTTACTTCCTAGAGAATTCACATCCCTAGGCGCTAATTGGAGGTGAGAGAAATTAACTATCACCGGTGCTAAGGGATGTGAGGTAGGTAGGAAGACAGAAAAGGCTTAGCACCACTGCTAAGCTTAGCACCCAAAGCTAAGCCAACAAACAAACAACAACAACCAAGCCTTTCATTCCCAAACAAGTTGGCTTAGGCTAGAGTTGAAACCCATAAGATCTCGAAGCCAAGTCATGGTTCTGGAACGTGGATAGCTAACTTCCACGCACCCCTGTCCATGGCTAAATCTTTGTCGATAATCAAACAAAATATATTTTTAAATTGCTATTGTACTCCTTCGAACATGTAGATGGTGTTAAGGAATGAAAGTAAGAGATGTAAATGGACAGAGGAAACCGATTTTTCTACTTTAGCGTCTAATACATACGGGCTGGGATGTGTATGCTCTTACTGCACTTACGAAAAAACTTCATTCTAGTACTTTAAAGTTTACACCCTTTTTTAGCAACAACCTGTTTTATGGGGTATTTAGGCTATGGAATTAGAAACCAGATTATGGGAGTAGTCAAAGTTATATCAATGAGGCAGTTGAAGAGACAGAAAGATTGTTATAAAAGTTGCACAACATTAGGATATGTAATACGATGGATAAAACATACTGTCAAGAATATAATGGTCAGGTTGCACTTTCAGAAACAAAGGTGGAACCTGCAAATGCAATATACATCATTTAGATAAGATCTGTCCCCAGTACATTTAAGGCATCACAAATAAACAATATAGGGCATGTTCAGAGTAAACTTAAAGCACCCACCATGCTGACAGCCTCTTGCCTAGTTATATTACCAACTTCATTCTCTTGCTTCAAGAATTCATGAAAACTGTAGTGAAAACATAGATGTTAAATTAACAATGATATGTCAATAAAATATAGTATGAGAGCTTCCAGTGTTACAACTTGTGATGGCAGCACATTGCTATGCATGCGAACAGTTACACAATTTTATTCTGTGTGTGAACAGTTGCACAAAAACATGCCCTTTCTTGGCTTCCCTGATACGGTGTTACGCATTTGCCAATGCATCAGCTAATCTAATGCACTACAGCTGCTCTATAAAAGTTAGAATTTCACTGAATTCAGTTAATCAGATTAGACACTTTGTATTTCACTAAACAACGTTTAAGGGACAAACATGTTCTTGACAGAGCATGGATACATATAACTCAAAGCAAAGGAAAATTGCAAAGTTCGAAATATACATTCTTTTTTATCAAACACCAGTTTAAGAAGTACCCTATGCTGCATATTTCTTACAAGGTTCATTCAAATAAGCATCATGCAGTACAAGGTCATTTACCTCTCAAGTGCCTGGTTTCTCCTCAGTTGCATCCGAGAAAAGTTCAAATGCCATGCAAGGTTGCCAGGGTACCAAGGCAAAGGCCGAATAGCCTCTTTTTCATGCTCATCACTGACCTGTGCATGACGAAAGTATTACAAAATAGAAAATATCAACGGCATAACATAAATTTATGCACGAGTTGTTTAGAAATTACCTCAGTCTCTAGTGACTTCCTGAAGTCATTTTCTAACTGTGATTGTATGTCTTGAAAAAACTGACAGCTGAAAGCAAATAAAAACTTAGGCTTAATATGATAGAAGAATCAAACCATAAAATAAGAATTAAGTTGTCAGCAATTATATGAGACATATACAAGAAGTAAAAAAGGTTTCTTAGTAAAACTAACAAGCCATTTTGTAAGAGTGCATTTGCTCTAACTATTAGGTTGGTTGTTCATATTCTTCCAAAACAAACACATATGAACAGGTGACAGCTGTACATACTAAAGTGTCCAACGGGCCAAAGCAACCGACAGGCAAACCAGAATAGAGATTATATAATCCTTTCCTATAGGTTTAATTATTGAGTCCTGATCTAATCGTGTTGAGTACAGGTCATGCACACATATAAAGCATGCTTAAGTTTCAAACGAAGTAGCATTACCTCGCATTAATCCTAAAAGCGGCTGGCAATGGCTTCCGGAGCATGCTCATGAAGGCATCCCACTCTTCCTCGGGAACAATTTGCTGCCCCTGTAAGGCATACACACGTTTGCACGTTCAATAGGATTTTAGCAGACGCCACAACAACAGTTTGTAAGTAATGCTAGATCCAGCTGAAAAACTGCAGCAGTTACACCCACTCACAAGAGAAGCAAAGGCAGCGTAACCCAGCTATGCTGCAATAAGAAGCACAGTAGTCTATAAATCAATACTCTCTGCCTCAATCAATCCATATAGCAGCGATTCTACAAATGATAGCTTATACTAAAACATTCGCCACTAAAAAAAACGAATTTTCACATTCTAAATTGAATATACATGGAAAAATAAGCACAGTAGTAAGCTCCATGTCATTAGCAAGCAAAAATTGTAGAAACGGGAAGCTAAACGTGATCTGAACCAAGGAGCTGCACCTTGTAGTACTCCTCGAAAGCCGGGTTCTCGGTGGCGAACGGCTGCCAGCCGTTTCCCTCGCCGCCGGCGGCGCCGGCGGGAGGCCGCTTGGGGTTGTCCTTCCAGACGTTCTCGCGCTCCTCCTTGAAGTGGCGGCGCTGCGAGCGCCCGCGCTTCCTGCCGCCTCCCATATCTCAGTCTAGCACAACGCTCCGCAGCTTTTGCTGCTGCGTCAGGCTCTCGCTGGCGGCGCCGAGGAAAGTGGCGGTGGCACGAGCGAGGCGAGGAGTTTGAGCGGCTGCCGCGGTGCTGGGGGTTTAGGGACTGGCGGCGATGGAGGGGGAAGAAAGGTGAGGAGGAGGAGGTCGCGACTCGCGAGGTGTGGGGAATGTTAGGCGGGCTCTGGTTGGGCTCATTGCGAATCGAAGATACGTGGGCTGAAATATCACACTAGTAGCCTGGCTTCGCGGTTTAGCACTCATGGGCTGGTCAACCATACTTTTTCAGAAATTACACTTAGGTCTGTTTGTTTGTTTGGGCTGCTGTTGAGCGTACGTGTTACAGTTAGAAAGCAGCTGTCACAAGCTGGAAGGAGAGATTTTTTTTTGAGGCCTAACTTCACTTTATTGATCAACTTGGAACAATACAAAGGTACTTTCGGATACAAGCTGGGGGAGAACCCCTAAAAATGGTTGAAACATAACTTTCAGCGGAGCGAGCTAGAGTATGTGCTGCTCCGTTGAAACTACGAGGAAAATGACTGAAAGAAATAACAGTAAAACTGCTAGCTAAAGCCTTGATATCTTGGATGACCACCGAAGCAATACCTCGGTCCAGGCCCGGAGAATTAACCCGATGAATCACCGACAGGCAGTCCGAGACTACCACAGCATTGCGGAAACCTTCTTCATGAGCTAGGGAGATAGCCCGGCGCAGTGCCATGGCTTCAGCTGTTTCCGGCGACGTGACCAACTCAATTAGTTCACTGCAAGCAATGATACATTCTCCTTGGTGGTTCCTGATCACGACGCCTACTCCCATGCATTGCGAAGAAGAAAAGATCGCAGCATCCACACTGATATGAACCATACCTTCAGGCGGCGGAGACCAATGAGCAACAGAAGAACTGGGCTCACGCCTAGTAGAGAGGGATGATTTGTAAAGATGTGCTTCGATCATATCCGTATAAGCTATGATTTGCTCGGCAACAGAACGTGGACTCCTCATAGCCTCACCATTGCGAAGACCATTTCGGGTAGTCCAGATATGCCAAGTAGTCACAGCAAGGACCGTCTTCTCCAAATCCTTTGACCTGAGCATGAAATCATAGAGCCAGGCCTTCGGATTGGTAAAGGACTTCCTGTGTAGGTGTATCACGTACCCCACCTTGATTTCCCGCCACACCTCCGAAGCAAAGGGGCAGAAAAACAGTGCATGTTCAACTGATTCCTCGCGTGAGCAGTACGGACAGAGACCTGAAGTAGGAATATGCCTGCACTTCATTTGAACACCAGATGGAAGGCAATTGTGAGCGAAGCGCCAAAGGTTTATCTTCATTTTACCTGGTGCCTTGGTAGCCCACAATCTCTTCCAGAAGACAGACTCATCAGAGATGGAAGAACTGGACCCTCCCCCTGATTTGCTGCGCTCCAAAAAGAACTTGTTCCTTCGAGCAATGTTGTAAGCCGAGGCAACAGTGTACTCGCCAAACCGGGTAGCAGGCCATGATACAAAATCTTCATCAACACGTTGGCTCAGAGGGATTTGTAGAATCTGCTTGGCCACGGTGTCCTCGAACAATGCGTTCACCATATCCACATCCCAGGAGGCCCGATCATCCGATAGTAGGAGATTAACCCTCGCACCGTCAGGCATCCGAACCAAGGGCGAGAAGGAACCCGGCCTGTGATTGGGAATCCAGTAATCCGAGAGCATACGGATATTGTTGCCATTCCCAACTGTCCACCGTACCCCTTCTTTAACCAGGCGCAGGCCAAAGCAGATGCTTCGCCATGTAAATGAGGAGGAGCGGGGGTGCGGTGCTTCCCAGAGATCACAATTTGGAAAGTAACGGCCCTTGAGAACCCTAGCACAGAGAGAATTAGGTTCAGTGAGCAATCGCCAGCCTTGACGCCCAAGCATCGCCTGATTAAACAGGACCAAGTCGCGAAAGCCCATCCCACCGAGATTCTTGGGGGTGGACAACCATTCCCAGTTCCGCCAGTGCATTTTCTTCTTCCCATCCTCCGTACCCCACCAAAAATCAGCGATAGCACGACGAAGAGACTCACACGTGGTCACTGGAACCTGAAAACAACTCATTATATATGTCGGAATGGCTTGGATAATTGCTTTAATCAAAATTTCCTTCCCAGACCGAGACATTGGTCTATCAGACCATCCATTGAGGTATTTCCACGCCTTGTCCACGATGGACTGAAAAGAGGCAGTTGGTGACCGGCCAATACCCGTGGGCATGCCTAGATAGGTATCTTGCAGAACCTCATTGGTCACACCCAATTGTCCCATCACCCTAGCCTTGGTCACCTGATCACAATGTGTACCAAAAAAGACCGAGGATTTGTTTAGATTCACCTGCTGTCCAGATCCTTGACAGTAGAGAGATAAGGTATCCTTGAGAGCCTCCACACTCCTCAAATCACTCCTCGAGAAGAATATGCTATCATCTGCGAACAAGAGGTGGGAAATAGGCGGACCGGAACGGCCATTGCGAATACCATGTAGAACCCCCACATTCTCTTTGTGTAAAAGCAGACTAGACAAACCTTCCGAGCAAAGTAAAAAGAGATAAGGACTTATAGGATCACCTTGTCGAATTCCCCTGGTTGGAATAACTGGCGACGTAAGCTCCCCATTCACACGAACAGCATACCTTACATTTGTCACACATCTCATGACAGTTGTGATCCAATCAGGAGAAAAACCCAGCTTAGAAAGGCAATCATGAAGATAACCCCACTCCACACGGTCATAGGCCTTCATCATATCGATTTTGAGTGCAAAATAGGGGCGCTTGGCCCTTTGTTTCCGAATAGTATGGAGGCATTCATGAGCTATCAAGGCATTATCAGTGATCAATCGTCCAGGAACAAACGCACTCTGATTCTCGGAGATAACCACTGGAAGAATCAATTTCAGACGATTGGCCAACACCTTAGAAGCAATTTTGTAAAGAACATTACATAAACTGATGGGACGGAAGTTTTTCAGATGCATTGGATTGTTCATTTTCGGAATAAGCACAATAACTGAATCACAGAAGCCATCAGGAATACCATCCCCCAAGAGAAAACCTCTAACAGCAGCACAAATATTAATCTTCAAGAGGTCCCAATGAGTTTGGTAAAAGAGGGCCGGAAAACCATCAGGCCCGGGCGCCTTAGTAGGCCCCATTTGAAAGAGAGCTGTTTTGATCTCATCCTCCCCATAGGGTTTAGTAAGTTCCACATTCATATCCAATGTGATCTTAGGAGGAATAGCCTCAATAACAGCCGCATCATCAAAAGGTTCCGAAGAGAACAAATTGTGATAAAAACTTTCGGTCATACCTTTGATGGAGGGGAGATCATCATGCCGTGTGCCATTGTCATCCAACAACACTCTGATCTTGTTGGTGCGACGGCGAGCCGAGGCGCGAGCGTGGAAAAATGCCGTATTCCGATCACCCTCCTTGAGCCAGTCCACACGCGACCGTTGCCGTGCCATTATCTCCTCACGCTCAAACATCTCACATAAGCGCTTCTCAGCTGATGCAGCAGCTTTATCAGTGGCCGCAGATCGAGGTTGCAGACGAAGAGAACGCAATTGTTTTTCAAGTTTACGAATCTGTAAACGAACAGCAGCGAAGTGCTCAACACTCCATGCTTGAATTTTGGCGGCAATCCCTTGCAAGCCGGCCCAAGTAGAGCCTAGCGAGCTCGGTTCGGAGTGGGCCTCAGCCCAAGATTCTTCCACCATCTTCCGATAGCCAGGGTCACGGAGCCAAGCCGCTTCGAATCTGAAACCCGACTGCACTGGCTGCCTGCTAGGGGGCTTGCTGAATTTCTGCAGGCGGATGAGGATGGCCAGGTGATCAGATGTTGTGGTAACCAGGTTTTCCACCGTAGCATCGTCGAACATGGCTCTGAACGCGCCATTTCCCACTGCTCGATCAAGCCGAACCCTAACAAGCGAGGAGTCCGACTGTTTGTTCGACCAAGTATACATAGGACCCGAGAAGCCAAGATCCACTAAATTGCAGTCATCAAGACAGGTACGGAAGAGTTCCATCTGAGGTGTCGGACGAGGAGTGGGGCCCGAATGTTCCTCCTGGGTTAGAGCTTCATTGAAATCTCCACAAACCAGCCATGGTCCCTCTCTTTGCGTACGTAGGCGTCGCAGAAGGTTCCAGAACTCATGCCTCTTATCACGGTTTGGCTCCCCATAGACGAAACTAATGCGCCATGGAGCCATATCAGACGAGGACACAAGAACGTCGATGCAGTGAGAGTTAAAACCCTTCAAATCAACTTGGAAATCCTGTAGCCAAAAGAGTGCAAGTCCTCCACTGAGGCCTTCACAACTAACCGCGAAACAACCCGAATATCCAAAAGAATGCATGAAATTTCGGGCTCGCTTTTCCTTCATCTTCGTTTCCGCAAGGAAGAGAAAGGAGGGCCTGTACGTTGTCAGAAACCAACGTATTTCTCCCACCGTCGCGTCAGACCCAAGGCCGCGACAGTTTAGGCTGAGGACACTCATTGCGCCTGGCGGTGCTGCTCAGCAGCCACCGCCGGATCCGCCGATCGAATGTTGTTCGTCCTCGGTTTCTTTGCTTGGTCATCCACAGGAGCTTCAATGTTACCCGTGTTAGCTGCCCCTGTAATAGCCAGCGTCAGGCTGCCTTGCTGAACGTTGGCAGAGCTGCTAGGTTCAGGAAGTTTGCCCACATAAATCTGCTTGGTCTGCTTCCGTTTCTGTCCAGAGACCCGTGGCTGGCCTGATTTCTCCAATGGAGTAGAAGCCCCATTCACATGAGACTGTTGTCCTTTCGACATGTTGCTAGCTTTGCGCACTCGAGGGGTTTTCTTAACAGGTGAGGTGGCCTCCCCTTGCTCCTTCCCCTTCTTCTTACCACCATCAGTGGTGGACTGAGACCCTGACGCACGTCCTGCTCCACTTGCTGAACCCGTGCTAGATTGGGAGAACTCCATCGATCCACCCATGTCATGCTTCTTGCGATCAGGGACACAGAGCCGTGAACCATCATACGGTAGCTTGCCCTCGCTGTCTCTCTCCGATGGCGTCGGGCACACCAGTGAGGAGTGACCCAGGCGTCCACAAGAGAAACAAAAAATTGGCAAGCGCTCATACATCACCTCATAGTGGATAATCTGATTCTTCTTCTTCGAGTAGACGGACACGCAGCGCATAATTGGTTCCGTGGCATCGATAGATACCCGGACTCGGAAGTAGGAGCCCCAAGCCCTGCCGTGTTCATCTACTTCAGCTTTCTCCACTTTGCCCACACGAGAGGCCAGAGCGATACCTCTCTCTGCATTCATCATCTCAAAGCCCAAGTTCATAATCCGAGCCCACACCGGCAGCTCATTGAAGATCACATCGTTAGGTTTGATCCGGGGATCAAATTCTTTCAAAAGGACTGCATGTGATCCCACTCTCCATGGACCTCCCTTGGCCACACGGACTCGATCCTCCTCAGATCCGAACTCGGCTAAGAACAGATTGGTGCCCATCGGCCTGAATTCCAACCCCTTCGGATTACCCCAAGCTGGGCGCAGCACCGCCTTGAAGGTATTGACATGAAGAGTATTCGGGGCCAGGACTTTACCGATCAGCGCCCAGGCCGGACCAACGAGTTCATCATCCCCCTCATCGTCCAGAACAAAGGGGGTAGCTTCCTGCTGAGTGAGGTTAAGATTCCGCAGCAACTCCGTAACGTCGCCAGAGGTCGCTGCCGCGGTCCCAGATCCTCCTTCCACCGGTCTACCGCCCCCCACGCCTCCCGGCGCCGCCGACGTCGGCCCAAGCAGTGCCGCGTCCGGCGCCTTCATCTTCTCCACCGCCACCAGGGTTCCCTTGCCTGCCATCCAACGAAGTTCACTGGATCCCGATCACTCGATCGATCCAAGGGCGGGCGGCGAAAACTAGGTTTCCACCCCTTGTTCGCCCCGAAACCAACAGAAGATCCGCAGACCCAGGAATTCGGAGAGGGATGCAGATGCGAGAGATTGCTAGGCGCAGGAGAGTACCAGGTGAGCACGATCGGTAGATCGGGATCACAAAGAAGTCGAGAGGTTCTAGAGTCGCCTGTCGCAGGAGCGCCACGAAACCCTAGGAGCAACCGACAGGATGCGGTATATATGCTGGAAGGAGAGATTTGATGTTTGGCAGAACTGCTATTGCTGTTGACGCTGGTTTGAATTATAAAATGTCGAGGATATCCCTGAATTCTGCATAATTTTTATAAATCTTGATTCGAAATGAATTAGCTAATTTCGACCCATTTAACATAGTTGACATGTTTAAGTGTTGAATTATCTGAATTTATCTTTTGGCTTGTGGCTTATGACTTTTTACTTCTGACTTTTGGCTTTTGTTTTTTTTTTAGTTTAAGGTGGACGATATCCCGAGGCACCGTCGTCGCCAGCAACTTCACCGGAGGGTGCTCTCCCACGCTGTCACCACGTACTGCGCCACCACACCCATGCCATGCGCTCCCCCCTCCCCTGAAGCTCGAGCTCGAGAGGAGAGCAGCTAGGGGAAGAAGCCCCGCCGCTGCCCTCACTGGAGGCACGCGGATTTGCCGACGCCCCCTCCGGCATCGGAATTGTGGGGGAGGAAGAAGGAAGGTGGGCCTAGGCGGCGGCTAGAGCTCCCCCGAGTCGCCCGCACCGGTCGCCAGGTGCCGGCGACGATTTTCGCGACAATTAACAAGACTTCTCCATATTATATGAAACATAAAATATCATATGTTTAAATGTAATACGAGATTTTCGCGAAATTTATGTTAAAAGACTTCTCCATACGGATCCGAAAGAGCGTCGTGTTTCTCACGTACATACATATGTAAGATCTATTCATTTATATACGCTCGCTAAAACGAAAATGTTACAATATAAAAGTTATGGAGAATGGCGAGGTCAATCTACTTGTAAAAGAAAATTTTAAACGGTCACCCGAGTGCAACGAATTTGACAAAATTTAGCTAAATAGGGTGTGAACATTGGTCTAAAATTAAGAAGTTAGAGTCCACGAAACTTGAAACCAATTACTGGAATGGAACCTAATCGTCAATGCGTACATATTTCATATACAAATTATTTTGAACCGATATATATTTTTGTGCATAGGTTTTTTTTTTGAAATGGAAACCCAGCCTCTGCATCGCATTGATGCACACGGCTCTTGTGCTAGCATAGGTAGATGCGGTACACGTGATTCTCTAGAAAAAAAAGGCCTCATAGGCATGGGAATGCGAAGGGAAAGAGAGACTCGTGGCACCGGTTCTAACTCAGATGGCAATCTGCGTGTAATTTCGAGGAATGGCTAATAAGAAATACCTATTCGGGATTTTAACAAGAAGCTGCGGGAGGTGATTCCGGGATGGCTCTGTGGCTTAGTGCATTTCAGCGCAGCGCTTCTAGATAGGGCTTTCCTACCTAGGTTGTTTGTTTGGGAAGTTGAAGCCCAAACAAACGGGATCTTATTCGAACTCGCATTGTCTGACAATAAAAACTTGTTGGTGCTAACCGCTTCTCAGAACGCTATAAGAAAAACTACTATAGGAGTAATTATAAAGTTCAAAGAAGTGCTCATTATTTTCTTATTAGCACATGAATATCCCACTAGTGGGAGTAATCTGAACCAAGAATCAAGCTACTACTTATTTCCACGTGGTATTTCTTGTAGGGAAATATTTAAAACTAGATCTCATATTTGTAATGTTACTTATCTAGTTGTTGTTTTCTCGCACGTGCGGGTAATTTGAACGAAGAATCAAGCTACTAATTATTTCCACGTGGTATTTTTTGTAGGGAAATATTTAAAACTAGATCCCATATTTATAATGTTATACTGATCTAATTATTGTTGTCGCACATGTGTATTATTGTAAGTGTTTATTTGCAGCTCCTTGCATCTCGTAGTGTAGTACTATAATTGCTAATTTTGGCTCATTACTCTGATTATTTTATGGAATTACCTTGCGTGTCTCTTATTTGTATTGCACTTAGAGACATCGAGGGGGCGAGGCTAACGCGCGCGCGAGAGTTCCCTTTTGATCGAGCGGTTTCCGACCAGACGCGGATTACTAGATTAGGAAAGTTTAATTATTATTTTTTGGTTACCTGACAAGCGCAGGACGCAGGCACGTTTCGTGACAAGAATTTTTGTACGCTGGTTCTTTTAGTAGCTATTCCCTTTATTGGCATGCACTATGGTGAGAAAAAAATGTTTTTTCTTATAATCGTTGTTATACAATTAATTCCCTTTTTGGGCTAGTGATTTTTTAGGGTAAAAAAAAGGGTGGGAGATAGAAAAAATCCACTTCCAACTAGTATAAATTTTTGGAAAAGGCTGTCAATCAGCCGGGGGATCGTCCCACTCTATCCTCCGCATCCGCTGCTGTGGCCACGTGCGCCTGGACCCGCGAGACGTCTGCGGTTGGTATCCCATCTCACCACGAGGCTTATCTCATCTGGTTTATTCTCCTCCACACACGCGCGAGTAAACCATGGCCGGCCACGAGCCTTCGCCGCCAGCCAGCTCGCCGCCATATGCTGCCGGCCAGCTCTGGCCCCGCCCGTCGTCATGCTACTCCACCGGCGCGTCGTCGCCCCCGTGCTGCTCCTCCGCGCGGATCTCACCGGCTCTCGGCCATGCACCGCCGGCCAGCTCCCGCCCCTCGCTCGTCGTCATGCTCCTCCACCGGCGCGTCGTCGTTCCTGAGTTGCTCCTCTGCCGGCGTGTTGTTGTTCGCCTGCAGTTTTATGGCGAGAAAAAATCAATTTATCCTTGAATCATTGTTATACAATTAAAATCCCTTTTAGGGCTAGTGAATTTTTAGGGCAAGAAAAAAAGGGTGGGAGATAGAAAAAATTCCACTTCCAACTAGTATAAATTTTTTCGCTTCCAACTAGTGTAAAAAATCCCACCGTCTAGTAGAAAAAAATACATTTCCTACTAGTATAAATTTTTTTCACTTACAACTATTATAAAATGGGCAGGTCTAGCGTGCGCGCGCTCGACAGCAAGGTTTCGGTCGATCGGTTTCGACCACTCGCGCGATACCATATAAGGAAAGAGTATTGTAGCGCAACTTGCCTTTTTTGGTTATGTGAAAAAGCAACGGGCAGGAACGTGTCCGGTGGGGCGGCAACGCGCAGGAAATTTTGTACGTTGCTTATTTAAGTTGCCTATTCCCTTTTTTCGCCTGCACCTTTATGGTCAGAAAAAATTAATTTTTCCTTCAAAATTAATTACCTTTTAGGGCTAGTGAATTTTTAGGGTAAGAAAAAAAGGGTGGGAGATATAAAAAAAAATCCACTTCCAACTAGTATAAAATTTTGCGCTTCCAACTAGTGTAAAAAAATCCCACTGTCCAGTAGAAAAATAATACATTTTCCACTAGTATAAAAAAAATTTCACTATGAAAAAATACACTTCCTCCGCTTCACTGCTGCCGAAGGGGCGCCGATGAACAACAGCTGCGCGCGCCCCCGTGATGGCGGCGGCGTTTTTTTTTTCTTCCAACGGCTGGAGATGGCGGCGGGCGCTGCTCCGTCGACCTGCGTGGCTTGGAGGCGTCGTCACCGACATGGAGGAGCAAGGGAGAAGCTGGGTGGGGGGTTGCTGAGGGCGGTGGTCTGCGGCGTCGGGGATGCGCCTGGTTGGAGGTGGACGGCCCAGGACGGTGGCGGCCGGCGGAAGGTCTGCGGACGGTGGAGGTCCGCCGGTGGTGCTGCAGGGGCTGGGGCGCTGCTGCTGTACTCCGGTATGGTGGAGGCTGCGCGACCAGATGGGCTTGGCGGCCCCGATCTGGGCTCGTCGGGCCCGGTCGGCGGTTGGCTGTGGCGGTGCGCCTCCGGAGCTGCTGTTGGGTGTGCGAGCCGGCGCTGGGCGCAAACTGCGTTGGCCCGGAGGTGGTGGCTTTGGAGCTCCTGACGGCATGGTGCCGCGAGGCGACGTCCTCTCCGACCGGTGTCTCCGTGTGGTGCGGCGTTCCGGGCGCGAGATCGACGGCATCCGGGCCCCAACTCTGGCGGGAGGTGCTGCGGGCGGTGAGGGTCGGGGAAGAGGAAGCCGGGGCAGTGGCCCCGGATCTGCGCTTGGGTCTGTAACACCTGGGGTGTTTTCCCTAAGTTAGAAAGTTGGTTGTTTTTCTTTTTGCTTTGCATCACATGCATCATATGCATTGCACCTTGTTTTCAAAACAACTCAAAAGTTCAAACCAATTTAAACTTTCAAACATGTCCAAAGTTTCCAATTAAAAATTGCAAACTAAACAACTCAAATTGTTTTCAATAGTTTTGAAGTTTATTTATTTAAATTGCTTGTTAATAAAATTCCCTTCTATTAACACCCAAATGGTAAATTCAAGTTCAAATTCAAATCAAATCATTTCATCCTTGGCATGTTCCAATTGTGGTTTAAAATTAAAATCTTGCAAACATTCAAATTCAATAAGCCTTTCATAATTGGTTGAACTTATTGAATAAAAATTGATTATTTCAAAAATCAAATCCTCATGAAACCCTATTTGAAATTCAAATAGCAAATTCAAATTAAATTGACATTTTAAATTTTTTGAAATAATGTTAACATGCTTTGACTTTACTGTTTTGTAAATCAATAAAATTATTTCATAAAAATAAAACCCTAACACCTTATTCTTTTTCTCTCTCTCTTTCTTTCCTACAAAAAAAAAATGTAAACAGAAAAAAAAAACAAAAACCCAAAGGGGGAGGCAGGCCAAAGCCCACCTACCACCCCAGCCCATCTCCTCTAGGCCCAGCCGCACCCCCCTGTTGACCTAGCCCAGCAACCAGCCCACCCACCAAGCGATCAGCCCACCTCTTCCGTTCTTCCTCCTCTGTACGGCAGCACATCGACAATGCCCACGTCGACACTGCGATGGATTTGACGGCCGCTGCTGCTCCTCCCCCTCCATAAAACCCTCACCTCACCCCCTGCTCACCCTAGCTCCCCCCTCTCTCTCCCTGCAGCCGCCGCCACCCTCCTTCCCTTCCTCCTCTGTCCCTTCTCCCCACCTCTCTGTAACTGCTGAAGGAGAACCGGAGCACCTCCATGGATGAAGCTTGGAGCTCCTTGCGCCACCGCCACGCTCGCCGTCAAGCTGCACCGACCGCGGGAATGGAACCACCCCACCTCCCTCGTCGCCCTCGTACTCTCGGTCGGCCCGGAGAGGCACCAGGGCCACGGCGTCGTCGTGGTCTTTCCGCCGTCGACTACCGACCGCCGTCCCCCTCCTCGCGTCATCCATCCGACAGGAAGGCCTCGGTGAGCTCCCCTCTGTTCCCTCTCCTCCTCCCCTCGGCATCCGCGCGCGGCCACCACACGCCCTCGCACCCCGGCGGCCGCTCGCCGTCCGTCGTTCCTCGTCGTCCTCGATTCAGTTAACTGAAACGAACTTCAGTTCCGTCAGTACACGGTGGAAACCTCACCTCAAAAACGTGCGCACTCTGTATCCATCACAAACCGTTTAGCTAGCCCAGTGGCTTGGTAACCCCGTCCGCACGCCGTAGACCCGAGTTCGAGTCCCCCCGGAAGCAAAAGCCACCCCTTTTTGTCCATTTTTCTTTTATTTCCCGAAATCCAGAAAAACAGATCTGAGCCTTTATTTGTAAAATCCATAACAAATTGAATATTGCTCCAATTTCAATGATTCAAGTTTCTGTGGATTCAGAATCTTGTGCTCTTTCTGTTAATGTCAAAGTTGCAACATGCTTCTGTAATAATTTTTGAACTAAATAATTAAATACAGAAAATGCAATAAAAATTTGAAACTTTGGAATTTCATAACCTGAGTTCTGTTCATCCAAATTGAGCAAACTTGGGCTCTAAAAATTTGTCTTAACAAACTCTACACATTGGTATTTTATTTGGTCACAATTGAATTAAATTTGAACATGTTTCCCCCTGTTTACTAAAAGGGCAGAATAAAAATACTTATGAAAAATTGCATAATAAATTCAATAATGATCCAAAAATTATGTTTAATAGCTCAAATTATTCATTGAAACATTTTACACATGTTTTCAACATTTTCAATACAATTTGTTTACTGTTTTTCCTAATTAAAATTGGAGTAATAATTCAATGCTTTAATTAAACCTTTTAAATTGCAAAATTCATAACTATATCAAATTTAATTCAAATGGCACATGTAAAATATGTTTTCCATCCCATTTTTCATGAACTTTGCAAATATCAACTTTGTTTTCTGTTTTGAACAATTTAAATTGCTGAAAACAACTATTTCTTAATTAATGCATTAAAATTGTCAATTTAATACCTTGCTCATCTAGAATCCAAATTCAACAAATGAAATATGTATTCCATCTAAAATTTTGTGTTCTTTCCAAATATAAATTTTGTTATCTGTTTTGAACATTTAAAATTGGTGAAAACAACAAATGTTTGTTTAAATCATTTAAAATGCCAAAGTTCATAACTTAATAAATAAAATTCCAAACTTGGTAAACAACATATCAAACTGAAGCTATTGTTGTTCTCTTATTGTTTTCATCATCCATGCATCATTCTAATCAACTTTCACATGATGGTTATTTGTAGATCATTTAATTCAACTTTAATTCATGGGATTTTCCATATGCAATCCAAATTGCATATGGGCCCATTTAAATATGTTTACCATGTCAATTGGTTTACTTTGATGCATCAATTAATTGTCATGCATATAAAATAGGATCATGCTGGATCTTTTGCCGTAGTAGTAATTGTTGCATCCGGTGTTTGTTCTAGTTCGTTGCTTCTTCGCGGATAGGACGTTGAGATGATGTGAGCAACGACAAGTTCTGCGGATGTACCTCTACTTGCTGGATTCCAGGCAAGTATACTCACTTGCTGCCTATGGCTGCCTTTCATCACTTGTTACCGATTCTTTCCGTTATACTTATGCTAGCCTTATGATTCGATGCTTGTGTCTCGATCCTATCACATGTTTACCTTGCAACCATGATATAGCCTTCCTTCCCCTTCCTATTAACTGTTGTTTGTTTACCTTGTTGGCCCTCGTGTCGTAGTTGCATGCTTAGTGTTGTTTGCGCTCAAGTCTTGTTGTCCGTCTTATCACCTGTTTAGTTTGATAGTTGGGTTTCTACTCAATCAACTTCATATTAATGTTTTGGGCAATAATAATTTGATGATAAGGCACCGGCAGGAGGCCCGGCGTGGTTTTGAGGCCTGCTAGTGTCGAACTTAATTAGGAAAAGGGTCTTGTCCTCCGATCCATGATGAGCGCACTAAGCGCATGTGGGAAGCGAGTATGGGCGCCCCCCGCAACTCTGATTCGATTCGCATCTCGTCCAAATCGCCACACTTAGTTCGGGCTTTCCATTTGATGCATGCATATGCAGGTGCGAGCCCTTGGCGCCAGGGTGGAACTTTTGTAGTCGGCATTTAGGGCGGCGTGGTCTTCCAGTGCTATGAGGGTCCCCCTTTTCTTCGTGGGGGCTCGATTAGCCGCGCACGCACAGCACGTGGTTCTTTGGGCTTGATGCGAAGAAGAGTTGGGTTGTGTTGAGTGGCCTGCTTGGTGGGTTTGCTCCCCGCCTGGCGGGTCATTCTTACGTGTACGACCAAATTGGTGCATCCCTGTAGGGTTAAATCTTCTCGAGAAGCCGTGTTGTCCGCGGTTATGGATGACTTGGTGAAAGTGTTGGCTAACAAGTACTCAGACAACTTACACTTAATGATAATAACTTGACTATAATATAGATTACCTCCACCATAAAAATGAATGTCACCTTAATCAACAGTGTGAGTTTCCTTGGGTTGCTTCCTTAGTAGGGGGTAACATTGGATGGGTATTGTTTGGTGAGTAGTTATAGTTGGTTTTGTCGCGCTATCTTATCCCGTTCTTGTAGCCGGATGTTGTAGCGCGTCTCTGTAGTTAGTTAGTGCAGCCCGCTGCCGCTTCTTTGCAATAATCCCTTCCTTTCCGTTGTACCCAAAGTATTTGTATCTGGTGATGATTGGTTACGCTAGTATCTTGTGAGTATGGGTTATCCACTTGCCAGTACTTAACCGTACTGACCCACGAATCCTTTTCGTGGCTGCATATTCCACATTGCAGTCAACAGGTTTGAAGTCTGACGACGTTAGCTTGGGAATCCCTCCGGCTTGGCCTGGGCAGGGATTGGACGCCATCGGTTATCTTCAGGACTCTTAGTCCAATTTGTATCTTGTCCGTAGTCGGACACTATGTTGTTTCTTCCGCTGTTATTTGGATCTTTGTATTGTATCAGTTGTATCCTTGACTCGTTTGAGTCGTCTTGTATATACCTCCTCTGTTGTTGTTGTGGATTATTCGTGAACTGTTGTAATGTTATCACAAGTGGCAACCTGGAATCGGTTATTATGTGGATTTTGGCGGGAATGCTGAAATCTGCATAGTGCCCGATCTCGGGGCGTCACAAATGGTATCATAGCATGGTTTCTGATTCCCAAAGTTGTTTCGATACGAATGGTTATCGAAGCAACGGGTCCGCAAAGCCTGTAGGATAACCTCGCTAACGGTCGTTGTTTCTAGAGTGTCAAAAACTATTTGTGCAAAACCTGTTTTGGAAAAGCTCTCAATAGGATTCTTGTTTTCTCCTTATCTCTAGTCTATTTCTCCTCTCATCTTATTTGTTTTGGAGTCTCTCTCCCTCTCAATCTTTCAAAGTGTTAGGCTTTCTACGTGGGTGGACGTTCTCTCAGCCTTTAACCTAATAGGTTCGATCTTCGGAAGGTTCTCACCGGAAGAGCATCATCGTCAACAACGAGCAAGAATCTCTTGTTAGTGGTGTCGAGAAGCCCTTGTTAGTGGTGTCGAGGAGATCAACTGGAAGCATGAAGAGTCGATAGTCAAACTTCTTTCCCCTCCCGGGTTAGCGGGTGGATTGCGAGGGCGCAATCCCTTGTTAGTGGTGTCGTCTGTAACACCTGGGGTGTTTTCCCTAAGTTAGAAAGTTGGTTGTTTCTCTTTTTTCTTTGCATCACATGCATCATATGCATTGCACCTTGTTTTCAAAACAACTCAAAAGTTCAGACCAATTTAAACTTTCAAACATGTCCAAAGTTTCCAATCAAAAATTGCAAACTAAACAACTCAAATTGTTTTCAATAGTTTTGAAGTTGATTTATTTAAATTGCTTGTTAATAAAATTCCCTTCTATTAACACCCAAATGGTAAATTCAAGTTCAAATTCAAATCAAATCATTTCATACTTGGCATGTTCCAATTGTGGTTTAAAATTAAAATCTTGCAAACATTCAAATTCAATAAGCCTTTCATAATAGGTTGAACTTATTGAATAAAAATTGATTATTTCAAAAATCAAATCCTCATGAAACCCTATTTGAAATTCAAATAGCAAATTCAAATCAAATTGACATTTTAAATTTTTTGAAAATAATGTTAACATGCTTTGACTTTACTGTTTTGTAAATCAATAAAATTATTACATAAAAATAAAACCCTAACACCTTATTCTTTTTCTCTCTCTCTTTCTTTCCTACAAAAAAAAATTTAAACAGAAAAAAAAACCCAAAGGGGGAGGCAGGCCAAAGCCCACCTACCACCCCATCCCATCTCCTCTAGGCCCAGCCGCATCCCCTGTTGACCTAGCCCAGCAACCAGCCCACCCACAAAGCGATCAGCCCACCTCTTCCCTTCTTCCTCCTCTGTACGGCAGCACATCGACAGTGCCCACGTCGACACTGCGATGGATTTGACGGCCGCTGCTGCTCCTCCCCCTCCATAAAACCCTCACCTCACCCCCTGCTCACCCTAGCTCCCCCCTCTCTCTCCCTGCAGCCGCCGCCACCCTCCTTCCCTTCCTCCTCTGTCCCTTCTCCCCACCTCTCTGTAACTGCTGAAGGAGAACCGGAGCACCTCCATGGCTGAAGCTTGGAGCTCCTTGCGCCACCGCCACGCTCGCCGTCGAGCTGCACCGACCGCGGGAATGGAACCACCCCACCTCCCTCGTCACCCTCGTACTCTCGGTCGGCCCGGAGAGGCACCAGGGCCACGGCGCCGTCGTGGTCTTTCCGCCGTCGACTACCGACCTCGTCCCCCTCCTCGCGTCATCCATCCGACAGGAAGGCCTCGGTGAGCTCCCCTCTGTTCCCTCTCCTCCTCCCCTCGGCATCCGCGCGCGGCCACCACACGCCTCCAGCGCCGCGCGGCCACCACACGCCCTCGCACGCCGGCGGCCGCTCGCCGTTCGTCGTTCCTCGTCGTCCTCGATTCAGTTAACTGAAACGAACTTCAGTTCCTTCAGTACACGGTGGAAACCTCACCTCAAAAACGTGCGCACTTTGTATCCATCACAAACCGTTTAGCTAGCCCAGTGGCTTGGTAACCCCGTCCGCACGCCGTAGACCCGAGTTCGAGTCCCCCCGGAAGCAAAAGCCACCCCTTTTTGTCCATTTTTCTTTTATTTCCCGAAATCCAGAAAAACAGATCTGAGCCTTTTCTAAACTACTTATAAAAGAGCAAACATGTCGGGATACATTAAATCTAATGCGTTCAATATGCTACAATCAACGATCCATATGCTCTCAATGTTGAGCAAAAAACGGTTCGGGTTATGAAAAAAAAGCGGCCATGTATAATATATATCCCGTGAGGATCAAGATTGCTTCAGCTAGCGACGCATTTTACCTTGAAAGTTGAAACGGATCGGACTCTTTGTATATACCATCTATAGCTAGAGTCCTTCCTCTACACGTTACAACCGTGCCGATATAACTCGGCCGCCCAAGCGACATGGTCTCTGCCAAAATTGGTTTTATTTCGTAGCTCGCTTTGCATCTACGTTCTTCTTGTGCTTGGCAGAAATTACTTATCGATTACAATGATCAAGAGATCAGCTGGCTAGCCTTCTCTAGTATTTGTAAAATCCATAACAAATTAAATATTGCTCCAATTTCAATGATTCAAGTTTCTGTGGATTCAGAATCTTGTGCTCTTTCTGTTAATGTCAAAGTTGCAACATGTTTCTGTAATAATTTTTGCACTAAATAATTAAATACAGAAAATGCAATAAAAATTTGAAACTTTGGAATTTCATAACTTGAGTTCTGTTCATCCAAATTGAGCAAACTTGGGCTCTAAAAATTTGTCTTAACAAACTCTACACATTGGTATTTTATTTGGTCACAATTGAATTAAATTTGAACATGTTTCCCCCTGTTTACTAAAAAGGGCAGAATAAAAATACTTATGAAAAATTGCATAATAAATTCAATAAGGATCCAAAAATTATGTTTAATAGCTCAAATTATTCATTGAAACATTTTATACATGTTTTCAACATTTTCAATACAATTTGTTAATGTTTTTCCTAATTAAAATTGGAGTAATAATTCAATGCTTTAATTAAACCTTTTAAATTGCAAAATTCATAACTATATCAAATTTAATTCAAATGGCACATGTAAAATATGTTTTGCATCCCATTTTTCATGAACTTTGCAAATATCAACTTTGTTTTCTGTTTTGAACAATTTAAATTGCTGAAAACAACTATTTCTTAATTAATGCATTAAAATTGTCAATTTAATACCTTGCTCATCTAGAATCCAAATTCAACAAATGAAATATGTATTCCATCTAAAATTTTGTGTTCTTTCCAAATATAAATTTTGTTATCTGTTTTGAACATTTAAAATTGGTGAAAACAACAAATGTTTGTTTAAATCATTTAAAATGCCAAAGTTCATAACTTAATAAATAAAATTCCAAACTTGGTAAACAACATATCAAACTGAAGCTATTGTTGTTCTCTTATTGTTTTCATCATCCATGCATCATTCTAATCAACTTTCACATGATGGTTATTTGTAGATCATTTAATTCAACTTTAATTCATGGGATTTTCCATATGCAATCCAAATTGCATATGGGCCCATTTAAATATGTTTACCATGTCAATTGGTTTACTTTGATGCATCAATTAATTGTCATGCATATAAAATAGGATCATGCTGGATCTTTTGCCGTAGTAGTAATTGTTGCATCCGGTGTTTGTTCTAGTTCGTTGCTTCTTCGCGGATAGGACGTTGAGATGATGTGAGCAACGACAAGTTCTGCGGATGTACCTCTACTTGCTGGATTCCAGGCAAGTATACTCACTTGCTGCCTATGGCTGCCTTTCATCACTTGTTACCGATTCTTTCCGTTATACTTATGCTAGCCTTATGATTCGATGCTTGTGTCTCGATCCTATCACATGTTTACCTTGCAACCATGATATAGCCTTCCTTCCCCTTCCTATTAACTGTTGTTTGTTTACCTTGTTGGCCCTCGTGTCGTAGTTGCATGCTTAGTGTTGTTTGCGCTCAAGTCTTGTTGTCCGTCTTATCACCTGTTTAGTTTGATAGTTGGGTTTCTACTCAATCAACTTCATATTAATGTTTTGGGCAATAATAATTTGATGATAAGGCACCGGCAGGAGGCCCGGCGTGGTTTTGAGGCCTGCTAGTGTCGAACTTAATTAGGAAAAGGGTCTTGTCCTCCGATCCATGATGAGCGCACTAAGCGCATGTGGGAATCGGGTATGGGCGCCGCCCGCAACTCTGATTCGATTCGCATCTCGTCCAAATCGCCACACTTAGTTCGGGCTTTCCATTTGATGCATGCATATGCAGGTGCGAGCCCTTGGCGCCAGGGTGGAACTTTTGTAGTCGGCATTTAGGGCGGCGTGGTCTTCCAGTGCTATGAGGGTCCCCCTTTTCTTCGTGGGGGCTCGATTAGCCGCGCACGCACAACACGTGGTTCTTTGGGCTTGATGCGAAGAAGAGTTGGGTTGTGTTGAGTGGCCTGCTTGGTGGGTTTGCTCCCCGCCTGGCGGGTCATTCTTACGTGTACGACCAAATTGGTGCATCCCTGTAGGGTTAAATCTTCTCGAGAAGCCGTGTTGTCCGCGGTTATGGATGACTTGGTGAAAGTGCTGGCTAACAAGTACTCAGACAACTTACACTTAATGATAATAACTTGACTATAATATAGATTACCTCCACCATAAAAATGAATGTCACCTTAATCAACAGTGTGAGTTTCCTTGGTTTGCTTCCTTAGTAGGGGGTAACATTGGATGGGTATTGTTTGGTGAGTAGTTATAGTTGGTTTTGTCGCGCTATCTTATCCCGTTCTTGTAGCCGGATGTTGTAGCGCGTCTCTGTAGTTAGTTAGTGCAGCCCGCTGCCGCTTCTTTGCAATAATCCCTTCCTTTCTGTTGTACCCAAAGTATTTGTATCTGGTGATGATTGGTTACGCTAGTATCTTGTGAGTATGGGTTATCCACTTGCCAGTACTTAACCGTACTGACCCACGAATCCTTTTCGTGGCTGCATATTCCACATTGCAGTCAACAGGTTTGAAGTCTGACGACGTTAGCTTGGGAATCCCTCCGGCTTGGCCTGGGCAGGGATTGGACGCCATCGGTTATCTTCAGGACTCTTAGTCCAATTTGTATCTTGTCCGTAGTCGGACACTATGTTGTTTCTTCCGCTGTTATTTGGATCTTTGTATTGTATCAGTTGTATCCTTGACTCGTTTGAGTCGTCTTGTATATACCTCCTCTGTTGTTGTTGTGGATTATTCGTGAACTGTTGTAATGTTATCACAAGTGGCAACCTGGAATCGGTTATTATGTGGATTTTGGCGGGAATGCTGAAATCTGCATAGTGCCCGATCTCGGGGCGTCACAAATGGTATCAGAGCATGGTTTCTGATTCCCAAAGTTGTTTCGATACGAATAGTTATCGAAGCAACGGGTCCGCAAAGCCTGTAGGATAACCTCGCTAACGGTCGTTGTTTCTAGAGTGTCAAAAACTATTTGTGCAAAACCTGTTTTGGAAAAGCTCTCAATAGGATTCTTGTTTTCTCCTTATCTCTAGTCTATTTCTCCTCTCATCTTATTTGTTTTGGAGTCTCTCTCCCTCTCAATCTTTCAAAGTGTTAGGCTTTCTACGTGGGTGGACGTTCTCTCAGCCTTTAACCTAATAGGTTCGATCTTCGGAAGGTTCTCACCGGAAGAGCATCATCGTCAACAACGAGCAAGAATCTCTTGTTAGTGGTGTCGAGAAGCCCTTGTTAGTGGTGTCGAGGAGATCAACTGGAAGCATGAAGAGTCGATAGTCGAACTTCTTTCCCCTCCCGGGTTAGCGGGTGGATTGCGAGGGCGCAATCCCTTGTTAGTGGTGTCGTCTGTAACACCTGGGGTGTTTTCCCTAAGTTAGAAAGTTGGTTGTTTTTCTTTTTTCTTTGCATCACATGCATCATATGCATTGCACCTTGTTTTCAAAACAACTCAAAAGTTCAAACCAATTTAAACTTTCAAACATGTCCAAAGTTTCCAATTAAAAATTGCAAACTAAACAACTCAAATTGTTTTCAATAGTTTTGAAGTTGATTTATTTAAATTGCTTGTTAATAAAATTCCCTTCTATTAACACCCAAATGGTAAATTCAAGTTCAAATTCAAATCAAATCATTTCATACTTGGCATGTTCCAATTGTGGTTTAAAATTAAAATCTTGCAAACATTCAAATTCAATAAGCCTTTCATAATAGGTTGAACTTATTGAATAAAAATTGATTATTTCAAAAATCAAATCCTCATGAAACCCTATTTGAAATTCAAATAGCAAATTCAAATCAAATTGACATTTTAATTTTTTTGAAAATAATGTTAACATGCTTTGACTTTACTGTTTTGTAAATCAATAAAATTATTACATAAAAATAAAACCCTAACACCTTATTCTTTTTCTCTCTCTCTTTCTTTCCTACAAAAAAAAATTTAAACAGAAAAAAAAAACCCAAAGGGGGAGGCAGGCCAAAGCCCACCTACCACCCCATCCCATCTCCTCTAGGCCCAGCCGCACCCCCTGTTGACCTAGCCCAGCAACTAGCCCGACCACAAAGCGATCAGCCCACATCTTCCCTTCTTCCTCCTCTGTACGGCAGCACATCGACAGTGCCCACGTCGACACTGCGATGGATTTGACGGCCGCTGCTGCTCCTCCCCCTCCATAAAACCCTCACCTCACCCCCTGCTCACCCTAGCTCCCCCCTCTCTCTCCCTGCAGCCGCCGCCACCCTCCTCCCCTTCCTCCTCTGTCCCTTCTCCCCACCTCTCTGTAACTGCTGAAGGAGAACCGGAGCACCTCCATGGCTGAAGCTTGGAGCTCCTTGCGCCACCGCCATGCTCGCCGTCGAGCTGCACCGACCGCGGAAATAGAACCACCCCACCTCCCTCGTCGCCCTCGTACTCTCGTTCGGCCCGGAGAGGCACCAGGGCCACGGCGCCGTCGTGGTCTTTCCGCCGTCGACTACCGACCGTCGTCCCCCTCCTCGCGTCATCGATCCGACAGGAAGGCCTCGGTGAGCTCCCCTCTGTTCCCTCTCCTCCTCCCCTCGGCATCCGCGCGCGGCCACCACACACCTCCAGCGCCGCGCGGCCACCACACGCCCTCGCACGCCGGCGGCCGCTCGCCGTCCGTCGTTCCTCGTCGTCCTCGATTCAGTTAACTGAAACGAACTTCAGTTCCGTCAGTACACGGTGGAAACCTCACCTCAAAAACGTGCGCACTTTGTATCCATCACAAACCGTTTAGCTAGCCCAGTGGCTTGGTAACCCCGTCCGCACGCCGTAGACCCGATTTCAAGTCCCCACGGAAGCAAAAGCCACCCCTTTTTGTCCATTTTTCTTTTATTTCCCGAAATCTAGAAAAACAGATCTGAGCCTTTTCTAAACTACTTATAAAAGAGCAAACATGTCGGGATACATTAAATCTAATGCGTTCAATATGCTACAATCAACGATCCATATGCTCTCAATGTTGAGCAAAAAACGGTTCGGGTTATGAAAAAAAGCGGCCATGTATAATATATATCCCGTGAGGATCAAGATTGCTTCAGCTAGCGACGCATTTTACCTTGAAAGTTGAAACGGATCGGACTCTTTGTATATACCATCTATAGCTAGAGTCCTTCCTCTACATGTTACAACCGTGCCGATATAACTCGGCCGCCCAAGCGACATGGTCTCTGCCAAAATTGGTTTTATTTCGTAGCTCGCTTTGCATCTACGTTCTTCTTGTGCTTGGCAGAAATTACTTATCGATTACAATGATCAAGAGATCAGCTGGCTAGCCTTCTCTAGTATTTGTAAAATCCATAACAAATTGAATATTGCTCCAATTTCAATGATTCAAGTTTCTGTGGATTCAGAATCTTGTGCCCTTTCTGTTAATGTCAAAGTCGCAACATGTTTCTGTAATAATTTTTGCACTAAATAATTAAATACAGAAAATGCAATAAAAATTTGAAACTTTGGAATTTCATAACTTGAGTTCTGTTCATCCAAATTGAGCAAACTTGGGCTCTAAAAATTTGTCTTAACAAACTCTACACATTGGTATTTTATTTGGTCACAATTGAATTAAATTTGAACATGTTTCCCCCTGTTTACTAAAAAGGGCAGAATAAAAATATTTATGAAAAATTGCATAATAAATTCAATAATGATCCAAAAATTATGTTTAATAGCTCAAATTATTCATTGAAACATTTTATACATGTTTTCAACATTTTCAATACAATTTGTTTACTGTTTTTCCTAATTAAAATTGGAGTAATAATTCAATGCTTTAATTAAACCTTTTAAATTGCAAAATTCATAACTATATCAAATTTAATTCAAATGGCACATGTAAAATATGTTTTCCATCCCATTTTTCATGAACTTTGCAAATATCAACTTTGTTTTCTGTTTTGAACAATTTAAATTGCTGAAAACAACTATTTCTTAATTAATGCATTAAAATTGTCAATTTAATACCTTGCTCATCTAGAATCCAAATTCAACAAATGAAATATGTATTCCATCTAAAATTTTGTGTTCTTTCCAAATATAAATTTTGTTATCTGTTTTGAACATTTAAAATTGGTGAAAACAACAAATGTTTGTTTAAATCATTTAAAATGCCAAAGTTCATAACTTAATAAATAAAATTCCAAACTTGGTAAACAACATATCAAACTGAAGCTATTGTTGTTCTCTTATTGTTTTCATCATCCATGCATCATTCTAATCAACTTTCACATGATGGTTATTTGTAGATCATTTAATTCAACTTTAATTCATGGGATTTTCCATATGCAATCCAAATTGCATATGGGCCCATTTAAATATGTTTACCATGTCAATTGGTTTACTTTGATGCATCAATTAATTGTCATGCATATAAAATAGGATCATGCTGGATCTTTTGCCGTAGTAGTAATTGTTGCATCCGGTGTTTGTTCTAGTTCGTTGCTTCTTCGCGGATAGGACGTTGAGATGATGTGAGCAACGACAAGTTCTGCGGATGTACCTCTACTTGCTGGATTCCAGGCAAGTATACTCACTTGCTGCCTATGGCTGCCTTTCATCACTTGTTACCGATTCTTTCCGTTATACTTATGCTAGCCTTATGATTCGATGCTTGTGTCTCGATCCTATCACATGTTTACCTTGCAACCATGATATAGCCTTCCTTCCCCTTCCTATTAACTGTTGTTTGTTTACCTTGTTGGCCCTCGTGTCGTAGTTGCATGCTTAGTGTTGTTTGCGCTCAAGTCTTGTTGTCCGTCTTATCACCTGTTTAGTTTGATAGTTGGGTTTCTACTCAATCAACTTCATGTTAATGTTTTGGGTAATAATAATTTGATGATAAGGCACCGGCAGGAGGCCCGGCGTGGTTTTGAGGCCTGCTAGTGTCGAACTTAATTAGGAAAAGGGTCTTGTCCTCCGATCCATGATGAGCGCACTAAGCGCATGTGGGAAGCGAGTATGGGCGCCCCCCGCAACTCTGATTCGATTCGCATCTCGTCCAAATCGCCACACTTAGTTCGGGCTTTCCATTTGATGCATGCATATGCAGGTGCGAGCCCTTGGCGCCAGGGTGGAACTTTTGTAGTCGGCATTTAGGGCGGCGTGGTCTTCCAGTGCTATGAGGGTCCCCTTTTCTTCGTGGGGGCTCGATTAGCCGCGCACGCACAGCACGTGGTTCTTTGGGCTTGATGCGAAGAAGAGTTGGGTTGTGTTGAGTGGCCTGCTTGGTGGGTTTGCTCCCCGCCTGGCGGGTCATTCTTACGTGTACGACCAAAATTGTGCATCCCTGTAGGGTTAAATCTTCTCGAGAAGCCGTGTTGTCCGCGGTTATGGATGACTTGGTGAAAGTGCTGGCTAACAAGTACTCAGACAACTTACACTTAACGATAATAACTTGACTATAATATAGATTACCTCCACCATAAAAATGAATGTCACCTTAATCAACAGTGTGAGTTTCCTTGGGCTGCTTCCTTAGTAGGGGGTAACATTGGATGGGTATTGTTTGGTGAGTAGTTATAGTTGGTTTTGTCGCGCTATCTTATCCCGTTCTTGTAGCCGGATGTTGTAGCGCGTCTCTGTAGTTAGTTAGTGCAGCCCGCTGCCGCTTCTTTGCGATAATCCCTTCCTTTTCGTTGTACCCAAAGTATTTGTATCTGGTGATGATTGGTTACGCTGGTATCTTGTGAGTATGGGTTATCCACTTGCCAGTACTTAACCGTACTGACCCACGAATCCTTTTCGTGGCTGCATATTCCACATTGCAGTCAACAGGTTTGAAGTCTGACGACGTTAGCTTGGGAATCCCTCCGGCTTGGCCTGGGCAGGGATTGGACGCCATCGGTTATCTTCAGGACTCTTAGTCCAATTTGTATCTTGTCCGTAGTCGGACACTATGTTGTTTCTTCCGCTGTTATTTGGATCTTTGTATTGTATCAGTTGTATCCTTGACTCGTTTGAGTCGTCTTGTATATACCTCCTCTGTTGTTGTTGTGGATTATTCGTGAACTGTTGTAATGTTATCACAAGTGGCAACCTGGAATCGGTTATTATGTGGATTTTGGCGGGAATGCTGAAATCTGCATAGTGCCCGATCTCGGGGCGTCACAAATGGTATCAGAGCATGGTTTCTGATTCCCAAAGTTGTTTCGATACGAATGGTTATCGAAGCAACGGGTCCGCAAAGCCTGTAGGATAACCTCGCTAACGGTCATTGTTTCTAGAGTGTCAAAAACTATTTGTGCAAAACCTGTTTTGGAAAAGCTCTCAATAGGATTCTTGTTTTCTCCTTATCTCTAGTCTATTTCTCCTCTCATCTTATTTGTTTTGGAGTCTCTCTCCCTCTCAATCTTTCAAAGTGTTAGGCTTTCTACGTGGGTGGACGTTCTCTCAGCCTTTAACCTAATAGGTTCGATCTTCGGAAGGTTCTCACCGGAAGAGCATCATCGTCAACAACGAGCAAGAATCTCTTGTTAGTGGTGTCGAGAAGCCCTTGTTAGTGGTGTCGAGGAGATCAACTGGAAGCATGAAGAGTCGATAGTCGAACTTCTTTCCCCTCCCAGGTTAGCGGGTGGATTGCGAGGGCGCAATCCCTTGTTAGTGGTGTCGTCTGTAACACCTGGGGTGTTTTCCCTAAGTTAGAAAGTTGGTTGTTTTTCTTTTTTCTTTGCATCACATGCATCATATGCATTGCACCTTGTTTTCAAAACAACTCAAAAGTTCAAACCAATTTAAACTTTCAAACATGTCCAAAGTTTCCAATTAAAAATTGCAAACTAAACAACTCAAATTGTTTTCAATAGTTTTGAAGTTGATTTATTTAAATTGCTTGTTAATAAAATTCCCTTCTATTAACACCCAAATGGTAAATGCAAGTTCAAATTCAAATCAAATCATTTCATACTTGGCATGTTCCAATTGTGGTTTAAAATTAAAATCTTGCAAACATTCAAATTCAATAAGCCTTTCATAATAGGTTGAACTTATTGAATACAAATTGATTATTTCAAAAATCAAATCCTCATGAAACCCTATTTGAAATTCAAATAGCAAATTCAAATCAAATTGACATTTCAAATTTTTTGAAAATAATGTTAACATACTTTGACTTTACTGTTTTGTAAATCAATAAAATTATTGCATAAAAATAAAACCCTAACACCTTATTCTTTTTCTCTCTCTCTTTCTTTCCTACAAAAAAAAATTTAAACAGAAAAAAAAACCAAAGGGGGAGGCAGGCCAAAGCCCACCTACCACCCCATCCCATCTCCTCTAGGCCCAGCCGCACCCCCTGTTGACCTAGCCCAGCAACCAGCCCACCCACCAAGCGATCAGCCCACCTCTTCCCTTCTTCCTCCTCTGTACGGCAGCACATCGACAGTGCCCACGTCGACACTGCGATGGATTTGACGGCCGCAGCTGCTCCTCCCCCTCCATAAAACCCTCACCTCACCCCCTGCTCACCCTAGCTCCCCCCCTCTCTCTCCCTGCAGCCGCCGCCACCCTCCTTCCCTTCCTCCTCTGTCCCTTCTCCCCACCTCTCTGTAACTGCTGAAGGAGAACCGGAGCACCTCCATGGCTGAAGCTTGGAGCTCCTTGCGCCACCGCCACGCTCGCCGTCGAGCTGCACCGACCGCGGGAATGGAACCACCCCACCTCCCTCGTCGCCCTCGTACTCTCGGTCGGCCCGGAGAGGCACCAGGGCCACGGCGCCGTCGTGGTCTTTCCGCCGTCGACTACCGACCTCGTCCCCCTCCTCGCGTCATCCATCCGACAGGAAGGCCTCGGTGAGCTCCCCTCTGTTCCCTCTCCTCCTCCCCTCGGCATCCGCGCGCGGCCACCACACGCCTCCAGCGCCGCGCGGCCACCACACGCCCTCGCACGCCGGCGGCCGCTCGCCGTTCGTCGTTCCTCGTCGTCCTTGATTCAGTTAACTGAAACGAACTTCAGTTCCGTCAGTACACGGTGGAAACCTCACCTCAAAAACGTGCGCACTTTGTATCCATCACAAACCGTTTAGCTAGCCCAGTGGCTTGGTAACCCCGTCCGCACGCCGTAGACCCGAGTTCGAGTCCCCCCGGAAGCAAAAGCCACCCCTTTTTGTCCATTTTTCTTTTATTTCCCGAAATCCAGAAAAACAGATCTGAGCCTTTTCTAAACTACTTATAAAAGAGCAAACATGTCGGGATACATTAAATCTAATGCGTTCAATATGCTCAATATGCTACAATCAACGATCCATATGCTCTCAATGTTGAGCAAAAAACGGTTCGGGTTATGAAAAAAAAGCGGCCATGTATAATATATATCCCGTGAGGATCAAGATTGCTTCAGCTAGCGACGCATTTTACCTTGAAAGTTGAAACGGATCGGACTCTTTGTATATACCATCTATAGCTAGAGTCCTTCCTCTACACGTTACAACCGTGCCGATATAACTCGGCCGCCCAAGCGACATGGTCTCTGCCAAAATTGGTTTTATTTCGTAGCTCGCTTTGCATCTACGTTCTTCTTGTGCTTGGCAGAAATTACTTATCGATTACAATGATCAAGAGATCAGCTGGCTAGCCTTCTCTAGTATTTGTAAAATCCATAACAAATTAAATATTGCTCCAATTTCAATGATTCAAGTTTCTGTGGATTCAGAATCTTGTGCTCTTTCTGTTAATGTCAAAGTTGCAACATGTTTCTGTAATAATTTTTGCACTAAATAATTAAATACAGAAAATGCAATAAAAATTTGAAACTTTGGAATTTCATAACTTGAGTTCTGTTCATCCAAATTGAGCAAACTTGGGCTCTAAAAATTTGTCTTAACAAACTCTACACATTGGTATTTTATTTGGTCACAATTGAATTAAATTTGAACATGTTTCCCCCTGTTTACTAAAAAGGGCAGAATAAAAATACTTATGAAAAATTGCATAATAAATTCAATAAGGATCCAAAAATTATGTTTAATAGCTCAAATTATTCATTGAAACATTTTATACATGTTTTCAACATTTTCAATACAATTTGTTTACTGTTTTTCCTAATTAAAATTGGAGTAATAATTCAATGCTTTAATTAAACCTTTTAAATTGCAAAATTCATAACTATATCAAATTTAATTCAAATGGCACATGTAAAATATGTTTTCCATCCCATTTTTCATGAACTTTGCAAATATCAACTTTGTTTTCTGTTTTGAACAATTTAAATTGCTGAAAACAACTATTTCTTAATTAATGCATTAAAATTGTCAATTTAATACCTTGCTCATCTAGAATCCAAATTCAACAAATGAAATATGTATTCCATCTAAATTTTTTTGTTCTTTCCAAATATAAATTTTGTTATCTGTTTTGAACATTTAAAATTGGTGAAAACAACAAATGTTTGTTTAAATCATTTAAAATGCCAAAGTTCATAACTTAATAAATAAAATTCCAAACTTGGTAAACAACATATCAAACTGAAGCTATTGTTGTTCTCTTATTGTTTTCATCATCCATGCATCATTCTAATCAACTTTCACATGATGGTTATTTGTAGATCATTTAATTCAACTTTAATTCATGGGCTTTTCCATATGCAATCCAAATTGCATATGGGCCCATTTAAATATGTTTACCATGTCAATTGGTTTACTTTGATGCATCAATTAATTGTCATGCATATAAAATAGGATCATGCTGGATCTTTTGCCGTAGTAGTAATTGTTGCATCCGGTGTTTGTTCTAGTTCGTTGCTTCTTCGCGGATAGGACGTTGAGATGATGTGAGCAACGACAAGTTCTGCGGATGTACCTCTACTTGCTGGATTCCAGGCAAGTATACTCACTTGCTGCCTATGGCTGCCTTTCATCACTTGTTACCGATTCTTTCCGTTATACTTATGCTAGCCTTATGATTCGATGCTTGTGTCTCGATCCTATCACATGTTTACCTTGCAACCATGATATAGCCTTCCTTCCCCTTCCTATTAACTGTTGTTTGTTTACCTTGTTGGCCCTCGTGTCGTAGTTGCATGCTTAGTGTTGTTTGCGCTCAAGTCTTGTTGTCCGTCTTATCACCTGTTTAGTTTGATAGTTGGGTTTCTACTCAATCAACTTCATGTTAATGTTTTGGGTAATAATAATTTGATGATAAGGCACCGGCAGGAGGCCCGGCGTGGTTTTGAGTCCTGCTAGTGTCGAACTTAATTAGGAAAAGGGTCTTGTCCTTCGATCCATGATGAGCGCACTAACCGCATGTGGGAAGCGAGTATGGGCGCCCCCCGCAACTCTGATTCGATTCGCATCTCGTCCAAATCGCCACACTTAGTTCGGGCTTTCCATTTGATGCATGCATATGCAGGTGCGAGCCCTTGGAGCCAGGGTGGAACTTTTGTAGTCGGCATTTAGGGCGGCGTGGTCTTCCAGTGCTATGAGGGTCCCCCTTTTCTTCGTGGGGGCTCGATTAGCCGCGCACGCACAGCACGTGGTTCTTTGGGCTTGATGCGAAGAAGAGTTGGGTTGTGTTGAGTGGCCTGCTTGGTGGGTTTGCTCCCCGCCTGGCGGGTCATTCTTACGTGTACGGCCAAATTGGTGCATCCCTGCAGGGTTAAATCTTCTCGAGAAGCCGTGTTGTCCGCGGTTATGGATGACTTGGTGAAAGTGCTGGCTAACAAGTACTCAGACAACTTACACTTAACGATAATAACTTGACTAGTAATATAGATTACCTCCACCATAAAAATGAATGTCACCTTAATCAACAGTGTGAGTTTCCTTGGGTTGCTTCCTTAGTAGGGGGTAACATTGGATGGGTATTGTTTGGTGAGTAGTTATAGTTGGTTTTGCCGCGCTATCTTATCCCGTTCTTGTAGCCGGATGTTGTAGCGCGTCTCTGTAGTTAGTTAGTGCAGCCCGCTGCCGCTTCTTTGCAATAATCCCTTCCTTTCCGTTGTACCCAAAGTATTTGTATCTGGTGATGATTGGTTACGCTGGTATCTTGTGAGTATGGGTTATCCACTTGCCAGTACTTAACTGTACTGACCCACGAATCCTTTTCGTGGCTGCATATTCCACATTGCAGTCAACTGGTTTGAAGTCTGACGATGTTAGATTGGGAATCCCTCCGGCTTGGCCTGGGCAGGGATTGGACGCCATCGGTTATCTTCAGGACTCTTAGTCCAATTTGTATCTTGTCCGTAGTCGGACACTATGTTGTTTCTTCCGCTGTTATTTGGATCTTTGTATTGTATCAGTTGTATCCTTGACTCGTTTGAGTCGTCTTGTATATACCTCCTCTGTTGTTGTGGATTATTCGTGAACTGTTGTAATGTTATCACAAGTGGCAACCTGGAATCGGTTATTATGTGGATTTTGGCGGGAATGCTGAAATCTGCATAGTGCCCGATCTCGGGGCGTCACAGGGTCGTAGTTGGCATGGCGTTGGCTGTAGCGGGAGGTGCCGCGGGTGCTGCGACATGGCGTGTTGGTGGTCGGGCCGGTCCCCGTGGGGCGGTTCGCGGGGTTTGTGACGCCAGGCGAAAGCCCTGCACTGGTGCTCGATCGGGGCCGACGACGGAAAAGCCTCCCGACGCCGCGTCCTTCATGAAGGCGTCGTCGAGGCGGTGCTTTCGCTTCTCCACGCCGGAATCTCCGGGGGAAACCCTAGATCCCTCGCGGTATCGGGCGAGAGCGGCGCTCCTGCGTCGCTTGTCTCTTGGCTTCTCGCCTTGGACGTTCCACCGGCCTGTGGGAGCCGTGGGGTGTTGGTGGTTGGTGGTGGCATCTTCATCGTCGGCTAGGCAGTGCGCGGTCCTGGGGTCGACATGGATGTCGGAGCGGCGGCTCTGGATGACTTGCGTTGAGGTTGCCTCCGCCGTGTTTAGTGTCGGTGTTGGTTGCTAGGGCAACTGGATCGTCGGCTAGTTTGGATGCGCGGCCGGCGTGAATGCCGGAGCGGCGGCTCTAGGGTTTCTTGTTGCGTTGAGTTTATCTCCGCCGTTGTAGTGTCGGCTTTGGTTGCTAGGGAGACATGACCGGCGGCTAGTTTAGGGGCGTGGCCCTGGGGCCAGCGTGGATGTCGGAGCGACGGCTCCGTGTTTTCGTCTTGCGTGAGGTTGCCTCTGCAGTGGTAGTGACGGCTATGGTTGCTCGGGTGACATGGTCGTCGACTCGAGGTGTATCTTTTTTCTTTTTAGGCCTCGCCCTTCCTGTTTTCTCCTTCTATACCACCACGATTCGGACACACGCACGTTCGGAGCGAGCGAGCGCTCGCGCGCTCGTTGAAGAGCAATTTCGTTTTCAAAGGGTTGGTAGTTTCCATTCATCTCCCTTGATTACTCTGTTTGGAAAAGAAATATATATAGGTTTTCAAAGGGTTGGTAATTTCCATTCATCTCCGTTGATAACATTCTTGGGAAATTATATATAGGTTTTAAAAGGGTTGGTAATTTTCATTCATCACCCTTGATAACATTCTTGGGAATAAACTATACATAGGTTTCTAAAAAAAAAGGTTGGTAATTTCCAATAATTGCCCTTGATAACTTTCTTTGGAAATATTAATATATATATTGGTTCTTAAAAGTTGGTAATTTCCATTCATCTCCATTGATAACATTCTTGGGAAAAATTATATATAAGTTTTTGAAGGGTTGGTAATTTTCATTCACCACCCTTGATAACATTCTTGGGAATAGACTAAACATTGGTTTCTAAAAAAAAGGTTGGTAATTTGCATTCATGTCCCTTGATAACTTTCTTTGGAAATAAAAATTTATATTGGTTCTTAAAAGGTTGGTAGTTTCCATTCATCTCCCTTGATAACATTCTTGGGAAAATTATATATATGTTTTCAAAGGGTTGGTAATTTGCATTCATCACCCTTGATAATATTCTTGGGAATAGACAATATACTGGTTTTTCAAAAAGGTTGTTAATTTTAATTCATTGTCCCTTATGAATTTCTTGGGAAATAAAAATATATAGTGGTTTCTAAATAAGGTTGGTAATTTCCATTATCTCCCTTGATAACATTCTTGGGTAAGTTATAAAATATGTTTTCAAAGGGTTGGTAGTTTCCATTCATCTCCCTTGATTACTTTGTTTGGAAAGAAAAATATATAGGTTTTCAAAGGGTTGGTAATTTCCATTCATCTCCGTTGATAATATTCTTTGGAAATTATATATAGGTTTTTAAAAGGGTTGGTAATTTTCATTCACCACCCTTGATAACATTCTTGGGAATAGACTATACATTGGTTTCTAAAAAAAATGTTGGTAATTTCCATTCATCTCCCTTGATAATTTCTTTGGAAATAAAAATATATATTGGTTCTTAAAAGTTGGTAATTTCCATTCATCTCCATTGATAACATTCTTGGGAAAAATTATATATAAGTTTTTGAAGGGTTGGTAATTTTCATTCATCTCCCTTGATAACATTATTGAGAAATAGACTATATACTGGTTTTTGAAAAAGGTTGTTAATTTTAATTCATTATCCCTTATGAATTTCTTGGGAAATAAAAATATATATTGTTTTCTAAAAAAGGTTGGTAACTTCTATTCATCTCCATTGATAACATTCTTGGGGGAGTTATAAAATATGTTTTCAAAGGGTTGGTAGTTTCCATTCATCTCCCTTGATTACTTTGTTTGGAAAGAAATATATATAGGTTTTCAAAGTGTTGGTAATTTCCATTCATCTCTGTTGATAACATTGTTTGGAAATTATATATATGTTTTTAAAAGGTTGGTACTTTTCATTCGTCACCCCTTGATAACATTCTTGGGAATAGACTATACATTGGTTTCTAAAAAAAATGTTGGTAATTTCCATTCATCTCCCTTGATAATTTCTTTGGAAATAAAAATATATATTGGTTCTTAAAAGTTGGTAATTTCCATTCATCTCCATTGATAACATTCTTGGGAAAAATTATATATAAGTTTTTGAAGGGTTGGTAATTTTCATTCATCTCCCTTGATAACATTATTGAGAAATAGACTATATACTGGTTTTTGAAAAAGGTTGTTAATTTTAATTCATTATCCCTTATGAATTTCTTGGGAAATAAAAATATATATTGGTTTCTAAAAAATGTTGGTAATTTCCATTCATCTCCATTGATAACATTCTTGGGGGAGTTATAAAATATGTTTTCAAAGGGTTGGTAGTTTCCATTCATCTCCCTTGATTACTTTGTTTGGAAAGAAATATATATAGGTTTTCAAAGGGTTGGTAATTTCCATTCATCTCCATTGATAACATTGTTGGGAAATTATATATATGTTTTTAAAAGGTTGGTAATTTTCATTCGTCACCCCTTGATAACATTCTTGGGAATAGACTATACATTGGTTTCTAAATTTTTTTTTGGTAATTTCCATTCATCTCCCTTGATAATTTCTTTGGAAATAAAAATATATATTGGTTCTTAAAAGTTGGTAATTTCCATTCATCTCCATTGATAACATTCTTGGGAAAAATTATATATAAGTTTTTGAAGGGTTGGTAATTTTCATTCATCTCCCTTGATAACATTATTGGGAAATAGACTATATACTGGTTTTTGAAAAAGGTTGTTAAGGATGACCTCGCCCGGTGGCTATCGTAGCTTAAGGACGCCGTCCGCAAAGGCGTACGAGGTCGTCGAGGAGTTCCAGTACCGTCTCCTCCGCCCCGATGGTGGCAAGGTCGACCGTGTGGGCTCCTCGCTTGTCAAGATCGCGGACGAAGTCGTCGACAAGTTCGAGTATCGGCTCCTCCGCCCCGACGGTGGCAAGGTTGACTGACGCAGCGAGCGCGGACAACTTGGCCTCGCGCCAAGCCTCGACGCCCAGGACGTCGGCGGAGCTCCTAGCCTCGACGCCCTCGTTGCTGCGCGTGGCCGGGGCGCTCCACGCCAATGGAGAGGCCGAGGGCGGGCGATGCCTTCCCCCGCGCCCCCTCTGGTGTAGCCTCGACGCCCTCGTCGCTGCGCGTGGCCGGGGCGCTCCGCGCCAATGGAGAGGCCGAGGGCGAGCGACGCCTCCCCCCGCGCCTCCTCTGGTGTAGCCTCGACGCCCTCGTCGTTGCGCGTGGCCGGGGCGCTCCGCGCCAATGGAGAGGCCGAGGGCGGGCGACGCCTCCCCCCGCGCCTCCTCTGGTGTAGCCTCGACGCCCTCGTCGCTGCGCGTGACCGGGCGCTCCGCGCCAATGGAGAGGCCGAGGGCGGGTGATGCCTTCCCCGCGCCCCCTCTGGTGTAGCCTCGACGCCCTCGTCGCTGCGCGTGGCCGGGGCGCTCCGCGCCAATGGAGAGGCCGAGGGCGGTCGACGCCTCCCCCCGCGCCTCCTCTGGTGTAGCCTCGACGCCCTCGTCGATGCGCGTGGCCGGGGCGCTCCGCGCCAATGGAGAGGCCGAGGGCGGGCGACGCCTCCTCCCGCGCCTCCTCTGGTGTAGCCTCGACGACCTCGTCGATGCGCGTGGCCGGGCGCTCCGCGCCAATGGAGAGGCCGAGGGTGGGCGGCGCCTCCCCCCGCGCCTGTCGAGACATCGTAGTAGTTTTCATAGACGGGGGTGCCATGAGACTACGGTAGAGACGTGGGGTAACGGGATCGCGTGGTAGACAGCAAACACAGGATTACCCAGGTTCGGTACGCCGCGACAGTACGGCGTGCCTACTCCTACACTTCTCACTAATCAGGACTAAAGCCTGGAAACAGGATTACAATGTGAGGTTTAGATCTAGCTACTCGCAGGGGATCAACTTCTCGGCGAGTTGGCCTATATCTTCTCTGTTATTCCACCGTTCTTTATCTCCCGTCCGGCTTTATATAATAGCCGGATTAGGCCTTACAGAATTGGAAACCTAGAAGACTACGGTAACTATAACTTGGAAAGTAAGGAATCCGTCTTCTCCTCCAAGCCAGATCACACGGGCCGTGATCTGGGTTCTTCTAGAATCCGGCTTCTGTGCGTCAAATTACTGGGCCGCCCAATGGACCATAGCCCACTACCACTTGGGCCACCCTGGTAACCAGGCACTTTGACTACCATCTTATATACCCGTAAACGGTATATATCCGACAGTAGCCCCCAAGAAGGATTAAAACTCTGATTTGCCGTCTTTCGCCAAATGTGCTTTGTCCGAGAAATTTCAATCAACAGTCTTGATTCTTCTTATTCTTCTTCTTTTGAAAGAGATGGTAACGTGAAACTCGGAATCCTGAAAATCCGGCTTTTCTCTCACGATCCTTCGTGGAGAAGGAACTTCTTACGTCAGCGCACTTAATCATGCTGACGCAAGGGACGTTTGGGTTTTACGCGGAAAACCCAGTAACATATCTCTGACAGATTCTCACGGGAAACGAGGAGATAACCATCATTACCCTGTCGTTTCATTTCCCGGATTTTCCGGCGAGTGACACGCGTTGATCATCCAACGGTCAAAATAGCCGTTGGCACGTATCTTGACGGATTTCTGGCTATAAATAGCCGTCTTCATCCTCGTCAAAAACCTTCCGCACTCTCACTGTCCACGCCATTGCCGCGCACAAGCTCCCGAGCGAAGAACCATCCCGAGCACACGAACGTACCCAGAGCACCAGCACAACGCGCCGCCACCAAATTGCAACCTCGCCGTCGTCCCCCACTCGCTCCGCCGCGCTCACCGTCGACGATATCATCAACGACCTGGATCCGCAACTTGGATCCCCAAAGCACGCCGGCGACGAGCCGGAAAAAACCGCGGCCTCTGCGGCGGGCGGAGAGGATCTTTCCGCCGCCGCGAACGCTGCGGGCTCGAGCTCCGCACCCTCCCCGCCGTTTGCTCCCGAAATGGCGGAGGACAAGATCCAGCTCCTCGGCGACGAGCTCGCCGCTGCGGAAGCCGCCGCGTCCGCCGCCGCCGGAGCGGATGAAGAGGTGGAAACTGCAGGCAATTGGATTGCCTGCAGCATTCTGCCAGCCCTCCTTCCAAACCTCGAAAAGGAGGGTCTGATTCTTAAAGGGATATGGCGGCTCCCTGAACACGAGAACGAGCCAATGCCGAAAGACGGCGAAAGGGTCCTTCTTTCCTCCCATCTCCTGAGAGGTATGGGGCTTCCGCCTTCCGCTTTCTTCCTCCAAATCCTCTCCCACTACAACATCCAACCTCATAACCTGCCACCCAACTCCATTCTTTATATGGCCGGGTTCCAGGCCCTATTTGAGTGTTACTTAGGTTTAGAGCCTAGGTTAGATTTTTGGATGTATTGTTTCGGGGTTAAGCGGAACTCCTCGGAGGGCGCACTCCCGACTTGCGGGACCATCTCCTTTACTCTTCGGAGGTTTAGGGAAGATTGGTTCCCCAAGATCAAGACATCAGAATCCGTCAAATTTTGGACGGGTTCTTTCTTCTACCACCCCGATGTGCCTTTCCCAAAAAAGGCCATCGGGGTTCCACCTTTCTCCAACACTGCTGCCATTCCCCAAGACAATTGGGGAACGGAAGCCGTCCAGGTTCTGCCGCCTGATCTTCTAAGGATCAAGCGGCGCATCGCCAAGCTCACCTCCTCCGATCCACCTCTAACTGGCATGGACACGGTCCTTTGCTGGTTAAATAGGCGGATCCAGCCGTTGGCCAATCACGGTGGCCGCCTCTTGTGCGAATACACGGGTGCCAACGACCCAATGCGGACATCCATCAAGGATTGGTCTCCAAGGGATCTTCGACGGCGCGCAAACCAGTTGGTCGCATCCCGCGACCAATACGAAGCGAGTCGGCCGATGTACACGGCCGACAATCCGGCTCCCAAGGTATCTTTTCCGTCATTTGGGTATAGTTTTAACATTCTTTCTCGGATTTTCCTGCTTCTGACTCTGATTTGTTTTTTCGACAGTTCGCTGAACTTCCAGACTCGGAGTTAGCCTCCGAAGCTGAGCTGGATGCCTTGCGTACTGCCACTACAGGTGGGCACAAGCGCAAGAAGATTTCTTCCTCTAAGGAAGTTATCGACCTTGACGGAATCCCCGTCGCCACTTCCAGGTTCTTTCTTCTGGGTTCTTTTCTTTCATGGGAATTTTTCTTCCGTCTTCGGAGTTTTAACTTTTCCGGGTTTTTTGTTTTCAGCCTGCCTCCCTCCAGCCTAAAGCCGAAGAAGCTTAAGAAACACAAAGTTGTTTCCAGCCGAGGCAGTCAACCTTCTCCCGTCATCGCCCCGGATACACCGTCCACGATGGCGGAAGAGCACGCTGCAGCCCCCAACACCAAGCCACTAGAGCCCAGCCAGCCCGTTGTGTCGAACACGGACACGAGGGAAAGGGCGGCTCCAGAGGTGGGAAAACCTTCTCGGACATTTGACGAGGAGATTCCCACTTTTGACAAGGAATTCAAGATTATCAATGACGGCCTAAGCGCGACCGGAACCCTTTTTGCGGAATACGCAAAAGGGTTCAATGAAAACTTGGCAGGTTTGCAACGAATGAGCCAGGTATGTAACTCTAGCCCCCAAGCATTAAACCAAATGTACGATTTTTTGCTTTGATGCTTTTTGTAATCATTCTTTTTCTTGCTATGTTTCAGCAAACCGCCGAAGCCATTAACATGGAAGTTTTCAACAAACTCTCCATCAAGAATAAAGAGGTTAGAAATCTTCTTTCTATTCTTGAGGAGAGAGAGACGGAGCTGGCATCGTCTCAGCTCGCTTTGTCGGAAACAGCAGGTAAACATTTTTCCTCAGAAACTTTCGATTCAACCTTTTTGTCTAAGTACTTATTCCGGAAACTTTCTAAACTCGGAATTTTCCTTGCTTTCCAGCTGCTTTGGCTAAGGCCAAGCAAATAGCTGAAGATAACGGCAATGCCGAGAATCTCCGAAAGGAGAATTTGGATCTTCACAAGGATCTTGTGAAGACTCGAAAAGATTTGGAAGCCAGCAATCTGGCCCTTGGAGTTGCTAATTCCAAGGCTTCCGAACAGGCGGAGAAGGACAAATCCACCATTCAGGATTTGGAAAACGCCCTAAACCTTCGCCTGGAAGAAATCTCTGAGATTGACAAGCTTATCGGTAAGTTACTGATACTTTTACCATTTTTCCATGTCTTGCTTTCCTTCTCTGTTTTTCACCTAACCCTTTTGGTTGTTTTGTTGGAAAAACAGGAGATACCCCAGATGGCACTCGGCTTGAAGGGATCCGAGCCTTTGGGAAGACATGGACTTCGATCAGAGCTGCTGGAATGCGGCTGGTCAATAAGTTCCTTCCCACCAGGACTGGGGAGTTCTCGGAAGTTGAAAAACTTCCGGGTGCCATCATGGAGGTGGCGGAGTCCAGGGAGTCCATCCTGCGTTCCGCTGCACGGGGTGGTGCGCGCATGGCACTCGGCCTTATGCGTATGCACTACCCTGGTGCTAAATCTTGGCGCGTGGCGTCCGGTGTCCCTCAAGGATACACGGATACTCAGCGAAATACCATCTTTGATGAAATCAAAGGCCACGCCACCCAGATTGCCTCCATGGTAAATATCTCCGTCAATTATCCAGAAGAGGAGATCCCTCCAATCCCTGAGGAAGACAACAGCGAGGAGGAGTCGGATGCTTGAAGGGCTACCTTGAACCTGGATAGCGAAAGTAGACAATAGGAGTATTACTGTTCTTTCAATGTAATCCAAAATGTAATGTTTCTATTTGTATGAATGAAAACTCCGCCTTTTGCAATCTTAATTATGAAATTCTTTGCAAAGTTTTCGGATTTTATTATTCCTTTATCTTCTAAGTTCTCTGGCACATGTGTTTTGACTGTCCTTAGTGTTTGAAATGGCTCGATAGCATTATGAATCGTCATGTCGAGTAACTGGGTATAACCAATCAGTTGAAACTCGGAAACATGGATCATACTAAAGGCATTTTTACTAACTAGCTCCAGTGACCCAACATATAAGCAATCAGAAAATGCTTAGAGAAGCAAGGAATTTTTTAAATGAAACTTGGGCACGCAGGCAATTCAAGTTTCCTTTAGCCGTTAGCAGGCTGAAAAATCATTCAGTTCTTAACGCCGAGTACGCAGGCACAATTCGGGTTAACATTGAGTATTTTGTAAGATCATTGGGAAATAGATAAGGTGGAATCATGCTTTGTACTATAGTGAACTTGTAAAAACATGGATATCAGAATTCCGACAACTTTATTTCATGATCTCAAAAGATGTTTACATAGAAATTGAACTAAGTACGGAAGAGACATAACTGCTAGATATTCCAATGCTTTCACTATCCACTTGACTTTGTCGGATTTCTTCAACAACTTGTAGAGTGGTAGGGCTTTATCCCCCAGCCGACTAATAAATCTGCTGACGACAGCGGCGGAACCCGTCAATCTTTGGACATCTTTTACGCACGTAGGCTTCGAGATGTTCAAGATGGCTTTTATCTTTTCCGGGTTAACTTCTATTCCTCTGTGAGAAACGATAAAACCCAGAAGTTTTCCTGAGGGAACCCCGAATACACACTTAGATGGATTTAACTTCATCTTGTAAGTGCGCAAGTTTTCGAAAGTTTCTCGCAGATCCTCAAGGAGTGTATCTTTTTCCTTGGTTACGACAGCAATGTCGTCCACATAAACATGGACGTTTTTGCCAATCTGACTATGCAAACAACGTTGCATGCAACGCTGGTAGGTTGCACCTGCGTTCTTCAGGCCAAATGGCATGGTTACGTAATAATACGTCCCGTACGGGGTTATGAAAGCAGTTTTAATTTGATCTTCCTTTTTCATGCGTATTTGGTGGTACCCGGAGTATGCATCCAAAAAGCACAAAAGCTCAGAGCCTGCCGTGGCATCTATTATTTGATCGATTCGCGGTAACGCAAACCTATCTTTTGGACACAATTTGTTCAAGCCTGTGTAATCTATACACATTCTAAGAGCAGTAGTGTCTTTCTTCGGTACTAATACCGGATTTGCGGACCATTCAGTGTGGATTACTTCCTGGATGAAATCTGCTGCTAAAAGCCGGATAATTTCCTTGCCAATAGCCTTCCGTCTTCTTCCGTCGAATCGACGGAGGCCTTGTTTGACGGGTTTTGATCCTGGAATTACCTTGAGTTGGTGCTCAGCAAGTTCCCTGGGTACGCCTGGCATGTCAGCTGGACACCAGGCAAAAATATCCCAGTTCTCACGGAGGAACTTGATGAGCTCGCCTTCCTATTTGTCGGTCATCCCAGTCCCTACAACGACGAATTTTGTCGGATCTTTGGGATCTAGGATTACCTGTCTTGTATTCTCGGACGCCTTGAAGCTGTCTGTTGGCTTCCGGGTTTCTTTTCCTGCCGGCATTTCTGTCGGCGATACCTCCTTGGCTAATTCCTTTAGTTCTTCCTTTGCTATGACTCTCTGAGCGCAAAGAGCGTTTTCTTTCTCCAACTCATTTGCTAGCTTAAAATCACCAGCTATGGTGATTACTCCTCCTTTGGGTCCTGGCATCTTCAGCTTGTTATAAATATGTCACGACCCCGGACCCAGAGGTATACATACTGTTATGTGCTCCTAGCCATGGACTCACAAGGGCTTCAGGGTTACCAGCCCCGGCCGCAACAAACAACGGCAGGCAGACCGGATTCATCGGCACGTAGTCCGGATCCCCGGTCTACTACTCCTTGTATCCATGCTAGTCATAACCAACTATGCATACCCAAGCGTCCACGAATCGAATGAAACTGAAGGAAACGGGACCAAAGCTATACAGAGATGCTATGTGTCCAGAAAGTGCAACAACAATCGAGGGTTACTGGGGTTACCTCGCCCCAGGCCGATCAAATCGACAGGCGGGCTCGGACATGGATCATCGGCTCCACAACCCCTCGACTGCGACAACTATGCAGGCATAGCCAAAACTGTATAACAATGAGCTCGAAACCAACAACCGATCAAAGCAACACTCTAGACATGAAACTTGTATTAAACAGGTGTTACTAGAGTATAGCTTACAAGCAGAGGTCACACGACCCAACATTACATCAGACAATGGAAGGCAAATTATGTTGCTAGTCAACAAGAACCAAAAAGGCCTAAGAGGCCGCAACATAAGGCGACGTCCCAGCCCATAGATTCCAGGCTGCTACCTGGGAACCCCGAACTACTCGTCGATGTCCACGTTGAATCACCACTGAAGTGACGAACTCCACCTGAACCAAATTAAGCAAACCTGAGTACGGGAGGTACTCAACAAGACTTAGTTAACCTATTATATATCTGCTAGTTTCAGAAAGGGTTTTATGAAGGCTGATTTGCGTAAAGCAATCTTTGTTTTGCAAGTTGAGGAAGAATAGCACGTCTTGTAGAATATTTTGAAAACAGATGAGAAAGCTACTCAACTACTGAGATCATCATATTCTTGTATTCCACCAAGTCCTTATCATTCCCACACTAACTCATGCTACAAGGATCACCCCTCCCGGCATCTCCGGGGAGGCACCCTTCAATCATGGTTAACAAGTTTTAGTCATTCCGTTGAAGTTATCTATGATCACAGAATCCGTTGCCAAGTCGTCCGTAACCGTGGACACGGCTTCTCGAGGAGATTTATCCCTGCAGGGGGTACACTTTACCCACACGTACCATCCGACTCTTAACGCCACATGTACGCTCGTCCATGGAGCGCGGCAGAGGGTGGCTGGCCACGACCTTTACCTTGCTCGACCCTATCCATGAGTCAACCCAAACAGGGCCACCCCGTCAACAGGGAGTTGGCCACCTCCTGACGGCACCTGTTCTGTGAGTCGGGAACAAGATCCGTGTACGTCCATCACTTGTCCCGGTCACGCCCTAAGTTTTCTCCAAATCGTTTTCTAACTCACACGCAGATGGAAAGATCAAACTACGTGACTCATGGACGTGGCCAAACAAGTTAGTTGGTCGAGCGCGGTCTGTTAGGCCCCGCGTGTGGTTGCACTCTCAGTCTTGGCTTCGAAGGCGAGAACTCGCTCCTAGGGGCATGAACAGGACAAAACGCCACAACCCATTGTGGCCTCACATCCATGCCGTTATTTAGTCAAGTTATCAAAGTTAACTCAAATCATAACAACATGACATAATAGATTCACGTATTGACCAGATTCATCAACCGGATGGATCAGATCACAACTAGGCATGGCTAAGCAAGACTCACAGGGTTTAGCGGAGCGCGCACAAACAAACCTATAGCTGCTAGGTGCAGTGGATCAGGATATCTAGGTTATGCAGTATATAGGAGAACTCTACTACTGACATCAAATAGTTTGGAACCGAATGCAAGTACGAGATTCAAATCACTTTGAAAGCCGTATATGAGCAGATAAGAGGTTATGCTTGCCTTGGTTATAAGAAAACCAGATAAAGATCTTCTGGAATAAGTGCTTGACTTGTCGGTTAGGATCAAGTATTCGCCATGGATTCGTTGGCCTTCACTTCGGAGTCACGTTCTACCGAGAGGGAAACAAACACCGAAAGAGGAATAACAATCAACACATGGCATCGATGCAATGCGCAATATGTATGCATGAGCAAATTAATGCATTGAAATAAAGCCCTAAGCATGATCGTTGGGTTGCTAGGGTTCATATGTCAGTTAGGCATTTTTACTGAAATTATCCCGAAATAGACCCCGGAGGGGGTTTCGGGCGATTATAAAAGTGAGTACCATTTTAATATCTCAAATGAGGTTGAAAACATCATAACTAGATTCCATTCGTCATTTTGAGCAAATTGGTATATTACTTTTAATTTTCTAATTTTATTGATTAAAAACTTATTTTTCTATTTCAAAAGGATTAAACAGCATTAAATAATGCCCAAAAATGAAATGTGTCCAACATGTATGAAAGTGACATTTTTGGATAGATCTCATTTTTCTGAACACAACCATATTTTTATTTTATTTTTCTGAATTATAAATCAATAGTTATTAAATTATTAGAATTAACCATTTTTCTGGAATTAATAATTATTTTCTGGAAAAGACAGAACCGCATTATGACGTCATGATGACGTAGGGATGACATCATCAGTGGCCGAAATTGCTCTGGACTCGCTCAATCCCGCGAATTAGTGCGCGATTCTCAAATCGAACTATACCACGCGATCGAGGAGCTCACGGGGAGACTAGGGGTGGTGGCGGACGGACCATTTGGTCGCCGGAGCTTCGACGGCGACGAGGTGCGCGGCGGCCGACGGCGGTGTTCGGCGACACGGCGGTGCAGAGCACGGGGAACGGGGGGCATGGGCGTGTGCAGGGGATTACCAGGAACGCGATGAGGGGGTCGTTGGAGCGAGCCGCGACGGCAATCAACGGCGATGGCGCGGCGGAGGCTCGCCGGCCGCGGGGAAGACGGGGTTGCCGGCGTCGACTCCGGCCATCCCGGCTCGCACAAAATGACGAGGTGGGAGAGGAGAGAACGGCGGTTGCGGCGATGGTCTCAATTTGATCCGAGGAAGCTCACAGCGGCGACGATTCGACGGCGGCCGGAGATGCAGTAGCTTAGGGTTTCGGTTCGGGTTCTACAAGGAAGAGACAGAGAGGGAGGGCTCCAGGGGCCGAGTGAACAGAGGAGGTCTTGGACGCCTCCTGGTCCTCCTTATCCGCACGGAGAAGCAGGACGTGGCGAGGGTGCCGTCGGCGGGCTTCCGTCCTTCTGTCCGGAGGAGGAAGAAGACAAAGGACGTTTTGCAAAAACCCCCAGAATCTCCGAGAAATCACTAAAAGGTCCTTTTCTCTTTAAAAGCTGAGAAGAAAACAAGGTTTTGAGGACTTTTTTGCCAATAGAAAATTTGGCAAAAATAATTTTTGGAAAGCTTATAAAATTTCCAATCTTGCCATATTTTTGTTTTGTGAAATTGAGATATTTTTCAGTACAAAATTTTGGAACCCCTTTTAAGTACTATTTGCTGGAAAATTTCTCAAACCATTTGAATTCAAGTTTTAAATTGGCTCAAACATGATTTGAATTTTTGTTTGATGCATGTATGAGATGCCAACAACACCACAACCCTAATTTAGCAAAAATTGGGATGTTACAAATCTACCCCCCTTACAAGAATCTCGTCCCGAGATTCCCGAAGGAGAAGAAAGAAGGAACACCGGTTTTGAACGATCTTCTCGAACCTTACGGTTCTTTTCTCGAAGAGGTTGATCCGTAGCACTTGCGAAGATTCTTCAGCGTCTACACCTTAGGTGAGAGGGAAACTCTTAGGAAATGATCTTCACGAAGATCGAGTATCTCATGGGTAACTCATGACAAGAATGTTCGTAAAGAACTTTTGAGTTAACAGGCATGAAACACATCAAGGTAACAGAGGGAATAGAAGATGGTTTCAAGTGTTCGGACGATTGGTCTTGAAAGGATTTAGAATATGAGCTTTGCACAAGACTTTAAATCCTTTTTGGAAAAGACAGGTTGGACAACTTATGATATCGAGGTTTCTTCAAACAGATAACCAAGATGAAAAGGATGGTATTGGATACCACGACGTAATATCCGTAGACGAGGGCGAACACGAGAAAACACTGTAATCGTGCGTCGGAGAAAATTTGATACAAGATCATGTTCACTCTTCGGAGTGGACACGGAAGATAACGGGACTTTCATTCCGTTAAAGTTTGTCGAAATCTTTGTCAAAGAAAGGAATGTCACTTCACGACAGAATATGAGTAACCAAAGGATGTTGGAACACCGTAGTTAAAAAGGAATTCTTGGTCACACCATAAAGATGAGTAACCAATGAGGGTTGAAACATCAGAAGGAATAGAAATCTCTTTTCTATTGTGGGTTATCCGTAGCAATACGTTTACCACATGGTTAAGATCCCACGGCTGGAGTGACTGACAAATTCACACAATGTGTGAGATGAGCAGAACTTCAAGTACAAACAACTTGAGAAAGGAAACTGGGCAAAGGCGGTTACAAAATACCACGAGATGGTCTCATGATGAACTTGTTTCCACCGGAACAAACGTTTCGAGGATTGACAAAGAGACATTGCAAGAATCAACTTCCAGGTTCTCCTGGATGTTCTGGATACCAATATCAGGCTTATGCAAGCCTTCTATAGGTCATCCAGTCAAAGTAAAACTCCGGTTTGGAAGAACGGGAAGGAAACTTGTTGGAATAAGCCAGACAAGAATTCTCACGGAGAGTGGTTGTTCTTACGGATTCAAAGAGATATGACATTAGGTCTTCCGGCTAATTGTGTCAACCACCACATCAACCATGCCGGATTCTGAAAAGACCTAATTCGATACCCTTGAGGAAACACCAACCATCGTTGCTGCTTGAGATTCAGCTCTGGTTAGTGGGTTGAATAACTGAGACTCAGTATATATGATCAAGGAGATTGCACCGGTTATCAACAAGATACATTTACTAGATTCTCAAGATATGGACTATGATGTCAAGCTCAAGAGATGAGCGAGATTGCGGAGCTCATGTATTAGCAACTTGCGAAAGACGGTTGCACCTACATGAACTACTTGTAAAAGAACACATCGGAGTCCTGGTTGGGAAGATGATAACAAAGATAACGAAGTTCTTCAACTTCTTCTCTTTCACGAACAATCAGTCTGTGGCTTAGTGTGGATGCAACTTCTTCAAATAAATGGAGGTAACAACCTACCATCTCAAGAACACTCCGCACATGCATGACCGACTGGGGTTTATTCCCGAAGGAACAAGAAAACTTTACTCGGATCCACGGCGACAGCTTTCACCAGGAGCACATGGACCGGAGTAAGTCACTTCGAACACCTAGAGCACAACTTCGTGATAACACAAAGATGGTTCTCAAAAGTTTCCAACATTAGTGCCGATTGTTCAAAATGAACCTATTGCAACTTGGAGAAATAGGAATGTCATCGATGGGCTCGAAAACACACTTATCAAAATACTCCAAGAAAAGGGGTTTCATATGATATATGAACAAGGCAGAACATTGGTCAGACCAAAGGACATTAGGTGTACTCGGCCAAACACCAAGAGTGAGACACCATCAAGATAGTCCTTGAATCTGGACTTGGTTTGACGATAGCCCAAATCAAATCAAGGGTGAGAAGATAGCATGTCCGTTAAGGGGATACTATCCTTCTTCAACACAACGGGAAACTAGACATCCCTTAACAGAGGATCAAGTTAGGCGGAACTCTTGTCTTTCAACTCTCCAAGTTGTTGTTTAAGCTCCACCAACTAGTCCAGGGATCCAGCGCTGTTTTCTTGGAGAAAGGAGTAGTTCAAATTACTCCTTGCTTAGACATCACGGTCAGGTAAAACCTGGTAATACTTCTGGAAAGACAACCAGAATAACACAACCCACCGGTATGTCTTGGAGTTTGAAAGGAGGCTTTCTTTTCAAAGCAACTGATATGATCTTGAGAGCTTCGTCATGAACCTAACTCTTTGACCAGGAATGTGCACCGGAGTGAGCGGATTTGGTAACACAACCAACTTCAGAAAGGGGCTGGGTGACCAATAGTGCTAAGAAGGATACAGATGTTTTCTTAGATTTTTTTTTTGAAGCAATAAGAATTGCTAAGAGTACCTGATACACATGTCAATGCATAAACCCATCACACTCAAGCATTCAAGCTTGGATGAAGGGGGAGTGAAGACAGTAAGAGCATCACTTCATCAATGAGGCCATGGAACTCAACACAACCTCTTGATATGTAAGAGTGTGATACTCGAAGGTAGAACAGAACAGAAACTAATGAACTTTCTTGGTTCTGTGGATTACAAAACTTTGACCTGGTCCTTAAGATGAACGAGGCACTGGAGTTTGTTTCTCCTGACATTCCAAGGTGGAATGTTTTGACGGAAAACAAGAGGAACTGCATTGGAAGAATCCAACACACCTATGCAACTTGGTTTCCAAACAACGGACGGAGTTCGGGAAGCAGCTAAGAGTAGGAACGTGCTCTGGAAAATCCTGAGATCACGTTGGATGCACGGGGTAATACTCATGTGTAGAACCCATGACAAAAGGTTGGTATAAATGGACCAAGAACAAAGATATGGGAACCATAAAGAACACTCTTGTCGTGATCCTTTTGATTCCTAGAGAAAACCTATGGCTATTAGAGTTGAGATTACCTAGCCATCCTGAGGTAGAACAGATTCTTCAGGATTCAACGAAACAGAACTTGGGTTAAAGGTCAGCATCCTGTACTGATAGCGTGAGCCTCACATGGTTATGAAACCACATGGTTCAACCCACCACAATTTCAGCACATTCCGGGACCTTCGGTTCAAGTCCAAGGGTTATAAACACAGAGAAAGGAATAACTACTATCTTAGTGACTTGAAGGACACTACGGATAGCAATCACGGAAAGTCTTTCAAAAGACACACAACTCCGGAAGAATTTGAATGGAGGATAACGAATACATTCAAAATGAAAAGGAAATCTCGAGGTTCAGGATTTAGAACTTTGAAACATGTGAAGAATGTGGAATCCATACAACTTCGAGAGATTATGAATGGAAGGAAATCTCCCATTTGAAACGAGAGATAACGGAGTATGGAACACACACGACTCTAGAAACTTTTTAACACTAGGTCAACTTGGGTAACAACGTCCTTGCCAAAGAAGGCACCTAGATTTTGAATAATCAGAACCTTTTCAAATCAAAACAGATAAGAAGACCCAGAGTTTAGAGCGATACCAGATAAGGAGTAAAAAGAATCCTAAGAAACTTTTTCACAGCTCATTTGTGGTTTCAAAGTAGTTTTCACAAACACTAGACTCAACATCGACCAAGCAATAAGGTTTTCCTACAGGCAGTCCTGCTCTGATACCATGACTTGTCACGACCCCGGACCCAGAGGTATACATACTGTTATGTGCTCCTAGCCATGGACTCACAAGGGCTTCAGGGTTACCAGCCCCGGCCGCAACAAACAACGGCAGGCAGACCGGATTCATCGGCACGTAGTCCGGATCCCCGGTCTACTACTCCTTGTATCCATGCTAGTCATAACCAACTATGCATACCCAAGCGTCCACGAATCGAATGAAACTGAAGGAAACGGGACCAAAGCTATACAGAGATGCTATGTGTCCAGAAAGTGCAACAACAATCGAGGGTTACTGGGGTTACCTCGCCCCAGGCCGATCAAATCGACAGGCGGGCTCGGACATGGATCATCGGCTCCACAACCCCTCGACTGCGACAACTATGCAGGCATAGCCAAAACTGTATAACAATGAGCTCGAAACCAACAACCGATCAAAGCAACACTCTAGACATGAAACTTGTATTAAACAGGTGTTACTAGAGTATAGCTTACAAGCAGAGGTCACACGACCCAACATTACATCAGACAACGGAAGGCAAATTATGTTGCTAGTCAACAAGAACCAAAAAGGCCTAAGAGGCCGCAACATAAGGCGACGTCCCAGCCCATAGATTCCAGGCTGCTACCTGGGAACCCCGAACTACTCGTCGATGTCCACGTTGAATCACCACTGAAGTGACGAACTCCACCTGAACCAAATTAAGCAAACCTGAGTACGGGAGGTACTCAACAAGACTTAGTTAACCTATTATATATCTGCTAGTTTCAGAAAGGGTTTTATGAAGGCTGATTTGCGTAAAGCAATCTTTGTTTTGCAAGTTGAGGAAGAATAGCACGTCTTGTAGAATATTTTGAAAACAGATGAGAAAGCTACTCAACTACTGAGATCATCATATTCTTGTATTCCACCAAGTCCTTATCATTCCCACACTAACTCATGCTACAAGGATCACCCCTCCCGGCATCTCCGGGGAGGCACCCTTCAATCATGGTTAACAAGTTTTAGTCATTCCGTTGAAGTTATCTATGATCACAGAATCCGTTGCCAAGTCGTCCGTAACCGTGGACACGGCTTCTCGAGGAGATTTATCCCTGCAGGGGGTACACTTTACCCACACGTACCATCCGACTCTTAACGCCACATGTACGCTCGTCCATGGAGCGCGGCAGAGGGTGGCTGGCCACGACCTTTACCTTGCTCGACCCTATCCATGAGTCAACCCAAACAGGGCCACCCCGTCAACAGGGAGTTGGCCACCTCCAGACGGCACCTGTTCTGTGAGTCGGGAACAAGATCCGTGTACGTCCATCACTTGTCCCGGTCACGCCCTAAGTTTTCTCCAAATCGTTTTCTGACTCACACGCAGATGGAAAGATCAAACTACGTGACTCATGGACGTGGCCAAACAAGTTAGTTGGTCGAGCGCGGTCTGTTAGGCCCCGCGTGTGGTTGCACGCTCAGTCTTGGCTTCGAAGGCGAGAACTCGCTCCTAGGGGCATGAACAGGACAAAACGCCACAACCCATTGTGGCCTCACATCCATGCCGTTATTTAGTCAAGTTATCAAAGTTAACTCAAATCATAACAACATGACATAATAGATTCACGTATTGACCAGATTCATCAACCGGATGGATCAGATCACAACTAGGCATGGCTAAGCAAGACTCACAGGGTTTAGCGGAGCGCGCACAAACAAACCTATAGCTGCTAGGTGCAGTGGATCAGGATATCTAGGTTATGCAGTATATAGGAGAACTCTACTACTGACATCAAATAGTTTGGAACCGAATGCAAGTACGAGATTCAAATCACTTTGAAAGCCGTATATGAGCAGATAAGAGGTTATGCTTGCCTTGGTTATAAGAAAACCAGATAAAGATCTTCTGGAATAAGTGCTTGACTTGTCGGTTAGGATCAAGTATTCGCCATGGATTCGTTGGCCTTCACTTCGGAGTCACGTTCTACCGAGAGGGAAACAAACACCGAAAGAGGAATAACAATCAACACATGGCATCGATGCAATGCGCAATATGTATGCATGAGCAAATTAATGCATTGAAATAAAGCCCTAAGCATGATCGTTGGGTTGCTAGGGTTCATATGTCAGTTAGGCATTTTTACTGAAATTATCCCGAAATAGACCCCGGAGGGGGTTTCGGGCGATTATAAAAGTGAGTACCATTTTAATATCTCAAATGAGGTTGAAAACATCATAACTAGATTCCATTCGTCATTTTGAGCAAATTGGTATATTACTTTTAATTTTCTAATTTTATTGATTAAAAACTTATTTTTCTATTTCAAAAGGATTAAACAGCATTAAATAATGCCCAAAAATGAAATGTGTCCAACATGTATGAAAGTGACATTTTTGGATAGATCTCATTTTTCTGAACACAACCATATTTTTATTTTATTTTTCTGAATTATAAATCAATAGTTATTAAATTATTAGAATTAACCATTTTTCTGGAATTAATAATTATTTTCTGGAAAAGACAGAACCGCATTATGACGTCATGATGACGTAGGGATGACATCATCAGTGGCCGAAATTGCTCTGGACTCGCTCAATCCCGCGAATTAGTGCGCGATTCTCAAATCGAACTATACCACGCGATCGAGGAGCTCACGGGGAGACTAGGGGTGGTGGCGGACGGACCATTTGGTCGCCGGAGCTTCGACGGCGACGAGGTGCGCGGCGGCCGACGGCGGTGTTCGGCGACACGGCGGTGCAGAGCACGGGGAACGGAACGGGGGGCATGGGCGTGTGCAGGGGATTACCAGGAACGCGATGAGGGGGTCGTTGGAGCGAGCCGCGACGGCAATCAACGGCGATGGCGCGGCGGAGGCTCGCCGGCCGCGGGGAAGACGGGGTTGCCGGCGTCGACTCCGGCCATCCCGGCTCGCACAAAATGACGAGGTGGGAGAGGAGAGAACGGCGGTTGCGGCGATGGTCTCAATTTGATCCGAGGAAGCTCACAGCGGCGACGATTCGACGGCGGCCGGAGATGCAGTAGCTTAGGGTTTCGGTTCGGGTTCTACAAGGAAGAGACAGAGAGGGAGGGCTCCAGGGGCCGAGTGAACAGAGGAGGTCTTGGACGCCTCCTGGTCCTCCTTATCCGCACGGAGAAGCAGGACGTGGCGAGGGTGCCGTCGGCGGGCTTCCGTCCTTCTGTCCGGAGGAGGAAGAAGACAAAGGACGTTTTGCAAAAACCCCCAGAATCTCCGAGAAATCACTAAAAGGTCCTTTTCTCTTTAAAAGCTGAGAAGAAAACAAGGTTTTGAGGACTTTTTTGCCAATAGAAATTTTGGCAAAAATAATTTTTGGAAAGCTTATAAAATTTCCAATCTTGCCATATTTTTGTTTTGTGAAATTGAGATATTTTTCAGTACAAAATTTTGGAACCCCTTTTAAGTACTATTTGCTGGAAAATTTCTCAAACCATTTGAATTCAAGTTTTAAATTGGCTCAAACATGATTTGAATTTTTGTTTGATGCATGTATGAGATGCCAACAACACCACAACCCTAATTTAGCAAAAATTGGGATGTTACAAAATATAACAGGATCTTGCCATGAATTTGGCGAAATCTGGACGTCCGAGTATTGCGTGATACACGCTTTCGAACGGCACTACTTCGAAGGATACTTTTTCCTGCCGGAAGTGATCTTTATCTCCGAAGGTGACATCTAGGGAAATTTCTCCAAGGGATCGTGCTTGTCTACCAGGAACAATGTCGTGGAAGCGTATGTTGCTGTAATTGAGCTGGGACTCGGAAATCTTCAGATGCTTCAGTGTATCCAAGTATATTATGTTAATGCTGGATCCTCCATCCATCAGCACTCTTCTTAGCCTAGTGTTCTGGACAATAGGGCTTACGACAAGAGCTTGTGTGCCGGGTTCAGTGATATTCCCGGGATGATCAGACTGATCCCAGGTAATTGGTGTGTTGGAGTACTTCAAGAATTTCGGGGTTGCCGGAACAACCGCGTTTATTTCTCGAAGTGTTCTTTTGGCCACCTTTGCTGACGGAGTTGCCAGGAATGTTAGCATTGCTTCTCCATCAACTCTCGGAAATCTGGGTTCGCCCTTTCGCTGCTGTTCCTAGATTTTTTCATCAGTGTCCGAGTCACTGTCTTCTTTTTCACCTTCTGGCTTTTGTTTGGTGGGTTTCCTTTTGGAACCCTTCCCCTTATTTCCGGGTCCCACTACTAGGAAAATGCCTATAGGAGTAATGATACCCGTGACGCACTGCAACTTCGGCACGTCACGCCTATTACCCGCGGCGCACGCCCGTTTGGTGCGTCGCGCCTAAAGGCATACCCGCGGCGCACCAAACATACGGCGCGTCGCACCTACGTGTGGGGCCGGGGTGGAGAGCCTACGAGGCGTACCCGCGACGCACCTTTGCAGTGGTGCGTCACGGCTATGTTCGATACCCGCGGCGCACCTTCCATTAGTGCGTCACGGCTATCCTTTCTCCTATACTAGCTACTGGCCCGCATCGTCCTCTGCTTCTTCCTCCGATCGATCCGCATCGTCCTCTCCCTCTCGCCGCCGCCCACCCCAAGCCCTAGCTAGCCTTTGCCCTCCCCTCCCTCTCGCCGCCGCCCACCACCACCCCAAGCCCTAGCCTAGCCTCTGCCCTCCCTCTAGTCGCCGCCACCACCTCGCCTCTGCATCGACCTAGGAGGAGGAGGAGCAGGGCCAGGAAGCCGTCGACCACTGCGACGTCGTCGTCCCGTCTCCATCGACCTCGAAGCCCGACGAACAAAGGTGCGCCGCCCCCCTAGTCCTCTCCCTCCCCTTCTCCTTGATCCCGCCCCTAGGAGCATTCCTCCTGCAAAAACGGTCTGCTCCTGGAGCTTGTTGTTCCTGGTGAAGAGATAGGCCGCAAGTGGCTTAGTCATGGAGTTAATGAGACCGAAGCTCTCATTGATCTTATCAACCTGAAAAAGTACCAAAAATCACTCGGTTGAGATGCACATAATGTATCGCCAAACTCAGATGCATTCTAATATAATCTCTGCTGGGTAAGAAATGAGCTAAAGCTTTGTGAGTCTGAGAGGGTTTAGATCTGACCGTGATGATAGGAAGCAATGGCCCGAATATTTCATCCTTCATCATAGCGGAGTCGAGTGGGACATCGAGACGGCGCCTCTCCGTGCAATAAAATCAACATCGGCTACTGTCATTCACATGTGAGCTTCAGCTCCTTGTACGGTTAGGTTATAATTATGATGCGTGTATGGATTAAAAATCTGCAGGAATAACTTCAGCTTTTGTGGTTCCTGTTAGCTTTGGCCCCAATTTTTTATTTGATGTGATGGTAAATTTATTGGGAAGCCGATTAAGTTTTGGTCATGCTTTGTAGAAATGTAAGTCTCTGCCTTTTATCTTAGGGATGGATTATGATAAGTAAATGATGATGACCCGATGCTTTCTTATTTTAATGATTAATCATGATTTGATTCATACCCAATCATTTAACCTAGGGATGCATGGTACTGCCTGAAATGGCCACTGTTGATCTTGAATAAGCTGTGCTCATTTTTGCACTTAATTATATTGATCTTGAATAAAATAATGAAGATCTAAACCTTGAGTCACCTTGTCACTATGATACAACACTGCATGTTTTCTGGTTCGCTTTTTCTGTAAATTTCCTTATCTTGGAGAATCATATATCATATATGCTATTTGGTTTAGAATTATTCACACATCGTCTCTTAGCTGAATTTTATAAATGTGCTTTCGTGGGTTGCTATGTGTCACCTTCGATGCACATTATTGTTCTTTACATGAATACCATTGTCAATTTAGCCACAAACCTGCATGAATAACATTACCTTTTGTCAATTTAGTTGTTCCTATGAGCTCTAGTTGGTCCCAGTTAAAAAAAAGTTTATCTGTTGTGTTGATAAATGGATTGGCAATAGATTAAGTTCATGCTTTCTCCAAATGTCAAGATTTGCTTCTTTATGTTGTTCAAGTCTGCTACCTTTTATGTTAGTGATGGATTATGATAGAAGATAATGCTGCTATGCTTTTCTTATTTTACTGATTAATTGTGGTTAGATTCATTACCAATCTGTTAGCCTATGGATGCATGCAGTGCCCGAAATGGTAACGTTAGCTAGAAAGTTGTACAATTGTTTATCTTGGATAAGCTGTGCCCATTTTTCACTTAATCATGCTGATCTTGACCCTCTATAAGGAAGACGTCCAGATCTTGAGTCACATGGAGACAGATCTTGAGTCACCTTGTCTCCATGATACAACGTTGCTTTTTCTATAATTTTCCTTATCTTACCCTCTATTATCGTTCTTTTAATCATCAATAAATAAAATTGTCTCTCTTCTGTACTTGTTTGAACGGTATCAACTGTGTCCTTTTCTTGGCACTAAACTGATCAAGAGGATTAGTTTTAAACAATATCTGTACCAAATGAAATAGGACCGGAGTAGCTTTGTTTTTGGATATTCCATTAAAGTAGATAGCCTTTCTACATTTGTTTTGTGATAGGTAGGTTCTGCCATTTGTCTTTGTTTTGTGATAGCTATGCTCCTCTAACCTCTATGTGTCATTTCTTAATTTAATAGAACATGGCTTGCGAAGTATGTCGGTCCCGATGTGCCGAAGGACGATTCAGTGGGAGTTCTTTTATGCTTCAGCTCCACGACGGTGACGTTGATTCGTTGGTAATTAACAATTCTTTTTATTATAACTTGTTCTTTCGTTTTACTATCTAGCTTGAGACTTGTGTTTATTAACAAAATATTCTTTATATTTCTTTTTTAGATTCTACCATGCAATATTCGCGATGAATTCAACGAGTTAGTTGGCAGTAAGGTGAATTTCAATGTTCACGGGAACACCTACATTCTTCGAGTGAAAAAAGAAAGAACGAAGACCTACTTCTGGGGGCACGAAGTGCAGGCTCTCATCGCCACGTACAATGTAAGCGGAGCTGATTACATTCACTTCTCTATGGAAGGACCGCAACCTCGCATCAAAATTGTGTATATGGGCGGGATTGCGAGCGAGGATGGCGGGAGTGAGGAGGAAACTGAGAACACCGAGGATATGGACACTGAGGATGATATGGACGAGGAGGACCCATGGAAACATGTGGTGGTTGCTCAAAGAGCGAATCTTAGCGAGTTTGAGAAGGACCGTGTCCTTCAGAAACTTGCACAGATAGATAGCTACATCGGGTCCCCTTTCGTGCATCGCATCACCAACACTAACATCTCCAATGGACATGTCATGGTATGTTTCTTAACACTTTCTTATTCGTATAGTTGCTTATGTTCTTAACACTTTCTTATCCGGCATTTGACATTGTGCTTTTATTCTTTCTTGGAATTGTGTGTTGTAGAAAATACCTTTGGCGGTAGCGGACAGTGCTGGCATGGAGCATATGGGTACCATTGGAGTACGCCGTGGAGAATCAGGACCTGTCACCGTAGTTCCGATCACCAGGGATAACGCTGATGGTCGGGTCATCCTCAACTCTCAAGCATGGAGGCAGTTCCATTCCGCAAGAGGTGGTATGGAGGTTGGCCGAGCTATTCTGATCACCATGAGGGATAGTGACATCGCCAACTTGGACATGATGATGGTGATCGACTACATCCGCGCCCGCTAGATAGATTATGTGGTGATGGTCAAAAATATGTAATATGGTTGTTTTCGAGACTAACTCCTGGATTTATTAGTAGTATATATGTTTGTTTTCTAGACTATGTAATATTTCTGCTATGAAAATTTATTCTATCAATTGCATACCTGTGTTTGAGCTATTGATATTCTTCTGTATTTTGTGTACTGACATTATTCTGTATTTGAGCTGTATATACCTGTATAAATACGGTATTGCCTTTTTTAAAAAATACAGCATAGAATAGCCGTGACGCACCTGTATTCGTAGCCGTGGCGCACCTCTGGAGTTAGGCGTGACGCGCCCAGAAGTAGCCGCGGCGCACCTAGCCCGTGCGTCACGGGTATCAATAGGCGCGGCGCACCAGCTCGGTGCGTCACGGCTAAACCCATAGGCGCGGCGTGCTACCCGTGACGCGCCCAGGTGCGTCACGGATAGCCAATATGGTGCGTCACGGGTAAGCTTTTCCTTAGTAGTGTCCTGCACTGCCTTTCATGTGCTTATTCAGCTGGCATTGTGCGTTTGTATGGGTGGGTTTCCCAAATTGTGAATGGTGGACACAAGGTTCCGACTTAATCCTCTCCCACTCCTCTAGAGTGTAATTGATTGGATCTGGGCTGCGTCCTTTCCACTTATTCCTTTTTTCAGTTCCAAAGGCTATGTTGACCTCTTTGGGTTTTGTCGTTGTTTCTGGAGTTTCTTTTTTGTCAGAACGAGGGGTTTTCTTAGCAAGTATCAGTGATTCGATATTACCCCCTCTTGCTCTGATGTTGTCTTCGGCTGCAGCATGTTCGTTGGCGGTTGTAAGCATAGATCCGAGATCTTTGTGCTGTTTGGAACCAACCATGAACGGTACAAGTCCGGGTTTTAGGCCATTGACGAAAGCATGCATTGCTTGTACGTCAGTTACTCCAGAACAACTATTCTTCATTGCCGTCCATCTGGAGATGAAATCCACGTATGGTTCATCCTCGAATTGGGTGCAACGGTTCAGCTGGTTGATGCTGTTCGGGCGTTTGTATGTTCCCCGGAACTGCTGAGTAAATACTCGAGCCATATCATCCCAGCTATCGACAGTTCTTGATGGTAATCCATTGATCCAATCTCTGGCTCCATCCAGTAATATTAGGGGAAGAAACTTGACAGCTTCCAGGTCTGTCCCATTGTTGATCTGGACGACTGTATAGTAGTCTGAGAGCCAGGTGTCCGGGTTTGTGCTGCCGGTGTATTTTTGGTAGGTTGGACCAACTTTGGCGAAGCCAGAATGCAGGGTTATCCTTCGGATCCTGTCAGTGAAACACTTAGGACCAAAGTATAGATCATCCTTTTCCGCTCTATCAATGTGTGCGGAATATCTTCCGGCTGAATGGACAGAAGGGGATCTACTCCTTTCTTTTCCATTGTTGCGCGGACGCGCTTTTCTGGGATTGTACCTATCTCTTCCATGATCACGTCCTTTTGGATTAGGCGGAGTCCTGCTCCTGTGCCTTTCTTTATCCTTAGGGGGTGTCCGGGATCTCTCACGTCTGTGAGGTGTATCGTATCTTCCGGCTTTCTCAGCTGGGTTTCTCGGAGGTGGCATTATTTTGCCGTCACTCCGGTATTTTTCTTCCCGATCGTGGGGTTTAAGTCCACCTTTCGGGGGATGGGATCCGGTTCGGGACGCTTCATCCCTATTGTCGGGGTTTTTCTTGTCTTTTCTCGGATCCTCTTTTTTATCCTTTGAATTGTCTGAATCTCCAGGTTCCTCTGGTCCAGGTGCTCCAGCGGCGCAAGTAGCTGTTTTGCATAGGGCGGAGTTATCCTGCAGTCTTCCTGATCGCTCTTGGGCCAGCTGTTGTTGTTGCAATGCTTTTCCTAGGAAAGCATACACCCCTTGAAGTTTTTCACCGTTGGAGTACAGATCATTGTTCAGGATGGCGAATGCTGCTTCCGCGTTTTCTGCTGCGGTTTTATAAATTGGTTCGCCTCTGGCATCTTTGCCGTTTACCTGCTTTTGCCAAGATGGGTTGTGAAACCTTTCTTTTGGCGGCAGTACTTCCGGTCTTACGATTCCGGGTAACCTTGTAGGTTTAATGCCAGATCTATTCTTTCTCTCGTACTCCTCTATTTCTTCCTTCATGAGCTTAATGTCATCCTGGGTTTTTTGGAGGTGTTGCCGAGATCTGAGTAGATGTTGCTGTTGCCTTTGGAAAGCTTGCCTCCTGGCTTCCAGCATCTCAGGGGGTTCATTTGCTCCCACTGGCGTTTGCAACAGCTCTTGCTCTTCCTGTTCCGTCATTGGCGGAACAAGGATTTCTTTGATTTTCTTCTCCGCAGTCTTTGTTCCGCTAGCATCTCCTACTTCCAGGTTTTCATCAGCTTGATCAGCTGATTTTTTCTTCCGGATTTTGTATTGCAGTTTCTTAGCAGCACGATGCTTTTTCTTGGAAGAGGGAGGCTTTTTGACAGGCTCATCCTCTGTCAATTCCTTGACATTGGGAAATACCGGAGAAGTTTCTCTGTCTTCTCTCTCTTCCTCTGGCGGAGGGGTTTTAGGGCTTTCCTGGCTGCCGGCGTCCGTGGTATCAGCTGGTTTCGCCATTAGCACTTCATGGAATCCCTCTTGAAAAGATTTAACTTTCCTTTCGAAGGCGTCCGCGTCTTCGTCTTCGGAATCAAAATCCTCTGATCCGGTTTCCGACTCTAATCTTGCCTTAATGGCGGCTAGTACGGATTCTGCTTCCGAGTTCATCGTATCGTTGACGGATGTCGGATCTTCCGCCTGTATGACGGGTGTCGGGTCTTCCGTTGCTGTGACGGGTGTCGGGTCTTCCGTTGTTGTGACGGGTGTGTTTTTGTCTGCCTCTTGCACGGGATTTACGTCATCCGTGTTTTCGGCGACTTCGGACTGTACCATGCCGATAAAGTGCGTGTCACTTTTTTGTCGGCGATCTGAGCAGAATCCGGTATCATAGTCATCCTCGACTGGGTATAGGGCGGGTGGGATAAATTTGCTTCCACCGCAAAACCCCATTGCTTCTGCAGTTAGTCCGATAAAGATGTTAACAGATCCTATCGGTAACACGCAGGCACTTACCAGGTGGTTTTGCGCCGGTATGTAGGATCCGCTGTCGAGGAAGCGTCCGACATCATCGTTGAATTCCAAGCTTCCGACAGTGATTGATCTTCTGATTCCGCCAAGTATCCCAGATCGGAACTTCACGCCTGACGTTGTTTGCCCCACGGTGGGCGCCAACTGTCGAGACATCGTAGTAGTTTTCATAGACGGGGGTGCCATGAGACTACGGTGGAGACGTGGGGTAACAGGATCGCGTGGTAGACAGCAAACATAGGATTTACCCAGGTTCGGTACGCCGCGACAGTACGGCGTGCCTACTCCTGCACTTCTCACTAATCAGGACTAAAGCCTGGAAACAGGATTACAATGTGAGGTATAGATCTAGCTACTCGCAGGGGATCAACTTCTCGGCGAGTTGGCCTATATCTTCTCTGTTATTCCACCGTTCTTTATCTCCCGTCCGGCTTTATATAATAGCCGGATTAGGGCTTACAGAATAGGAAACCTAGAAGATTACGGTAACTATAACTTGGAAAGTAAGGAATCCGTCTTCTCCTCCAAGCCAGATCACACGGGCCGTGATCCGGGTTCTTCTAGAATCCGGCTTCTGTGCGTCAAGTTACTGGGCCGCCCAATGGACCATAGCCCACTACCACTTGGGCCACCCTGGTAACCAGGCACTTTGACTACCATCTTATATACCCCTAAACGGTATATATCCGACAACGCCTCCTCTGATGTAGGCTCGACGCCCTCATCGCTGCGCGTGGCTGGGGCACTCCGCGCCAATGGAGAGGCCGAGGGCGGGCGGCGCCTTCCCCGTGCCTCCTCTGGTGTAGCCTCGACTCCCTCGTCGCTGCGCGTGGCCGGGGCGCTCCGCGCCAATGGAGAGGCCGAGCGCGGGCGGCGCCTCCTCTGGTGGTGAGCACGGCGAGGGCGGCGGCGCGCGACCCCGCCGGCGCCGGTGTCCGCCTTAGTGCAAGGCGCGGCCTCTCTCTCCCAGCGCCCAGCCGCTTCCTCGCTGCGTGCGAGTTGAGTTAACCCGCAACCAGCTTGACAATTACAATGGTATTCTAGCTAACGCTCATTCTAGGGACTTTGCCTATCTGCACTGCTTGTCATCTTCAGACATACATCACGACTATCTGGTACTAATTACTTGCCACAACCCACCTAAGAAAATATCCTATTCTCTTTGCTCAACACTGGTACTCTACTCATGCACTGTTTACTCTATATATAGTCTATACTTAGCGCGTCTGTCTACTCCATTATTTTTCTGTCCAACTGCCACATCAATCTAAGCAAACAAGCAGCGCATGGTGGCAATCACTTCAACCTGGTCGACATCGGTCCAATCGAAGGGAGCAGCAGCGGTGACAAGTACAAGCAACAGTGTCTACTCAATTATTTTTCTGATCCACGGCCGGCTCTGCCACAGCGTGTGGTGCTAGTAGCGCGCGTGCATGCTGATGTGGCCGAGAGCGGAACGAGTGGTGTCGAGACATCGTAGTAGTTTTCATAGACGGGGGTGCCATGAGACTACGGTAGAGACGTGGGGTAACGGGATCGCGTGGTAGACAGCAAACACAGGATTTACCCAGGTTCGGTACGCCGCGACAGTACGGCGTGCCTACTCCTGCACTTCTCACTAATCAGGACTAAAGCCTGGAAACAGGATTACAATGTGAAGTTTAGATCTAGCTACTCGCAGGGGATCAACTTCTCGGCGAGTTGGCCTATATCTTCTCTGTTATTCCACCGTTCTTTATCTCCCGTCCGGCTTTATATAATAGCCGGATTAGGGCTTACAGAATAGGAAACCTAGAAGACTATGGTAACTATAACTTGGAAAGTAAGGAATCCGTCTTCTCCTCCAAGCCAGATCACACGGACCGTGATCCGGGTTCTTCTAGAATCCGGCTTCTGTGCATCAAGTTACTGGGCCGCCCAATGGACCATAGCTCACTACCACTTGGGCCACCCTGGTAACCAGGCACTTTGACTACCATCTTATATACCCCTAAACGGTATATATCCGATAGTAGCCCCCAAGAAGGATTAAAACTCTGATTTGCCGTCTTTCGCCAAATGTGCTTTGTCCGAGAAATTTCAATCAGCAGTCTTGATTCTTCTTATTCTTCTTCTTTTGAAAGAGATGGTAACGTGAAACTCGGAATCCTGAAAATCTGGCTTTTCTCTCACGATCCTTCGTGGAGAAGGAACTTCTTACGTCAGCGCACTTAATCATGCTGACGCAAGGGACGTTTGGGTTTTACGCGGAAAACCCAATAACATATCTCTGACAGATTCTCACGGGAAACGAGGAGATAACCATCATTACCCTGTCGTTTCATTTCCCGGATTTTCCGGCGAGTGACACGCGTTGATCATCCAACGGTCAAAATAGCCGTTGGCACGTATCTTGACGGATTTCTGGCTATAAATAGCCGTCTTCGTCCTCGTCAAAAACCTTCCGCACTCTCACTGTCCACGCCATTGCCGCGCACAAGCTCCCGAGCGAAGAACCATCCCGAGCACACGAACGTACCTAGAGCACCAGCGCAACGCGCCGCCACCAAATGGCAACCTCGCCGTCGTCCCCCACTCGCTCCGCCGCGCTCACCGTCGACGATATCATCAATGACCTGGATCCGCAACTTGGATCCCCAAAGCACGCCGGCGACGAGCCGGAAAAAACCGCGGCCTCTGCGGCGGGCGGAGAGGATCTTTCCGCCGCCGCGAACGCTGTGGGCTCGAGCTCCGCACCCTCCCCGCCGTTTGCTCCCGAAACGGCGGAGGACAAGATCCAGCTCCTCGGCGACGAGCTCGCCGCTGCGGAAGCCGCCGCGTCCGCCGCCGCCGGAGCGGATGAAGAGGTGGAAACTGCAGGCAATTGGATTGCCTGCAGCATTCCGCCAGCCCTCCTTCCAAACCTGGAAAAGGAGGGTCTGATTCTTAAAGGGAAATGGCGGCTCCCTGAAGACGAGAACGAGCCAATGCCGAAAGACGGCGAAAGGGTCCTTCTTTCCTCCCATCTCCTGAGAGGTATGGGGCTTCCGCCTTCCGCTTTCTTCCTCCAAATCCTCTCCCACTACAACATCCAACCTCATAACCTGCCACCCAACTCCATTCTTTATATGGCCGGGTTCTAGGCCCTATTTGAGAGTTAATTAGGTTTAGAGCCTAGGTTAGATTTTTGGATGTATTGTTTCGGGGTTAAGCGGAACTCCTCGAAGGGCGCACTCCCGACTTGCGGGACCATCTCCTTTACTCTTCGGAGGTTTAGGGAAGATTGGTTCCCCAAGATCAAGACATCAGAATCCGTCAAATTTTGGACGGGTTCTTTCTTCTACCACCCCGATGTGCCTTTCCCAAAAAAGGCCATCGGGGTTCCACCTTTCTCCAACACTGCTGCCATTCCCCAAGACAATTGGGGAACGGAAGCCGTCCAGGTTCTGCCGCCTGATCTTCTAAGGATCAAGCGGCGCATCGCCAAGCTCACCTCCTCCGATCTACCTCTAACTGGCATGGACACGGTCCTTTGCTAGTTAAATAGGCGGATCCAGCCGTTGGCCAATCACGGTGGCCGCCTCTTGTGCGAATACACGGGTGCCAACGACCCAATGCGGACATCCATCAAGGATTGGTCTCCAAGGGATCTTCGACGGCGTGCAAACCAGTTGGTCGCATCCCGCGACCAATACGAAGCGAGTCGGCCGACAATCCGGCTCCCAAGGTATCTTTTCCGTCATTTAGGTATAGTTTTAACATTATTTCTCGGATTTTCCTGCTTCTGACTCTGATTTGTTTTTTCGATAGTTCGCTGAACTTCCAGACTTGGAGTTAGCCTCCGAAGCTGAGCTGGATGCCTTGCGTACTGCCACTATAGGTGGGCGCAAGCGCAAGAAGATTTCTTCCTCTGAGGAAGTTATCGACCTTGACGGAATCCCCGTCGCCACTTCTAGGTTCTTTCTTCTGGGTTCTTTTCTTTCATGGGAATTTTTCTTCCGTCTTCGGAGTTTTAACTTTTCCGGGTTTTTTGTTTTCAGCCTGCCTCCCTCCAGCCTAAAGCCGAAGAAGCTGAAGAAACACAAAGTTGTTTCCAGCCGAGGCAGCCAACCTTCTCCCGTCATCGCCCCGGATACACCGTCCACGATGGCAGAAGAGCACGCTGCAGCCCCCAACACCAAGCCACTAGAGCCCAGCCAGCCCGTTGTGTCGAACACGGACACGAGGGAAAGGGCGGCTCCAGAGGTGGGAAAACCTTCTCGGACATTTGACGAGGAGATTCCCACTTTTGACAAGGAATTCAAGATTATCAATGACGGACTAAGCACGACCGGAACCCTTTTTGCGGAATACGCAAAAGGGTTCAATGAAAACTTGGCAGGTTTGCAACGAATGAGCCAGGTATGTAACTCTAGCCCCCAAGCATTAAACCAAATGTACGATTTTTTGCTTTGATGCTTTTTGTAATCATTCTTTTTCTTACTATGTTTCAGCAAACCGCCGAAGCCATTAACATGGAAGTTTCAACAAACTCTCCATCAAGAATAAAGAGGTTATAAATCTTCTTTCTATTCTTGAGGAGAGAGAGACGGAGCTGGCATCGTCTCAGCTCGCTTTGTCGGAAACAGCAGGTAAACATTTTTCCTCAGAAACTTTCGATTCAACTTTTTTGTCTAAGTACTTATTCCGAAAACTTTCTAAACTCGGAATTTTCCTTGCTTTCCAGCTGCTTTGGCTAAGGCCAAGCAAATAGCTGAAGATGCCGGCAATGCCGAGAATCTCCGAAAGGAGAATTTGGATCTTCACAAGGATCTTGTGAAGACTCGAAAAGAGTTGGAAGCCAGCAATCTGGCCCTTGGAGTTGCTAATTCCAAGGCTTCCGAACAGGCGGAGAAGGACAAATCCACCATTCAGGATTTGGAAAACGCCCTAAACCTTCGCCTGGAGGAAATCTCCGAGATTGACAAGCTTATCGGTAAGTTACTGATACTTTTACCATTTTTCCATGTCTTGCTTTCCTTCTCTGTTTTTCACCTAACCCTTTTGGTTGTTTTGTTGGAAAAACAGGAGATACCCCAGATGGCACTCGGCTTGAAGGGATCCGAGCCTTTGGGAAGACATGGACTTCGATCAGAGCTGCTGGAATGCAGCTGGTCAATAAGTTCCTTCCCGCCAGGACTGGGGAGTTCTCGGAAGTTGAAAAACTTCCGGGTGCCATCATGGAGGTGGCGGAGTCCAGGGAGTCCATCCTGCGTTCCGCTGCACGGGGTGGTGCGCGCATGGCACTCGGCCTTATGCGTATGCACTACCCTGGTGCTAAATCTTGGCGCGTGGCGTCCGGTGTCCCTCAAGGATACACGGATACTCAGCGAAATACCATCTTTGATGAAATCAAAGGCCACGCCACCCAGATTGCCTCCATGGTAAATATCTCCGTCAATTATCCAGAAGAGGAGATCCCTCCAATCCCCGAGGAAGACAGCAGCGAGGAGGAGTCGGATGCTTGAAGGGCTACCTTGAATCTAGATAGCGAAAGTAGACAATAGGAGCATTACTGTTCTTTCAATGTAATCCAAAATGTAATGTTTCTATTTGTATGAATGAAAACTCCGCCTTTTGCAATCTTAATTATGAAATTCTTTGCAAAGTTTTCGGATTTTATTATTCCTTTATCTTCTAAGTTCTCTGGCACATGTGTTTTGACTGTCCTTAGTGTTTGAAATGGCTCGATAGCATTATGAATCGTCATGTCGAGTAACTGGGTATAACCAATCAGTTGAAACTCGGAAACATGGATCATACTAAAGGCATTTTTACTAACTAGCTCCAGTGACCCAACATATAAGCAATAAGAAAATGCTTAGAGAAGCAAGGAATTTTTTAAATGAAACTTGGGCACGCAGGCAATTCAAGTTTCCTTTAGCCGTTAGTACTTAGTAGGCTGAAAAATCATTCAGTTTCTTAACGCCGAGTACGCAGGCACAATTCGGGTTAGCATTGAGTATTTTGTAAGATCATTGGGAAATAGATAAGGTGGAATCATGCTTTGTACTATAGTGAACTAGTAAAAACATGGATATCAGAATTCCGACAACTTTATTTCATGATCTCAAAAGATGTTTACATAGAAATTGAACTAAGTACGGAAGAGACATAACTGCTAGATATTCCAATGCTTTCACTATCCACTTGACTTTGTCGGATTTCTTCAACAACTTGTAGAGTGCTAGGGCTTTATCCCCCAGCCGACTAATAAATCTGCTGACGGCAGCGGCGGAACCCGTCAATCTTTGGACATCTTTTACGCACGTAGGCTTCGAGATGTTCAAGATGGCTTTTATCTTTTCCGGGTTAACTTCTATTCCTCTGTGAGAAACGATAAAACCCAGAAGTTTTCCTGAGAGAACCCCGAATACACACTTAGATGGATTTAACTTCATCTTGTAAGTGCGCAAGTTTTCGAAAGTTTCTCGCAGATCCTCAAGGAGTGTATCTTTTTCCTTGGTTACGACAGCAATGTCGTCCACATAAACATGGACGTTTTTGCCAATCTGACTATGCAAACAACGTTGCATGCAACGCTGGTAGGTTGCACCTGCGTTCTTCAGGCCAAATGGCATGGTTACGTAATAATACGTCCCGTACGGGGTTATGAAAGAAGTCTTAATTTGATCTTCCTTTTTCATGCGTATTTGGTGGTACCCGGAGTATGCATCCAAAAAGCACAAAAGCTCAGAGCCTGCAGTGGCATCTATTATTTGATCGATTCGCGGTAACGCAAACCTATCTTTTGGACACAATTTGTTCAAGCCTGTGTAATCTATACACATTCTAAGAGCAGTAGTGTCTTTCTTCGGTACTAATACCGGATTTGCGGACCATTCAGTGTGGATTACTTCCTGGATGAAATCTGCTGCTAAAAGCCGGATAATTTCCTTGCCAATAGCCTTCCGTCTTCTTCCGTCGAATCGACGGAGACCTTGTTTGACGGGTTTTGATCCTGGAATTACCTTGAGTTGGTGCTCAGCAAGTTCCCTGGGTACGCCTGGCATGTCAGCTGGACACCAGGCAAAAATATCCCAGTTCTCACGGAGGAACTTGATGAGCTCGCCTTCCTATTTGTCGGTCATCCCAGTCCCTACAACGACGAATTTTGTCGGATCTTTGGGATCTAGGATTACCTGTCTTGTATTCTCGGACGCCTTGAAGCTGTCTGTTGGCTTCCGGGTTTCTTTTCCTGCCGGCATTTCTGTCGGCGATACCTCCTTGGCTAATTCCTTCAGTTCTTCCTTTGCTATGACTCTCTGAGCGCAAAGGGCGTTTTCTTTCTCCAACTCATTTGTTAGCTTAAAATCACCAGCTATGGTGATTACTCCTCCTTTGGGTCCTGGCATCTTCAGCTTGTTATAAATATAACAGGATCTTGCCATGAATTTGGCGAAATCTGGACGTCCGAGTATTGCGTGATACACGCTTTCGAACGGCACTACTTCGAAGGATACTTTTTCCTGCCGGAAGTGATCTTTATCTCCGAAGGTGACATCTAGGGAAATTTCTCCTAGGGATCGTGCTTGTCTGCCAGGAACAATGCCGTGGAAGCGTATGTTGCTGTAATTGAGCTGGGACTCGGAAATCTTCAGATGCTTCAGTGTATCCAAGTACATTATGTTAATGCTGGATCCTCCATCCATCAGCACTCTTCTTAGCCTAGTGTTCTGGACAATAGTGCTTACGACAAGAGCTTGTGTGCCGGGTTCAGGGATATTCCCGGGATGATCAGACTGATCCCAGGTAATTGGTGTGTTGGAGTACTTCAAGAATTTCGGGGTTGCCGGAACAACCGCGTTTATTTCTCGAAGTGTTCTTTTGGCCACCTTTGCTGACGGAGTTGCCAGGAATGTTAGCATTGCTTCTCCATCAACTCTCGGAAATTTGGGTTCGCCCTTTCGCTGCTGTTCCTGGATTTTTTCATCAGTGTCCGAGTCACTGTCTTCTTTTTCAGCTTCTGGCTTTTGTTTGGTGGGTTTCCTTTTGGAACCCTTCCCCTTATTTCCGGATCCTGCACTGCCTTTCATGTGCTTATTCAGCCGGCATTGTGCGTTTGTATGGGTGGGTTTCCCAAATTGTGAATGGTGGACACAAGGTTCCGACTTAATCCTCTCCCACTCCTCTGGAGTGTAATTGATTGGATCTGGTCTGCGTCCTTTCCACTTATTCCCTTTTTCACTTCCAAAGGCTATGTTGACCTCTTTGGGTTTTGTCGTTGTTTCTGGAGTTCCTTTTTTGTCAGAACGAGGGGTTTTCTTAGCAAGTATCAGTGATTCGATATTACCCCCTCTTGCTCTGATGTCGTCTTCGGCTGCAGCATGTTCGTTGGCGGTTGTAAGCATAGATCCGAGATCTTTGTGCTGTTTGGAACCAACCATGAACGGTACAAGTCCGGGTTTTAGGCCATTGACGAAAGCATGCATTGCTTGTACGTCAGTTACTCCAGAACAACTATTCTTCATTGCCGTCCATCTGGAGATGAAATCCACGTATGGTTCATCCTCGAATTGGGTGCAACGGTTCAGCTGGTTGATGCTGTTCGAGCGTTTGTATGTGTCGAGACATCGTAGTAGTTTTCATAGACTGGGGTGCCATGAGACTACGGTAGAGACGTGGGGTAACGAGATAGCGTAGTAACACAGAACACGGGATTTTACCCAGGTTCGGTACGTCGCGACAGTACGGCGTACCTACTCCTGCACTTCTCTCTAATTGGGACTAAAGCCCGTATAACAGAGTTACAGTGTGAGGGAATAGATCTAGCTACTCGGCGAGGATGAACTTCTCGGTGAGTTGCACAGAGCTTTAGCTGATGAAACTTGAACCTAGAACCTTGGAACTTATGTCTATCTATCTCCCGTCCGGCTTTATATAATAGCCGGATTAGGGCTTACAGAGTAGGAAACCTAGAAGACTACGTTTAACTTGTAACTTGGAAAGTAAGGAATCCGTCTTCTCCTCCAAGCCAGATCACGTGGGCCGTGATCCGGGTTCTTCTAGAATCCGGCTTCTGCGCGTCGGACTACTGGGCCGCCCAATGGACCTAAGCCCATTACCATGTAGGCCACCCTGGTAATCCGGCTCTTTTGTCTACCATCTTCTATACCCCTATTCAGTATATATCCGACAGTAGCCCCCAGGAAGGATCAAAACTCTGAAACTCCGCCTTTCGTCAAATATATTTTGTCCGGGGAAACTTGATTCAGCAGTCTTGATTCTTTCTTCTTTCCTTTTGAAGGAGATGGTAACACAAAACTCGGAACTATGAAAATCCGGCTTTTCTTCTCGCGATCCTTCGCGGAAAAGGAACTTATGACATCAGCGCTTTAATCATGCTGACGCAAGCGCCGCTTGGTTTCACGCGGGAAACCCTGCAACGTATCTCTGACAGATTCTCACGGGAAACGAGGAGATAGCCATCATTCCTCTGTCGTTCCGTTTCCCGGATTTTCCGGTGGTTGACACGCGTCAAACATCCAACGTTCGAAAGAGCCGTTGGCACGTATCTAGAGGTTTTCAGGCTATAAATAGCCGTCCTCTTCGTCATCGGAAATCTTTCCTCACTCCATCACTGCCCACGCCATTGACGCAACCGTGAGCTCGAGAGCAAGACCTTGCCCCGACGAACTCTTCGCACGCCGGAGCGCTCACTCGCCACCGAAGAAGATGGCCTCTCCGTCGTCCTCACCGGCTCGCGCCTCCATCGACGAACTTTTGGGCGACCTAGATCCACAGCTAGGGTCGCCCAAGCACGCCGGCGGCGAGCCGGAAAAGACCACGGCATCCGCGTCGGGCGGAGGAAACGCTTCCGCCGCCGCGGACGTCGCGGGCCCAAGCGCCACAACAACTCCGTCGTTTGCTTCAGAACCAGCGAGGGTCAAGATTCACTCCCGTGGTACTGAGCGCTTCTCCACCGGAGCTGAAGAAGCAGAATTTGTCGGAAATTGGAATCAGAGTAATACTTCACTCGTCCTCCTTCGTCGGATGTCAAGGGATAGATTAATAGTTAAAGGCAAATGGCGGATCTCGAAGGATGAGCCAGAGCCCAAGCCAAAGGAAGGAGAACGTGTCCTCCTTACCTCTCATATCACGAGAGGTATGGGTTTTCCCCCTTCCGCCTTTTTCCTAGACGTCCTCAACTTTTATGGTGTTCAACCACATAATATCTCTCCAAATTCCATCCTTCAATTAGCTAGTTTCCAAGCTCTTTTTGAAGGGTATCTTGGAATAACTCCCAATTTAGACTTCTGGCATTATTGTTTTGAGGTAAAACATAACATTACAAATGGTGTTTCGCCCATCTGCGGGACCGTATCTTTTACCCTCAGAAACTTTAGGGAAGAATGGTATCCAAAGATAAGAATGCCAAAACCTGACCAATCTTGGCTAGGTTCTTTCTTTTATCACCAAGACATTCCGTTCCCCCGCAGAGAAACCGGAATTCCTCCCTTTGTTAATTCTGCCGCTACTCCTCTCGAGAGTTGGACATTTGCAGTAACAGAGGATTTGCCTGAAAACCTGATGAAAATAAAGCGGCGCATTGCCAAACTTTCTTCTTCTCAACCACCTTTGGTTTGGAAGGATATCGTTTTATGCTGGTTTGGACGTCGCGTACAACCTTTATCCCTTTGTTCCCGACTTCTTTGCGAGTACATGGGACCGGAAGATAGCATGAGAGGAACAGATAGGTCCTTTAGCAAGAAGGATTTTATAGAACGCCTTCATCAGATAGTTGCCGCCGATAGCCAGATTGAGGAAAGTCTAGCCATTTATCATGCGGAAAATCTGGTTCCTAAGGTACTTTCCTTCCCTTGTTTCTGAGTTTCCTCAGATTATCTTCTCTCTTCATTTTTTAACATACTGTTAATTCTTTCCTAGTTTGACGAACTTGGAGAAAATGATCTTGCTTCTGATGCTGAAATCAGCAAATTACATGCCGAGTTTTACAACAACCAAAAGCGCAAGAGGCAAACTACTATCAAAGAAGAATTTCCTTCTGCAGCTACGGGTAAAAGGGGGAGAACGAATACGCCAATGGGCGGAAATTTTCGATCACCTGCTGGAAACGAATCCATTCCTACTCCGGATGATATCCGGGTGAAAGAAGAGCCTTTCGACGACCTCGGATATATTCGTCCGGAAGCTAAGAAATTTTTTGCTCCTGCGCCTCTTGTTCGCCCCTGGCCACAAAATGGATTAGTTATCCGCAATAATATCGCATTCTCGCCCCGTCAGGTCATACACGATGGCCTTCATCATGTTGGAATTCTTTTCATGGAATATGCCAGGGAATTCAAGGAGACCTTGGCTGACTTGCGGGAAATGAGCCAGGTAATACTTCTAGCCCCCAAGCATTAAGTTGAAACCCTAAATTCTTCTTAATGCTTCTTTGTATGCTTGTTCAAACTTAAGCATCTGGCTTTCATTTCCATGTTTCAGCATTCCGCAGATGCCATAAACTTGGAAGTTTTGAAAAAACTTAGCCTCAAAAGCAGAGAAGTAAAAACACTTCAATCTGTTATTGAGTCAAAAAGCAACGAACTGGCGTCGTCTCAAAGGCAATTATCAAAAGCCACCGGTATTTTACTTCGTGTTTATTGATTTTTGCTGGAAAATCATTGCTAGATCTTGCCGTAATGTCGGATTATTTTGTCCCTGCTTTTCAGCTGCTTTAACCAAAGCCAAGAAGCACACAGCAAACGCTGCTTATTTTTCTCAACTTCGTGAAGAAAACTCCAACCTTCAAAGAGAACTTTCAAAAGTTCGAGAAGAACTGGAAGCCAGTAATCTAGCCCTTGGGATTGCGCAATCCAAGGCTTCTTTGCAGGCAGCAGAGGATAAATCTATTATCAATGATTTAGAAAGTATGCTATTCCCTCGTATGAAAGAGGGCGATGAAATTGACGCGGTTCTTGGTAAGTTGACTTCTTTTACCAATACTTTCATGTCATATTTCTTGTATTCTCTAATCTTTGCTTTTGTCAAAAAAGCAGGAAATTTTCCAGGAATTTCTCAAAATGAAAAGATCCGGGCCTTTGGGAAGATATGGAATTCAATCAGAAATGCAGGAATGCATTTAATTAATAAATTCCTGCCCACAAGTAGTATACAATCTTCAGAAGTTTACCGACTTCCGGATGGCATCATGGAGGTAGCAAATTCGAAGGAATCTTTCCTTCGCTCTGCTGCACGAGGTGGTGCGCGAATGGCACTTGGCCTCATGCGCTTACACTACCCTGATGCAAAATCCTGGCGTGTAGCATCCGGTATTCCTCAAGAATGTACAGAAGCACAAATGAATGCGATCTTTAATGAAGTTGAAGGCCACGCCACTCAGATTGCCTCCATGGTGAATATCTCCATTACTTATCCGGAAGAAGAAGTGCCCGCAGCCCCCGAGAATGATAGCAGTGATGAAGACTCAGAAGTTTAAGGGAGCGCACTTGACCTGGATGATGGATGTGTATAGTAGCTTTTTTACAATGTAATTCATATTGTAATGCTTCTATGTCATTTGTCGGAACAAGAACTCCGCCTTTTGCAATTTCAAGCTTCTTGCAAAGTTTTTCCGGGTTTGGCTGTTCCTTTATCTTCTAAGTAATCTGGCATCTGTGTTTTAACTGCTCTAGTGTTTAAAAATGGCTCAATTAGCAATATGTATCGTCATGTTGAGTAACTGGGGACGAACCAAACAGTTTTAAAAACTCAGAAACATGGATTATGCTAGAAGCATTTTTACTGACTAGTTTCAGTAACCCAACACATACACAATCAGATAAAACTTAGAGAAAACAAGGAACTGTTCTGAAACTTGGGCACGCAGGCACAATCCAAGTTTCCTTTAACCTTTAACAGGCCGAATCATTCAACTTTTAAACACCGAGCACGCAGGCACAATTCGGGTCAACATTGAGTATTTGTAAGATCATTGGGAAATAGATAAAGCGGAAATATTTTGTACTTATAATGAATATGAATTCCGACAACTTTATTTCATGATGTCAAAGATGTTTACATAGAAATTGAACTAAGTATAGAAGGGACGTAATTGCTGGATACTCCAAGGCCTATTTGTCTCTCCTAGTTCATCATCTACTTTTCTCTTTCTTTTGCGATTCGGCTTCTCGGGGTCGTCCTCCGTATCTCGAATGTCAACAAGATAGTATGATCCATTCTTCATGGCTTTACTGATGACAAATGGTCCTTCCCATACTGGGGCTAATTTGTGCTTCCTTTTCTGCACCAATCTCAGCACTAAGTCACCTTCTTTAAAAGAACGATGCCTGATTTTCCGACTGTGATAACGTCGTAAACCTTGCTGGTAGATGGCGGATCTTTGAAGTACAAGTTCTCGTTCCTCTTCTAAGAGATCGACGGCATCCTGTCGTGCTTCCTCGGCATCCGAGTCGTCAAAATTCTGCACTCTCGGGCTATCATGGATCATATCCGTTGGAAGAATAGCTTCCGCACCATAAACCAGGAAAAACGGGGTTTGCTCGGTTGACCTATTTGGCGTCGTTCGAATACTCCACAACACGGAAGGTAGCTCTTCTACCCATGCTCCAGCTGCTCTATGGAGAAGAGTTTCGAGTCTTGGGCGTATTCCTTGCAGGATTGAACTGTTCATTCTTTCAACCTGTCCATTAGATTGCGGGTGTGCCACAGATGCAAGATCTAAGCGAATTCCCGTTTGTTGGCAGTATTTTGCCAACTCTCCAATGGAGAAATTTGTCCCGTTATCAGTTATTATGCTGTGTGGGACGCCATACCTCATTACTAAATCAATAATGAAATTTCTGGCAGTTGCGCCGTCCAGCTTTTTGATGGGTTTAGCCTCCACCCATTTTGTGTACTTATCTACCGCTACGAGTAGATGTGTAAGTCCACCTCTTGCAGTTTTGAACGGTCCCATCATATCTAGCCCCCAGACCGCAAACGGCCATGTGATAGGGATAGTTTTAAGTGCTTGGGCCGGCAAATTGGTCTGCTTGGCGTAATATTGGCATCCTTCGCACGTATTCACTATGCGTTCGGCGTCTGTCTTGGCTGTTAGCCAGAAAAACCCCGCCCGGAATGCTTTTTTGACTATGCTTTTTGATTGAGCATGATGTCCGCAATCGCCGGCATGGATTTCTTCCAGTATTTCTCTTCCTTCTTCTGGTGAAATACACCGTTGAAAAATTCCGGAAGTACTGCGTTTATACAAGTGGTCGTTGATCACCACGTATCCTTTGCATCGACGCTGTATTTGCCTTTGCAAGACCTCGTCTGCTCCTTCCGGGTACTTCTGATTGACTAAGAAGTTTAAGTACGGGATTGTCCAATCCGGTTTAACGAGCATGACTTCAATTGTTTCAGATGCTAGAGGGTAATCAACGTCTCCACCTTTTATGGACGGTTCATGCAAATGCTGGACGAATACCCCTGGTGGTAAAGTTTTTACTCTCTCTGATCCCATGCGGGCTAACGCATCCGCGTTCCAATTTTCCTCCCTTTTATGTGAAGGACTTCGAACCCGAAGAAGCAGATGGCAAACTCATCCACCGTTCTCCGATATTCGGCCATTATAGGGCTTTTCGCGTCCCAGGTTTGGTTGAGCTGATGCTGTACCAAATCCGAGTCTCCATGGCACAAGATGCGTTTTACCCCTATTTCTTTTGCAATATGCAAGCCATGAAGCAAAGCTTCGTATTCTGCCACATTATTACTTGCGTTGAAGTGTATTTGCAATACATACTCCATTGTGTCTCCCTTGGGAGATTTTAGAACTACGCCGGCTCCAGCTCCTTCCTTCATCTTGGATCCATCAAAGTGCATGATCCAGTACTCGGATTCTGGCATCGGTGTATTTTCCATTGCTTCTGTCCAGTCGGCGACGAAATCTGCCAAAACCTAGGATTTTATTGCCGTCCTTGGCTGGTACTTAATGTCGAAAGCTGCCAGCTCGATGCCCCATTTAGCTACTCGGCCGGTTGCCTCCGCATTGTTTATAATATCCCCTAGTGGTGCTTTACATACCACTGTTATGGAATGTCCTTGGAAGTAATGGCGCAGCTTTCTGGATGCAAAAAATACGCCATATGCCAGTTTCTGATAGTGCGGGTATCTTTGTTTGGATTCGGAGAAAACTTCGCTTGTGTAGTATACCGGATGTTGATCTGGTATGCTTTGCTCTTCTTTTGTCCGTTCCACAACGATTACCGCGCTAATAACCCGATTAGTAGCCGTAAGGTATAGTAACATGGGTTCTTCGTCTTTGGGAGATGCCAAGATGGGAGCGTTCATCAAGGTTTCTTTTAACTGGGCCAACGCTGCATCGGCCTCTTCTGTCCATTCGAACTTGTCGGATTTCTTCAACAGTTTGTAGAGTGGTAAGGCTTTATCCCCCAGCCGACTAATAAATCTGCTGACGGCTGCAGCGGAACCCGTCAATCTTTGGACATCTTTCACGCACGTAGGTTTTGAGATATTCAAGATTGCCTTGATCTTTTCCGGGTTGACTTCTATTCCTCTGTGAGAAACGATGAAACCCAGAAGTTTTCCTGAGGGAACCCCGAATACGCACTTAGATGGATTCAACTTCATCTTGTAAGTGCGCAAGTTTTCGAAGGTTTCTCGCAAATCCTCAAGGAGTGTATCTTTTGCCTTGGTTACGACAGCGATATCGTCCACGTAAACATGGACATTTCTGCCAATTTGACTATGCAAACAGCGTTGCATGCAACGCTGGTAGGTTGCACCTGCGTTCTTCAGGCCAAAAGGCATGGTTACGTAGTAATACGTCCCGTACGGGGTTATAAAAGAAGTCTTGATTTTATCTTCCTTTTTCATGCGTATTTGGTGGTACCCAGAGTATGCATCCAAAAAGCATAAAAGCTCAGAGCCTGCAGTGGCGTCTATTATTTGATCGATTCGCGGTAACGCAAACCTATCTTTCGGACACAACTTGTTCAATCCTGTGTAATCTATACACATTCTAAGAGCAGTGGTGTCTTTCTTCGGCACTAATACCGGATTTGCGGACCAATCAGTATGGATTACTTCCTTGATAAAATCCGCTGCTAAAAGCCGGATAATTTCCTTGCCAATAGCCTTCCGTCTTCTTCCGTCAAATCGACGGAGACCTTGTTTGACGGGTTTTGATCCGGGAATAACCTTGAGTTGGTGCTCAGCAAGTTCCCTGGGTACGCCTGGTATGTCAGCTGGACACCAGGCAAAAATATCCCAGTTCTCACGGAGGAACTTGATGAGCTCGCCTTCCTATTTGTCGGTCATCCCAGTCCCTACAACGACGAATTTTGTCGGATCTTTGGGATCTAGGATTACCTGTCTTGTATTCTCGGACGCCTTAAAGCTATCTGTTGGCTTCCGAGTTTCTTTTCCTGCCGGCATTTCTTTCGGCGATACCTCCTTGGCTAACTCCTTCAGTTCTTCCTGAGCTATAACTCTTTGAGCGCAAAGGGCGTTTTGCTTCTCCAACTCGTTTGCCAGTTTGAAATCACCGGCAATGGTGATTACTCCTCCTTTGGGTCCTGGCATCTTCAGCTTGTTGTAGATATAGCAAGATCTTGCCATAAATTTGGCGAAAGCCGGACGTCCGAGTATTGCGTGATACACGCTCTCGAACGGCACAACTTCGAAGGATACTTTTTCCTGCCGGAAGTGATCTTTATCTCCGAAGGTGACATCTAGGGAAATTTCTCCTAGGGATCGTGCTTGCCTGCCAGGAACAATGCCATGGAAGCGTATATTGCTGTAATTGAGCTGGGACTCGGAGATCTTCAAGTGCTTGAGTGTATCCAGGTACATTATGTTGATGCTGGATCCTCCGTCCATCAGCACTCTTCTTAGCCTAGTGTTTTGAACAATAGGGCTTACAACAAGAGCTTGTGTGCCGGGTTCAGGGATATTTCCGGGATGATCTGACTGATCCCAGATTATCGGTGTGTTGGAATACTTCAAGAATTTTGGGGTTGCAGGAACAACCGCGTTTATTTCTCGAAGTGTCCTTTTGGCCACCTTTGCTGACGGGGTTGCTAGGAAAGTTAACATTGCTTCTCCATCAACTCTCGGAAATTTGGGTTCGCCTTTTCGCTGCTGTTCCTGGATTTTGTCATCAGTGTCAGATTCACTGTCTTCTTTTTCAGCTTCTGGCTTTTGTTTGGCAGGTTTCCTCTTGGAACCCTTCCCTTTATTTCCGGATCCTGCATTGCCTTTCATATGCTTGTTTAGCCGGCATTGCGCGTTTGTGTGGGTTGGTTTCCCAAACTGAGAGTGGTGGACGCAGGGTTCCGACTTAATTCTCTCCCATTCTTCGGGAGTGTAATTGATTGGATCCGGACTGCGGCCTTTCCACTTGTTCACCTTTTCTCCTCCAAAGGCTATGTTGACCTCCTTGGGCTTTGTTGTTGACTCCGGAGTTCCTTTTTTATCAGAACGAGGTGTTTTCTTGGCCAGTATCAGTGACTCAATATTGCCTCCTCTTGCTCTGATATCGTCTTCGGCTGCAGCATGCTCATTAGCGGTTGTAAGCATAGATCCGAGATCTTTGTGCTTTTTAGAACCAACCATGAACGGTACAAGTCCGGGTTTTAGGCCATTGACGAAAGCATGCATTGCTTGTACGTCAGTTACTCCAGAGCAACTATTCTTCATTGCAGTCCATCTGGAGATGAAATCCACGTATGGTTCGTCTTCAAATTGGGTGCAACGGTTCAGCTGGTTGATGCTATTTGGGCGTTTGTATGTTCCCCGAAAGTGCTGAGTAAATACCCTCGCCATATCATCCCAACTGTCTACCGTTCTTGATGGTAAACCATTAATCCAATCTCTGGCTCCGTCTAGCAACATTAGGGGAAGAAACTTGACAGCTTCCAGGTCTGTCCCGTTGTTGATTTGGACGGCTGTGTAATAATCTGAAAGCCAGGTATCCGGGTTTGTACTGCCGGTATATTTTTGGTAGGTTGGACCAACTTTGGCGAAGCCAGAATGTAGGGTTATCCTTCGGATCCTGTCAGTAAAACACTTAGGACCAAAGTATAGATCATCCTTTTCTGCTCTATCAATATGTGCAGAATATCTCCGGGCTGAATGGACAGAAGGGGATCTGCTCCTTTCTTTTCCATTGTTGCGCGGACGCGCTTTTCCGGGGTTATCTCTATCTCTTCCGTTGTCACGCCCCCTGGGATTAGGTGGAGTCCTGCTCCTGTACCTTTCCTTATCCTTAGGCGGTGTCCGAGATCTTTCACGTCTGTGAGGTGTATCGTATCTTCCAGCTTTTTCAGCTGGGTTTCTCGGAGGTGGCATTATTTTGCCGTCATTCCGGTGTTTGTCTTCCCGATCGTGTGGTTTATATCCATCTTTCGGGAGATGAGGTCCGGTTCTAGACGCTGCGTCCCGGTTGTCGGGGTTTTTCTTGTCTTTTCTCGGATCCTCTTTTTTATCCGAATCTCCGGGTTCTTCCGGTCCAGGTGCTCCAGCAGCGCAAGTAACCGTTTTGCAGAGGGCGGAATTATCATGCAGCCTCCCTGATCGCTCTTGGCCTCGCTGTTGCTGCTGTAATGCTTTTCCTAGGAAAGCATACACCCCTTGGAGTTTTTCCCCGTTGGAGTACAGATCGTTGTTTAGGATGGCGAACGCTGCTTCCGCGTTTTCAGCTGCGGTTTTGTATATTGGTTCGCCCTTGGCATCTTTGCCGTTTAACTGCTTTTTCCAAGATGGGTTATAAAACCTTTCTTTTGGCGGCAGTTCTTCCGGTTTTGCGATTCCGGGTAACCTAGTAGGTTTTAAGGCAGATCTATGCTTTCTCTCGTACTCCTCTATTTCTTCCTTCATGACTTTGATGTCATTATGGGTTTGTTGGAGATGTTGCCGAGATCTAAGCAGATGTTGCTGTTGCCGTTGGAAAGCTTGTCTCCTGGCTTCCAGCATCTCAGGGGGTTCATTGGGTCCCACTGGAGTTTGTAATAGTTCTTGCTCTTCCAGTTCTGTCATTGGTGGAGCGGTGATTTCCTTAGATTTCTTTTCCGCGGGCTTTGTGCCACTAATATCTCCAACTTCCAGGTTTTCATCAGCGAGATCAGCTGACTTTTTCTTCCGGAGTTTGTACTGGAGCTTTTTAGAAGCACGGTGCTTTTTCTTGGAAGAAGGAGGTTTTTTGACAGGTTCATCCTCTGTCATCTCCTTGACATTAGGGAATATCGGAGAAGTTTCTCCGTCTTCTCTTTCTTCCACTGGCGGAGGGGTTTTAGGGCTTTCCTGGCTGTCGGCACCCGTTGTATCAGCTGGTTTTGCCATTAGTACTTCATGGAATCCCTCTTGAAAGGACTTAACTTTTCTTACGAAGGCATCATCGTCTTCGTCTTCGGAGTCGAAGTTATCCGATCCGGTTTCCGACTCCAATCTCGCCTCTATGGCGGCAAGCACGGACTCTGTTTCCGAGTTCATCGTCTGGTTGACGGATGTCGGATCTTCCGTCTCTGTGACGGGTATTGGTTCTTCCGTCTCTATGACGGGTAGGTTGTTATCTGCCTCTTGCACGGGATTTCCGTCATCCGTGTTTTCAGCGATTTCGGATTGCACCATGCCGATAAAGTGCGTATCACTGTTTTGTCGGCGATCTGAGCAAAATCCGGCATCATAGTCGTCTTCGACTGGGTATAGGGCAGGTGGGATAAATTTGCTTCCACCGCAAAACCCCATTGCCTCTGCAGTTAGTCCGATAAAGATGTTAGAAGATCCAATCGGTAACACGCAGGTACTTACCAGGTGGTTTTGCGCCGGTATATAGGATCCGTTGTCGAGGAAGCGCCCGACGTCGTCGTCGAATTCCAAGCTTCCGACAGTGATCGATCTTCCAATTCCGCCGAGTATCCCAGATCGGAATTTCACGCCTGACGTCGTTTGCCCCACGGTGGGCGCCAACTGACGAGACATCGTAGTAGTTTTCATAGACTGGGGTGCCATGAGACTACGGTAGAGACGTGGGGTAACGGGATAGCGTAGTAACACAGAACACGGGATTTTACCCAGGTTCGGTACGTCGCGACAGTACGGCGTACCTACTCCTGCACTTCTCTCTAATTGGGACTAAAGCCCGTATAACAGAGTTACAGTGTGAGGGAATAGATCTAGCTACTCGGCGAGGATGAACTTCTCGGCGAGTTGCACAGAGCTTTAGCTGATGAAACTTGAACCTAGAACCTTGGAACTTATGTCTATCTATCTCCCGTCCGGCTTTATATAATAGCCGGATTAGGGCTTACAGAGTAGGAAACCTAGAAGACTACGTTTAACTTGTAACTTGGAAAGTAAGGAATCCGTCTTCTCCTCCAAGCCAAATCACGTGGGCCGTGATCCGGGTTCTTCTAGAATCCGGCTTCTGCGCGTCGGACTACTGGGCCGCCCAATGGACCTAAGCCCATTACCATGTAGGCCACCCTGGTAATCCGGCTCTTTTTTCTACCATCTTCTATACCCCTATTCAGTATATATCCGACAGTATGTTCCCCGGAAATGCTAAGTAAATACTCGAGCCATATCATCCCAGCTATCGACAGTTCTTGATGGTAATCCATTGATCCAATCTCTGGCTCCATCCAGTAACATTAGGGGAAGAAACTTGACAGCTTCCAGGTCTGTCCCATTGTTGATCTGGACGGCTGTATAGTAGTCTGAGAGCCAGGTGTCCGGGTTTGTGCTGCCGGTGTATTTTTGGTAGGTTGGACCAACTTTGGCGAAGCCAGAATGCAGGGTTATCCTTCGGATCCTGTCAGTGAAACACTTAGGACCAAAGTATAGATCATCCTTTTCCGCTCTATCAATGTGTGCGGAATATCTTCCGGCTGAATGGACAGAAGGGGATCTACTCCTTTCTTTTCCATTGTTGCGCGGACGCGCTTTTCCGGGATTGTACCTATCTCTTCCATGATCACGTCCTTTTGGATTAGGCGGAGTCCTGCTCTTGTGCCTTTCTTTATCCTTAGGGGGTGTCCGGGATCTCTCACGTCTGTGAGGTGTATCGTATCTTCCGGCTTTCTCAGCTGGGTTTCTCGGAGGTGGCATTATTTTGCCGTCATTCCGGTATTTTTCTTCCCGATCGTGGGGTTTAAGTCCACCTTTCGGGGGATGGGATCCGGTTCGGGACGCTTCATCCCTATTGTCGGGGTTTTTCTTGTCTTTTCTCGGATCCTCTTTTTTATCCTTTGAATTGTCTGAATCTCCAGGTTCCTCTGGTCCAGGTGCTCCAGCGGCGCAAGTAGCTGTTTTGCATAGGGCGGAGTTATCCTGCAGTCTTCCTGGCCGCTCTTGGGCCCGCTGTTGTTGTTGCAATGCTTTTCCTAGGAAAGCATACACCCCTTGAAGTTTTTCACTGTTGGAGTACAGATCATTGTTCAGGATGGCGAATGCTGCTTCCGCGTTTTCTGCTGCGGTTTTATAAATTGGTTCGCCTCTGGCATCTTTGCCGTTTACCTGCTTTTGCCAAGATGGGTTGTGAAACTGTTGGATATATACCAAATAGGGGTATAGAAGATGGTAGACAAAGTGCCGGATTAGCAGGGTGGCCTAAGAGGTAGTGGGCTTAGGTCCATTAGGCGGCCCAGTAAACCGACGCACAGAAGCCGGATTCTAGAAGAACCCGGATCACGGCCCACGTGATCTGGCTTGGAGTAGAAGACGGATTCCTTGCTTTCCAAGTTACAAGTTACCGTAGTCTTCTAGGTTTCCTATTCTGTAAGCCCTAATCCGGCTATTATATAAAGCCGGACGGGAGATAGATAGATAACGAAGGAATAACAGAGAAGCTCTACGTCAACTCGCCGAGAAGCTCATCCTCATCGAGTAGCTTAGATCTAAAGCCTCACATTGTAACCCTGTTTACGGGCTTTAGTCCCAATTAGTGAGAAGTGCAGGAGTAGGCACGTCGTACTGTCGCGACGTACCGAACCTGGGTAAAATCCTGTGTTCTGTGTTACTACGCTATCCCGTTACCCCACGTCTCTACCGTAGTCTCATGGCACCCCCGTCTATGAAAACTACTACGATGTCTCGACAGTTAGCGCCCACCGTGGGGCAAACGACGTCAGGCGTGAGATTCCGATCTGGGATACTTGGCGGAATCGGAAGATCAATCACTGTCGGAAGCTTGGAGTTCGACAACGACGTCGGGCGCTTCCTCGACAACGGATCCTACATACCTGCGCAAAACCACCTGGTAAGTGCCTGCGTGCTACCGATAGGATCTGCTAACATCTTTATCGGGCTGACTGCAGAAGCAATGGGGTTTTGCGGTGGAAGCAAACTTATCCCACCCGCCCTATACCCAGTCGAAGATGACTATGATGCCGGATTCTGCTCAGATCGCCGACAAAAAAGTGATACACACTTTATCGGCATGGTGCAATCCGAAATCGCCGAAAACACGGATGACGGAAATCCCGTGCAAGAGGCAGACAACAACGCGCCCGTCATGGAGACGGAAGATCAAACACCCGTCACAGAGGCGGAAGATCCGACATCCGTCAACAAGACGATGAACTCGGAAGCAGAATCCGTGCTTGCCACCATTGAGGCGAGGTTGGAGTCGGAAACCGGATCAGATAACTTCGACTCCGAAGACGAAGATGACGACGCCTTCGTAAGAAAGGTTAAGTCCTTTCAAGAGGGATTCCATGAGGTTCTAATGGAGAAACCGGCTGATACCACGGACGCCGGCAGCCAGGAAAGCCCTAAAACCCCTCCGCCAGAGGAAGAGAGAGAAGACGGAGAAACTTCTCCGGTATTCCCCAGTGTCAAGGAGATGACAGAAGATGAACCTGTCAAAAAACATCCCTCTTCCAAGAAAAAGCACCGTGCTGCTAAAAAACTCCAATACAAAATCCGGAAGAAAAAATCAGCTGATCTCGCTGATGAAAACCTGGAAGTTGGAGATGTTAGCGGAACAAAGCCTGCGGAGAAGAAATCCAAAGAAATCACTGCTCCGCCAATGACGGAACAGGAAGAGCAAGAGCTATTGCAAACACCAGTGGGACCAGTTGAACCCCCTGAGATGCTGGAAGCCAGGAGACAAGCTTTCAAACGGCAACAGCAACATCTACTCAGATCTCGGCAACATCTCCAACAAACCCATAATGACATCAAGGTCATGAAGGAAGAAATAGAGGAGTACGAGAGAAAGAATAGATCCGCGTTAAAACCTACTAGGTTACCCGGAATCGCAAGACCGGAAGAACTGCCGCCAAAAGAAAGGTTTCATAACCCATCTTGGCAAAAGCAGGTAAACGGCAAAGATGCCAAGGGAGAACCAATATACAAGACCGCAGCAGAAAACGCGGAAGCAGCGTTCGCGATTCTTAACAACGATCTGTATTCCAACGGGGAAAAACTCCAAGGGGTGTATGCTTTCCTAGGAAAAGCATTGCAACAACAACAGCGCGCCCAAGAGCGATCAGGGAGGCTGCATGATAACTCCGCCCTATGCAAAACAGCTACTTGCGCTGCTGGAGCACCTGGACCGGAAGAACCCGAGGATTCAGACAACTCAAAAGATAAAAAAGAGGATCCGAGAAAAGACAAGAAAAACCCCGACAACCGGGATGCAGCGTCTAGGACCGGATCCCATCTCCCGAAAGATGGGCATAAACCCCATGATCGGGAAGACAAACACCGGAAGGACGGCAAAATAATGCCACCTCCGAGAAACCCAGCTGAGAAAGCTGGAAGATACGATATACCTCACAGGCGTGAGAGATCCCGGACTCCGCCTAAGGACAAAGAAAGGCACAGGAGTAGAACTCCGCCTAATCCAAAAGGGCGTGATCACGGAAGAGATAGAAACAATCCCGGCAAAGCGCGTTCGCGCAACAATGGAAGAGAAAGGAGTAGATCCCTTTCTGTTCATTCAGCTGGAAGATATTCTGCACACATTGACAGAGCAGAAAAAGATGATCTATACTTTGGTCCTAAGTGTTTTACTGACAGGATCCGAAGAATAACGCTGCATTCTGGCTTTGCCAAGGTCGGTCCAACATACCAGAAATACACCGGCAGCACAAACCCGGATACCTGGCTCTCGGATTACTATACAGCCGTCTAGATCAACAATGGGACAGACTTGGAAGCTGTCAAGTTTCTTCCCCTAATGCTGCTGGACGGAGCCAGAGATTGGATCAATGGATTACCATCAAGAACAGTCGACAGCTGGGATGATATGGCTAGAGTATTCACTCAGCATTTCCGGGGAACGTACAAACGCCCGAACAACATCAACCAGCTAAACCGTTGCACGCAATTTGAGGATGAACCATACGTGGATTTCATCTCCAGATGGACAGCAATGAAGAATAGTTGCTCTGGAGTAACTGACGTATAAGCAATGCATGCTTTCGTCAATGGCCTAAAACCCGGACTCGTACCATTCATGGTTGGTTCCAAAAAGCACAAGGATCTCGGATCTATGCTTACAACCGCCAATGAGCATGCTGAAGCTGAGGATGACATCAGAGCAAGAGGAGGCAATATTGAATCACTGATACTTGCCAAGAAAACCCCTCGTTCTGACAAAAAAGCCACTCCAGAAACAACGACGAAACCCAAAGAGGTCAACATAGCCTTTGGAGGAGAAAAGGGAAACAAGTGGAAAGGACGCAACCCAGATCCAATCAACTACACTCCAGAGGAGAGGGAAAGGATTAAGTCGGAACCTTGCATTCACCACTCGCAATTTGGGAAACCCACCCATACAAACGCGCAATGCCGGCTGAATAAGCACATGAAAGGCAGTGCAGGAGCCGGAAGTAAGGGGAACGGTTCCAAAAGGAAACCCGCCAAACAAAAGCCAGAAGCTGACAAAGAAGACAGTGAATCGGACACTGACGAAAAAATCCAGGAACAACAGCGTAAAGGCGAACCCAAGTTTCCGAGAGTTGATGGAGAAGCAATGCTAACTTTCTTAGCAACCCCGTCAGCAAAGGTGGCCAAAAGAACACTTTGAGAAATAAACGCGGTTGTTCCGGCAACCCCGAAATTCTTGAAGTACTCCAACACACCGATAATCTGGGATCAGTCTGATCATCCCGGAAATATCCCTGAACCCGGCACACAAGCTCTTGTTGTAAGCCCTATTGTTCAAAACACTAGGCTAAGAAGAGTGCTGATGGATGGAGGATCCAGCATTAATATAATGTACCTGGATACACTGAAGCATCTGAAGATTTCCGAGTCTCAGCTCAACTACAGCAACATACGCTTCCATGGTATTGTCCCTGGCAGGCAAGCACGATCCCTAGGAGAAATTTCCCTAGATGTCACCTTCGGAGATAAAGATCACTTCCGGCAGGAAAAAGTATCCTTCGAAGTAGTGCCGTTCGAAAGCGTGTATCACGCAATACTCGGACGTCCAGCTTTCGCCAAATTCATGGCAAGATCCTGTAATATTTATAACAAGCTGAAGATGCCAGGACCCAAAGGAGGAGTAATCACTATAGCTGGTGATTTCAAGCTGGCAAACGAGTTGGAGAAAGAAAACGCCCTTTGCGCTCAGAGAGTCATAGCAAAGGAAGAACTGAAGGAATTAGCCAAGGAGGTATCACCGTCAGAAATGCCGGCAGGAAAAGAAACTCGGAAGCCAACAGACAGCTTCAAGGCATCCGAGAATACAAGACAGGTAATCCTAGATCCCAGAGATCCGACAAAATTTGTCGTCGTAAGGACTGGGATGACTGACAAATAGGAAGACGAGCTCATCAAGTTCCTCCGTGAGAACTGGGATATTTTTGCCTGGTGTCCAGCTGACATGCCAGGTGTACCCAGGGAACTTGCTGAGCACCAACTCAAGGTTATTCCTGGATCAAAACCCGTCAAAGAAGGTCTCCGTCGATTTGACGGAAGAAGACGGAAGGCTATTGGCAAGGAAATTATCCGGCTTTTAGCAGCAGATTTCATCAAGGAGGTAATCCATACTGACTGGTCCGCAAATCCTGTATTAGTACCGAAGAAAGACACTACTGCTCTTAGAATGTGTATAGATTACACAGGCTTGAACAAATTGTGTCCGAAAGATAGGTTTGCATTACCGCGAATCGATCAAATAATAGATGCCACCGCAGGCTCTGAGCTTTTGTGCTTTTTGGATGCATACTCCGGGTACCACCAAATACGCATGAAAAAGGAAGATCAAATTAAGACTTCTTTTATAACCCCATACGGGACGTATTATTACGTAACCATGTCGTTTGGCCTGAAGAACGCAGGTGCAACCTACCAGCGTTGCATGCAACGTTGTTTGCATAGTCAGATTGGAAAAATGTCCATGTTTATGTGGACGACATTGCTGTCATAACCAAGGAAAAAGATACACTCCTTGAGGATTTGCGAGAAACTTTCGAAAACTTACGCACCTACAAGATGAAGTTGAATCCATCTAAGTGCGTATTCGGGGTTCCCTCAGGAAAACTTCTGGGTTTCATCGTTTCTCACAAAGGAATAGAAGTTAACCCGGAAAAGATCAAGGCAATCTTGAACATCACAAAACCTACCTGCGTCAAAGATGTCCAAAGATTGACGGGTTCCGCAGCTGCCGTTAGCAGATTTATTAGTCGGCTGGGGGCTAAAATCCTAACACTATACAAGTTGTTGAAGAAATCCGACAAAGTCAAGTGGATAGCAAAGCTTTGGAATACATAGCAGTTATGTCTCTTCTATACTTAGTCCAACATCTATGTAAACATCTTTTGAGATCATGAAATAAAGTTGTTGGATTTCTGGTATCCATGTTTTTTACAAGTTTATTATAGTAAAAGCATGTTTCCACCTTCTCTATTTCCCAATGATCTTACAAAATACTCAATGTTAACCCGAATTGTGCCTACGTACTCGGCGTTAAGAAACTGAATGTTTTTTCAGCCTGCTAACGGCTAAAGGAAACTTGAATTTCCTGCGTGCCCAAGTTTCGGTCAAAAAATTCCTTGCTTCTCTAAGCATTATCTGATTGCGTATGTGTTGGGTTACTGGAGCTAGTTAGTAAAATGCCTTTAGCATGGTCCATGTTTCCGAGTTGAAACTGATTGGTTATACCCAGTTACTCGGCATGACGATTCATATTGCTATTTGAGCCATTTCAAACACTAAGGACAGTTAAAACATATATGCCAGAGAACTTAGAAGATAAAGGAATGGTAACATCCGAAAAACCTTGCAAAAAATTTCATAATTAAAAATTGCAAAAGGCGGAATTTTTCATTCATACAAACAGAAGCATTACATTTTGGATTACATTGAAAGAACAATAATGCTCCTATTGTCTATTTTTACTATCCAGGTCAAAGGTAGCCCTTCAAGCATCTGATTCCTCCTCGCTGCTGTCGTCCTCGGGGATTGGAGGGATCTCCTCTTCTGGATAATTGACGGAAATATTTACCATGGAGGCAATCTGGGTGGCGTGGCCTTTGATTTCATCAAAGATGGTATTTCGCTGAGTGTCCGTGTATCCTTGAGGGACACCGGACGCCACGCGCCAAGATTTAGCACCGGGGTAGTGCATGCGCATAAGGCCGAGTGCCATGCGCGCACCACCCCGTGCAGCGGAACGCAGGATAGAATCCCTGGATTCCGCCACCTCCATGATAGCTCCCGGAAGTTTTTCAACCTCCGAGAACTCCCCAGTCCTTGCGGGAAGGAACTTGTTCACCAGCTGCATTCCAGCAGCACGGATAGAAGTCCACATCTTCCCAAAGGCCTGGATTCCTTCAAGCCGGGTACCATCTGGGGTATCTCCTGTTTTTTCCGACAAAACAATCAAAAGTGTTAGGGGAAAAACAGAGAAGAAAACAAGATATGGAAAAATAAAAAAGGTAACAGAAAATTACCGATAAGCTTGTCGATCTCAGAGATTTCCTCCAGGCGAAGATTCAGAGCATTTTCTAAATCCTGAATGGTGGATTTATCATTCTCCGCCTGCTCAGAAGCCTTGGAGTTGGCAACTCCAAGGGACAAGTTGCTGGCCTCCAGATCCCTTTGAGCCTTCACAAGATGCTTGTGAAGCTCCAAATTCTCTTTTCGGAGATTCTCGGCATTGCCGGCATCTTCAGCCATTTGCTTGGCCTTAGCCAAAGCAGCTGGAAAGCAAATAAAATTCCGAGTTTAGAAAATTTCTGGAATAAGTACTTAGATAAAAAAATTGAATCGCAAACCTCAGAGGAAAAATGTTTACCTGATGTTTCCGACAAAGCGAGCTGAGACGATGCCAGTTCCGTCTCTCTCTCCTCAAGAATAGAAAGAAGATTTCTAACCTCTTTATTCTTGATGGAGAGTTTGTTGAAAACTTCCATGTTAATAGTTTCGGCGGTTTGCTGGAACATAGCAAGGAAAAGAATGCTTACAAAAAGCATCAAAGCAAAACAGGCATGCAGTTTTGTTTAATGCTTGGGGGCTAGAGTTACATACCTGGCTCATTCGTTGCAAACCCGCCAAGTTTTCCTTGAACTCCTTTGCGTATTCCGCAAAAGCAGTTCCGGCCGCGCTTAGGCCGTCATTGATAATCTTGAAGTCCTTGTCAAAGGTGGGAATTTCTTCGTCGAAAGTCCGAGAAATTTTTTCCACCTCTGGAGCCGCCCTTTCCCTCGTGTCGGTGTCCGACACAACAGGCTGGCTGGGCTCTACCGGCTTGGTCGTGGGGGCTGCAGCGTGCTCTTCCGCCATCGTGGACGGTGTATCCGGAGCGACGGCGGGAGAAGGTTGACCGCCTCGGCTGGAAACAACTTTGTGTTTCTTGAGCTTCTTCGGCTTCAGGTTGGAGGGAGGCAGGCTAAAAAACAAAAAACCCGGAAAAGTTAAAACACGGAAGATGGATGAAAAGTTCCCATGAAGGAAAAGGAACCCAGAAGAAATAAACCTGGAAGTGGCGACGGGGATTCCGTCAAGGTCGATAATTTCCTCAGAGGAAGTAATCTTCTTGCGCTTGCGTCCACCTGTAGCAGCGGTGCGCAGCGCGTCCAGCTCAGCCTCGGAGGCCAATTCCGAATCTGGAAGATCCGCGAACTGTCGGACAAACAAATTGGAATCAGAAGCTAGAAAATCCGAGAAAGAATGAAATTATACCCAAATGACTAAAAAATTACCTTGGGAACCGGGTTGTCGGCCGTATACATTGGCCGACTCGCTTCGTATTGGTCGCGTGATGCGACCAACTGGTTGATGCGCCGTCGAAGCTCCTTTGCGGGCCAATCTTTGGTGGTTGTCCGCATGGGATCCTTGACTCCCGTGTATTCGCACAGGAGACGACCACTGTGGTTGGCCAATGGCTGAATTCGCCTAGTCAGCCAGCATAGGACCGTGTCCATGCCGGTTAGAGGCGGATCCAAGGAGGTGAGTTTGGCGATGCGCCGCTTGATCCTTAGTAGATCAGGCGGCAGGACTTGGACGGCTTCTGTTCCCCAATTCTCTTGGGGAACAGCAGCGGTGTTAGCGAAAGGTGGAACCCCGATGGCCTTTTTTGGAAAAGGCACATCGGGATGATAGAAGAAAGAACCCGTCCAAAATTTGACGGATTCTGATGTCTTGATCTTGGGGAACCAATCTTCCCTAAACCTCCGAAGAGTAAAGGAGATGGTCCCGCAAGTCGGGAGTGCGCCCACCGAGGAGTTCCGCTTAACCCCGAAACAATACATCCAGAAATCTAACCTAGGCTCTAAACCTAAATAACCCTCGAATAGGGCCTGGAACCCGGCCATATAAAGAATGGAGTTGGGTGGCAGGTTGTGGGGTTGGATGTTGTAGTGAGAAAGGACTTGGAGGAAAAAAGCGGAAGGAGGGAGCCCCATACCTCTCAGGAGGTGGGAAGAAAGAAGAACCCTTTCGCCGTCTCTCGGCGCTGGCTCGTTCTCGTCTTCAGGGAGCCGCCATTTACCTTGGAGGATCAGGCCCTCTTTCTCCAAGATTGGAAGAAGAGCCGGGGGAATGCTGCAGGCAATCCAGTTGCCTGCAGATTCCGCCTCTTCATCTGCTCCGGTGGCGGAGGCGGTGGCTGCTTCTGCGGCGGCGAGCTCGTCACCGACGAGCTGGATCTTCTCCTCCGCCGTTTCAGGAGCAAACGGCGGGGAAGCGGCGGAGCTCGCGCCCGCAACGTCCGCGGCGGCGGAAAGGTTTTCTCCGCCCGCCGCGGAGGCCGCGCTTTTCTCCGGCTCGTCGCCGGCGTGCTTGGGTGACCCAACTTGTGGATCCAGGTCGCTGATGAGGTCGTTGATGGCGGCGCGAGTAGGCGAAGACGGTGAGCTTGCCATTTCTGGGCGGCGCGGTTTGTTTCCGGTGCTTGGAGGTGAGGAGCGCTCGGGACTGTGCGTCGCTTGAGAGCTTGTGCGCGTCAATGGCGAGTGCGGTGAGAGTGCGGAAGGTTTTCGTTGAGGACGAGGATGGCTATTTGTAGCTAGAAATCCGTCAAGATACGCGCCAACGACTATTTTGACCGTTGGATGTTTGCCGCGTGTCACTCGCCGGAAAATCCGGGAAATGAAACGACAGGGTAATGATGGTTATCTCCTCGTTTCCCGCGAGAATCTGTCAGAGATATGTTTCTGGGTTTTCCGAGTAAATCTCAAACGTCGCTTACGTCAGCATGGTTAAGTGCGCTGACGTAAGAAGTTTCTTCTCCGCGAAGGATCGTGAGAGAAAAGCCGGATTTTCAGGATTCCGAGTTTCATGTCACCATCTTTTTCAAAGGAAGAATAAGAAGAATCAAGACTGCTGAATCAATATTTCTCGGACAAACTGCATTTTGCGAAAGACGAAGAATCAGAGTTTTGATCCTTCTTGGGGGCTACTGTCGGATATATACCAAATAGGGGTATAGAAGATGGTAGACAAAGTGCCGGATTACCAGGGTGGCCTAAGAGGTAGTGGGCTTAGGTCCATTAGGCGGCCCAGTAATCCGACGCACAGAAGCCGGATTCTAGAAAAACCCGGATCACGGCCCACGTGATCTGGCTTGGAGTAGAAGACGGATTCCTTGCTTTCCAAGTTACAAGTTACCGTAGTCTTCTAGGTTTCCTATTCTGTAAGCCCTAATCCGGCTATTATATAAAGCCGGACGGGAGATAGATAGATAACGAAGGAATAACAGAGAAGCTCTACGTCAACTCGCCGAGAAGCTCATCCTCGTCGAGTAGCTTAGATCTAAACCCTCACATTGTAACCCTGTTTACGGGCTTTAGTCCCAATTAGTGAGAAGTGCAGGAGTAGGCACGTCGTACTGTCGCGACGTACCGAACCTGGGTAAAATCCTGTGTTCTGTGTTACTACGCTATCCCGTTACCCCACGTCTCTACCGTAGTCTCATGGCACCCCCGTCTATGAAAACTACTACGATGTCTCGACAGAAACCTTTCTTTTGGCGGCAGTACTTCCGGTCTTACGATTCCGGGTAACCTTGTAGGTTTAATGCCAGATCTATTCTTTCTCTCGTACTCCTCTATTTCTTCCTTCATGAGCTTAATGTCATCCTGGGTTTTTTGGAGGTGTTGCCGAGATCTGAGTAGATGTTGCTGTTGCCTTTGGAAAGCTTGCCTCCTGGCTTCCAGCATCTCAGGGGGTTCATTTGCTCCCACTGGCTTTTGCAACAGCTCTTGCTCTTCCTGTTCCGTCATTGGCGGAACAAGGATTTCTTTGATTTTCTTCTCCGCAGTCTTTGTTCCGCTAGCATCTCCTACTTCCAGGTTTTCATCAGCTTGATCAGCTGATTTTTTCTTCTGGATTTTGTATTGGAGTTTCTTAGCAGCACGATGCTTTTTCTTGGAAGAGGGAGGCTTTTTGACAGGCTCATCCTCTGTCAATTCCTTGACATTGGGAAATACCGGAGAAGTTTCTCTGTCTTCTCTCTCTTCCTCTGGCGGAGGGGTTTTAGGGATTTCCTGGCTGCCGGCGTCCGTGGTATCAGCTGGTTTCGCCATTAGCACTTCATGGAATCCCTCTTGAAAAGATTTAACTTTCCTTTCGAAGGCGTCCGCGTCTTCGTCTTCGGAATCAAAATCCTCGGATCCGGTTTCCGACTCTAATCTTGCCTCAATGGCGGCTAGTACGGATTCTGCTTCCGAGTTCATCGTCTCGTTGACGGATGTCGGATCTTCCGCCTGTATGACGGGTGTCGGGTCTTCCGTTGCTGTGACGGGTGTCGGGTCTTCCGTTGCTGTGACGGGTGTGTTTTTGTCTGCCTCTTGCACGGGATTTACGTCATCCGTGTGTAACATCCCAGTGTTTGGGAGGTTATAAGGATCTAAATTTAATATGTGCATTTGCAAAGCATGCATCTAAAAGTACGGGAAATTTTGGCGCGAAAGTTTAAACAAAGCAAAAGTGACCAAAGTTTCACTTGACATGATGAAATAGGTCTAGTTCATCTAATCAAGAGTACTTTTGGAATGATCTTTATAGCCATTATCTTAAGAAACCAAATTATCTGGTTACACAAACCATAATTGGTTGTGATCAAACACAAACTCATAACAACCTTAACCACAAGTCTTAAAGTGACTTGGGATAATTCACTATGTATCTAACTCAAAGAGGGGTGAGTATCCAAATCCCATATCTGATGATTATACTTCCACAGTTAAGAAATACCTAATTGAACCATCTCATCAACAGAGATGTTATCTTCTATAAAATAACAACTCTTAAGTTATCAACCATTCACACCACATCTGTCCAAATTATTAAGTAACTACTAAGTGAACCTTCACAAGTAAATAACAAAGGTTCAACAGAACACAAGTGATACAAACAAGTGTTAACCCAAGTCCCACAAGTGGGAAGTAACTTAATTATCATTAATAATATATTTATCGAATATGTACATATCTCCTCAACCATAAAAGAAGTATCTAAAAGAAGTAATAAATCTTCTTAAACTACTTCTAAACCTTGAACATCACACATGATATTCCCAAATCTCTATATCTGCATTATGAATGACATAGTTAATAAAGTGATGAATATAAAGTAGATCATAACACCTGGGAGAACAAATAACAACTATGACATAAGTCATTAAACCTCAATAACTTTCACATGCTCATTGCTTTAAACATCTTATATAAGTGAGCATATGAAACATTAACACATCAATGAACCATTAGATCAATTTACTATCAAGACATCATTTCACAAACACTCCACATTTCTATCCAACTCATCATTCAACAACTAAAGAATCTCTGGATACAATTAAGGAGTAACAACAAATTATAACCTCTAGTGGAGGAAGTAAATTGAAAACTAAGTAAACCAATCATGTATGATATAAGAACATGTCTTCTGGGAAATAAAATAAGAAGTTTATGGAAGGATAATAAAAGCATGAAGTAACTCTCAATCTAGATCTTGTTATGTTGTCTAGATCATTCTATCTTGTTCCCAATCTTCTCTAAGTCATTCTGCAAGAGAAGAAACCACAAGGAAGGAGGACTACCACAGGAAGATCTCCAAGAAGATTAATTAGAGTGTGCTTGAAGTGCTACTTTAATCTTCTATAAGAGTACTTGGAAACTCTTATATATTGATATGATCTTATTAACCTCTTGAAATAGTATGATATTCCAATGTTAGTGTTATATAGAAGTAGATTGATAACAAGCCTTGCAACCTTGTTAACATATCACTTTTGTATACTCAAATAATTGAGTGTCATACACAAACAAACAGAATATTGAATCACCTAGTACATCTCAACCTATTGTATATGATTAGTAATTTGGAGGCAAGTCTGATCCACTTGTTAACAAATTCTACTTATATGCATATGGTAACTTGATGTTACAAAATACACCTACATTCTGTTATATACAAAACCATGATCCATAAAAGGAATGGAATAACAAGGAGAAAATAATAAACCACATTTTGGTTCAACCACTTATGAGTAAGGAAGAAACCAAGATAAGGAAAAACAAGTAACATGTTGAAATCCAAGTGTTTGATGTTATATAAGAATAATTTGATTACAAGGTCAGATCAACCTTGTGAACAGAATATTCATGTAAGCATTAAAACAACTGAGTTTCAATAAGCTACTCTTCATCATAATTGAATACACCACAAGAATGAAATGGTTATGGATTCAAATGAACTCATCTCATCAGGAACTACAATTTACTACTGAAGTTAGTATTTGGAACCACTCAATATATCCTATCAGCTCTGGTGGTGAATTTCTTAAGTCAAGAGACCATCAAGGGATGATATTACTTGCAGAGGACCAAGGCAATGTCTGAAGACAAGTGACAACTAGAGAGAAGAACATCAAGCAACAGAAGACCACAAGAAGCAACACTGCCTCAGAAAAGGATCATAAGAAATTATCCAGTAAATGATTAGGATATATTAGAGAACCAATAACCTCTGTCAAACTCATCAGAGATGAAGAGCTCATAATAATGTCTTAAATGAAAACAATTATCAAGTGTGAAAGAATAACAAATCATTACATCCACATGTCTTCATATGTGAAGGTAGATGAAAACAAGCTTAATACCTTGTTTTCCAAATCCTTTTCATACACAAGACTACCTGATAACAATAAAGATTCATATGCACATAACCAAGTTAAGGATTACATGTCCTTAAACAAACATGAGATAATATTCCCAATTGGAACCTATGTGGAAAACAAACAAATAAGCTCTCAAAACCACTCATGTTTTCCACTTGGTCAAGTACTAAAAACAACCAACATGACTTGCACTTACCTAAGTAAAATGTCAATCAAGATTGTGAAGAGTTTCAATTATGAAAATTACATAGTGTTATAAATAAAACAAGTTCATTCAACCATTATAATCATTGGGTGTGACATGGAATAAAAATTCTCTGTTGATGATTTTCATTACAGTGTATACAAACAGTACCTAGAAGTGATACCAAATTACTTTTAATAAGAAATTGTATACAATATGATCCACTTATAAGTCACCACTTGGGTAACCATATGTGTGTTGTGTGAATGTAATGTTCATGGCTTAAATAAAATTTTAAGACATTTAATAAATTAAATAGAGTGAAAACAAGAAAATCACTTAATCTAGCACCCTAAATAAAAAATATAAATGTTCTTCAAATCCACCAAAACAAAACATGGTGAGATTGCAATTTTGATGAGGAATTCAATTATATTTTTTAATAAATTTTTTGATCACTATAAGGCCCTGAAAACAATGATTCCTTTTAACAGAAGGACCTAGCTGCAAATACTAGAAATTTCAGGGGGGTATCGAAATGTGGCATTTCATTTCCTTCTTCTTCTTCCTCTGCCAGAAGGCAGAGGAGAACGTCACCGTATCAACGCCGATTCGCCACCTCCTGCTTGCCTGCTTCCTATCGCGGATAAGAACGCCGAGGCCGTCGTGCCGTCTGCATCTCTCTCACTCTCCCTCGCCTGCTCTCTCTCTCTGTACCTCTCTACTCTGAACCTGAACCAAACCCTAACCCTAGTTCATCGGGTCACCGTCGATTGCCGGAGTTAGGAGCCACGGGAAGCAGCGTGGAGCATCTCTGGAGCTTCCTCATCGTCGTAGCATCCTCCTCAACCAACCTCGTTTGCAGGGAAGGCCGCACGCGGATGAATCGGGACTTCTTCTCCGAGTACGGCCGCCGGCCGGAATTCAACGCCGCCGTCGACAGCGAGCTCACCAAGCCTCACCGACCACACCATCGTGCTCTCGGTGAGCTTGTGCATCTTTGGGTGCTTTCCGTTTGATCGATGGCATCTGTTTCGAGGTCGTCGATGTTCACCGTCGTCCGCCGCCGCGGGCTGTGCTCGCCGGAGCATCTCCGGTAGACAATAGCTAGCGGCGCTGCCACCTTTAGAATCGCCGCGAGCACCTCTAGCTAATCGGAACAATATTGCGCATCAACTCCATCTAAATCGCGTGAATCGTAGATCACTGTGAGGAATCAGGAACTTGTGATGTCATCGTGACATCACAGTGATGTCATTAACCTTTTATTTTATTTTTTGGAATAAAAACTGAATATGACAGGTGGGTCCCACCTGTCAATTTAAAATAGGCAGAAAAATCATAAATCTTATTAAATCAATAACTTTTAATTCATTTATCAGAAAAATACAAATAAAATATCTAAATGCTTAGAAAAATATAATCTAAATGTTTATCAACTTTTCAAAAATATTTAATAAAGTTTAAAAATTAATATTTTCTTTAATTAAATTAAATCATTTAAAATTGTGAAAATAGGAAATAATTATAAAATCAGAAAAATACAAGTTATATACCAAAATGCTCCAAATGACATATACAACTCACCTATGATGTTTACATTGTCATTTGACCAAGTTTTCCTGTGTGCAATATTTTATCTAGTCATTTAATTCATTTAAAATTAATAAATTAATAATTTATTCAAATGTTTTCAGAAAACATAAAATGTTATATCAAATTAAAAAGAAAAACATTTCCAACTCAAATATGCCAATTGTAAAACATTGTATTAAACTTCTAAACTTGTTTTCTATAAAGTATACTGAAATTCTATAATGTTTTATTATAACCAGAAACTATTACCACGTCATTATTTTCCTTATTAATAAAACCTCATGTTTTCATACCTATAAAACCTATCATCACAAGTAATTAGAAAGTATTGTGATGATAGAGTTTACTGTACTAGTTCATCATTTTCAACTAAACTCATTGTCATTAACTCTAACCTTTTGGAATATAAAATCAAACATGTCTGTTACCTTTTCAATAATTGTTTACCATGTGCTAATGTCTTGTTGCTTAACCATGTTATAACACTTCCACCTAAACATAATAACAAGTGTTTGTTCAATAAAAGTGAAACACACTTAAGTCTAAAAGAAATAACAACATCACCACAAGTAATGAAACAACTCTAAGTCACCTAACAATTGTGTGAATACGTTATCGTTTCAAACGTGGCTTACACTTGTAAGCTGGGGTGTTTTCCAGGGTAATTCACGATGCATCTCATTACTATGCATGTATCATCTTGCCAGTGTTTTCTGTAGTCCTTACCGGGACTACTTTGCTACCTTTCAGATGTTTGGATTTCTCTACGCGACCCTCGAATTCTGAAGACCTGGATTATTATCGTTATTCCAATCTCAGGCAAGTTCATCACTTGCTTATGTCCCTTGAATTATTTCATAACAACTATTTTCGAAAACCCTATCGTATTACCACCTACTCCAAAAAGAATGCATGATCCTATTTTTATAATAATATGATTAATTGAATGACTACCCGAGTGGTAGTGTTCTGTTTGGTGGGCGGATGGAACCATGGTAAGATGAATAGGTCCAAGGAAGGTTCCATCTGCATGGGAAAGTATTACCTAGGAATTAACCACAAATGCCGTCAGAACTCGGTGCGCCGTAGATATCGCGTTGACCATGGATCTTCTATGGGGGGAGTAAGTCAGCCGTGATACTTTTCTCGTTCGCATGTCAACGGACTGCCAGAGACGTACGCTGTAGGTCTTGCGGGACTACATGCACATGGGTGGGAGCCCTTACGTCCCACGGGCTCTGGGGTCAATGAGTGTCTGCCAGGGACGCGTAGATCTCCATCGTGGGGGGTGGAATCAGGCGTTCAACCTGCTGGCAGAAATGGGTGGGCATGCGTTGTGCGGAGATGCACGGTTTGGCTTGGACCAACAACCGGGCCCCACACCTGAGTGGGAGTGGACAGGATCTCGAGCCTGGTTGTGCAACATGGTCTTGGTCGTCCATGGGTAAAGTAACGCACCTCTGCAGAGTGTAAAAGGATGTGGCATGTTACCCCCTGTTCCGAGAAGGAACTGCGAACGCTACAGGAAAGGCAACTCCATGAAGTTCTAGTCCTGTGATGGTCTGGCGGGCATAGTTTTCAGAATTAAAAGCAACCTCTTGAAGAAAGTTTTACAAAACCTTGCATTAGCTTATGACTCTTTCAAGTCTAAAGCTGTAGTTAGTGCATCAACCACCCACTATATATCATGAACTTGCTGAGTAACGCTCGTTACTCATTCTATCCCGTTTGACCCCCTGCTTAGAGTTGAAGCCCTATTGAAGTCGTCATCAAGAAGCCATCGTTGCCTAAAGGAGCTACGTGGAATGATCTACTACTTAGTCGATAAAGTATCATCATCAACAACACTGGTGGAGGACAAGATATCAAGGTGTAGGTAGAGTCCATTCTTGGACTTAGCAGTCGCAAGCCATAGATTAGGGCTGACATCAGCCGTAGTGGATTAGTTCTGAGCTAGAGTTCTTCTCCAGCTTGGAGCTTCGAATTGCTTCTTTTAATGTTTCATTTGCAGGATATCTTCTCTGATTCATCAAAGAGATTCTCAAGATTTTGTAATGAAGTTTGTATCCTATAGCTTTGCTTGGACCCGCTGTGTTTCTGTTGTACCACTCTGAGAGATGTAATATTCACGGATAAGTCCTTCTGTGAGTATTATGTCACCGACTTGCGCACTACACATGCAGTGGTGTGGTGGGTCACCACAGATGGTATCAGAGCGAAGCGACCTTAGGTTTAAAACCTTTTAGGAGATCTGTAGGTTGGTAAAGACTATAGGAAGCCATCTTATCTAAACCATATTTCCTACAATTATGATGATCATTCACTTGAGAATGATATAATCATACTTGTATAGAATTATTCTTACTCAATCTGAGTAAATCTACTTGTCTATTATCTTTATACCTAGGTATGAATAGTTAGAAGTTTAGTAAGTATTAGTTTCATTAAGAAAAAGAATTCTGCCATAGTCAGAAATAACCAAGTCACATATATGATTACCCCATTCTATGAATTAATAGGATGGAGTAGAACATGGTATAGAGTATGTATGAGAGTCTTTAGGAAGGAATATTTGGGAATCATGAAGAATCATTTGACCATGGTAACTATGGGGTATATACCATATCCTTAGTTATCAGGTACAGAGGTGAATCACCATAGTATAGAATAGAATTAGGAGAAGGCATAAACATGGATGGAAGCTACATTACTACTCCTACGATGTGATCAATAACATGAAGGATCAACATATGCTATGAGAAGTTTATCGTAATCAAGAAGTAGGACTTTAGTTGGCATGTTACTTAGTCCATATGGAACCCAGTTAGACAACAACTACTATATGATCATTTTGTCTTGGTTGATTCCATTGCAATAAGGCATGCAATTGGAGTAATTACCGGGGCAAAGAGTGGTTGTGTAGATTAGGATTGTAAGGTACTATATACCTACTTGTAGTGTATAGAATTTAAGAGCCTTGGTACTTGAGATGTCTTACTCTAAGTACATTTATTTCACAGGCTTTTGATGCATGAGTGATAACTGTATTTGGGATTTATTGGATCTTATTTGGATCTTTGATTGACTAGATCTGTACATGAAGTTGGAACTTGATGTGCATATGCATGTGCAAACATTGAGTTCTATCTTGATGTTACTGGTCTAGAGGGTATAGGATTAGTATGAGAGCGGTCTGAAATAATCGCTGATTGAAGCAACCACCAAAGCTCTTGAAGACTAGAAAGTCAAGTAGGCAGAAGTCAATAAAGCCACTGATGGGAATGGACCACATTCACATCTTGTTTAGAGTTGGTGACATACTTCATCAACACATGGTGAGCTACCACAGGTGATGCCAAGAAAATCACATGAGTAGTTATATCCTAGAAGGAAAAGAGTAGAAGTTCGATAGATAAACTCATAGAGTTGTCCCATAGAAGTCAAAACCCAAAGGTGTAGAAGGACCATAGGAAGTAACCAGTGGAATAGGTTATAGTCACCTATAGGAAAGAGTTAAAACTCGAGGAAACTCGAAGATATCTTCACTAATAATTGAGTTTAAGTCAATGTACACTACATCGTACAAGTTTCTTTGAGCAGTATTCCTCTTGAGACTATTAGATTGAACCAAATGGAGTCCTAAACACAGACAATACCCATTGTACCGGAAGAATCTTATTGGTTATTCATCACCTGGTGAATGTACCAAATGTCTTCAGAAAGTTGTGAGGGATAGGAACCATACCTATTCATCGGAGAACGAAACTTGGTATCCACTATGTGGTGGAAATACCACGTGTTCTTCGTGAGACTATTAGGAAGGCCTAGTAACAAGACAGAGTTGTCCTAACAACTGGCTTAGTATTAGATTATTATGCAAGACAGTAGAAAGTGAACAATCAAGACAAGATGCTCCACATGCAAAGGTCAACACAAGGAAACAATTGTGAAGAATCAACGGTCTACAGAAGTTCTCTCTACCTATCTTTACGTGAGAGAGATTGAACTTCGGGACGAAGTTCTTGTTAAGGGGAGATATTGTAACATCCCAGTGTTTGGGAGGTTATAAGGATCTAAATTTAATATGTGCATTTGCAAAGCATGCATCTAAAAGTACGGGAAATTTTGGCGCGGAAGTTTAAACAAAGCAAAAGTGACCAAAGTTTCACTTGACATGATGAAATAGGTCTAGTTCATCTAATCAAGAGTACTTTTGGAATGATCTTTATAGCGAGTATCTTAAGAAACCAAATTATCTGGTTACACAAACCATAATTGGTTGTGATCAAACACAAACTCATAACAACCTTAACCACAAGTCTTAAAGTGACTTGGGATAATTCACTATGTATCTAACTCAAAGAGGGGTGAGTATCCAAATCCCATATCTGATGATTATACTTCCACAGTTAAGAAATACCTAATTGAACCATCTCATCAACAGAGATGTTATCTTCTATAAAATAACAACTCTTAAGTTATCAACCATTCACACCACATCTGTCCAAATTATTAAGTAACTACTAAGTGAACCTTCACAAGTAAATAACAAAGGTTCAACAGAACACAAGTGATACAAACAAGTGTTAACCCAAGTCCCACAAGTGGGAAGTAACTTAATTATCATTAATAATATATTTATCGAATATGTACATATCTCCTCAACCATAAAAGAAGTATCTAAAAGAAGTAATAAATCTTCTTAAACTACTTCTAAACCTTGAACATCACACATGATATTCCCAAATCTCTATATCTGCATTATGAATGACATAGTTAATAAAGTGATGAATATAAAGTAGATCATAACACCTGGGAGAACAAATAACAACTATGACATAAGTCATTAAACCTCAATAACTTTCACATGCTCATTGCTTTAAACATCTTATATAAGTGAGCATATGAAACATTAACACATCAATGAACCATTAGATCAATTTACTATTAAGACATCATTTCACAAACACTCCACATTTCTATCCAACTCATCATTCAACAACTAAAGAATCTCTGGATACAATTAAGGAGTAACAACAAATTATAACCTCTAGTGGAGGAAGTAAATTGAAAACTAAGTAAACCAATCATGTATGATATAAGAACATGTCTTGTGGGAAATAAAATAAGAAGTTTATGGAAGGATAATAAAAGCATGAAGTAACTCTCAATCTAGATCTTGTTATGTTGTCTAGATCATTCTATCTTGTTCCCAATCTTCTCTAAGTCATTCTGCAAGAGAAGAAACCACAAGGAAGGAGGACTACCACAGGAAGATCTCCAAGAAGATTAATTAGAGTGTGCTTGAAGTGCTACTCTAATCTTCTATAAGAGTACTTGGAAACTCTTATATATTGATCTGATCTTATTAACCTCTTGAAATAGTATGATATTCCAATGTTAGTGTTATATAGAAGTAGATTGATAACAAGCCTTGCAACCTTGTTAACATATCACTTTTGTATACTCAAATAATTGAGTGTCATACACAAACAAACAGAATATTGAATCACCTAGTACATCTCAACCTATTGTATATGATTAGTAATTTGGAGGCAAGTCTGATCCACTTGTTAACAAATTCTACTTATATGCATATGGTAACTTGATGTTACAAAATACACCTACATTCTGTTATATACAAAACCATGATCCATAAAAGGAATGGAATAACAAGGAGAAAATAATAAACCACATTATAACTTGAACCACTTATGAGTAAGGAAGAAACCAAGATAAGGAAAAACAAGTAACATGTTGAAATCCAAGTGTTTGATGTTATATAAGAATAATTTGATTACAAGGTCAGATCAACCTTGTGAACAGAATATTCATGTAAGCATTAAAACAACTGAGTTTCAATAAGCTACTCTTCATCATAATTGAATACACCACAAGAATGAAATGGTTATGGATTCAAATGAACTCATCTCATCAGGAACTACAATTTACTACTGAAGTTAGTATTTGGAACCACTCAATATATCCTATCAGCTCTGGTGGTGAATTTCTTAAGTCAAGAGACCATCAAGGGATGATATTACTTGCAAAGGACCAAGGCAATGTCTGAAGACAAGTGACAACTAGAGAGAAGAACATCAAGCAACAGAAGACCACAAGAAGCAACACTGCCTCAGAAAAGGATCATAAGAAATTATCCAGTAAATCATTAGGATATATTAGAGAACCAATAACCTCTGTCAAACTCATCAGAGATGAAGAGCTCATAATAATGTCTTAAATGAAAACAATTATCAAGTGTGAAAGAATAACAAATCATTACATCCACATGTCTTGATATGTGAAGGTAGATGAAAACAAGTTTAATACCTTGTTTTCCAAATCCTTTTCATACACAAGACTACCTGATAACAATAAAGATTCATGTCGGATATATACCAAATAGGGGTATAGAAGATGGTAGGCCAAGTGCCGGATTACCAGGGTGGCCTAAGTGGTAGTGGGCTTAGGTCCATTAGGCGGCCCAGTAATCCGACGCGCAGAAGCCGGATTCTAGAAGAACCCGGATCACGGCCCATGTGATCTGGCTTGGAGAAGAAGACGGATTCCTTGTTTTCCAAGTTACAAGTTACCGTAGTTTTCTAGGTTTCCTATTCTGTAAGCCCTAATCCGGCTATTATATAAAGCCGGACGGGAGATAAACAAAACAACCAACAAACAGAGAAGCTCTACGCCAACTCGCCGAGAAGCTCATCCTCGCCGAGTGGTTTAGATCTAAAACCCTCACATTGTAACCCTGTTTACGGGCTTTAGTCCCAATTAGTGAGAAGTGCAGGAGTAGGCACGTCGTACTGTCGCGACGTACCGAACCTGGGTAAAATCTTGTGTTCTGTGTTACTACGCTATCCTGTTACCCCACGTCTCTACCGTAGTCTCATGGCACCCCCGTCTATGAAAACTACTACGATGTCTCGACAGTTGGCGCCCACCGTGGGGCAAACGACGTCAGGCGTAAGATTCCGATCTGGGATACTTGGCGGAATCGGAAGATCAATCACTGTCGGAAGCTTGGAATTCGACAACGATGTCGGGCGCTTCCTCGACAACGGATCCTACATACCGGCGCAAAACCACCTGGTAAGTGCCTGCGTCCTACCGATAGGATCTGCTAACATCTTTATCGGGCTAACTGCAGAAGCAATGGGGTTTTGCGGTGGAAGAAAATTTATCCCACCCGCCCTATACCCAGTCGAAGATGACTATGATGCCGGATTCTGCTCAGATCGCCGACAAAAAAGTGATACACACTTTATCGGCATGGTGCAATCCGAAATCGCCGAAAACACGGATGACGGAAATCCCGTGCAAGAGGCATACAACAACGCACCCGTCATGGAGACGGAAGACCAAACACCCGTCACAGAGGCGGAAGATCCGACATCCGTCAACAAGACGATGAACTCGGAAGCAGAATCCGTGCTTGCCGCCATTGAGGCGAGGTTGGAGTCGGAAACCGGATCGGATAACTTCGACTCTGAAGACGAAGATGAGGACGCCTTCGTAAGAAAGGTTAAATCCTTTCAAGAGGGATTCCATGAAGTCTTAATGGAAAAACCGGCTGATACCACGGACGCCGGCAGCCAGGAAAGCCCTAAAACCCCTCCGCCAGAGGAAGAGAGAGAAGACGGAGAAACTTCTCCGATATTCCCCAGTGTCAAGGAGATGAAAGAAGATGAGCCTGTCAAAAAACCTCCCTCTTCCAAGAAAAAGCACCGTGCTGCTAAAAAACTCCAATACAAAATCCGGAAGAAAAAATCAGCTGATCTCGCTGATGAAACCCTGGAAGTTGGAGATGTTAGCGGAACAAAGCCTGCGGACAAGAAATCTAAGGAAATCACTGCTCCGCCAATGACGGAACAGGAAGAGCAAGAGCTATTACAAACACCAGTGGGACCAGATGACCCCCCTGAGATGCTGGAAGCCAGGAGACAAGCTTTCCAACGGCAACAGCAACATCTACTCAGATCTCGGCAACATCTCCAACAAACCCATAATGACATCAAGGTCATGAAGGAAGAAATAGAGGAGTACGAGAGAAAGAATAGATCCGCGTTAAAGCCTACTAGGTTACCCGGAATCGCAAGACCAGAAGAACTGCCGCCAAAAGAAAGGTTCCATAACCCGTCTTGGCAAAAGCAGGTAAACGGCAAAGATGCCAAGGGCGAACCAATATATAAGACCGCAGCAGAAAACGCGGAAGCAGCGTTCGCGATTCTTAATAACGATCTGTATTCCAATGGGGAAAAACTCCAAGGGGTGTATGCTTTCCTAGGAAAAGCATTGCAACAACAACAGCGCGCTCAAGAGCAATCAGGGAGGCTGCATGATAACTCCGCCCTATGCAAGACGGCTACTTGCGCTGCTGGAGCACCTGGACCGGAAGAACCCGGGGATTCAGACAATTCAAAAGATAAAAAAGAGGATCCAAGAAAAGACAAGAAAAACCCCGACAACCGGGATGCAGCGTCTAGAACCGGATCCCATCTCCCGAAAGATGGGTATAAACCCCATGATCGGGAAGACAAACACCGGAAAGACGGCAAAATAATGCCACCTCCGAGAAACCCAGCTGAGAAAGCTGGAAGATACGATATACCTCACAGGCGTGAGAGATCCCGGACACCGCCTAAGGACAAAGAAAGGCATAGGAGTAGAACTCCGCCTAATCTAAAAGGGCGTGATCACGGAATAGATAGAAACAATCCCGGAAAAGCGCGTTCACGCAACAATGGAAGAGAAAGGAGCAGATCCCCTTCTGTCCATTCAGCCGGAAGATATTCTGCACACATTGACAGAGCAGAAAAGGATGATCTATACTTTGGTCCTAAGTGTTTTACTGACAGGATCCGAAGAATAACGCTGCATTCTGGCTTTGCCAAGGTCGGTCCAACGTACCAGAAATACACTGGCAGCATAAACCCGGATACCTGGCTCTCGGATTACTATACAGCCGTCCAGATCAACAATGGGACAGACCTGGAAGCTGTCAAGTTTCTTCCCCTAATGCTGCTGGACGGAGCCAGAGATTGGATCAATGGATTACCGTCACGAACAGTCGACAGCTGGGATGATATGGCTAGAGTATTTACTCAGCATTTCCGGGGAACATACAAACGCCCGAATAGCATCAACCAGCTAAACCGTTGCACGCAATTTGAGGATGAACCATACGTGGATTTCCTCTCCAGATGGACAGCAATGAAGAATAGTTGCTCTGGAGTAACTGACGTACAAGCAATGCATGCTTTCGTCAATGGCCTAAAACCCGGACTCGTACCATTCATGGTTGGTTCCAAAAAGCACAAGGATCTCGGATCCATGCTTACAACCGCCAATGAGCATGCCGCAGCCGAGGATGACATCAGAGCAAGAGGAGGCAATATTGAATCATTGATACTTGCCAAGAAAGCCCCTCGTTCTGACAAAAAAGCCACTCCAGAAACAACGACGAAGCCCAAAAAGGTGAACATAGCCTTTGGAGGAGAAAAGGGAAACAAGTGGAAAGGACGCAACCCAGATCCAATCAATTACACTCCAGAGGAGTGGGAAAGGATTAAGTCGGAACCTTGCGTTCACCACTCGCAATTTGGGAAACCCACCCATACAAACGCGCAATGCCGCCTGAATAAGCACATGAAAGGCAGTGCAGGGTCCGGAAATAAAGGGAAGGGTTCCAAAAGGAAACCCGCCAAACAAAAGCCAGAAGCTGACAAAGAAGACAGTGAATCGGACACTGACGAGAAAATCCAGGAACAACAGCGTAAAGGCGAACCCAAGTTTCCGAGAGTTGATGGAGAAGCAATGCTAACTTTCTTAGCAACCCATCAGCAAAGGTGGCAAAAAGAACACTTCGAGAAATAAACGCGGTTGTTCCGACAACCCCGAAATTCTTAAAGTACTCCAATACACCGATAATCTGGGATCAGTCTGATCATCCCGGAAATATCCCTGAACCCGGCACACAAGCTCTTGTTGTAAGCCCTATTGTTCAAAATACTAGGCTAAGAAGAGTGCTGATGGATGGAGGATCCAGCATTAATATAATGTACCTGGATACACTGAAGCATCTGAAGATTTCCGAGTCTCAGCTCAACTACAGCAACATACGCTTCCATGGTATCGTCCCTGGCAGGCAAGCACGATCCCTAGGAGAAATTTCCCTAGATGTCACCTTCGGAGATAAAGATCACTTCCGGCAGGAAAAAGTATCCTTCGAAGTAGTGCCGTTCGAAAGCGTGTATCACGCAATACTCGGACGTCCAGCTTTCGCCAAATTCATGGCGAGATCCTGTTATATTTATAACAAGCTGAAGATGCCAGGACCCAAAGGAGGAGTAATCACTATAGCTGGTGATTTTAAGCTGGCAAATGAGTTGGAGAAAGAAAACGCCCTTTGCGCTCAGAGAGTTATAGCAAAGGAAGAACTGAAGGAATTAGCCAAGGAGGTATCACCGTCAGAAATGCCGGCAGGAAAAGAAACTCGGAAGCCAACAGATAGCTTCAAGGCATCCGAGAATACAAGACAGGTAATCCTAGATCCCAAAGATCCGACAAAATTTGTCGTCGTAGGGACTGGGATGACTGACAAATAGGAAGGCGAGCTCATCAAGTTCCTCCGTGAGAACTGGGATATTTTTGCCTGGTGTCCAGCTGACATGCCAGGTGTACCCAGGGAACTTGCTGAGCACCAACTTAAGGTTATTCCTGGATCAAAACCCGTCAAACAAGGTCTCCGTCGATTTGACGGAAGAAGACGGAAGGCTATTGGCAAGGAAATTATCCGGCTTTTAGCAGCGGATTTCATCAAGGAAGTGATCCATACTGACTGGTCCGCAAATCCGGTATTAGTACCGAAGAAAGACACTACTGCTCTTAGAATGTGTATAGATTACACAGGCTTGAACAAATTGTGTCCGAAAGATAGGTTCGCATTACCGCGAATCGATCAAATAATAGACGCAACAGCAGGCTCTGAGCTTTTGCGCTTTTTGGATGCATACTCCGGGTACCACCAAATACGCATGAAAAAGGAAGATCAAATTAAGACTTCTTTCATAACCCCATACGGGACGTATTATTACGTAACCATGTCGTTTGGCCTGAAGAACGCAGGTGCAACCTACCAGCGTTGCATGCAACGATGTTTGCATAGTCATATTGGAAAAAATGTCCATGTTTATGTGGACGATATCGCTGTCGTAACCAAGGAAAAAGATACACTCCTTGAGGATTTGCGAGAAACTTTCGAAAACTTACGCACCTACAAGATGAAGTTGAATCCATCTAAGTGCGTATTCGGGGTTCCCTCAGGAAAACTTCTGGGTTTCATCGTTTCTCACAGAGGAATAGAAGTTAACCCGGAAAAGATCAAGGCAATCTTGAACATCACAAAACCTACCTGCGTCAAAGATGTCCAAAGATTGACGGGTTCCGCAGCTGCCGTTAGCAGATTTATTAGTCGGCTGGGGGATAAAGCATTACCACTCTACAAGCTGCTGAAAAAATCCGACAAGTTCGAATGGACAGAAGAGGCCGATGCGGCGCTGACTCAGTTGAAGGAAACCTTGATGAAAGCTCCGATTTTGGCATCCCCAAAAGACGAAGAGCCCATGTTATTGTACCTTACGGCTACAAATCGGGTTATTAGTGCGGTAATCGTTGTGGAACGGTTAAAGGAAGAACAAAGCATACCAGACCAACATCCGGTATATTACATAAGCGAAGTTTTTTCCGAGTCAAAACAAAGGTACCCACACTACCAGAAACTGGCGTATGGTGTATTTTTCGCATCTAGAAAACTACGCCATTACTTCCAAGGGCATTCCATAACAGTGGTTAGTAAAGCACCACTAGGAGACATTATAAACAATGCAGAGGCAACCGGCCGAGTAGCCAAATGGGGCATTGAGCTGGCAGCCTTCGACATTAAGTACCAGCCAAGGACGGCCATAAAATCCCAGGTTTTGGCAGATTTCGTTGCCGACTGGACAGAAGCAATGGAAAAAACACCAATGCCGGATTCTGAGTACTGGATCATGCACTTTGACGGATCCAAGATGAAGGAAGGAGCTGGGGCTGGCGTAGTCTTAAAATCTCCTAAGGGAGACACAATGGAGTACGTGTTGCAAATACACTTCAACGCCAGTAATAACGTGGCAGAATACGAAGCTCTGCTTCACGGCTTGCATATCGCAAAAGAAATAGGAGTGAAGCGCATCCTGTGCTATGGCGACTCGGATTTGGTGCAGCATCAGCTCAACCAAACCTGGGACGCAAAAATCCCTATAATGGCCGAATATCGGAGAACGGTAGACGAGTTCGCCATCTGTTTCTTTGGATTCGAGGTCCTTCACATCAAAAGGGAGGAAAACTGGAACGCGGATGCGCTAGCCCGCATGGGATCAGAAAGGGTAAAAACCTTACCGCCAGGAGTATTCGTTCAGCACTTACATGAGCCATCCATAAAAGGTGGAGACGTTGATTACCCTCTGGCGTCTGAATCGATTGAAGTCATGATCGTTAAACCGGACTGGACAATTCCGTACTTAAACTTCTTAGTCAATCAGAAGTACCCGGAAGGAGCAGACGAAGTCTTGCAAAGACAAATACAGCGTCGATGCAAAGGATACACAGTAATTGACGGCTGCTTATATAAACGCAGTATTTCTGGAATTTTTCAGCGGTGCATCTCACCAGAAGAATGAAGAGAAATACTGGAAGAAATCCATGCCGGCGATTGCGGACATCATGCTCAATCAAAAAGCATAGTCAAAAAAGCATTTCGCGCGGGTTTTTTCTGGCTAACAGCCAAGACAGATGCCGAGCATATAGTTAATACATGTGCAGGATGTCAATATTACGCTAAGCAGACCAATTTGCCGGCCCAAGCACTTAAAACTATCCCCATTACGTGGCCGTTTGCGGTCTGGGGGCTAGATATGATGGGACCGTTCAAAACCGCAAGAGGTGGACTTACTCATTTGCTAGTAGCAGTGGATAAGTACACCAAATGGGTGGAGGCCAAACCCATCAAAAAGCTGGATGGTGCAACTGCTAGAAATTTCATCATCGACTTGGTGATGAGATACGGTGTGCCACACAGCATAATAACCGACAACGGGACAAATTTCTCCATCGGAGAGTTGGCAAGATATTGTCGACAAACGGGAATTCGCCTAGATCTAGCATATGTGGCACACCCGCAATCCAATGGACAGGTTGAGCGAATGAATAGCTCAATCCTGCAAGGAATACGCCCAAGACTCGAAACTCCTCTTCACAGAGCGGCCGGAGCATGGGTAGAAGAGTTACCTTCCGTGATTTGGAGTATAAGAACGACGCCAAATAGGTCAATCGGGCAAACCCCGTTTTTCCTAGTTTACGGCGCGGAAGCTATTCTCCCAACAGATATGATCCATGATAGTCCAAGAGTGCAAGATTTTGACAAATTAGACGCCGAAGAGGCACGACAGAATGCCGTTGATCTCCTAGAAGAGGAACGAGAGCTTGTGCTTCAAAGATCCGCCATTTACCAGCAGGGTTTGAGACGTTACCATAGTCGGAAAATCAGGCATCGTTCTTTTAAAGAAGGTGACCTAGTGCTGAGGTTGGTGCAGCAAAGGAAGCACAAATTAGCCCCAGTATGGGAAGGGCCATTTGTCATAAGTAAAGCCATGAAAAATGGATCATACTATCTTGTTGACATTCGAGATACAGAAGACGATCCCGAGAAACCGAATCGCAAAAGAAAGAGAAAGATAGATGATGAGCTAGGAGAGACAAAGAGACCTTGGAGCATCCAGCAGTTACGTCCCTTCTATACTTAGTTCAATATCTATGTAAACATCTTTTGAGATCATGAAATAAAGTCATTGGAATTCTGATATCCATGTTTTTTACAAGTTCATTATAGTAAAAGCATGTTTTCCACCTTTTCTATTTCCCAATGATCTTACAAAATACTCAATGTTAACCCGAATTGTGCCTGCGTGCTCGGCGTTAAAAAACTGAATGATTTCAGCCTGTTAATGGCTAAAGGAAACTCGGATTGTGCCTACGTGCCCAAGTTTCAAGAAAGTTCCTTACAAATCTTTAAGCATTACCTGATCGCATATATGTTGGGTCGCTGGATCTGGTTAGTACAAATGCCTTTAGTATGGTCCATGTTTCCGAGTTTTAACTGATTGGTTGTACCCAGTTACTCGTCATGACGATCATAATGCTATCGAGTCATTTCAAACACTAAAGACAGTCAAAACACATATGCCAGAGAACTTAGTAGATAAAGGAGCAATTCAACCCGACAAACTTGCAAGGAATTTCATAATTCAAAGCTGCAAAAGGCGGAGTTCTTGTTTCGACAAATGAAATAGAAGCGTTACAGTATGAATTACAGTGTAAATAGCGCTCCTATTATACAAATCCATCATCCAGGTTAAAGGCAGTCCTTCAAGCATCCGAGTCTTCCTCGCTGCTTTCATCTTCGGGGACTGCGGGAATCTCTTCTTCTGGATAAGTGATAGAAATGTTAACCATGGAAGCAATCTTGGTGGCGTGGCCTTTGACTTCATCAAAGATGGCGGTTCGCTGATCCTCTGTATACCCTTGAGGGACACCAGAGGCCACGCGCCAAGATTTTGCATCAGGATAGTGCAGGCGCATAAGGCCTAGTGCCATGCGCGCACCACCTCGTACAGCGGAGCGTAGGATGAATTCCTTTGATCCCGCAACTTCCATGATGGCACCCGGGAGTTTGTAAACTTCCGAGAAATCTATAGTACTTGTGGGAAGGAATTTATTAATCAATTGCTTTCCTGCATTTCTGATTGCGTTCCATACCTCTCCAAAAGCTCGGATTTTCTCAATCCGAGAAATGCCTGGAATATTCCCTGTTTTGATGGAAGAAACGTGTTTAGGCCACAAAATAAAGGAAAGTAAGACATGGAGAAATTGGTAAAAGGGACTAACTTACCAAGAACCTTATCAATTTCGGTGCCTTCTTTCATGCGCGGGAATAGCATACTTTCATAATCATGGATAATAGATTTATTTTCCGCCGCTTGCAAAGAAGCCTGGGATTGAGCAATCCCAAGGGCCAGATTACTGGCTTCCAGGTCTTTTTGAACTTTCATAAGTTCCTTGCGAAGGCTCGAGTTTTCTGCACGAAGCTGAGATGCATTGCAAGCGTCCTTGGCTACTTTGTTTGCTTTTGCTAAAGCAGCTAGGGGACACAAAAACATTTCGAGCTTATGAAAATTCGGGAAAAATGTTATCCGGATAAAAACTGCAGAGAATACACACCTGTTGTTTTAGATAATTGTAGCTGAGATGACGCCAACTCGTTGCTTTTCAACTCAATCATAGATTGAAGGGTTTTTACTTCTCTACTTTTGAGATTAAGCTTCTTAAAAACTTCCAAGTTTATGGCATCTGCGGAATGCTGAATACGGAAATGAAAGCCAAATGCTTAAGTATGAACAAGCATATGATGAAACATTAAGAAGAATTAAGGTTTTCAACTTAATGCTTGGGGGCTAGAGGTGTAACCTGGCTCATTTCTCGCAAGTCGGCCAAGTTCTCGTTGAATTCTTTGGCATATTCAGCAAAAAGAATCCCAACGTGATGAAGGCCATCTTGTAAGACCTGGCGAGGGGAAAATATAATATCATTGCGAACAACTAATCCGCCCTGTGGCCAAGGACGAATTAGAGGGGCAGGGGCAAAGAATTTTTTAGCCTCCGGACGAATATATCCAAGATCGTCAAACGGTTCTTCTTTTATCCGGATGTTACTGTCCAAATTGGAGACGGGTTCGTTTCCAACAGAGGTCCGGAGATTTCCACTTGTCTGTGCTTCCGTTCTACCCCTCGGGCCCATGGCTGTGGGAGAAGATTCTTCTTTGATAGCAGTTTTATGTTTCTTCAGCTTCTTTGTTTTCAAAGGAGTTGGGGCAAGACTGAAAGAAGAATATCCGAGAGTTAAAAACCTCGAAGAACTGAAGGAAGATGGTAGCTAGGAAAACCCCGGTAGAATACCTGGATGTGGCGACAGGAATTCCGTCAACAGTTACCATTTTCTCGAAAGTCACCTGCCTTTTGCGCTTCCGGTCGTTGTAAAACCTAGCATGTAGTTCGCTGAGGTCGGCATCAGAAGCAAGATCATTTCCTCCGAGTTCGTTGAACTGGGAAAGAATTAACAACATGATTAAAAGGCGGAGATACAAGTTAATCTGAGGAAAACTCGGAAACAAGGAAAGAATAATTACCTTAGGAACTCGATTTTCCACGTGATAAATGGCTAGGTTTTCTTCGATTTGGGCGCTGGAGGCAACCAGCTGGTGAAGCCGCTTTATAAAGTCTTTTTTGGTATAGGCTTTATCTGTTCCCCTCATGCTATCTTCTGGCCCTTGGTATTCGCAAAGAAGCCGAGAACGAAATGAAAGGGGCTGAATGCGACGTCCGAACCAGCATAAAACGGTGTCTTTCCCAGTTAAGGAAGGTTTGGAAGAAGTAAGCTTGGCAATACGGCGCTTTATCTTCATTAAATTTTCCGGCAATGTCTCAACTGCTTCAACTGTCCAACTCTCTCGAGGAATGGCGGCGGAATTAACGAATGAAGGAACCCCGATTTCCTTGCCAGGGAATGGGATGTCCTGATGATAAAAGAAAGAACCCAGCCAGGATTTGGTGGGTTTTGGCATTTGTATTCTCGGGAACCAATCCTCTCTATTTTTCCGAAGAATGAAAGATATAGTTCCACAGATAGGGGAAACACGTTCTGTGATGTTATGTTTTACTTCAAAACAGTATTGCCAAAAATCTAGGCTAGGAGTTATTCCGAGATATCCCTCAAAAAGGGCTTGGAAGCTAGCTAGATGGAGGATGGAATTTGGAGAGAGGTTATGCGGTTGGACGCCGTAATAGTTAAGGATGTCTACGAAGAAGGCAGAAGGGGGTAAACCCATACCTCGCGTAATGTGAGATGTAAGGAGGACACATTCTCCGTCTTTTGGTCTGGGCTCGAGATCACCATGTGATTTTCGCCATTTGCCTTTAACTATTAATCCCTCTTTTGACATTTGTCGAAGGAGGACGAGGGAAGAGTTACTCGGATTCCAGTCGCCGACAAATTCTACTTCTTCAGTCGCAGTATGTTCGTTGACTTGAAACTGGATCTTTTCCTCCGCCGTTTCTGGAGCAAACGGCGGGGAGGCTGCGGAGCTCGATCCCGCAACGTCCGCGGCGGCGGAAGAATTCGCTTCACCTGCCGCGGAGGCCGCGGTCTTCTCCGGCTCGCCGCCGGCGTGCTTGGGCGATCCCAGTTGCGGATCTAAGTCGCTGATGATGTCGTTGATGGCGGCGCGGGTCGGCGAGGACGGCGAGGAGGCCATCTCGTGGTGGCGCGTTGCGTTCCGGCGTGCTTGGAGGCTAAGTGCGCTTGGGACGGTGCTTTGCTCTCGAGCTCGTTCGCGTCAATGGCGTGGACAGTGAGGAGTGTGAAAAGTTTTCGCTGAGGACGAGGACGGCTATTTATAGCCAGAAAACCGTTTAGATGCGTGTCAACGACTATTTTGACCGTTGGATGTTCGACGCGTGTCGCTCGCCGGAAAATCTGGGAAATGAAACGACAGGGAAATTATAGCTATCTCCTCGTTTCCCGTGAGAATCTGTCAGAGAAACGTTGCAGGGTTTCCCGCGTGAAACCAAACGTCGCTGCGTCAGCATGATTTAAGCGCTGACGTCAGAAGTCCCTTTTCCACGAAGGATCGTGAGAGAAAAGCCGGATTTTCAGGATTCCGAGTTTCATGCCACCATCTTTTTCAAAAGAAGAATAAGAAGAATCAAGACTGCTGAATCAATATTTCTCGGACAAAGAATATTTGGCGAACGGCGGAGAATAAAAGTTTTGATCCTTCTTGGGGGCTACTGTCGGATATATACCAAATAGGGGTATAGAAGATGGTAGGCCAAGTGCCGGATTACCAGGGTGGCCTAAGTGGTAGTGGGCTTAGGTCCATTAGGCGGCCCAGTAATCCGACGCGCAGAAGCCGGATTCTACAAGAACCCGGATCACGGCCCATGTGATCTGGCTTGGAGAAGAAGACGGATTCCTTGTTTTCCAAGTTACAAGTTACCGTAGTTTTCTAGGTTTCCTATTCTATAAGCCCTAATCCGGCTATTATATAAAGCCGGACGGGAGATAAACAAAACAACCAACAAACAGAGAAGCTCTACGCCAACTCGCCGAGAAGCTCATCCTCGCCGAGTGGTTTAGATCTAAAACCCTCACATTGTAACCCTGTTTACGGGATTTAGTCCCAATTAGTGAGAAGTGCAGGAGTAGGCACGTCGTACTGTCGCGACGTACCGAACCTGGGTAAAATCTTGTGTTCTGTGTTACTACGCTATCCCGTTACCCCACGTCTCTACCGTAGTCTCATGGCACCCCCGTCTATGAAAACTACTACGATGTCTCGACAATTCATATGCACATAACCAAGTTAAGGATTACATGTCCTTAAACAAACATGAGATAATATTCCCAATTGGAACCTATGTGGAAAACAAACAAATAAGCTCTCAAAACCACTCATGTTTTCCACTTGGTCAAGTACTAAAAACAACCAACATGACTTGCACTTACCTAAGTAAAATGTCAATCAAGATTGTGAAGAGTTTCAATTATGAAAATTACATAGTGTTATAAAAATAAAACAAGTTCATTCAACCATTATAATCATTGGGTGTGACATGGAATAAAAATTCTCTGTTGATGATTTTCATTACAGTGTATACAAACAGTACCTAGAAGTGATACCAAATTACTTTTAATAAGAAATTGTATACAATATGATCCACTTATAAGTCACCACTTGGGTAACCATATGTGTGTTGTGTGAATGTAATGTTCATGGCTTAAATAAAATTTTAAGACATTTAATAAATTAAATAGAGTGAAAACAAGAAAATCACTTAATCTAGCACCCTAAATAAAAAATATAAATGTTCTTCAAATCCACCAAAACAAAACATGGTGAGATTGTAATTTTGATGAGGAATTCAATTATATTTTTTAATAAATTTTTTGATCACTATAAGGCCCTGAAAACAATGATTCCTTTTAACAGAAGGACCTAGCTGCAAATACTGGAAATTTTAGGGGGGTATCGAAATGTGGCATTTCATTTCCTTCTTCTTCTTCCTCTGCCAGAAGGCAGAGGAGAACGTCACCGTATCAACGCCGATTCGCCACCTCCTGCTTGCCTGCTTCCTATCGCGGATAAGAACGCCGAGGCCGTCGTGCCGTCTGCATCTCTCTCACTCTCCCTCGCCTGCTCTCTCTCTCTGTACCTCTCTACTCTGAACCCGAACCAAACCCTAACCCTAGTTCATCGGGTCACCGTCGATTGCCGGAGTTAGGAGCCACGGGAAGCAGCGTGGAGCATCTCTGGAGCTTCCTCATCGTCGTAGCATCCTCCTCAACCAACCTCGTTTGCAGGGAAGGCCGCACGCGGATGAATCGGGACTTCTTCTCCGAGTACGGCCGCCGGCCGGAATTCAACGCCGCCGTCGACAGCGAGCTCACCAAGCCTCACCGACCACACCATCGTGCTCTCGGTGAGCTTGTGCATCTTTGGGTGCTTTCCGTTTGATCGATTGCATCCGTTTCGAGGTCGTCGATGTTCACCGTCGTCCGCCGCCGCGGGCTGTGCTCGCCGGAGCATCTCCGGTGGACAATAGCTAGCGGTGCTGCCACCTTTAGAATCGCCGCGCGCACCTCTAGCTAATCGGAACAATATTGCGCATCAACTCCATCTAAATCGCGTGAATCGTAGATCACTGTGAGGAATCAGGAACTTGTGATGTCATCGTGACATCACAGTGATGTCATCAACCTTTTATTTTATTTTTTGGAATAAAAACTGAATATGACAGGTGGGTCCCACCTGTCAATTTAAAATAGGCAGAAAAATCATAAATCTTATTAAATCAATAACTTTTAATTCATTTATCAGAAAAATACAAATAAAATATCTAAATGCTTAGAAAAATATAATCTAAATGTTTATCAACTTTTCAAAAATATTTAATAAAGTTTAAAAATTAATATTTTCTTTAATTAAATTAAATCATTTAAAATTGTGAAAAATAGGAAATAATTCATAAAATCAGAAAAATACAAGTTATATACCAAAATGCTCCAAATAACATATACAACTCACCTATGATGTTTACATTGTCATTTGACCAAGTTTTCCTGTGTGCAGTATTTTATCTAGTCATTTAATTCATTTAAAATTAATAAATTAATAATTTATTCAAATGTTTTCAGAAAACATAAAATGTTATATCAAATTAAAAAGAAAAACATTTCCAACTCAAATATGCCAATTGTAAAACATTGTATTAAACTTCTAAACTTGTTTTCTATAAAGTATACTGAAATTCTATAATGTTTTATTATAACCAGAAACTATTACCACGTCATTATTTTCCTTATTAATAAAACCTCATGTTTTCATACCTATAAAACCTATCATCACAAGTAATTAGCAAGTATTGTGAGGATAGAGTTTACTGTACTAGTTCATCATTTTCAACTAAACTCATTGTCATTAACTCTAACCTTTTGGAATATAAAATCAAACATGTCTGTTACCTTTTCAATAATTGTTTACCATGTGCTAATGTCTTGTTGCTTAACCATGTTATAACACTTCCACCTAAACATAATAACACGTGTTTGTTCAATAAAAGTGAAACACACTTAAGTCTAAAAGAAATAACAACATCACCACAAGTAATGAAACAACTCTAAGTCACCTAACAATTGTGTGAATACGTTATCGTTTCAAACGTGGCTTACACTTGTAAGCTGGGGTGTTTTCCAGGGTAATTCACGATGCATCTCATTACTATGCATGTATCATCTTGCCAGTGTTTTCTGTAGTCCTTACCGGGACTACTTTGCTACCTTTCAGATGTTTGGATTTCTCTACGCGACCCTCGAATTCTGAAGACCTGGATTATTATCGTTATTCCAATCTCAGGCAAGTTCATCACTTGCTTATGTCCCTTGAATTATTTCATAACAACTATTTTCGAAAACCCTATCGTATTACCACCTACTCCAAAAAGAATGCATGATCCTATTTTTATAATAATATGATTAATTGAATGACTACCCGAGTGGTAGTGTTCTGTTTGGTGGGCAGATGGAACCATGGTAAGATGAATAGGTCCAAGGAAGGTTCCATCTGCATGGGAAAGTATTACCTAGGAATTAACCACAAATGCCGTCAGAACTCGGTGCGCCGTAGATATCGCGTTGACCATGGATCTTCTATGGGGGGAGTAAGTCAGCCGTGATACTTTTCTCGTTCGCATGTCAACGGACTGCCAGAGACGTACGCTGTAGGTATTGCGGGACTACATGCACATGGGTGGGAGCCCTTACGTCCCACGGGCTCTGGGGTCTATGAGTGTCTGCCAGGGGCGCGTAGATCTCCATCGTGGGGGGTGGAATCAGGCGTTCAACCTGCTGGCAGAAATGGGTGGGCATGCGTTGTGCGGAGAAGCACGGTTTGGCTTGGACCAACAACTGGGCCCCACACCTGAGTGGGAGTGGACAGGATCTCGAGCCTGGTTGTGCAACATGGTCTTGGTCGTCCATGGGTAAAGTAACGCACCTCTGCAGAGTGTAAAAGGATGTGGCATGTTACCCCCTGTTCCGGGAAGGAACTGCGAACGCTACAGGAAAGGCAACTCCATGAAGTTCTAGTCCTGTGATGGTCTGGCGGGCATAGTTTTCAGAATTAAAAGCAACCTCTTGAAGAAAGTTTTACAAAACCTTGCATTAGCTTATGACTCTTTCAAGTCTAAAGCTGTAGTTAGTGCATCAACCACCCACTATATATCATGAACTTGCTGAGTAACGCTCGTTACTCATTCTATCCCGTTTGACCCCCTGCTTAGAGTTGAAGCCCTATTGAAGTCGTCATCAAGAAGCCATCGCTGCCTAAAGGAGCTACGTGGAATGATCTACTACTTAGTCGATAAAGTATCATCATCAACAACACTGGTGGAGGACAAGATATCAAGGTGTAGGTAGAGTCCATTCTTGGACTTAGCAGTCGCAAGCCATAGATTAGGGCTGACATCAGCCGTAGTGGATTAGTTCTGAGCTAGAGTTCTTCTCCAGCTTGGAGCGTCGAATTGATTCTTTTAATGTTTCATTTGCAGGAGATCTTCTCTGATTCATCAAAGAGATTCTCAAGATTTTGTAATGAAGTTTGTATCCTATAGCTTTGCTTGGACCCGCTGTGTTTCTGTTGTACCACTCTGAGAGATGTAATATTCACGGATAAGTCCTTCTGTGAGTATTATGTCACCGACTTGCGCACTACACATGCAGTGGTGTGGTGGGTCATCACACCATGTGTTTTCGGCGACTTCGGACTGTACCATGCCGATAAAGTGCGTGTCACTTTTTTGTCGGCGATCTGAGCAGAATCCGGTATCATAGTCATCCTCGACTGGGTATAGGGCGGGTGGGATAAATTTGCTTCCACCGCAAAACCCCATTGCTTCTGCAGTTAGTCCGATAAAGATGTTAGCAGATCCTATCGGTAACACGCAGGCACTTACCAGGTGGTTTTGCGCCGGTATGTAGGATCCGTTGTCGAGGAAGCGTCCGACATCATCGTTGAATTCCAAGCTTCCGACAGTGATTGATCTTCCGATTCCGCCAAGTATCCCAGATCGGAACTTCACGCCTGACGTCGTTTGCCCCACGGTGGGCGCCAACTGTCGAGACATCGTAGTAGTTTTCATAGACGGGGGTGCCATGAGACTACGGTAGAGACGTGGGGTAATGAGATCGCGTGGTAGACAGCAAACACAAGATTTACCCAGGTTCGGTACGCCGCGACAGTACGGCGTGCCTACTCCTGCACTTCTCACTAATCAGGACTAAAGCCTGGAAACATGATTACAATGTGAGGTTTAGATCTATCTACTCGCAGGGGATCAACTTCTCGGCGAGTTGGCCTATATCTTCTCTGTTATTCCACCGTTCTTTATCTCCCGTCCGGCTTTATATAATAGCCGGATTAGGCCTTACAGAATAGGAAACCTAGAAGACTACGGTAACTATAATTTGGAAAGTAAGGAATCCGTCTTCTCCTCCAAGCCAGATCACACGGGCCGTGATCCGGGTTCTTCTAGAATCCGGCTTCTGTGCGTCAAGTTATTGGGCCGCCCAATGGACCATAGCTCACTACCACTTGGGCCACCCTGGTAACCAAGCACTTTGACTACCATCTTATATACCCCTAAACGGTATATATCCGACAAGTGGAAGAAAAGCCCCGATGGGATTAGACAACGAAGTGGACCCCATCGCGTAGAAGCGTATCGCCCGACTAAACGCACGTTCGGAGCGAGCAAGCGCTCGCGCGCTCGTTGAAGAGCAAACTTCTTTGTCAAATCTCGTCAAGGAAAGCTTAGTCGTTGGTGTTTCATTTTAGAGATGTGCTAATCCTCCCCCCTCTCAAGAGAAAAGTGTTTCTCTAGCTGGCAATCAACTAGGGTTGTTTCCAGTCCGATGATCAAATCTACAAAGATTTGTTGATTGGAGATGCGTGCTATGTGCTGACCTGGAAGACATCGACCACATATTCTTCTTATGTACTTTAGCCAAGTTTTCATGTGAATACGTTGTGTCTTGGCGAGTAATAGGGTTGCGTCAGTTGCTTTTGGGTTGAACACGTTGCATTATTTGGATTATCTTCCTTGCTCAGAGTCGGGTGCTCGCGATCATTACAAATAAACTCACTCGTCGAATGGATTATTGAAAAGCATCCGGCCAATTGCCTTCTGAAAAAGCTAATCCTCCTGAAGTCATCAATACCATTGGCAAGAAATACAAGGCGCTCTAAGAGGTAGCGATGGGACACAAGTGACATGTTCATAAGCATCGTTGGGATGTCATGTTCTCCCGTTTTCTTTCCATTTTTTTCCGAATATGTAATCACGAACCGATGACATCTTCATGAGTATGTACGCATGCACATACGTACGTACGTGTGTATGTTTCACTTGGTCAATATGGCTTTATTAATTCGAAACCAGACTCGGCTCAAGGTGTGACCATTTCATTTTCATAGACAGTAGCGGACAGCTAGGAGAAATATGTCAGTATATGATCATAAGGTTGCATTGGTGATGATAGTGTTACCCTCAGGGAGTTACGAATTGTGATGATACAAGAAGAAATCAAGGAATAGCTATTTATATGCACAATTAACCCACAGGAGCAATATATTGGAAATGTGAGCCATGCAGATTTTTTTTTTTGATAAAGGGAAGTATATTAATATCGCAGAGATACAAATTACACCCGGCCTCTGCAACAACGCATATGGATGCACACAGCCGAAAGACAATAAAAAGAAAAAAATGAAAAAGAAGAAAAGTCCCGCTACAGGGTTACAGTCCTCGCGGTATCCGCACAACCACCATCTAAACAACAGCTGACGTCCAACTCTTCGAAAACAACGTCTCCAAGAAGAACGGTGCCAGGCACAACCAATTAAGGCCAGACCTTGGATTTTCACCCTGAAGATAATCCTCGCTCTCAAAACAACGGCTCCAGGAAGACCAGTGCCAGGCACAACCAATTAAGGCCAGACCTTGGGTTTTCACCCCGAAAGGTAGGACTTTGGACTCCACGCATATTGTCTCCCCCTCTGACATACAGATGCCACGAATCTTGTAACTCCAAGTCAGTTCCCCATCGATGCAAAGACTCCGAACACCGTTGCTAGTCCTCCAATCTCGCCTTCGATGACTGAGCATTGCGACCAAATTCCACCGATCCAGCAATCTCCAGGCGTTGCCTATGGGAGTCGCCGGCGGAGCCTTTCGGTCGACACCCCGGCTTGATCAAAGAAGACGTACATCATGATCTTCATCTTCGCGCGACAGGAAACCCTAGGACCACCGCCATTATTCTTCAGCCTCGCGGCCCGGCACCGCGAAGCCACTCCCAGCAGGAAAGCACCATAGAAGGGGTAGACCATTGCCCAACACTAGGTCGCCGGCGTGACCAAGGTTGTAGCCAGACTACCACGGCCGGCCAAGGCCGGATCCGATACCCAAGATCGCTAGATCATGCATCAAATCCCCGCGTCCCCAAGCGATTCCCGGATCTGATCCAGGCGCCCGCAGGCGACGCAGCACCCCCGCCGTACCACCTTCCCGCCGGGAGGCTCAAGCGCCGGCCCTAGGCCGCGCCGCCCCATGCCCACCGCCGGCTCTCCACCGCCTCCATGGAGCGCCGCCGCAGAGCACCTCTCCTGCCCACCGTTGGTGACGGGGGCGCCGCCACCACCGCCGGCATGGTCGGGGGGGGGGGGAGGGGTAGAAGGGGCTCGGGAGGGAGAGAGGTGCGGGCGCCTCCGGAGTCGCCTGGAGGGGGCGGCTCGTGAGCCATGCAGATAACTGCTACGCAGTATCATAGACAATTTCATGCTCATTGAAGGTAGAATTATCTTTGCTTTAGACCCAACGTACATCGCCCTTATCTCCGTGTGAGTAATGTCAAAAGTCAATGACCACGAGACATGAAGCTCATTTGAAGAGGTTCGGCGGCTTGTGGCCGCGCGAGTTTTTCCATTTGTAACTGATAGGCGGTTTTGTGAGATGCTTTCGCTTTAGGGCATGTACAATGATATACAGCAGCCGTCTATATAAGTTGCCACATCTGAATTTGGGTGAGGTGGAAGAGAGAGAACCAGGAGAGAGAAGGAGGGCGTCGCTAATTTAACAGACGGTCGATAGCCCATGAAAACAGCATGTTATCGACAACCTTTTTCTTGTTGTATGCTCGGGTATCTTTAGTCAATTGTTTTCAGCCGAACCGTCGTATCCTGGACCGCCGGATCTGAACGAGACCTGCTGTTGGCATGCTGCGTGGTCAAAACGGTTTGCTGATTTTCCGGTACTACAGATAGCAGAAAATACATTCTATTGTACTCCCTCCGTCGCAAATTAAGTGTCACAAAGTTGAACAAAAGTGAATGTATCTGGACATCATTTAGTGTTAGATACATCAACTTTTGTCTAACTTTGTGACAATTAATTTGAGACGGAGAAAGTACATTGTTTTTTTTGGATGCCTACACGTGACGTGGAAGCTGTTGCAGACGGAAGGAGTCTAAACTAACATACATGCCCTTAGGAGCTTGTTCCACTCGTTGCACCGGATGAACCCGGAGAGAAAACAGCCTGGTGTCCCTGCATAAAACCATGGACACATGACGTACTTTTACTCATTTTTATATAAGATGCAACAGTTGGCCCGGCTGGCCCGATGTCTACCATCATACGTGAATCCATCCATTCCCAACTTGGTTCATCGTGACCTGCCGACAACTCGCAAGAACAAAAAATGCCGTATGAAATTCAGAAAGCTGTGATTGGTAAGTACGTTTGAGTTCGGTCCACGTCAACACAGCCTACGTACCTGTTACGTGTAGAGACTTGGCAGGCTGTCACACCGGCCGGAAGCACCATAGGCAAAGTCTTCGGTATCTTCTAAACCAAAAAACTAATCTCGTTGAAACTGAGGGCAGAAGCGTCGAGTCAACGCGGAGTTTCATTGCATTGGACCTGCAAGTTGGGATAGTCTCGTCACCCGGCTGTGCTAATAATTTGTAAGTTGAAATAGTCTTGTCCGAGAAAACCAGGCGAGCTCGAAATACCGGCATCGAATCAGCTGTCTCGTTTGTGCGCGATTTAATTAGATGTAAGTTGTTGTTAGTGGCGTACGTGGAATGATAGTTACCTCGACTTATTAACATCAAACAATCATATATGTATGCCCTGTGTGATGAACTTTTCCATGGAATCTACACCAAAAAAGGACAATGCTCGGTTAGCTCTACCTATGCCAATCAAGTGCGCAGTAACTTTCGAGTTAATCAACTAAAAATCTCCATCAGAGGTAAATGTTACCCCCTCCGTTCCAAATTAGATGACTCCCACATATATGTATCTAGACATATTTTAGTACTAGGTATATCTATTTGAAAATCATCTAATACGAAACAGGGGGAGTATTTCATTTGTACTTTTCCCTTGGTGTTTTTTTTTTAAACGGGGGCAAAAGATTTGCCCCAATCTATTAATTAAGGAGAAGAGAATTGCCCAGTAATTCCATGGGTGCAAAAAACTTTCTAGAAAACAATCACATGGGTGTAATTTTTGTGTGTGACGATGACAGAACTATCGATGTATGGTCAAACATGCATGTCATCACCTTATATCTATCTAACACTATTATATTTATATTTTTAACAATTGACTACACGGTATTGATACATAGCCGAGATGATACCAAATACTAATCGGGTCAGCTGTGTGATGCAGAGGTTGGGGCGATGCTCCCATTTCGAAAAAAAACCTAGTACAATGGCGCTCTATGTTGATTCAAAATTATGTGGTCATTTACAAGAAAAATAATCACACCATTTCATTGTGCGGAGACGGTTCATCTCATCAGGAAGGTTGAAGCGGAGCATCCCCTGAGTGAGATGAACATTCCTCATGACATAACTTCTTTTCATAATATTTCTCATAATTGGGTTGGCAAAGCCACTAGCGTTCTTTTTATTCGCAATCAATAAACTAGCATGATGGCCTTTCCTTTAAAAACATAATGGAAAAATATGGCTCGCAACTCGGCTCTGATGCTTACAGCATCTCAATCTTGGCAAGTATCGTTAGTTAGATTATATGGCAAATTCCAAGTTTTCATGTCTTTTCAAATAATCCAACGGGCGAACGTGTGTGAGGGGTTAAAAAACCATGTGTAAATATGACAAGCAAAGAATTGTTTGCCCTGATTTGGTATCATAATAAATTCAAAATAAAAACATTTGTAAAACTTAAAGGCAGAATCGAAATATTAATTGGATCAGTGGGCAAAACTATTTTTTTGAAACAAGGCAAAAGACTTGCCATGCATATTCATTAATTAAGAACATGTTTGTAGAACATTTTCCTAGGACAAGTCCTAGGACAAGTCCTAGGACTTAGCACAAAAGACTACTCTCAAGGAACTACATTATACAAGAATTTTGCACCGGCTAAGCCCCAATTCCTTGCCTAATTTTTAATCTTAGAGAAAATAATGGTCGTGTGTGAGGATTGTTAGACATATTATGTACCGTATATGTATGGGTATGGTGTAGTACACCAACCCATACGAATACATCCGTGTAAGCCACAGTGGGGGATTTTCCTACCTCTATATCAACACGTACCGATCCCTCGAGAGGGGGTATCGTTCCCTGCAAACCTAGTCGGTTTAGACATGGTATCAGAGCTCCCTCTGCCATGACCTAGCCGCCGGAACACGAAAAACCAATCTACACACAAAAACCAAAACCTAGCTCCCTCCATTGCCATGGCATCGTCTTCAAGCTCTGCCACGGCCGGATTGGAGTCAACCCCGTCCCAAAAACTCACGCCGGACAACTTCCTATTTTGGGAGGCGCTCGAGCTTCCGACCCTGCGCGGTGCGCGGGTCCTAGGCTTGCTCGACGACGATGATGCCGCGCCAGCCGAAACCCTGGAGGTGGAGGATACCAATGACCCGAAGAAGAAGACAACCATCGAGAATCCAGCATACCTTGCCTGCCTCGAACGGGACCAGCTCGTGGTGAGTTATCTGGTGAAATCGTTGTCCCCGGATGTGCTCGCCCAAGTCCTCGGGCTGACCACTGCAACTGAAATCTGGGCGGCGATCACGGACATGTTCGCCTCGCAGTCTCGCTCGTGGGTGCAGCATGTCCGGACCACCCTCAATACAACCAAGAAGCAAGACATGACCACGGCGTAGTTTTTCACGAAGATGAAGGGGTTCAGGTCAAAACTCGCTGCTGCCGGAAAGCCAATCGACGACGACGAGCTCGTCGGCTACATACTCAATGGGTTAGACGCCTCCTACAATTCTTTGGTAGCATCTGTGAATGCCAACGCTGGGACGACCCTGTCCGATCTCTTCGGACAGCTCAACTCGCATAATATGAGGCATAAGATGCTTGCTGCCACGGGTCAAGATGGAGACTTCATGAGCTCTGCCAATGCGGCGCTCCGAGGTCGTGGTGACTACCGCGCCGACAACCGCAACCGTGGTGACTATCGTGGTCGATCCCCTGATCGCCGCGACCAGGAGTACAAGCGCCAGGATGGAGGCCGTGATCACTGTGGTGACTACGATCACCGCGAGTGGCGTGAGGAGCCTAATCGCCGTGACTATGATGATCGACGTGACAACAAACGTGATGATGGGAACCGTCGCGTTGACGGTGGTGGACGTCGCGATGGAGAATGGCTCCAGCAAGATGGAGGTCGCCGCGATGGTGGTGATCAAGACCGGTGCCGTGGATGGCGCAAGCGTGCCCCCACACCGTATGAGGATATCACTTGCCAAATAGGTAAGATCCATGTCCACTCCGCAGGTAAGTGTTGGTGGCGCCGGGGTGATGACTCTGATGATGAAAGGGATGACCGTGACAAAAAAAAAATGCAAATGCAGCATCATATGGTGTTGATATCAATTGGTACTCCGACACAGGTGCAACACATCACATCACCGGAGAGTTGAACAAGCTCACTACGTGTGACAAGTATCATGGGCATGACAGCGTCCACACTGCAAACGGAAACGGTATGAAAATAAGTCATATAGGCCACTCAACTTTGCATACTCCTCATAATTCCTTACATCTTAAAAATGTCCTTCATGTTCCTAGTGCTTCCATAAATCTCCTTTCAGTCCATAAATTGGCACTTGATAACAATGTGTTTATTGAATTCCATCCAGATTTCTTTTTGATTAAGGATCATGCCACAAGGAGAACTCTGTTTAAAGGCCCTTGCCGTGATGGACTCTACCCACTAGTGCCCATCTCCACTGGATCTTCCAAGCAACCTTTTGTTTCAGTAAAGCCATCTTCATCTACATGGCATCGTCGACTAGGACATCCTTCATATTTCATTGTTCAACAAGTTCTTAGAAACAATAATATTTCATACTCTCCTGAAATAAACCTCTAAATTTGTGATCCTTGTTAATTAGCCAAGAGCCATCAGTTACCATATCCTGTTTCAACTAGTGTATCTAGTGCACCTTTGGAGCAAATATTTTCTGATGTATGGGGTCCTGCTCCTATATCTGTTGGCAAGCATGCATACCATGTAAGTTTTATATATGATTTCAACAAATTTACATGGATTTATTTGCTTAAGAATATATCTAAAGTTTATCAAGTTTTTCTCAACTTTCAAGCGCTTGTTGAAAGAAAGTTTGATAGAAAAATCATCACAATGTAAACTGATTGGGGTGGTGAATATAAAAAGTTGAATAGCTTCTTTCACAAAATTGGCATCACACACCATGTCTCATACCCACATGCTCATCAACAAAATGGTTCAGCGGAAAGAAAACACCGTCATATTGTAGAGGTTGGGCTTTCCTTGCTTGCAAATGCCTCCATGCCACTTAAATTTTGGGATGAAGCATTCCTCACTGCCATCTTCCTTATTAACTTGCTTCCTAGCAAGGTTATAAATTTTGATACTCATGTTGAATGCCTTTTACACACAAAGGCCAACGATGATTCTCTATGCATTTTTTGTTGTGCTTGCTGGCCAAATCTTCGTCCCTACAATAAAAGAAAATTATCTTTTCGTTCTACTTAATGTGTGTTCCTTGGATATAGTCCCTGTCACAAGGGTGTGAAGTGTTTAGATCCCAAAACTGTCCGTGTTTACATCTCAAGAGATGTTGTTTTTTATGAGCATATTTTCCCTTTTGCCTCTCTTCACCCCAATGCTGGTTCTAGACTTCGGAATGATATTCTCCTTCTTCCATCAAATTCCACACAACATATCAATGGAGATGCAAATTTTGATGCCTTTACGTCTTTACCTATCATTCATGTTGTTGCTACTAATGGTTCTATCCCCACAGATGCTACTGCTGCAGATGCTACTAATCTTGTAGGCCAAGAAGATGCCAAAAATTTGAGCTAAATCGGGTCTGAAACGGATGAAATATGTGCTTCTAAAATTTCGGAAGAGGACAAAACAAAGGATTCGCCTGCCGTCTCGGATCAGGAGGTCGCTGATCCCGAGGGTGATCCTCTGTCTGATTCGCCTGGTGCGCAGGATTTTGAGGCCCCGTCCTCCGCGCGGTCCCTAGCGACACCCGCTCCACGCCAATCTCCGTGCGCCATGTCGCCTCCACCAACCGCGCCCTCCGAACGGGTTCCTGCCAGGCGGTCCCCTGGACCATGCACATCTTCCCCGACAATGTGCGCTCCGTACACTCCACGAGCCCTTGCCCTGACCATGCTGTCGCCCCTCGTGCGATGGGAGAAGACCCGCGTGCCAGCTGGCCGCCTACCACTGGTGCGGACATTGATGCTTCGCAGGTGCCGATAGGATCCTTCGCGGCCAGTCCTGGTACTGCTGCAGAGCCACCTGCTGGATCTTCTGCTCCACGTGATCGTGCAGCTCCACCTACACAACCTCCACACACCCGGTTACAACAAAGGTATAAAACATCCTAGAGCCTGGTTTTTACATGGTGTTCTGGCAGAGGAGGTTTACATGAAACAACAACCTGGTTTTGCGCACTCTAATACTCCTGATTATGTTTGCAGATTGGATAAAGCTCTATAGGTCTCAAACAAGCATCTAGAGCCTGGTTTGCTCGTCTGAGTTCTAAACTGCGTGATCTTGGATTTATACCTTCCAAGGCTGATACTTCACTATTTCTTTACAATCAGTCAGGTATCACAGTCTATGTTCTGGTTTATGTTGATGATATCATAGTCACCAGCTCTTCTGATCAATCCATTTCTGTATTACTTAGAGATTTAAATGATAACTTTGCAATCAAAGATCTTGGTGTTTTGCATTTCTTCTTGGGTATTGAAGTGAAACATTTGCCTAATGGTTTACCACTCACACAAGAGAAATATGCCACTGAACTTCTTGATAAAGCTGGTATGCGTGGTTGCAAGGGTTTTTCTACACCTCTCTCTTATGATGATAAGCTGTCTCTCCTAGAGGGGACGTCTCTAGGTTCTGAGGACAACACACGGTATCGCAACATTGTTGGGGCTTTACAATATCTCACATTAACAAGGCCAGACCTGTCCTTTTCGGTTAATAAAGTCTGTCAATTTCTTCATGCACCTACTACTTCTCATTGGACTGTTGTTAAGAGAATTCTTCATTATATGTCAACCATACACTCAAACTTGGTATCACATTTACACCCTCATCATCCACTCTCCTTAGTGCCTTCTCTGATGCAGATTGGGCAGGTTGCATTGATAATCGTAGATCCACTGGTGGTTTTGCTATATTTGTTGGACCAAATCTTGTCTCGTGGAGTGCCAGAAAACAAGCCACCGTTTCATGTTCCAGTACAGAGACTGAGTATAAATCACTTGCTAATGCCACTGCCGAGTTGATTTGGGTTGAGGCCCTTCTTGGAGAACTTGGTGTCAAACTGCAAGAAAGACAATGTTTATGGTGTGATAATTTAGGTGCTACGTATCTGTCCGTTAATCCTATCTTTCATGCTCGCACCAAACATATTGAGAGTGATTTTCATTTTGTTAGGGAGAGAGTAGCAGATAAGAAACTAGATATTAGATTTATCTCTATCAAAGATCAGGTTGCTGATGGCTTCACTAAAGCTCTCCCTGTCAAAAATTTAGATGAGTTTAAACGTAACAGGTTAAGATTAAGGGGGAGTGTTAGACATATTATGTACCGTATACGTATGGGTATGATGTAGTACACCAACCCATACGGATACATCCGTGTAAGCCGTGGTGTGGGGGCTTTTCCCACCTCTATATCAACACGTACCAATCCCTCGAGAGGGGGTATCGTTCCCTGCAAACCCTAGTCGGTTTCAACAAGGATTGGTGTCAAAAAACTCCCCATTGCATCCCTTCCAAATGCCCACGATATAAGAGATGATCATCAAGGTGCTTAATTTTTTTCCACGGCTTTCCTTTCCACACGTTCTTTGTACTCTTTTATGGAAACATCATTGGCCAAATGCGCCGAAAATATGTCATGTGTACCACACGAAGAGAGGATTTTCTCCAAAATTCTTGTGCTGAACCGATATTTGATCAGAAGGTGCGATGTCGTTTCTTGGACTTGGTTGCATAGATGACAGTTCTCACAATTGGGCCATCCCCTGTGTTTAAGGTGTTCCACTGTCTATATCCTATTTCCGAAGCCCAAGTTCGAGGTCCAAGGGAGCGGAAATGATGTGTTTGAATTTTTTTCAGGAACGCGCGAAAGACGTGCTTTTTTTATATAGAAGATGGAATAAGAGGTTACATCGTCCACCAATTACAACGGCCTACGCCGCTCTGAACTAGAAGAACTACTCACAAAAACCTACAATTTTCCACGACTCCGCTTCAATCATGATTGCATCTAGAAGCACATGAGGTTGCTTCGCCTTGAAGTGAAAAACCCGATTGTTCCGTCCAGCCAAATAGAACGCAAACCAAGGAAACAAAGCGAGCGAATCTTGGGCTTCTCTTTTGCCGGCCAAGCATCAGCCATCTTGGTCCACCAAGGCTCTAGCAGGTCGGCAGGGGAGGGCGCGAGCTCCTGCCTATGCTTGCCCGCCCTGACGTGGAACCAAACCTCTCTAGCAAAGGACCATGTGATCAGTGAGTGGTCAATGGTTTCCACCTCCTCCAAGCACATGGGGCAAGTGTCATCGTTAGTCAGCCTGTGGCGCTTCCGCCGGTCCCCAGTCCAACACCTGTTCCAAGCCGCCTTCCACCCGAAAATCTCGAACTTCAACGGAGCCTTGCACACCGAAATTGGCAAGTGAAGAGGCCAGACCGTGCGACCCAATGGAGCCATGCGTTTGAATTGCATTTTGTAGGCCGACAAGACGAGTATTTTCCATCAATTGTGAATTTTCAAAGAATGCTATCGGGGCCCTCGTGGGATAGGTTTACTTCTTCCAGCAACACCCAAAATGAGACAGAGGGGGGGCTCTCACTTTCCCCTTTCTCTGGTAGGTTGAGCTACAGTGCTTGAGAGTCTCTCGTGAGCGTCCGGGCGGATCCCGAGCCTCTCTCGGCGGCGCTGCCGGCCGGAGATGGTGGAGGAGAAGCGCCGGTGATCTTTCTCTGTACATTAGGTTTAGTCCTAGTTGCTGCTTGTCCTTTTTGGCGTTTTGGAGTAGAGCTTTGGATCTTCCCAACCGGATCCAGGGCGGGCCTCGATTGGGTTCTCGCAGGTGGTTCTTCCGGTGGCAGGAGGGATGGATGCTTGCGGTGCTGGTCGTGGAGATCTCCACAAATAAGGTTGTGTTGAGCTATTTCGCTCTGGCGTTTCTGCGCAGCGCTGAGCGGAGGTGGGTTCTTCTTCCGGATTTGCTTCCGAGGTGGGAGGAGGTGATGGGAGAGGATGACGCCGGCTCTTGCATAAGGCGCATCTATCGGATTCGAAGCTGCTGTAATTTCTTTGCCTTGCCTCCTCCGATCCGTGGCAGGCTTCGGAGTTCTGATGGCGGCCTGGCTATCACTGAGCAGTAGGGGAGAGTCCTGGCTTCGTTGTTCTTCTGTTCTGCTCTGTCTTCTTGCAGCTTCTTAGCCACCAAGGGGGTGGAATCAAGATGCGTGGATGAGCTGGTTCTGGTGGAGCAACGAGGTTGGAGGAGTGAAGCTATCTTCTTCTCGAGCATTGCTCCGGTCGATGATGGCCGGCAGGAAAAGCTGGTGAGCTCCAGCGCCTACTTAACCTCCTTTGCGAGGCCCTTCTTGGAGTCAACTGTTGCTGTGGAGCGCGTCGGCATCGAAGCAAGTGGCTTCGTCCCCGCGACGATGTCTGATGACGGCAAGTTCGGCTCCTGCTTCTTCGAGCTCGATGGTGGGGAAAGAGATGGCCTAGATTGCTTTTTCCAATCTTTCTGTAGGGGCTTTTCTGCTTTTTCGAGTGGCCTATGTTTTATTTCAGATTTTATGAGGTCCTTTGTAAGTGTACATGTACACCCACTATTTGTATGATATGAGGCTTCCAGCCCCTTCGGGGGTCCTCCTTGTTCAAAAAAAAAAAAAAAATGAGACAGAGTGTTAAGTTGGTTCACCCAATAATAATCTCCGAGGGCCTTCCACACCGTGTAGTTTACTATGAGGTCAAGGTGTGCCACATCACCTTACCGCTATGGGAGTGGTTGATCATTATAATTTCTTGGTCAATATACATATAGTGCAACGGAAACATTCGTACAATACCAAATATTAAAGACCTTGTCACTATCCATTATTTCACCTTCTAGTGTGTACCGACGAGAGTTGTTATGGTATTTCTTTTTTAGGAAACGAGAGTAGTTCTGGTGAATTGCTTAGCAGTAAAAGTACTCGCTTGCTTTGTTAATTCGTCTATTTATAGCCCAGAATTGTACCATTGTCAGCTAAGAGCTCAGAAGAACACAATACGTACAGCTGCACGCACCCAGTTCACCGGCAATTATGAACCTGGGTTCTCCGCTTCTTCTCTCCGGCCATATTTTTCTCTGCCTTACGGCGATTTGGGTGCTGGCGAGGGCCGATGTACCGGCAGGCCAGCGTCCCGGCTGCCCGGACAAGTGCGGCGACGTCGACATCCCGTTCCCGTTCGGCATCGGCCAGCAGTGTGCGTTGAACGCCAACTTTACCCTCGACTGCAATAAGACCATGGATGGCACCATGAAGCCCTCTAAGTGGAATCTCGAGGTCACCAAGATCTCCCTGCCTGACGGCAAGGCTTGGCTGAACACCTACTCGATCTCCTGGCGGTGTTATGACCCATCCACCCGCGGCATGGTGTTCAGGGATGGATGGTTGAACCTCATCGACTCACCTTTCTGGATATCGGAAGCGGATAACAAAATATTCGTCATCGGGTGCGATACTCTCGCTTATATGATGAGCTCCTCTGTAAGTACTTCGACGTTTTCCCTAGTGAACTGATCCTGGTGAGAATATATGCAAAAAGCTTCGTAGACATCAACAGAGTAAAACCTCCGTAGCTCCATATTCATTAGAAAACGAAACCTAAGCAATAGTTTTCAATTCATTACATATATATTCATTACTACAGATAATTAACCGTCCCGCACCAGCCAAACAATGGGCTAATCTAAAAAAAACTTTCTTAAAAAAGGTTGTTATGGGCAAACTATGGGAAAACTTTCGTAGTTTTATCCACGTACAGCGAGGCTCTCTCTCCCTCCCTCCCTCTCTTCTGTCGGGATCATATGCGGAACCATTTTAAGAGCATCTCTAGCAGATCCACTAAAACTTCACCCCTTAAAACGCGCATAAGGAAAACCTTAAAACCATTTTAAGGGTAAACATAGCCCGGTCAAAATAGACCATGCAAAGTTAAATTGTAAGGGCGCGCTTGGTTCGCCGGATCTGATGCCAAAACTGCGGTAGGAAATTACGGACTTGATTAGGGCATGTACAATCGTTGATAAGGCTGTCTTATCTTAACTCCGCCATGTTATATAGATATGACAAAAAAACATGTTGTACAATGGGCTATTTTTTAGTCCTATCGCTAACAACCAGTTATCCTAAATAAGTGGTGAGACAATTATGCTAAGAGGTGATCTCTTAGCTAACAGAATGCAAACGTCTTTTTTCAGTTTCTCTCTCCACCAACTAAGCAATTATCCTACGTGGCATCGCTAAGAGAGAACCATTGTACATGCCCTTAGGTCCCGCTAAAAATACGGACCAGCTAGGCAACTCGGCAGGAATTATTTAAGGACAGGAAATTTAACCAGCGTTCCAAGCGGGTCCCTAAATCGAATATTCTCCTGAATATCCTTTTGACCTTTTTTTTTCTTTCTCTTTCTTTCCCATGGTCTTTTTCTTCCCTCACATGAATCACTCTGCCTTCCACCTCCCGCCTGTATCCCTGCATCTTTTAAAGCCGCATCGGTACTAGATCAATTGGATGAGTCTAGCTAAGCTAGCTCAAGTACGGGATCGATAGATCGATCCATTCAAGGAGCTCATGTACGGGAGAATTACTAGCTAGCTCAAATCTGACTACATCGCGTCTCCCAGTTCCCAGCGTGATCTGCCCAGCGCGCACGGCTGCTGTTGTTGTTGTGAACATCCGGAGGTTCCATGCAGCGCCACACTCGCCCGTGCCGGCCAGCCGCCATGCCCGTCCGCTCTAAGTGCCGCCATGCCGCCTACAAGTAACGTTCCAGCCCAGCTTGCGGGACAGACCATGTGGTCATCGCCGATCACCGTCTAGCCTAGTCGGAAATAGCCAAAGATGGCTTAGAATCGGCGGAGAAGCCAGCGGGAGCGGTTTCATGTTGAAATTGGAATGGAGGTGGTGGGTAATGACCCGAATCGATCTTCACCGACGGTGAGGATGAGAAGCACTGTAGCTTGATTTTTTTTAATGTAAAACTGAAAATTAATGGTTATTTTACAGTTCTGAGATATAAGGAGTCTGCTAGAGATGATCTAATCAAGAAATTCGTGCTACACACAGTTTTCATTCCTTCTAGTCCACAATCCACGCGAAGCCGGAGTAGAGAAAACACTTTTACTTTTCTTTATTTTTGAGAAATTGTTATGTTTATTCGTCCCTGTTCCAGAGAAGATTATTTCGATTAAATACTATAAATAGACTTGCAACAACATTTGCTCTAGTTTTTGTTTTTCCGAGATGGGGTGGACGGCCTATGCATGCATGGATAGATGGACATAAAGTTTTTTTTATTGATAAGTTTATAAGTTTACAGTATTATAGATCATGGATCACACGAGGTCGATACACGGATCAACCATTGAAACAAAGCATGAATAGAAAGTCTAAACACCTTAGAACCTATTAATATGCCGCCAACCAGCCCATTTGAAGGTATCCTGAGCGAGCGGTCGGCCGTGTGCGACCAATATCTATAGTATCTTGCTAGTCCAGTAGGAGCAGGTATGCCCGTAGCATAATGTACTACGTGGCCATGTGGAAAACCTGAGAAAATTTAAAACTTTCGATTTGTTAAAAACCCAGATTATTTCTACAATCTTAGATTGACCAACATAAAGCGCAGACACCCCCAATGAGTATTCTAGTCTTTGTCATCTTGTCAATTACATGCAACTAGTTTCTGGACATATTCTATACTAGTTGGTCAAGGAATGTTAAATCTGTTCAAAATATCGGCCGCTATTCCGATAAATCGGCTGATTTATCGCTTATCGGTGTCTAGCCGATAAGATAAATTGCCTGATATTTCAACCGATATTCCGATATTTCGGCCGATATTCCGATATTTCAACCGATATTCCGATAAATTGGCCGATTTACCACTTATCAGGGGTCGGCCGATAAGTTTCCGATAAGCGATATCTTAAACATTTAAACGAAAAGAAAACCACACACCAAACGAAAGATGTTATATAATCTCTCTGTGTGTGGTCGGTCCGAATCATATGCGGAACTGCTACATTTTAAACAAAAACAAAAAAGCATGGTAAGCACAATTTCATTCCTTATAGTTCACAATCCTCGCGAATCTGGAGCAGTCACAGACCGTCACAGTCTTACAGGTAATATGAGTCTTGCTATGTAGCCAAATAAACTTTGGCCAAGATATTCAACATTTTGGAATATGACTTTGAAACTAGTGTAGCATAGAGAACACTTTTAATTTACTTTATTTTTGAGAAATTGTTATGTTTATCCGTCCTAGTCCGCTGAAGATTATTTCGATTAAATACTATAAATGGACTTGCAACAACACTTGCTCTTGTTTTTTTGAAAATGGGGGTAGACCATAGCCTCTCCATCATTAGATGGACATAACCTTCTTTATTGATATGTTAAGTTTAGAGTATTACATATCACGGGTCATACAAGGTCGATACATGAATCAACCATGTAAACAAATCCTGAATAGAAAGTCTAAACATCTTGGAGTCTATTAATATGCCGACAACCAGCCCGGTTGAAGGTATCCCGAGCGACCATGGGCAACCATGTGCACCCAATATCCAAAAGATCTTGCTAGTCAGGTGGGAGAAGGTAGGCCCATAGCATAATCTAGTACATGGCCGTGGGGAAAACCTGCAAACGAATTGAAACTTTCGATTTATCAAAATCCAGATTATTTCTAAATTCTAGATTGAACAACATAAAGCAGAAACCCCAGTGGTTATTTTATCTTAGTCTTCTTGTCAATTACATGCAACCAGTTTCCGGACATATTCTTTATACTAACTGGTGGAGGAATGTTGAACAAAAAGAAAACTGCACACCAAAGAAAAGATGTTATGTAGTCTCCCGTGAGTCACAAAAACAAGATTTAGTACTCCCATGCAATTGTCGTTTATCCAAGTTATCTCTAGTGAGAAAAACCTTTTGATGAAGGCAGCACATGAATTTTTTTATTTTGAGAGGAATCTTTAATTTCCAGCAATATTTACGTAGAAAATATCGTATGAACATTCATTTGATCCTCGTACATTGACTTCGCGGCAAATAAACCAGAATATGATAGTTTACAAACGAAACTAGCATAATCATGACACAAGGTAACATCCATCAATCTCTCACATAGATGCAACCATACCTCCTATCTATTTTCTAAATTTTGCCTGAATCTAATATTTAATGGAATTTGCGATAGTACATTAGAAACCAAAACATTTTTATGGCTCACAATGTTATACAAAGACGGTTACTGTTGTGATAGAGGTGTGTCACCCAGCAGGATATCTTCCCAGAACCTAGTGCTCGACCCATCTCCTATCTTGAAAATATCTTTTTTAAAAACTCATCTTTAACATGCATTGGTCCTTTCCAAAAAGGAGAATTGATATGATCCTAAACGTTGGATTGCTTTGTCCAGTACTTCCCTAAAAAGTGAGCTTGACTTTATCTTGCGTATTCCTTTTTTCGAAGTTATCATTTCACATCGTTACTTCATTTGGCTAGTCGATGAAATACTTTACTTTCATTTGCGTACCAAGATTATCGGTGGTTTCTCCCTTAGGAAGGAAGAACCACCTGAATTAAACTAAGGAATAGCTATGCTACTTTGTCTACATGGTGTCAAGCACTCGTTATTATGTAGCAAATTTTTTCACGTGCCTTCTTCCTTAAGTAATTTAAACAACTATTTACTGAGTAAATACTTATTTTGATGTCAAGCACCTCAATTCCTAAGCCAACCTGATCTATGGACAATGTTCCATTTAGTGAATTTATATTTTCTCTTGTTCTCATCACTTTACTAAAAAAGAGATATGTAGAAGTCTTATTGTTTCCTTACTCCGTTGGGTATTTCAAGAAAGGAAAGTACAAATATTGGCAGACTAGTGAGAACCGAGTTGACAAGGACAGCCTATCACCATAGTATAATAATTTCCCTTCCAACGTCCAAGTTTACTTTCAAAACGATGTTCCACGAAGTGCATTATGAAATGCGCAATTTCCTATAGCTGATAGGTATTCCAAGACACCTAAAGGGACAGGAACCTGATTACAATTGAACATATGTCTATATTGATATTCCTCATCCTTTGCCTTACCAAAACAGTTAATCCTACTTTTAATAAAATTATTTTTTAATCCGAAAGTTGCTTAAACAAGTAGAGAATCAATTTCATGTTCACAGTCTTATACAAACCATGCTCTGTAAATAAAATCGTATCGTCCGTATATTGGAGGATCAATACGAATAAGGCTTCTCAACTTGACCGTCCTCATTGACACGATCAATGAGAACATCCAATATATCAGTAACTACATTAAATCATAGGAGATAGTGGATTCCCCTGCCTCAGACCTTTTCTAGTTTGCATCTAATGACCAATGTCATTATTAAATTTTAATCTCACACTACCTCTATGAACAAAACTAGAAACCTGTTCACACCACTTACGTGAGAACCCTTTCATATACATAGCTTGTTGCAGGAAATGTCATTTTACTTAATCATATGCCTTCTCAAATTCAATCTTAAAAAGTGTACCATCCATTTTCTTCCTATGCAGTTCATGAATGGTTTCATACAGGATGACCATCCCATATGTATTCTGGCATCAATGCCGATTGCGTAGGTCTATTAATCTTATCAGCCATCCCGGTGTTATGATTAGTAGCCACCTTGGTAAAAAAATTAAATTTCACATTGAGAAGACATATTAGTCTATATCGCTGAATTTGGACTGCATTATCTTTTTTGGGTAGTAAATTTGTTACTCCAAAGTTTAACTTAAACAGGGGTAACTCCCTTTTCTGAAGCTGAATAAAGCCATGAGGTCATCCTTAATAACCCTTCAAAATTTCTGGTAGCTAGAGCTGCGGCGGAAACCTACTCGTGCTAGGAGGCTTCTTATTTCATTTGAAAAATGACATCACACACCTTCTTCTCCTCGAAGTCAACTATAAGAATGTCACTTTTCTCTTGAGAAAATTGCGGTATATCATTTATCCTATCCTTGATTAACGAGTGGATGGATCCAGCAAACCCAAATTATCTCATATAATATTCAGAAATCCAGACTTTCAAATTCTCTACCCCCACTATCATTTCTTAAGCTTGCTCTAACTAACAAAAATGTCGTCTTTCTATGCTTTCCATTAGCAATAGGGTGAAGATATTCCGTATTATTTCAATACTCCCGAATATATTTAAGCTTAGCACGATGAGACCATTACTCTTAACGGTGTCTAACTTTTGTGAGCTTCTTGTTAGCTTTTGAGAGGTACACCTTTAGATTTTAAATGAAGTTCACCAATTATGGCTGTTAATCTCTCTTTATATTTTTTTATAGAACACTTGCTCTAGTAAAAACAAATAAAACATAATTCCTTCATTAGTAGTTTTATTTTGGTTAAAGACATCTTATATACTTTTGTTCGACTGCAGTACGTAGTAGGTTGTTATTCTACATGCGCCAACGACGACCTCAAGAATGGCATATGCTCTGGTGCCGGCTGCTGCCAAGTCGATGTCCCAAAAAACACAAGGGCTTACAGTAGCTATTTCAGCGAATACTACAACTCCACATCGCAAGACCGTCTTTGTAGCTACACGGTAGTGATGCAAAAGGATGCTTTCACGTTCAACACCACCTATGTTGATTCGTACGAGTTTTATAATACATATAATGGTACAGTTCCGATTGTCCTAAACTGGGAAATACAACCATGGACTTGCGAGGTAGCTAGGCAGAACATGAATTCCTATGCCTGTGTCAGCAACAACAGCCAATGTCTGAATTCAACAACCGAGCAAGGCTACCGCTGCGAGTGCTCCCATGGATACGAAGGCAGCCCTTACATTACGGATGGATGCAAAGGTTCCTTTCCCTTTCCTGCCTTGTACAGTCTTCTCTTGAACACATTTCGTGCTTCTATGTCATTGGTTACTTGTGCACATTCTAGCAAAAAAAATTAATTCGTGAGGAAAACAGTTTCGGAACTTGAACCGAAAAAGTATTGTTTTGTTTCAGATATCAATGAGTGTCTTGCAAATTCCAATCCTTGCGGCCTTGATATATGCCAGAACACGCCGGGGAATTACAGCTGCTCATGCCACCAAGGATATGATATGATTAAAGGTGTTTGCGTGGTTAAAAAACCTTCTCGTTTCCCGGCGATACCTATTGTAGGTAAGTTTTTGCTGGTTGAGCACTATAAACATCATAGGTAGATAGAGATGCAAGCCGGTCATTATTAGGGTATGCTCTACCTTTTAGTTAAAAAGAGCTTACTTTTTCGAAATGTTGATGTTATTTGAACATTTAGTTTAATTTTTAAACTAAAGAGGGAACATTTAGTTTGATTAATCAAGTCTTGTTTGGCCTAATTTCTACTCTCTATGATCGCAAATATGATCTTTTTTACCAATCAAATATTTTTTTCAAGTTTAACTATCATTACCGAAAATCTACCGATACCATAATAATAGATTCCTTATAAAATATATTTTATAAGTATAGTATTTATTATTTCATAATAATATATTTTCATACAAATTAATGATCAAAATTTTGCACCGGAGATTGAGTCTATGTACAAAACAATGCAAGTACTTTGGTCATGGCATAAGTAAATCATAGTTTTCTCTTCAACATAGTACTTCTAAGTTGTAATTACTCACAAAATTAGTTAATTTCGAACAAAAATATTCCTCATGCAGGTGCAAGTGTGGGACTTGTCGTCATCGTGATTGCTGTTGCATGCACATGCTTGGTCCAAGAGAGAAGAAAGCTACACAAAATGAAACAAGACTACTTTCGGCAGCATGGTGGTCTGATATTATTTAACGAGATGAAGTCAAAAGACGACAATGCATTCAAAATCTTCCGCGAGGAAGAATTGCAGCAAGCAACAAATAACTTTAGCGAGAAACAAGTCCTGGGTCAGGGAGCCCATGGAACCGTGTATAAGGGAATTCTAAAGGGTGGTGTGGAAGTTGCGGTGAAGAAATGCAAGACGATCGACGAGCAACACAAGAAAGAGTTCGGTAAAGAGATGGTAATCCTATCCCAGATCAACCACAAAAACATCGTGAAGCTCCTCGGATGTTGCCTCGAAGTGGACGTCCCCATGCTGGTGTACGAGTTCGTCCCGAATGGGACGCTCTTCCATCTCATCCACGGCAACCATGGCTTGTGTATCTCCCTGACTACTCGCTTAGGCATCGCCACCGAGTCTGCCGATGCACTCACCTACCTTCATTCCTCGGCTTCAACACCAATCATACATGGAGACGTCAAGTCCTCCAACATCCTCCTCAATGGCAACCATAGCGCGAAAGTCTCCGATTTTGGCGCCTCCATCCTTGCACCAACTGACGAGTCGCAGTTTGTCACACTTGTACAAGGGACATGCGGGTACCTCGATCCGGAGTACATGCAAACATGCTATTTGACAGACAAGAGCGACGTGTACAGCTTTGGGGTTGTTCTTGTGGAGCTACTCACGCGGAAAATGCCGTTCAATCTTGATGCTTCTGAGAAAGAGAAGAGTCTAGCAATGTTGTTTATGTCTGCAATGAAGGATAATAGGTTGGCTGAGATATTGGATGACCAGATCAAGGGTGAGGAAAACATAGAGATTCTTGAAGAGATTGCAGAGGTAGCAAAACAATGTTTGGATATGTGTGGTGATAACAGGCCCTCGATGAAGGAGGTCACTGAGAAGCTCGATGGACTGATGAAGGTGATGCAGCATCCATGGGCGCAGCAGAATTCTGAAGAGATTGAAAGCTTGCTTTGTGAGCCATTGGTCAACTCAATGATTGACAGTGCTTCATATTTCAGCATTGAGAAGAAATCTATTAATAGTATGCAATTGGGTCGCTAAGTAAGCATAGTATGTATTTTTTTTTATTTTTTTTGTTCCTCTTTTATAAATCAAGCGACCAGTTGTTGTACCTATGTTTGTTATTCCTCTGCTGTTTGTATAAATGATTTTCCTTAATGTAAGCTTGTGTTTATATTTCTGAAATATGCAAATATGTTATTTGTACAGTTCGGCTTTCGAAGTCCATCTACCATGGTATACCGGAAAATTCTTTGCACTGATGCAAGAACTAATCTGATGTAATTGGAACAATTATTTGCATGGTGTCCTGCCTTAACCTAATTCAGGGCTACTAAGCTTTCTTTTGATAAGTCTACCTTAAGCTATGTTTAAACATGCACAACACAACTTCAAATTCTTATATAAGGGACACCACTAGGTTTAGAACGTTATGTAGTTAGACTTAACTATAGAACAGTCCGACATGGATGGTTTGATCCGAACAGATTTGAATGACTTTCACCCAACGATCCTACGAGTGAACCCGTTTGCACATGTGCTGACCAAACATGAGGATTTTTTTGCCCTTCCACACTAAACGACAAAACATTGACATCATTAGCATTAAATGCAAAATTCAAAATTCTAAAAGGTTTTATAGCTGAAACTGCTTATCCGATTTAGATTCTGCTTTCACCGTTGGACTATTAGCAACGAGAGATTTGAAACTATATCCATTTTTTTATGTTCCCGTAGCACGTGAGTTATCCAAGATGTAGTACTAAGTTACCCACTATATTAATTATTAGTTTTCGTCTTCAAACTAGATCCCACTTTTGGTTATTATTTTTTATTATTTTCGTGTTTTCAAGTTACCATCTAGGTTTATAATTTTGTGGTGATAACTATATCATAAACTAACGATAACTCCATAAGTACTGGTGGATAACAATTATCTAGAGAGTAGGGAAAATAAAATTATTTTGTGGTGATAACTATACCCGAAACACATGGTGACTCTGATGGAATTGCCTAGGCCGTCGAGTGCTTTCTGACGTAGACGACGACGATATCCGGCGAGACGCGCACGTACGCGTACAAAGCTAGCTGATCCGTTTCTTCCGATCAAACTAGTACTTCTCATGTTACACACTCGAAATAGTTGTTTTTAGCTAGAGGCTCTTGTCAAGCCTTGCCTTTTTATTACTTCTAAATCTCACGGTACAGGTTACAAGCCTGGGTCTGCGTTTATACACGCACAAGCAATACCACCTGGACCTAGTCGGATACTACTTCTAATCGTACTCGGACGTTTCTACCTACTCGGACACAACATCCTTGTATAGGAAATCTCTATGCACACGACGCTGTGCCGACGTCATCGTGATTATTATTCCTAACAATCACCCTCCTAAGCACGATGTGCTCATCTTCACAACTTGGACGCCGATGCTCTCGCGCATCTCCAAGAACTTCAGTCGCCCTAAAGACTTAGTCAGAATATCTGCAAGCTGATCCTTGGTGCAAACATAATTGACTTCAATCTTCCCTGCTTCAATGAACTCCCTAATATAGTGATACCTTGTATCAATGTGTTTGCTCCTGTCATGAAACACCGGGTTTTTGCGCAAAGAAATTGTTGATTTATTGTCTATATTCAACACCACTTTGCCTGGATCACGGTTGAGAAAATCGCCGAGGAGACTCCCCAACCAGACTGCCTGGCTTGCTGCTGTCGCTGCTGCAATGTACTCTGCTTGACATGACGAGAGTGCAACTACCTTCTGCTTCTGTGACTGCCAAGACACCAAACTAGTGCCGAGGAAAAATGCCATGCCGGTGGTGCTTCTGCGATCATCAACATCCCCGGCCATATCACTGTCACTATTTCGTGTCAAGCGAAGTTCTCCTTGATCCTTCTTCTTCTTATAGCAGCAGCCGTGACCCATAGTCCCTTTGACATACCACAAAATATGCTTCACGGCAGCCATGTGTTCGGTCGTGGGGGCTTCATGTACCTTCTCACAATCCCAATGGAATATGCAAGATCTGGCCTTGTGTTGACTAGGTACCTTAGACTTCCCACGATACTTCCGTACATTGTTTTATCAACAAGCGGTGATGCACTCTGCTTATTCAACTTGAGTCTAGCTTCCATCGGCGTTTGAGTTGGATTACAATCATCCATCCCATGTTCCTCAAGGATCTTTCTTGCATATGCTTCCTGGCAAAGTGTAGTATAACCTGACATTTGATGTACTTCGATGCCCAGATAATAACTCAACAATCCAAGGTCACTCATCTTGAACAAACCCTTCATCAGAGATTTGAACTTCTCAATCTCGAGTACTTCAGCTCCTGTGATCACCAAATCATCCACGTACACTCCTACTAACAAGCTGGATTTACCTTTACCATGCTTGTACATTGCATGCTCCAGAGGGCACCTCTCAAAACCGAGCGATAACATTGTGTTATCTAGCTTAGCATACCATGCTCTTGGTTCTTGACGCAGTCCATACAACGCCTTCCGCAACTTCAAGACCTTGTGCTCATCACATTTTTCAATGAAACCTGGTGGTTGAGTCACATACACCTCTTCTTGCAAATCTCCATTGAGAAAAGCTGACTTGACGTCCATGTGATGTAGTTGCCATCCCTCATAAGCTGCCAACGCAATCAACAACCGTACAGATTCCATCCTTGCAACAGGTAAAAAAGCCTCCTCGAAGTCAATCCCCTGCTGTTGCACATAGCCCTTAGCTACTAGACGTGCCTTATGCTTCACCACTGCGCCATTGGAGTCTTTCTTTACTTTGAAGACCCACTTGAGTCCTATAGCATGATGTCCATCCGGAAGGTTCACAAGAGACCACGTGTTGTTCTCCCGGATTGAATTCATCTCCTCTTGCATTGCATGTTGCCAGCTCTCTTCGCCATTAGCTTCGTCGAAGTTTTCTGTCTCCTTCATGCCAAGCAAGCACCTGCGACCACGGGCTTCCCTCTGCTCCGCATCCTCTATCTTGCGGCGCACCGTTGTAGGGTACAGTTCTAGCACCGATATCAGCTTCTGCGGCGTCGGTGGTTGCTGCCGAAGATCATTATGCCCGGGTCCTACCGAGGTCGCTGCCGTGGCAGCACTTTCAGCTAGTGTCTCTGCCACGACAACATTTTCTCCTTGCGTTGCTGCTGCGCGCTCCAGCGTACCGCCGTGAACCGTGGACGTGCTCGGAGGTTCTTCATCGACATCGTGATGGTGGTACCGCCCACCGTCATGACCTGCATCATCGTTATCATAGACAACGTGAAACATATCATCAGATCTTGATACCTCCAGCTCGTTTGATCCACTCCATGCCCAAGCCTTCTCCTCATCAAAGATGGCATCTCGAGTCACTTGGACTTTGTTTGTTGCTGGGTTGTACACCCTATAAGCCTTTGGGCCCTTCTCATAGCCAATCATCACCATCGGTGCTCTCCGGTCGGCAAGTTTCCCCACGTGACCAGCCACCGTCATCACGTGTGCGACACAACCAAAGGTGCAAAGAAGTTCCGACGTAGGTTTACGTCCACACCAAGCCTAGTACAGGGGTCATGCCAACAACACTCTTTGTTGGCGCTCTATTTAGCAAGTACACGGTCGTTGTCACCGCTTCTCCCCAAAATCTTCCCGGTAGTCCTTTGCTCTTCATCATGCTCCGAGCCATGGCCACCACAGTTTGGTTCCTCCTCTCTACCGCACTGTTCTGTTGTGGAGAGTATGGAGCGGTAAGGTAACGCTTGATCCTGTGCAACTCACAGAACGCGGCGAATTCTTTTGAAGTGAACTCACCCCTGTCTGTTCTAAAGGCTTTCAGCTTGGCTTCTGCTTTGACCTCTGCTGCAGTCTTCATAGACTTGAAGGTTTGCAACGCTTGATCCTTGCTCTTCAACAGCACAATCGACATGTATCGACTGAAATCATCAACTACGAGCAAGAAATACTTTTTACCACTTGGGGTTGCTGGTGTAATTGGGCCACAGAAGTCACCATGGACAAGTTCGAGCACTTTGCTTGCCCTATACACCGCTTCACGTGGGAACGGCGCCATTCGTTGCTTTCCAATTAGGCATCCGTCACAAACTGCTCGACATGCTCAATTCTAGGTAATCCATGAACCATACCCTGTCGTCCGAGTTGAAGCAATGACTGGAAGTTGAGGTGTCCAAATCGTGCGTGCCACTTCCATGTCGTGTCCTCAAAACTCGACAATAAACACACCGGATTTGCTCGGTTTTGGTTCATGCTATAGAGACGGTTCCATTATCTTTTTACCTTCATGAAGAGATCCTCTTTCGATCATATCCCCACAAGTAGCCATCCTCCAAAACAATCTTGCAGCCACGTTCTCCAGTTGACCAAGACTAATAATGTTGCTTTTCAACTTCGGGATGTAGTACACATCTGTCAGCGCCTTGTGCTCACCGCTGCGAGTCTCAAATAGGACAGTGCCTCGTCCCTCAATACTGACCTTTGAATTATCTCTGAGTCGTACCGTTCCACCCACAGCGAAATTCAACTCGAAGAATCATAACGAGTCGCCGGTCATATGATTACTAGCGCCCGTGTCGAGGTACCACACGTCGGTTGCTGTTTTGGGTCGTAACTTGTCATGGAGGAACACCTTCTCATCGACTAACGCCACATGCTCTGCGGCTTCTTCCTGAGAATTTCCTGGCTTCTCCTCCATCAGCTCACATACTTCCATCATGAAAAGATGTGCATCATCATCACCTCCCTTCGCATCCTTCGTGGCTACAAGGGTTGTTTCCTTGACAGGCTTTCGGCACTCAGATTTGAAGTGCCCGAGCAAGTTACAGTTGTGGCAACGCACCAACCGCTTGTCGAATTTCTTTTTCGACTTGTGCTTCTGATCGCCGCCTCCGGTGTTACTCACCGGGCGATTCTCATTCTTCTTTCCACCACTGCTGGACGCACCATTATTCTTGTACTCCGCTATGATCATTGCTTGTAGCTGGCTGCACGTGAGCATAAGAACCTCATCTCGACCATTGCTTGTAGCTGGCTGCGCGTGAGCATAAGAACCTCATCTTGCTTCCCATTGCTTGATGTAAGCTTCATCCTCTCATCGTGAGCCTTGTACCTCCCGATTAGATCATCTAACGTGAGAGTTTTCAGATCGACGCACTGCTCGATCGCTGATACTATGGGTAAGTACTGTGCAGTCACTGCTCAGAGGAAACACCGTACCACCGAGATCTCAGCGAGCCTCTCGCCGAGCGTGCAAATTCCATTGAACAGGGCGCCACTCTGGCCGCGAACTGCTCCACAGATTCATTGTCTCCCATCTGCAAATTCTCGTAGGTCCTCATCATGGTTTGCATCGTCGCTTCGCGCACCCTCTCGTGCCCAAGCTGTAACGTCTTGATGGTGTCCCACACGTCCTTCACAGTTTCCTTGGAGATTAGATGCTGCATCAGATCCATTGGCATAGCCGAGTAGATGGCCGTAGCCGCCTGGCGATCTCGCCGGCGTTGCGCCCCATCCTTCTTGAACTCATCGCCGCCAGGGTCGACGATATCCCAGAGCCAGTGCGACTCCATGGCGTACTGCATCGTTGCTGCCCAAACTCCATAGTTCTCGCGATCAAACCGCGGGAATTGCGATGATGACGGCGCCGGCGCCGCAGCTTGTAAAGTCGCGCCTGTCATCTCCGCTAAAGCCTTTGTGTCGCTCATGACCTCCTGTTACTAGAAGATCTAGAACTTGTGGCTCTGATACCAATTGATGGAATTGCCCAGGCCGTCGAGGCTTTCCGACGTAGAGGACGACGATATGCGGCGAGACGCGCACGTACGTGTACAAAGCTAGCTGATCCGTTTCTTCCAATCAAACTAGTACTTCTCACGTTACGCACTCGAAATAGTTGTTTTTAGCCGGAGGCTCTTGTCAAGCCTTGCCTTTTTATTACTTCTAAATCTCACGGTACAAGTTTCAAGCCTGGGTCTGCTTTTATACACGCATAGGCAATACCATCTGGACCTAGTCGGATACTACTTCTAATCGTACTCGGACGTTGCTACCTACTCGTACACAACATCCTTGTATAGGAAACCTCTATGCACACGACGCCGTGCCGACGTCATCGTGATTATTATTCCTAACAGACTCTATAGTACTAAGTGGGTAATTATTACCTCAAGATTAAGGTAGCTACATCGATTTCATGATGATAACTATATCATGTATACATGGATAAATCCATAATTTATGACTAGATAACTATTGCCCATAGAGTAGGGTAACTAAATGGATTGGTAGTGTAGTTATCACCACACGCCAAATTGAACATTTCAATAATGCATGAGGATGACATGAATAGGTTATACACAATTTTATAAACATATTACATACAATAAGCATGATATAATTGTGGTACCGCAACAACACCCGTTAGCTTCCACTAGTGGAAACAGTCCCTTTCATTTTGTGTCAGAAATGCCATTAGTCCCTGTTACACCAAAATCCGGGACCAATGTTATGCATTGGTCCCGGTTTTTGCGGCCGGGCAGCAGAAATCGCCTGAGGGGCATTGGTCCCCTTTTTTAGCGGGCATTTGTCCCGGTTTGTGGCATGAACCAGGACCAATGCCTCGCCACATGCCACGTGGCACGGGCAACGGCTTTGATTTCGGTTTATACCACAAACCGGGACGAATGCCCCCTTTCCCTACATATACGGCCTCCCAGCCCTCCTTCCCTCTATTTTTTTTGCTTGGAGGAGTGAGAGAGGTGGGTGCTAGCTAGTGTGTGTTCTTTTACTATGCACTCGAGGTGTTCGACAAACTACCGAAGCCACACTTAAGTTCACATATAATGGTATCTTCGACCGAGGTTAGCAAACTTGTCCTTTTCATCTTAATGTGATACCAAAAAAGTTATATTTATCGATGTACTGTGGTCATTTCGCTATTGAAGATGTTATTGTAATATTTTTTTTGATAAACTTAATTATACGAAGCAGATGGATGCACGGCAACGATGGATGTACGGTGACCGACGCACTTCCGAGTATAGGGCAGACCTGGATGAATTTCTCGGTGTAGCTCAGGCTCACAAAGAGAATGAGTTTATGTGTTGCCCATGTGTTGATTGTCGGAACGTTAGGGAGCACTCTTCCTTGAGAGTCCTTCACAGCCACCTGCTTCGGAGAGGTTTCATGCCCAGCTATAATTGTTGGACCAAGCATGGAGAAAGAGGTGTTGTGATGGAAGACAATGAAGAAGAAGAAAGAAGAGGATCTCGTGTTCCCTGAATACGGTGATACCGCAATGGAAGACAATGCAGACGAAGGAGGTGGTCAAGAACGGGCATCAGATGAGCCCGATGATGATCTTGGTCGAGTTATTGCTGATACAAGGAAAGACTGCTAAAGTGAATTGGAGAGGTTGAAGTTGGACGACATGTTACAGGATCACAAAAAGTTGTTGTACCCAAATTGCGAAGATGGCAGCACAAAACTCGGTACCACACTGGAGTTGCTAAAATGGAAGGCACATAACGGTGTGACTGACAAGGCATTTGAGAGTTTACTTCAAATAATGAAGCCGAAACTTCCAAAGGATAACGAATTGCCTGACAGTATGTACGAAGCAAAGAAGGCTCTCTGCCCTCTAGGATTAGATGTGGTGAAGATACATGCATGCATTAATGACTGCATCCTCTACCGCGGTGAGAAGTACGAGAATTTGGATAAATATCCGGTATGCACTACACTGCGGTATAAGATCAGGTCAGATGACCCTGGCAATGTTGATGGCGATCCACCCCGTAAGAGGGTTCCTGCAAAGGTGATGTTGTATGCTCCTATAATACCACGATTGAAACGACTGTTTAGAAACAAAGAGCATGCCAGGTTGTTGCGATGGCACAAAGAAGACTGTAAGAAAGACGGAAAATTGAGACACCCCGCTGATGGGTCGCAGTGGAGAAAAATTGAGAGAGACTTCCCGGGCTTTACATGAGAGGCAAGAAACTTATGGTTTGGTCTAAGTACAGATGACTTCAATCCTTTCGGGGAGCAGAGCTCTAGTCATAGCACCTGGCACGCGACTCTATGTATCTACAACCTTCCTCCTTGGTTGTGCATGAAGCGTAAGTTCATTATGATGCCAGTGTTCATCCAGGGTCCGAGGCAACCCGACAACGACATTGATGTGTATCTAAGGCCATTAGTGGGAGAACTCTTACAGTTGTGGGGCAAACCAGGTGTACGTGTGTGGGATGAGAACAAACAAAAGCCATTTGACCTACGGGCATTGCTTTTCGTAACCATCAATGATTGGCCTGCTCTTAGTAACATTTCCGGACATACAAACAAGGGATACAATGCATGCACACACTGATTAGATAAGACTGATAGTGTATATTTGGATAAATGTAAGAAGGTTGTATACCTGGGGCATCGTAGATTTCTTCCGATCAAGCATCCCGTAAGAAAGAAAGGAGTGAAGCATTTCAGAGGTGAGGCAGATACCCGGAAGAAGCCTGACCTCCGTAGTGGTAATGATGTATTCGATATGGTTAAGGACCTAAAAGTAATCTTTGGGAAGGTGATGGCAGCCAACATGTTCCGAACGGCCCTGATAAGCACTCACCCATGTGGAAAAAGAAATCTTTATTTTGGGAGCTACCCTATTGGAAAGTCCTAGAGTTTCTCTCTTTAATCGACGTGATGCATGTGACGAAGAATCTCTGCGTCAACCTGTTATGCTTCCTGGGCGTGTATGGGAAGTAAAAAGATACGCCAGAAGCACAGGAGGACCAGCAACGTATGAAAGACCCAAGCCACAAACACATAGATACATGGTGCCATTACTTAAGCAGCTACGCTCTTACCAAAGCAGAGAAGGAAATATTTTTTGAAGTCGTTTACAGTATCAAGGTGTCGTCTGGCTTCTCGTCGAATATAAAGGGGATAATAAATATGGCAGAGAAAAAATTCCAAAACCTGAAGTCTCATGACTGCCACGTGATTATGACGCAGTTGCTTCCGATTGCATTGAGGGGGCTTCTACCGGAAAATGTTCGAGTACTGATACGTGCATTTTATATCATCATTTATACCCTCCATATAGGCATTATTGGGATGTTTTATCAATGTTATGTCATTGTTTTGCATGTTTTAGATGATTTTATGGGACTTTCCTACAAAGTTCCTATTTTTGGTATTTAAAATCTGGGTGTCATAAACACCTGTTTTCATGTTTTTGCTGTTTCAGGAGCTATAGGTATCCAAATTGTGAAAGGAAAGAAACCCTGTCAGTTTTTCTTCGGGAGAAAGGCCGTGGGCACAAGACACAAAGGAGGAGGGCCAGGAGGCCCAAAAGGGGGTAGCCCACGCGGCCAGATTCCCTGGCCGCGTGTGGGGCCCCCAAATGGGCCCACAGCACCTCCTCCCCGAGGTCTTTTTTCTGACGAATCCGTCTTCCCCGAAAACCAACACCCTAATTTTCCCGAGACGAGACGGAGCCGCTAGGGCGGCGAAACTCTCAAAACTCTCCGTGGAGGAGACAGATCCTGCTGCTCCGGAGCTCCGGAGAAGAGGGAAATCATCCCCATCTCCTCCTTGGCGTGGGAGGAGGCATCTCCATCACCATCCTCACCAGCACCTGCATCTCCACCATCACCATCACCGTGATCCACTCCGTTCCCCTCATAGTTTGATCATTGCTACACCCTAGATACGTGTTATTGTACTCCGTTGCATGTTTGGGATTGAGTACTTGTCATTATTTGGTGGTGGATCCATTGTTTCAGATTGTGTTGTACCACATATGTCACCATACATGATCATGTTTGCACGTTGTGAGTAGTTCCCGCATGTTCCTGAGGGATAGGATGAATTGGCAATGATTTGTTACATAAGATGAGTTGTTATTTGGTCTAGTATTTATCTTTTATGTGATTCTATGATGGTGTTGTACGAACGTCGATGTACAACACTTCACCTACATGGGCTCATAGGAGAACACCGTAGTGTAGTGACGTGATGATGTCTTTAGGTGACAAGAACTTGAGACAGAGTCATTGAATTGCATTATGAGGGTACTTGTATCGGGGACCTTAGAGCATAAGGCTATGGTGGGACATCATGTCTTAATAATTCTCGTGCTGTCATTTAATTGGCCACGTGATCCATCATAAGGGGTGATAGTTTATTTATTTAGCTATTCCTATTTGTGGCTCCGTCCGAAGAAGATTAAAACTAGATAAGATATACAAACATGTTATGCAATGAATCATTATGCCAGCTAAATCCGTGCAGCCCTCGGGAACGTTTTCCACATATAAGACACAAACACACACTTGAGCTTGTCCTCTTGCGCATTAGAGGATTGGGCTTTGTCTCTCATTGAGACCTACTACTTGCTGCAATTTACTTTCCGCATTTTATTTTACTTGCACTACACAATTAAAACACAAAAACACATGTTGCTTTTATTATTCCTTTGCTATTCTACCTACCAGTTCCTTCTGCTCCTCGTGGGTTCGACAACCTTTCTAATTCGAAAAGTACTACAATTGATCTCCTGCACTTGGGAGCCATCAAGACACTTTTCTGGCGCCGTTGCTGGGGAGCGTAGCGCTATTGGTAAGAAGTTTGGTAAGGAAACTTGAAAGCTGAATTTTACTTGATGTTGCATCCTGTTATTATTATTGCTTTTATGAGAGATGCTTCGCTGAAACTTGATTTATATGAGAGTGCTTATGCTATTAAACCTAAAGTTGTTGAAAAAGCACCTCATGATGATGGTTATATTATTCCCCTTGAATTTGTTAAAGCTGTTAGGAATGAGTATTTTGCAGGGGATGGAACAAAGGCTGCAAGTGATCACACACGGGCTATTGAGGATATATGTGGGCTAATTAGGCTCAAGGCTATTTCTGAGGAGGAGGTAAAATGAAATAAAGGAAGATCAATTTATCACTAAAGAAATGCCTCCTATTTCGATCGATGATCGTACCTCAGGTACTCTCCATCGCAAGCATACCTGAACTCTAGTTTATGAGCCCTTTTCACTAAAAGAATGACCTTTTTCTAGCTGACAAAAGACAGGGCAGAAGCCGACCCCCTTTCTTTCTAATCGGAAATGTACTTCTTCCTCAGAAATCTATACTCAAAGCTGCATACCACTAAAATACCATGCCTGCATTCTGATCTGAAAAGATACAATCGAGGATAACAACACGAAAGGGTTGACGAAAAGAACACGAAACTGTTCTCTTTCCTAGACCACCCAGACTGGACAAACCCAAAAGTTACCAACTCACAAAAAAATGAAAACAGAAATTTCACTATACAAAAGGGCGCGAGAACAACCGCGACCCCTCTCACGTACGTACCATCGAAAACTTCAAGTTATTGTACCAGTCCTTAACTGGTGATGCTCGAAAATGGTATAGTCCCTGGATGAAGAAATTACACATAATTGGGATACTTTTATGAAGGTTTTCTTTCTTAAATATTTTACTCCTAAAGAGGCTTATGAGAACCGTTGCTTTATATTTAATTTTTGGCCACACCTTGGAGAGAGTATTACTCAAGCTTGGGGGAGGCTTAAGGACCTCCTTCGTAAGAATCCTTGTCATGATCTCACAAATAAACTTATATTGATAAACTTTTATGTGAGACTACCTGATAGGCTAAAGCAATATTTGGATGGTTCATCTGGTGGAAGCTTTACAAATAATACTGCAGAAGAAGCTTGGAATTTATTGGAAATTATTTCGAAGAACTCTGAATATTGGGACCTAGACAAAGGTAATGAAGCTTATTTTGATTATGGATATTCATGTGTAGAAAGTTTCTCTAGTTCTATTTTGTTCAAGAATGTTATTAAAGATTTTGGTCTTGATCCATATGTTGCAGTTGAAATAGCTAAGAAATTTGCTGAGCACATTCGAATTCCTAAAAGTGGCTTTGATTATTATGTTGAACCTGTTAAATCTTCTATTGTTGTCCCTAAATTTATTAAAGAAACACCAGTGTCATCTGTAGTAATAGAAGAATATATTGAACCACCTTCCTATCCTGAAAAAGTTAAAGAGAATTTGCTTATTGCTGTTGCTGACAAAAGTAGAAAGAGATGTTCTCAACCTAAAGACAGGTGGAAGTCAAGAACCAAGTCTCTATTATTAAGCAATTAAATGAAGAAGATCCTGTTGATGTTTATTTATGTGAAGATGCTACCAAAGTTATTAAAGGGAATTCATCCAAAGTTGGTAATTATATCATGCTCTATTGGGACTTCTTGTTATCATGGTTTATGTCATATTGGAGCAAGCATTAGTGTCATTCCATATTATCTCTATCAAGAAATTAAGCCTGATATTGATCCTATCACCGTGGAAGAAACAGGTATGACCATTCAGCTGGCTAATAAAGATTATATTAGTCCCTTTGGAATTGTTAGAGATGTTGAAGTATTGGTAGGGAAAATAAAATATCCTACTGATTTTATCGTGCTTGGTTGTCCACAAGATTCTTTCTGTCCTATTATATTTGGTAGACCTTTCTTACATACTGTTGGTGCTGAAATTGATTTGCCTAGAGAAAGGGTGTTTATTGAATGTGCTGGAGAGAAACTTGAATTTAATTTTTCTAAATTTGTTGATAAACCTGTTAAGAAAGAACCAAAATCTAAAGATATAATTGAAACTCTTGCTCATATAGCTGTAGATTCATCAGACGTGGTGGAACGTTATATGCTTAATCAGGAAGAGCCATTTAATGATGCAGAAAAAGAAGCTTTAGAACAAATATTATGGCAGCAACCTCCACAATTACAATTGCATATCCCACCTGATAATCTAGGAGTAGCCCCACCTCCTAAAGGAGATCCTAGTTTTGAATTAAAGCCTTTGCCTGAAAATCTGAAATATGCATACTTGGATAAGAAAAATATATATCCTGTTATTATTAGTGCTAACCTTTCAGCTGAGGAAGAAGAGAAATTACTTGATGTGCTTAAAGCTCACCGTAAGGCTATTGGTTATTCTCTTGATGATCTTAAGGGCATAAGTCCAGCTCTATGTATGCATAAAATTAATTTGGAAGAAGATGCTAAACCTGTTGTTGATTTCCAACGCCGTCTACATCCAAAAATGAAGGAAGTTGGTAACAAAGGAGGTAATTCGACTCATAGAGGCTGGTATTATTTATCCTATAGCTGATAGTAAATGGGTTAGTCCTGTTCATTGTGTTCCTAAGAAAGGTGGAATTACTGTGGTTCCTAATAAAGATGATGAACTTGTTGCTCAACGTACAGTTGTTGGTTATAGAATGTGCATTGATTAAAGCAACTCGTAAGGACCATTATCCATTGCCCTTTATTGATCAAATGCTAGAGAGATTATCTAAACATTCTCAATTTTGTTATTTAGATGGGTATTCAAGCTTCTCTCAAATTCCAGTTCATAGTGATGATCAGGAAAAGACCACTTTTACTTGCCCATATGGTACATTTGCTTATAGGAGAATGCCTTTTGGTTTATGTAATGCGCCTGCTACTTTTCAGAGATGCATGAATGTTATATTTGCTGATTATATTGAAAAGATAGTGGAAGTCTTTATGGATGATTTTTCGGTGTATGGTACTTCTTTCGATAATTGCTTGTTCAACCTTAACAAAGTTTTGCAGCGTTGTGAAGACCAACACCTTGTTCTTAATTGGGAGAAGTGTCACTTTATGGTAACAGAGGGAATTGTTCTTGGGCATCGTATTTCTGGAAGAGGAATAGAAGTTGACCCAGCAAAAATTGAAGCTATTGAGAAATTACCATATCCAAGAGACATCAAAGGTATAAGAAGTTTTCTCCGTCATGCAGGTTTTTATCGTAGGTTCATTAAAGATTTCTCTAAAATATCAAAGCCTCTAACCAATATTTTGCAAAAGGATGTTCCGTTTTCTTTTAATGCTGATTGCATAGAATCCTTTAATGTTTTAAAGAAAGCCTTAATAACTGCACCTATTATTCAACCTCCTGATTGGAACTTGCCCTTTAAAATTATGTGTGATGCTAGTGATTATGCAGTTGGAGCTGTTTTAGGCCAAAGGGTTGATAAGAAATTGAATGTTATTTACTATGCTAGTAAAACACTAGATGGTGCTCAAAGAAATTATGCTACAACTGAAAAAGAATTTTTAGCGGTAATATTTGCATGTGATAAATTTAGATCTTACATAATTGATTGAAAAGTCACTGTGCACTCTGATCATTCTGCTATTAAATATTTGATGAATAAGAAATATGCTAAGCCTAGGCTAATAAGATGGGTACTTTTGTTGCAAGAATTTGATTTACACATAGTAGATAGGAAAGGAGAAGATAATCCCGTAGCTGATCATCTTTCTAGAATGGAAAATATACCTGATGATCCTATTCCTATTAATGATAGTTTTGCTAATGAACAACTTTCCCTTGTTAGTGTTTCTAGTGCTAAAGTTGCATCTCCTTGGTTTGCTAATTATGCAAATTTTATTGTTGGGAAAGTTATGCCACCACAATTTACTTACCAACAAAGAAAGAAATTCTTTTATGACCTTATACATTATTTTTGGGATGATCCATTCTTGTATAAGAAAAGTGTTGATGGCATTATTAGACGTTGTGTACCTGAGCATGAACAGCAGCCTATTATAAGAGATTGTCATGACAGTCCCTATGGAGGACATCATGCAGGAGATCGTACTGCAGCAAAGGTATTACAATGTGGTTTTTATTGGCCTACTCTATTCAAGGATTGTGCTGAATATGTTAAAACTTGTGATAAATGTCAAAGAGTAGGAAACATTGGTAGAAGGAATGAAATGCCTATGAACTGTACATTACCACTTGAACCATTTGATGTGTGGGGTTTTGACTTTATGGGACCATTTCCTGCATCTAGTACAAAACATACTCACATTTTGGTTGCTGTTGATTATGTTACAAAATGGGTAGAAGCAATTCCTACTAAGAGTGCAGACCATGCCACAACCATGCAAATGCTTAAAGAAATTATTTTCCCTAGATTTGGTGTTCCTAGATTTTTAATTACTGATGGTGGATCTCATTTTATGCATGGTGTTCTTAGAAAAACATTGGCAAAATATAATGTTAATCATAGAATTGCATCACCCTATTATCCTCAAACTAGTGGACAAGTTGAATTAAGTAATAGGGAAATTAAACTTATTTTAGAGAAAACAGTAAACATAGCTAGATCTGATTGGCCACTTAAAATTAATGATGCATTGTGGGCTTATAGAACTGCTTATAAAAATCCTATGGGTATGTCTCCTTATAAAATGGTTTATGGAAAAGCATGTCATTTACCCGTTGAATTAGAACATAAAGCTAGATGGGCTATTAAGAAATTAAATTTTGATTTAAAAACAGCGGGGGAGAAGAGATTGCTTGACCTAAATCTATTAGATTAATGGAGGAATGAAGCATATGAAAGTGCAAAATTGTTTAAAGAGAAAGTTAAAATTTGGCATGACAAGAAAATTAAAAGAAAGGAATTTAAAGTAGGTGATCAAGTCCTATTGTACAACTCTCGTTTTAAGTTTTCTACAGGGAAATTAGCTTCAAAATGGCAGGGTCCATTGGTAGTACAGGAGGTATACCGTTCGGGGGCCATCCGTCTTCACGGTGATATGAAAGGTAAACCTCATGTGGTCAATGGACAACGCCTAAAACATTATATTGCAGGAAAGAGCTTCATAGGAACCATCGAGGAGATAAAGTTAATGACACCGGAGGAGGTAATTGTAAGGGATCCTGTAGTTTCAGAAACCCAAATTCAATAATTTACAATTATTGTGTTTGGAAGTTTCTCGGAATTGCGTGAAAACTTACAGAACTCATTTTTTATGGAAATTAACGTGTGGGACAAGAAAATTGGAAGGAATTGGACCTCGAGGGGGAAAAGAGGACCCCACACACGGCCAGATTCCTTGGCCGCGTGGAGGTACCCCTTTTCCACCTCGGAGTCCCGTTCCGTCTCGTTTTCGACTCCGACACTTCTTCTTACCCTAAAACCCGTCAATATATACCCCCTTTTGTCGATCTAATCCCGCACCGAGAGTTCTCGCGCGATCTTTGTTTCTGCTGTTTCTGTCTGCTAGGGTTTAGCCATGTCAAGCTCCGGATCCAACCTAGGGGGGAAGATCCACCCAAGGGAGGCATTGTGAACCATTACCTCAACTCCGTGATGACCCCCATGAAAACCCTGACCTTGAAGGATGGTGTGTTGCTCATGGAGGAGGTGAAGGCTCCCAAGACCGAAGGCACGCTGGAGGAGAGGCTGGAGGCTCTGGAACAAACAGTTTTCAGGTATAACTCTATTGTTGAACGCAGCCTTGATGCCCACCACTTCATGAATCTGGAGCTGGAGAAGAAGATAGAGGAGTACGAGGAGAGGATCAAGGACCTGGGGACTAGGTATCTGCGTGTCATATCAGAGATGGATAGGTACCAAGCTATGATGTGGGACATGGAGAACCAGAACTGTGAGTATGAAGAACGTTTCAAGAAGATTGCAGAAGCTGCCACTCTCAGGTACAATGATCCACCCATGTCCTTCCATACTGGAAGGCCTTTTCCATGGAAGCAGGAAGAGTGGAAGGAAGATTACGACAAGAAGAAGAAAGAGTGGTGGGCTGAGTATGAGAAGAAGGGAGAATGAAGAAATTACCGCAACCATCTAAGCTTGGGGGAGTTTCACCTATCCCCCGTCTTTTATCAGTTTTATCATGTCTATCTAGTTTTGGTGTGTCTTGCTTTTGTTATCTAGTATCGTTTTCGTTTAGGCTTGAGTGAGCTCATTGAGCATTATCATGCATCCCCGTCTTATGGTTTATCAATGAATAATAAAGTATGGTGTCATCCATGATTCCCTTGTTTTGGGGATTTATGGGTAACACTCATGCAGATGAGCATGGCATATTTAGAGGTTTCAATCACATCTTGCCTTGAAATTAATTAACTTGAGTGTGTTGGACAATTGTAGAATTATCTCAATATGACATAAATCCACTATCTATCTATTAGCTTAATGGCTATTCCGAGCATGTTCACCATGTTATAGTTTCATTTATGCTCTAAATTAAGATGCTTATGTTATTAATTGGCATGGGATGAATTTGGGATAAGACTCTCACGAACTTTTGAATGCACACATTTATTTCTATTGCACTTAACAAACATGACCCATTAATGGGAGCTAAAAGTTTTGTGCTTGACAAGGATTTTGGTTGGGAGTTGGCTAACACGTGCATCACGTGAAAAGCTTTCAACATTGCACAAAGAAATTTTATATTTAGTTGATGTCATGTGCTTTTGTTTTTGGACTCCTGCCATGCCGAAATGAAATAGAGGAATAGTAAGTTTTGATGAGTAAGTATATATGACTAGAGAAATTGCATTGGGCCGCTAACCCAAGCAATGCTTGATCATGGTGGAAATTTACTTACAGCTAGAGTGGACTCTCCAAACACATCCTACAATAAAATAAGAAGCTATGCATATAATTAATGAAATAAAAAAGGATGATGAGTCTACTCCGTTTGTTCATCTTGTTATTGTGACATGGGATGGTTTCTATGTCATGGGTCAAGAGGTACCTCTTTGCAATTCTCTATGATGTCATTAATACTTATTATGATTGTACAAAGCTTATTAGGAATCTTAAGTTGAGTAATCATGGAGTAGGTTTTCACACTCACGGGGCATGAGACATTCAACCAACACCTTGTCAACCACATTACTTCAACATTCATCAATTAAGATGCTAATGATAAAGGGGAAATGAGAGTCTTAGCCCAATGGATGCCACATTACAATTAGTAATTTAAGCTGAAAAGTTTGGAAACTAAATGAGACTTGATCATGTTTTACCTCTACTCATTTATCTTTCTCCAACTTAAAGAGCAGAATTCGATTGTCCAACATACAATGGTTATTTGCTTTCAAAAGTATGGGGTGTTTGCTAGAGCTTCGAATATGTTATCCTTATGTGTATGAGTTCTATTCATTCATCTTGCGTTATAACTGAACATGATGATGATACAATGCCCGTATTTATTTATCAACCATAAGTCCATTGATGCATGTAATGATCTATGTCCTTATTTACTCGAGGACGAGCAAAGGTTTAACCTTGGGGGAGTTGATACGTGCATTTTATATCATCATTTATACCCTCCATATAGGCATTATTGGGATGTTTTATCAATGTTATGTCATTGTTTTGCATGTTTTAGATGATTTTATGGGACTTTCCTACAAAGTCCCTATTTTTGGTATTTAATTTCTGGGTGTCAGAAAACACATGTTTTCATGTTTTTGATGTTTCAGGAGCTACAGGTATCCAAATTGCGAAAGGAAAGAAACCCTGTCAGTTTTTCTTCGGGAGAAAGGCCGTGGGCACAAGACACAAAGGAGGAGGGCCAGGAGGCCCAAAAGGGGGTAGCCCACGCGGCCAGATTCCCTGGCCGCGTGTGGGGCCCCCAAATGGGCCCACAACACCTCCTCCCCGAGGTCTTTTTGCTAACGACTCCGTCTTTCCCGAAAACCAACACCCTAATTTTCCCGAGACGAGACGGAGCCGCCAGGGCGGCGAAACTCTCGAAACTCTCCGCGGGGGAGACATATCCTGCTACTCCGGAGCTCCGGAGAAGGGGTAAATCATCCCCATCTTCATCCCCATCTCCTCCTTGGCGTGGGAGGAGGCATCTCCATCACCATCCTCACCAGCACCTGCATCTCCACCATCACCATCACCGTGATCCACTCCGTTCCCCTCATAGTTTGATCATTGCTACACCCTAGATACGTGTTATTGTACTCCGTTGCATGTTTGGGATTGAGTACTTGTCATTATTTGGTGGTGGATCCATTGTTTCAGATTGTGTTGTACCACATATGTCACCATACACGATCATGTTTGCACGTTGTGAGTAGTTCCCGCATGTTCCTGATGGCATAGGATGAATTGGCAATGATTTGTTACATAAGATGAGTTGTTATTTGGTCTAGTATTTATCTTTTATGTGATTCTATGATGGTGTTGTACGAACGTCGACTGTACAACACTTCACCTACATGGGATCAGAGGAGAACACCGTAGTGTAGTGACGTGATGATGTCTTTAGGTGAAAGGAACTTGAGACAGAGTCGTTGAATTGCATTATGAGGGTACTTGTATCGGGGACCTTAGAGCATAAGGCTATGGTGGGACATCATGTCTTAATAATTCTCGTGCTGTCATTTAATTGGCCATGTGATCCATCATAAGGGGTGATAGTTTATTTATTTAGCTATTCCTATTTGTGGCTCCGTCCGAAGAAGATTAAAACTAGACAAGATATACAAACATATTATGCAATGAATCACTATGCCAGCTAAATCCGTGCAGCCCTCGGGAACGTTTTCCACATATAAGACACAAACACACACTTGAGCTTGTCCTCTTGCGCATTAGAGGATTGGGCTTTGTCTCTCATTGAGACCTACTACTTGCTGCAATTTACTTTCCGCATTTTACTTTACTTGCACTACACAATTAAAACACAAAAACACCTGTTGCTTTTATTATTCCTTTGCTATTCTACATACCAGTTCCTTCTTCTCCTCGTGGGTTCGATAACCTTTCTAATTCGAAAAGTACTACAATTGATCTCCTGCACTTGGGAGCCATCAAGTACCCATTGTGAAACTATATGCATTTCTCAATGCAATGTCTCATAAGGTAATCGATCCAGAAAGTCTGGCAAGATTACAGAGGGATGTGGTCCAGTGTCTTGTTAGTTTTGAGTTGGTGTTCCCACCATCCTTCTTGAACATTATGACGCATCTCCTGGTTCACCTATGTGAACAGATTCATATTCTCAGTCCGATATTTCTACACAATATGTTCCCCTTTGAGAGGTTCATGGGAGTCTTGAAGAAATATGCTCATAACCGTGCTAGGACAGAAGGAAGCATCTCGAAGGGCTATGGAACAGAGGAGGTCATTGGGTTCTGTGTTGACTTTATTCCTGACCTGAAGATGATTGGTGTTCCTGAATCGCGGCATGAGGGGAGACTGAGGGAAAAAGGAACGCTGGGGAAGAAAACAATGATACCTAGGGACGGGATTCTTTCACTAAAGCACACTAAATAGTTCTACAAAATTCCACCTTCGTGGCTCCGTATCTCGAGGAACACAAGAATATTGTACGCTCCACAAACCCGGGGAAGGATGACTCATGGATTAAGCGCAAACACATGGAGACTTTCGGAAGTTGGTTGCAAACACATCTTATAAATGACACCATTGTTGAAGATCAGCTGTACATGTTGGTCGGGTCACCATCTTCGACAATTGGTAGTTTTCAAGGGTACGAGATAAATGGGAATACATTTTACACGATCGCCCAAGATAAGAAGAGCACCAACCAAAATAGTGGTGTCTGCTTTGATACAACAAACGAGAATGGGAAAATGACACATACTATGGTTACATAGAGGAGATATGTGAACTTGACTATGGACCTTCTTTTAAGGTCCCTTTGTTTAAGTGCAAATGAGTGAACCTAAATGGAGAAGGGGTAAAGGTAGACCCGTTGTACGGAATGATAACAGTGGATCTCAACAATATTGCTTACAATGACGAAACATTCGTCCTAGCAAATGATGTGGCTCAGGTCTTCTATGTGAAGGACATGTCCTCCAGGCCGAAAAAAAGAAAAAAAAATAAGCAAACAAATACATCATACGATGAGCCAAAGTATCACATAGTTCTTTCAGGAAAAGAAACATCGTGGGAGTCGAGGACAAGACAGACATGTCAGAAGATTATAATAAGTTTGTTGAAATTCCGTCCTTCACAGTAAAAGCTGACCCAACCATCCCGTTAAATAATGAAGATCACTACTAGGGAATAGCCTATAGCAGCATCCGGTAGCACCGGCGCACCCACTACAAAACCCGCCGGCGGTAAGTACCCCCGGAGCGCTAGAAAGAGCACCTCCGTTGCTACTATCTTACCCCCGGCACTCGCAGTACACAGTGCGCCGGCGCTAAAGGCAGGCCAGGCCCCCCCTCGGGGCAAACTTAGCCCCGGCGCGGCCCACTACACATGCGCCGGTGGTAAATATTTACCCCCGGCGCGTTCTGGCACCGCGCACCGGCGCTAAAGGGCTGCCCAGGCCCCCATTTACCCCCGGCGCGTTCTGTCACTCGAGCGCCGGCGCTAATACTTACCCCCGGCGCAGTTGCTTGATGGCGCGCCGGCGGTAATGTACACCTTATCCAGCCACCACACACACCACCCACACCACTCACTCCACTCACTCCTCATCTCCAACTCGAAACTCCTCACTTTCCAGCCCATTTTCTCACTCCTTTCTTCCAATTTTAGCATATTTAACCAACCAAATTTAATATGTTTTGTCAAAACTTTCTCTCCCAAACATGCCCCTCCCTTCTACCTAGTTAGATCTAGATCTACTATGAAGAATCTCTCTCCCCCACATGCACCATATTCATATATCTAGATCTAGATAGCTAGAGTCTACACACACCGCTCTCTCCGGTTGACACGTGTCGTGTGTACGTTACGATCTTCCATATCTCGTGTCAGCGGAATATACTTATATTGATATATATATATATATATATATATATATATATATATATATATATATATATATATATATATATGAAGCCCAAATTTACCTATATATATATATAGGAAGCCCAAATGGGGCACCTAGGAGCATGGGCACCAGTATCAAATACCGTACATTTTAGGTATGTAGACATCATGAATACCTCGGGTACATCATGAATACCCAAGTGTATATAATTATTGTGTTTGCAACCAAAATATGTGATGATGACCCCTATTCATGGGAATTGTATTATGTTTGTTGTGACCGTGTAAGATGTGATGACATGTAAATGAGTTGGCAATGTTTTGCCGAAATATCGATTCATTTCTGTTTTGGCAAAATTTTGCCACTCTGTTTTGACCTTTTTTTAGCAAAGGTTATGCCGAAATTTTCCGTGAAACCGACCGGGTGTGGATCTAATCAAAATCTACTCTTGTCGCCCGTGCAGGAGATAATGGTCATCTCGATGAGGGAAAGCGTCGTGGATAGATATGTGGAACGTGCAACGGCCGACATGCATCGAAGGGACCGCATAGACATACTTTGTCCGTGTCGAAGATGCAAACTTGGGTCCCTGTTCAACCCATCTTCGGGCGTAGTGAAGGACCACCTGCTTAGACGTGGTTTCATGGACGGTTGCACTCAGTGGACCATGAGTGATGAGGAAGATGATCATGGGGATGATCATGAGGATGATCATGAGGAGGGGGGCGCGACGATAGCCGCTGAAAATGGGGAAGAATGGCAGAAGGAGAACGACGATGACGAACAGGCTACCGCACATGGCGGTATTAGAGAGGAAAAAACTGCGGACAACAATGCTCCGCTAACGTCAGTCGTGCGGGACCCTCATGTTCAAGAGTTACTTCTCAGCGATAGGTCGACGACTGACGCGAGAGCCGCCGGTAGACGGAAATCTAAGCTGGCGCAACTGGAGATAGACTCGAATACTCCGTTGTACGATGCAGCAGGCCGCGATCCGGAGGAGTCCCGCTTAAGAGTAGCACTCGATATTATGCAGATGAAGGCAAAACACGGATGGACCGACGCAAGCATTGAAGACCTACTGCAATACATGAAAAAGCGTCTTTCTAAAGACAACACGTGTCCTACTAGTCTAGACGAGGCGAAGAAAGTCGTGTGCCCTCTCGATTTACCGCACACAAAGTATCATGCATGCATCCATGACTGTGTCATTTATCGGAACGAACACGCGGACAAGACCCAATGCCCAGTGTGTGGCGCTGACCGGTACAAGAGAGGGAAGAAAGCCGCTCCTCGGAAAGTGGTGTGGTACTTTCCACTCACGCCTCGTCTGCAGCGGTACTTCGTGGACCCTAAGGAAGCAAAGATGATGCGCTGGCACGTGAACAGAAAGGAGGCAGTGATGAATGATCCAGAGCGGGCTGAAAACCCAGTGCTGACACACCCTTCGGATGCAAGCCAGTGGAAGGCACTAGACAACGAGTACACATATTTTGGGAAAGAGGCAAGGAACATCAGGTTGCGTGCGAGCACGGACGGACTCAATCCGTTTGGCAACCAGAGCAACAGATATAGCACGTGGTCCGTGTTTGTTTGGATATACAACCTCCCCCTGGCTCTGCATGAAGAGGAAGTACATACACATGAGTATGCTAATTCAAGGGCCGACACAACCAGGGAGCGATATCAACCTGTATCTCGAGCTGCTGAAGGAGGAGCTAGAAACGTTGTGGGAGTATGAAGGGGTACAAACATGGGATGCCTACGCGGAAGAATATTTCCCAATGAGAGTCGCGTTGATCACGACGGTGCAGGACTTTCTCGAATACGGATATATTTCATGCCAGGTGTGCCATGGACACAAGGCGTGCGTGAGGTGCATGGAACATACGCCATCTTTACAGCTTAAGGAATCAGGGTCTTGTAAGACTGTCTACATGAGGCATCGAAGGTGGCTAGACAAAAATGACCCGTAGAGGAAGCGTGGAGATCTATTCAACGGTAAAAGATGATCCCGAAGGACGTCCACCTCAGAGGAGCGGTGAAGAGATCAAGCAGTTATTGGACAATTGGAAAGAGTGCCCTGCGCCGGGAAAGGGAAAGGGAAAGGAAAAGAAGCGAAAGCGAGAAGAGAAGAAGAAAGAGAAGGCAGCAGGACCGCTCCTGGGGGGTACGGAAAAGGAGGTCCGTGTTTTGGGACTTGACGTACTGGCCAATCCTCGGTACGCCTCATTGCCTTGATGTCATGCATATCACGAAGAACGTGTGCGAGAGCTTGCTCGGCACCCTGTTCAACATGCCGGATAGGACCAAAGACGGGCCGAAAGCAAGATACGACCTGGCAGCCCTAAACATCAGGAAAGACCTTCAAATACCACCACCGGCTTCTAGGACCAAAGATGACCAGCTGGACGAGGAGGAGGCGGGCGGTTGCAAGCGCAAAAGGGGTAAGACGCAACACTAGGTATGCCCCCCTCCTGCTTCACTCCAAGTCCCAACGAGCTCGATCAAATGTTTTGTTGCCTTCTAGGAGTCAAAGTGCCCTTTGGTTACTCGGGGTGATAAGGAGATACCTGGACCCGAACAAGAAAATCTTTAGCGGGATGAAGTCTCATGACTGTCACGTGATGATGACGCAAATACTTCCAGTTGCAATCCGAGGGATAATGGAACCTCACGTCCATGAAACACTGACTGGTCTATGTAACTTTTTCGACGTCATCACTCGAAAGTCGATCACCGTGAAGAAACTCGGAAGGCTGCAGGAAGAGATCGTTACGATCCTATGATAGCTTGAGATGTACTTCCCGCCCGCATTCTTCGACATAATGGTCCATCTCTTGGTCCATATCGTAGATGATATCATCGATCTCGGGCCGGCATTCCTGCACAACATGATGTCGTTCGAAAGAATGAACGGGGTCATCAAAGGTTTCGTTCATAACAGGTCACATCCGGATGGAAGCATCGTCCAGGGGTTTCTCACCGAAGAGAGAATCTCTTTCTGTGAGAATTATCTGGACGTCGAAAAGCCGGTTGGTTTGCCGGAAAACAAGCACATTGGCAGGTTCGAGGGAGCAGGCCACAAAACGGGCAGGCGGGAAATGCACGTGGCCTTTGAGGGGCGGACATCCGACTTTGACAGGGCCAACTTAGTAGTACTTCAGCACATCGACGATGTGGATCCTTGGTTAGAAGAGCACAAAAAAATGATAGCAAACAATGCTCGCAAGCCGATGACCGAAGCAGATATAGTAAGAGCGCACAACTCCTCTTTCGTTCGCTGGTTCAAAGACCAGATTGATGCTGATCCCCCGACAATGACTAGCGAGAACGGTAAATTAATTTTGGCTTTGTCATATGGCCCCGCGCCCAACCTCATGACTTACCAAGCATACGATATCAACGGGTTCACATTCTACACGGAGGAAAAAGACAAAAATAGCGACTACCAGAACTCTGGGGTAACGATGGAATCCTACACAGGCGATGTCAAGAAAAGATACTACGGAAGGATCGAGGACATCTGGGAGCTTGACTACGCTGGGGAGAAGGTGCCGATGTTTCGTGTCAGATGGGCTAAGAACGTCGAAACCGAAGGCAAATATTTTGTCACCATGTGTATACCTGAAGCCAACAAATGCAAGACCACAAACGCCACCGCTCAAAATGAGCCATGGGTACTAGCTAAGCACGTGGAGCAATGCTTCTTCATAACCGTCCCGTCCAGGCCTAGCCGTGTTGTCGTAAGGAGAGGAAAAAGGAACGTTGTCGGAATGGATGGAGTTGCTAACGAGAATGACTTTGACGGCCTCGTCGGAGACCCAGTGATAGAAGAACCCGATGAAGACAATGCAACATACACCAAAAGAAGAAGCAGGACCACGCTACCTAGGTCAGGTGATCCCAGCACAAGAAGAAGTCATCAGATAGGGGTAAAGTATACAACGACATCCAAGAAGGGAAAGAAGAAGATTGTGATGAAACGATGAGATAGAAACACTCGCAATGTGTGTTGTGACGATCGATGGAACTATCATTAACATTGTATTATTATGTGCAACTCTTTCTTAATTAAATCGATAACAGTGAACGATGTGTGTGTTGCCGACGCAACTATCTTATATTAATTATATATCCTCTTTTCAATAACTACAATTAATATTTCATTTTATTTTATTACTATCCTCTTATATCAAAATTAGCTTTATTACTATCATATTTTATTTTAGGCACAATAGATAATAAAGAATAATGTAAACAAAAGACAAAAGGGAAAAGAAAAAAAAACAAAGTTAGCCCCGGCACGCAGGATTGCAGTGGCGCCGGCGGTAAGTTATCCCCGGCTCGTCAGGGATACGATGCGCCGACGCTAATCTTTTTGGCCCACTGCCTACTCGGCCCCACCAAAGTTATCCCCGGCGCAGTGGCAAGTTTGCCGCGCCGGCGCTAAGTTTGGCACGGATACTGGAAATGACTTAGGCAAAATTTTGCCCGGCCCGCTCGTTTCACTCACGCACTCGCTCGTTCCCAATTCTACTCGAGGACGAACCCTAGTTCCCAATTCCCATCGACGACGACGAGGAGGCGAGGAGGAGCCAGGACAAGGAGGAGCCAGGAGCGAGGAGGAGAGCCAGGAGCCACTGTCGTCGAGGAGGAGCGCCCGCGCCACCGTCGTCGAGGAGGAGGCACCCGCGCTAGCTGCTGCTGGATCCCCTGCGCCCGCGCCACCGTGTCGAGGAGGAGGCGCCCGCGCTGCTGCTGGATCCCCTGCGCCCGCGCCACCGTCGTCGAGGAGGAGGCGCCCGCGCTGCTGCTGGATCCCCCTGCGCCCGCGCCACCGTCGTCTTTGAGGTACTGCCCCTCCCCTCCCCTCCCCAATTCCATAGTTTCTAGGTCTGCGCCTACACCCCCGCCATTTGAGCTGACGTATGCTTTTGTGCGCATCATTGTTTCGAGCTCCTATATTTGAATCCCTTATACATTGAGCACAAGTTTGCTTCGATCTCACTCGTTTTGCTGGTTCAGATGGCAAAAAGCATTGCAACTGTTTGGGTTTCGAAGGACTAGGAATAAATACTTTGAGAATCATCTCAAATGCTTAGAGCACATTCTATGCTACCCACATGCCAATTGGATTGCGATAAGGCCATCGAATTCACCTCGCAATGTATATAGATTAAAATCGGAATGATTAAGTTTAACCTCTCACAAAGTCTGTATATCTCAGTGCAGCTTCTCTGGCATGTTTTTAAGACTTTGAAATAAAAAGATTTTCAGATCGCTGTTAATAGAGCAGGTCCAGCCTATATGGCTTATTATATAGGACTGGACTCCCTGACCTGATGTACATGCAGTGCCTTTCCGGTCGTGCCTCGCACGCAATGGTTCTTCTTGTTTGAGCATTAGATAAATCTTTGTTGGTGGTGGCAGTGAGTACAACAGCACACTGTGTCCTTTTCTTTCTGAATCCAACTTGTTGCAGGTACATTGATCGAGTTGCTAACGTTTTGCCGGAACGTCGATTCGTTTCCGTTCCGGCAAATTTCTAGCACTCCGGCATGACCTTTTTAGCAAAGGTCATGCCGAATTTTTGCGTCAATTTTTTAGCTAGACCAGGTCCATGTAAATCACACTTCACATCCACTGTTTTTATTCAAGCTCAAGCTCAAGCACTGTCGTTGATTAGATGTATCAGGTTGTCTGTAGGTTGCCCTGCAGGTTGAGATTTTTGCCCTGCAGGTTGAGTTTATCTTGGGGCTACGGCCTTTTTCGGCTAATAGTATCCACCCGTGTCCAGGTAGGTATGGCTAGGTTGTTTGAACCAGACAGTTTTATGTGGATTGTGGATTAGGGATGCATCCTGAACCACAAAACATCAGCTGGATTAATTAGCTAGGTTGGCCGACATGTCGCTTGCACCCTAAACCACAAGAACAGCAAAGCAGTGGTCGTGTGATGGAAACTCCCACGTTTCTCCCAAACATGCAAAGCGTACGGTATATCCATCCACTAGGAGAGAAATATGTATGCACGCGTTGACGCGAAGCCCTTTTCACAGTTCAACGCATTCATAGCACCGAACGAGTGAATACTAGTAGAAGAGAAGACCAGGAATAGTTACATATGTACTAATATGTATTTTGGCACGAGTTCCTTGTTTCCGTCAGTACAGAGGGTTGCGTGCACAACATACATCAAGCATACAGTGTGCTGACTGCTAGCTTGGTGAACTCAAATGCATGACATCACAGTTGCTATCAAGGCTAGAAGAAAAATAGATAAGGTTTTGAAGGAAGGCTCAATTGTGAGCTTTCTGCCTTGACAAAATGAGCCTCCTCACTATAACTCTGTAAGCTATAGAAATACTTGAACACCTCTAAGGCATAGAAAGAAGTCGTCTTGGAACAATGACCTATAGCTCTATAACTCTGTAAGCTAGGTTCATTTAGTGTGAACTTTGTATCACTATGGTTTGCGCTGTAACTGAAGAAGTCCAAGGGCTGTCAGCGGACAAGAGTTTACAATCAAACACCCTAAATGAAACTAGAGCCAGAGAGACTATTCAAGGATCAAACTATCAGGAAAACATAGCACAAGTACTCTAAAAGGTAATAATTAGATGGACTTAAGCTCAAGGACCTTCGTTGTTTCCAATCTGATCACAAAATTTCAGGGGTTAACTTCATCAAAGAAGTGACAGACAAACAAAGTCTCTTCCATCCAAGCTTACCATCAACCACCTAATGCAGCTCTATGCAAACAACAAGCCATTCAGCCAGGTCAAATTGAAACTGCTAATCAAACATTTCACACCCGGCATGTTGTCTGACAAGGCTCAGGTCAGCCACGATAAAATATTTGGGCTAGGCCAGATGCACTAAAGGCAACCGAACGGACCCTGCATGCATCAAGTACAAGGGTGAATGAACAATTTACAAATGTCAAATGAGCTCGGTGGTAGAGCTAAACCACACATTTGCATCTCTACTACTGGAAACATGCCCCTTTTGTTCTTGAATACCGAATCCTCCCACTATGTCGACAGATTGATCACTTTTTGGTTAACAAACCATGTAATGAACTACTAGTGGTTGGTTGCTATGCATGAAGGTCTTTCTGAAATTATGCTCTTTATATGTTCAGAACTATAGCACCAAAAAGCTAAATAGAAAACATAGAATCAGGGGCTCAAAAAGCGATAAAACTGTTTTTTCTACACAAGGTGCAAACTTTATTTTTCTTCCATGAAATTTTAAGGCTCACAAAATACATGAATATATTCAGGTGTAATTATTTTTCAAAAATCTTGACATTTTAAAATTTGCATATATTTTCCCCCGAGAACTAGTTCTCAAAGCTGCAGCTTTGAATTAACCACGTGAATATAAATTATTGTGCATGAAAAAATTCACCTGGGGACTTAAAGCAACAATAGTACAAAAATGGCATGAAAAGTTACCTTTTCTTTTACTACTATCAAGGCATAGGCAACAATTGTATAGTGCACTTGGGCTTACTTCCCTCTGTTTAGAATATGGTAAATCTCATTGAATGATGCCTTGGATTGTTGAAAATTGCACCCTTTTAGTGTCTGCTCCTAAGAATGTGCAGAGGAAAAAAAAGGATAGTCTATACTTGTGGTTGCTTTTGAACCACCAGCATATTATGGGTCTGTTTGGATGGTAGCCAACGATTGCCCTACCAAAATATTGGAGTTGACTGAAGGCACACGTTATTGTAGACACGCTAATCTGCAAGTACTTGTGTCATACAAGTGTCGTGGCGTCTATAAAAGAATATGCCCTGTTTGCACGATTCCATCTTACAACCTAGTCTGGTTAATGCCAACTTACAACCTCACTTCCAACCTGCTCTTTCACCCACTCATGTTCTTTGAACCTGCTCTTCCTGCCTTCCTTCCTTCCTTCCTTGAGCGATGAGGCGATGACAAAAATACTAGCACGAGCAGAAATCAATCTCCTATGCATGACTTTAAAAAAATCCATCTCCTCTTTGAAGCAATTAAATATCTATTGCACAATATTTAAAATAATTGGCACCTATGCGAAGCAATTAAAGTATGAAACAAACATGTGTGGCCCCTTTGTTAGATATGTCTAAGATAACAAAATTAATGTTTTGTTGTTTTATTTCTCTGAAATGACAGCGTGGCCCCCTTGAAACACAGTTGTATTGTCGTCTCGCGGAGACCAGAACAACGACACCGACGCCGAGACTTCTGAGTTGGGGGCGCACTATCATCTGATGTTCTTAGAGCAGCAGAATGAACAAAGGGGCAGAGATGATGCTGATTATAACCCTACCGCGGACGAGGAAAGGGAGGATGCCGAGGAGCAAGGTGGTAGAGTTGAAGAAACCACCGATAGTGGCGCGGGTGGTGGCTCCGAGACCAGTAACCAAGCTAGGAAACGACGTCGGGAGCGGAGCCCAAACCAGGTCGGTGCCACCCGAGAACCATTCACGGTGGTTGACAACGATGGTGTGCCTCGGGAGCCTAAAACTCGCGCGAGGGGTTACGGCATCCAATTGGCAGCAATCCTTCGGGACGTCGTCAACCTCAACGAAACTAACCTCCAACACAAGGACAAGAAGCATTTGCGCGCTCAACTTATTTCGAGGCTGCACGCCCTATACGAGTTTCCTGGCGAGTACAACAACCAGGATCTCGAAGGTAATGTGGTGAACACCCATGCCATGACCAAGTTCACCAAAGCACTGAGCGGTTATAAATATATGGTGAGGGATATGCGTGCCACGGGTGACGATTTCGAGAAGATCCACAGCCACTTTCCGAAGATTACGCAAGAAGACTTCGATGCTTTCGTGGCCAGTGAAGATCCAGAGCAAACCAAGGCTAACACCAAGTGGGGAGTGGACATGAGAAACAAGAACATCGGAGTCCACCGCCTGGGTAGCAACGGTTACGCCGGCAAGGTGGAGATATGGGCGAAGGAGGACCAGGCCTATATAGAAGCCGGCATCGAGAACCCGTGGCACAAGTACCCCCACCCGGAGACGCGGAGATTTTCTGAGGTCCTGGTACCATAAAGAAACCGATACTGGGGATGTCTTCACGGACCCCAGGAAGGTGGTCGGTCTCAAGTTGGCCACGGACGAGAAGGTGCTTGCACTTGAGAAAGAACTGGTAAGCAAATTTACCGGTTTCAGCTTAGTTAGATCCTACTCTCGATTAAATTCTAGTATTGGAATATCTTAATGCTTCACGTTACTTCTGCAGATAGCAGAACAAACGACAGAAGCGGCCTCCTCGTCTCAGGCGTCGACGGATAAGCTTCCGTGGGACATACCCCTTGTGAGGGCGTTGAACAAGGTGAAAGAACTGCCACCGTTTACAAGGCCGCATCAGGGTCGTACGATCGCACACGGAGGAGGTCGCAAGCATGTTAACCATGGCTTCGCCGTGGCAACTACCAAAGAGGAGCGAATGGCACCGCGAGCGCAGAAGTGGAAGCATGAGACTAGCCAGACTAGCCAACTGCTGGAGGAGACGGCGGAGCTAAGGGAAGAGACGGGGGTGCTAAGGCACAAGTTGACTGAATTGGAATCCACGATGGAAGAGAAGGTTAATGACAGGGTGGCTTGCTAAGGCACAAGTTGACTGAATTGGAATCCACGATGGAAGAGAAGGTTAATGACAGGGTGGCTGACACGTTAAATGAAATCATCCCTTCCATGTTTCAGTCGTGGACGAACTATTTCAAAGCCGGCGGGCAAGGGCCGCTCCCGTTGATAAGCTTAGGCGGAAGCAACTCTCACAACAGGGCGCCGCAGGATGCAGCACGACCTGTTATATTTGTGACTCCTGGCGCGACAAAGGAAGGTGATAATAGGCGGGAGTCGCCGTCAATGCCGGCTAGCAGCCCCTCTGTCACCTGCACGGCCGATCCCGCCCCCGGTCCTTCGACACGCGCTGAGCTCCCCGCTGTCACTCCAATGCCCCCCACCGGTCCGACGACACGCGCCGAGATCCCCTCTACTGTCACTCCTAAGCCCTCCCTCGGTCCGTTGACACGCGTCGAGCTTGACGCCCTCACGGTAATTAATCTTAAAGCGTGAACTCGTTACTTAACTACTTCGTCACCGCCCCCTCTAACCTACATATTTTCTTATAGGACCCCGAAGTTCCTTGCACCTTGCTATTGGACGTGGACAATGAGTTGAAGGATGTGGCGAAGGGAATAATCCTTTGGCCACAAAACCGCAGGTTCCATTGCCAGCAAATGTCTGAGGACGTCCATCGGGTTCGCGTGGATCGGGCTTTAGCGGGATGCAGAGAGATGTATCCTCCTTATCAGCCCCCGGAAGCCGACAGCGAGCTGACGATATCAGGACTGAAGAATAAAATTTTGGTATGGCCGAAGCGACTGATTCGATTGAATGCCAAATCAGGGACGACGGCAAGCCAAGACAAGGCCACTCCATCGGCTGCGCCGGTGGCTCCAACTCCTCCACCTGTAGTTGATCCTTCTGAGCCCGCGACACAACACCGAAGCGAGGATCCCATTGATGAATTCATCGCTGGTCTCGATATGGACCAGCATTATGATGATCTCGAGCCTGTTGCTGACCTCGACCTGGTTCAGCTCGCTGATATGGACCAGCCGCCTCGTGATTCACCCGACCACCGTGATCTCCCAGCGGGGAAAGCGGAATGCTTGAAGAAGAAGTTGTTCGGTTCTCAAGAAACGCCCGAGGAAGATGTCGGCTTCAGCGCTCCAGCGCTCGGTGACCACTGTGATCTGCCAGCGAAAGCTTTGCTAAGCCCAAACACTTGTCGTGGTGCGACACTCGACGCGATAAGAGCAGGCGACGGCGCTCCCCCGTGCTTAAAGAGGCGGAAGACCATCAGGAAAAGGAATTAGAAGAAAAAAGCGGTCGCCGCCTCCGCCAGCCAGCCACCTCGGGTTCTGGACAAGTTACCCGACGACAAGTGGCGCCAACACCATGTTCTAGGCCAGCCAATGCTACCGCCAGACCTTGTCAAACTCTTGATCGGGGACATGAGGAGCTGTCATGATGGTGTTCTGCAGATGGAAAGGGAACTTATGCAGTCGATTTCCCCCTCGTACCCGCTCTACGTGGTCAAGGTGCCCCTCGGCGTGGGCTTTGTGGAGAAATACCCCGTAGAGAAGTTCTTTCTCAGGTTTGATGTCATGTTCAACGTCTTCCATCTGAAACGGCTCTTCCCACCCTTCGTGCGTCTCGTAGCTCTCAAAATGGCGCACGATATCATCCAAGAGAGAACACCAGACGTAGCGATAATGGACCCCTACTACATGCGTGAAAGCGTATTGGCGAACCCACGGGACCGAGTGATTGCAACGAAGCATATGGAGGATTTCTTGGTGGCGAATCATACTAAGGAAACCTTCCTCATGCTATATTTCCCCGAGTAAGTTTACGATCGACCGCTAGCCATCTTTACATTCTTTAGTATATTTCCATCACTCTTTTGCGTGTGTGAGAAGATTAATCTGAGGATGGCGCATGGATTCTTTTGTGCAGAGACATGTACTGCGTCCTCTTTGTCATGCACCCGCGGCAGTCGCACGTTACTTATCTCGACTCGGGGAGTGCCAAGCCGAAGAACTACACCAACCTCAAGTCTGTTCTCGACACAGCTCTCACCGGATTCGCCGTCAAGGCAGGTCCCCTCAAGGTAAGGAAAGAAACCAGCCGAGAATGCCTTCGGTGCGTCCACACAACCACGTTTGCCTGCATGAAGCAGTTGCACCCAGAGAGTGGGATGGACACCTGGTACACCATCCTTCATATGAGGGAGTTCGTGAAGGATGCAAACGACCTCTTGTTGCCATCTAGTCTCCAAAGACGGGGCATCGACATGGCGAACGCCCCTAGCGATACGGTGAGAAATGAGTTTCGTCACATCCAACGACAGATTGCCACAATAATCCATCACGATGTCGTCACTAAGGGTGGCCTCTTCATCGCGGGTCACATACCACCGATGAATGACGATATAGAAGCCCGCCTAGAGGCATACGGTGACAAGCAGCCATTCAACTCGCTAGACGGCATCCGCCCCTTCCCGCCAAAGCCAAATCCTTAGAGTAAGAAAACTTATTTCTCAGCCCATATACTTGTTGTGGCAGCTGAATCCTTGTTGCATATACTTGTTTCATATTTGAATTTGCTACGTTGTTGCATATATGATTTGGCTATTGATGTCTATTTTGCCTTGTCCAAATAATAGATGACGTTCTATGTCGTGTACCGGGGACATGTTCCAGGAGTATACGACGACTGGGAGGCTTCCTGGAGACAGGTGCACCGGTTCAGCGGCAATAGCTACAAGGGGTACACCACTATGGCGGAGGCACAAGCTCGATATGCGAGCTATCTAGCGTGAGAGACATATCTAGCGGGCGAGAAGAGAAGGAAGCGGATGAAGACCATCTTCGTCACGATGATGCTCATCGTTTCCGTGTTTCTATTCTACCGTCTAGTTTAGATCGATGTCTCCTTAGCTAGATATCTTCCGACACTTTGTATCCATCACTTTATATTTCATCATCGATGTCTTAGCTACTTGTTCGTGTGTGATACATTGATATCTTCCGACACTTTGTATCCATCACGATGATGCTTCAGTTCGATACTTTGTATTCGGGTTTGAGACTTGTTATATTCGTGTGTGATACATCTGAGTATTAGCTGCTTGATTTGTGCCGTATAAATTCTGTTTTGTGAGATATATATATTCGGTTTATTTTTCTGTATATACCTGTAACAGTATAAAACCTGTATATACTGTTTTCTGTTTATTTTTTTAAATAGCAATACGTAGCGCCGGCGCTCTGGGTGGACCTACCACTGGCACGGCGCGTGCGCCGGGGCTAAGCCAGCAATACCACCGGCGCGTTGCCCTGAAGCGCCGGCGCTAACTGTACCCCCGACGCGCCAAAGTAGAGCGCCGGCGATAAATCCAATACCCCCGACGCATTGGGCAGGGGCGCCGGCGGTAGTATTTTACCACCGGCGTGATCATCGCCGGCAGCGCCAGGGCGCCGGCGGTAAGCCGAATTAGAGCGCCGGCGGTAAGGGTTTCTCTAGTAGTGGATGCTCCATGGTTATGGCCGAAGCGATCATAAGCAAGGGACACAGGGTTCATGGACCATCTCTACACGAAGAAAATTCAGAAGACTAGATAGGGATGTTGTTGGTGATGTGTAATAATAAACATTCTAGGGTTTCGGTTGAAATGACGGGTGTTATGGCCAAATACATGGCATAGTTTGTTATAATGAGCCCATATTGCACACAAATATGCATCTTGGAAGCATGGACAATGTTGACGAAGGAATTTTTTTCAACCGAATAAAAAAAAACTATTTTCCATTTTCGGAGTGTCAGAAATGGTTTTTTTTGTGAAGGGCCTACCACAAACATGTTGCAAAACTTGGGGGATTATTTTTTTTAACATGCTAGGACATGTGACATGCACAAATCAACAACTTGTTTTCTAATAAAAGATTTCCATCGACCTCTTTTGAAAATAGCAAGTTTCTGCCGATTTAGTTGGAAACGGGACAAATTTGAACTACATGTGCCTCGTAATTAGCTCATGAATTTTGGAAAAAATCAATTTTAGGTACTCAACTACCTATTTCAATAGAGATCCAGAATGATTTGCTGAATATACAATCCCTAGATACGAACGGTCATGCTCTCCGTCTTGACTTTCTCCTAAAGCGGGCTGAGAAAATTCCAGAAAATTCAAAAAAAAAACCCTAAATAACGCGAGACCTTCGCTTGGTGGCATTACATATGTCCTAGTATCCACCAAAAATAATAAAGTTGGAATATAACAGTTCTGTTGAAAAAGTATTCACAAAAAACAGCTATCTCCTCCTAACATTCTAGGGTTTCGGTTGAAATGACGGGTGTTATGGCCAAATACATGACATAGTTTGTTAGAATGATCCCATATTGCACACAAACATGCATCTTGGAAGCACAGACAATGTTGACGAAGGAAGTTTTTTTAACTGAATAAAAAAACATTTTCCATTTTCGGAGTGTTATAAATGGTTTTTTTTGTGAAGGGCCTACCACAAACATGTTGCAAAACTTAAGGGATTAATTTGTTTAACATGCTAGGACATGTGACATGCACAAATCAACAACTTGTTTTCTAATAATAGATTTTCATCGACCTCTTTTGAAAATAACAAGTTTTTGCCGATTTAGTTGGAAACGGGACAAATTTGAACTACATGTGCCTCGTAATTAGCTCATGAATTTTGGGAAAAAATATTTTTAGGTACTCAACTACCTATTTCAATAGAGATCCAGAATGATTTGCTGAATACACAACCCCTATGTACGAACGGTCATGCCCTCCGTCTTGACTTTCTCCTAAAACGGGCTGAGAAAATTCCTAAAAATTCAAAAAAAAAAAATCCTAAATAACGTGAGACCTTCGCGTGGTGTCATTACATATGTCCTAGTATCCATCGAAAATAATAAACTTGGAATACGACAGTTCTGTTGAAAAAGTATTCACAAAAAAACAGCTATCTCCTCCTAACATTCTAGGGTTTCGGTTGAAATGACGGGTGTTATGGGTTAGGGTTAGGGTTTACCAACCGGGACTAAAGGGTTAGGGTTTTGTTGGGACCAATCAGAAAGAATCACACGGATCGTGTGTTTCTTTCAAGCGCTTGTGAGTCGTTGGATTAGGGGTGTGTTTCTTTCGAGCTCTTGTGAGCCGTTCGATCAGGGGTACAATGTGTTTCTTTCAAGCGCTTGTGAGTCGTTGGATCAGGGGTGTTTCTTTCGAGCGATTCTGAGCCGTTGGATCAGGGGTGTTTCTTTCGAGCGCTGCTTAACTGTTAGATCAAAATCCTAACACAACACTTTGTGAGCCAGAGGACCCTATATATAGCCCACCTCTCGGATTTCTTTCATACATCATTCAGTTCATCGACCGAATACAAATCATCCGGATTCGCCATCATATGTCTGACCGTGCTTTTGATATGCATATATGCACTCATGAGGACCAACAGTCGGGCTGTATGATGGCGATACCGATAGTTTTGTTCTACATCCCCCATGAAAGGTTTGACAAAAGGTTTGATACATCATTCAGTTCATCGACCGAATACAAATCATCCGGATTCTCCATCATACGTCCGACCGTGCTTTTGATATGCATGTATGCACTCATGAGGAGCCATAGTCGGGCTGTATGATGGCGATACCGATTGTTTTGTTCTACACCCCCCATTAAAGGTTTGACAAAAGGTTTGATATATTATTCAGTTCATCGACCGAATACAAATCATCTGGATTCGCCATCATATGTCCGACCGTGCTTTTGATATGCATATGTGCATTCATGAGGAGCCACAGTCGGGTTGTATGATGGCGACACTTGGTATGCCAACTCCTAGCTTTTGGTTGCATCCCGACACTCCAGAGCCCCTCCGCGGCGAAACCCTAGCCCCGCGGCAAACAATACACCTTATCGGTCGCCCAAATGAGTTTTAAAACATCATAAGTGAGTTGAATTTATCTTTCTGATCATTTCGATATATAACTTGCAATTTTCAAAATTTATTGAATTATTTGATATTTTTCTCCATTTCTGAAATGAGTTAATTCAAATATGTTTGAAAGTAATATATTTAGTTAGTTTATAATTTTCTAAATATTTTGGTATCTTCTACATATTTTTACGATTATTAAACTAGCAAATATACAAATTCAAAATTTAAATAGGGCGGGAAAGTTTGCAAATATGAAAAAAAATTGAAAAACAGGTCATTCATCCCGGGTTTTTTAAACAACCGGGACGAATTCCCCTCTTCGCGCCGTTTCAGTGTCCAAGGGCATCCGTACCGGTTGTTCAGGAAAACTGGTAAAAATGGGTGGGGCATCCATCCCGGTTATTGCGAACAACCGGGACGAATGAGGCATTTGTCCCGGGTGTTGGCAATAACCGGGATCAATGCCCTAGACTTAATTGTTTCGCCTTCCTCCTCCGCCCGCACTTGGTCATTTCGCAAAGGAACGGATGAGGAGACACAGACGCCGCCAGGCTGCCCCCGCGCACCATCGTCGCCATCCGGCCGCCGTCCGCCACGCTCGCACCATCGCCGGTTTCTCACGCGTCTAGGGTGAGCGTCTGCACCTCCTTGCCCCCTTTTCCCCCTCTCTTTTACGGTGACACGATAGGAACCGCCGGCCGTCGCTCGCCATCGACGCTGGCGTTGCTCCGGTGAGAAATAGACGACCGCGCTGCCTCCTGTAGGTTCCTCTCGGTCCCCCTGTTGAATGCGTCCGTCCTTTCGCTCGCCCGTGCCCCGTAGACCCGTCGTCGGCCGCCGCTCGCCATCGACGCCGGCGTTGCTCCGGTGAGAAATAGACGACCGCGCCGCCTCCTTTTGGTTCCTCTAGGCCCCCTCAGTCGAATGCGCCCCTCCGTTCGCTCGCCCGTGCCCCGTAGAGCCACCACCGTCCGCCGGTGACGTCAGTTGACGACGAGATGACGTCACGCGGCCCCCATTTTCGCTTGCGTGGCACCACCGTAACCCTAGGCCCACTCGTCAGTGTGCGTGGCTGGGAGGGATACGGGTGAAAAACGTTTCGGGTGGTCCCTGTTTCGCTTGTGTGGCGCCACCGTGGCCCTGGCCCCCCATGTCAGTGTGTGTGGTTGGGGTCAATGAGTGAAAAATGTTTCGGCTGATTTTAAAACATCAAAACAGATTCAATTGATTACTTGTAAATTCCATAGTAAATTGAAAAATGAACCAAATTTGATGATTAAAATTGCTATGTGTTGACCTCGAAGAGCTCTATCCTCTAGTACCATTCTGACATGTGGTTTCTATATAATTTTAGCACTTAGTAAATTATTATAGAAATGATTTATTGAAAGTGAAAATTTGGAAATTCATAACTTGAGTTCTGTTTTTCCAAATTGATCAATTAAAGTGTCAAAATGTTTCTATTAACAAACTCTACATATCCATATTTTTTCTTACATAATTGAAATAATTTTATTCTCTATTTTAGATCTAGATGGCTATTTGGGTACTTAGACATAATTTAAATTCTATAAATAATTAAAAAAATGTTTCTTAAGAAAAGTTACTCCATTTGGTAACCTTATACCATAGAGACCAGTACCCCAACCACTTGACCATAATAGAACTATTTCTATGAAGACTTGGCCAAATTTCCACACATATGTTTCACATCATGTTACCCTTGTCTTAGAAAATATTTTGCATATATGGTTTCATGTTATGTGGCTATTTTGGAACAAGGCTTAGTTCTTAGTGAGGTTCAAACACTAGTACCATTGTTTTCCATCTACTTATCCACTCCCCTATTAGAAAACATGTGTTATTCCAGGTGTTATTAGAAAAACTGCTAAGTAATTTTTCTGCTAAGCAAATCAATTCCAAACTGTTTTGCTAGTTTTTTAAACTGCTAAGTCAGTTTACTTACTTGAAATTTTTAATTTGCAGAAAGTATGGACCCAAACATGAGAGACGAAGTCGCGGAAGACATACTAGCGGATTATATCCACGGGGGCGGGGAAACCCCCGACGTCACACAGTGGATGAAAAACTCCGGTGAGGGAGATCCGGAGCTCGCCCAAACAGACGGCTCCGGTGAGGGAGATCCGGAGCTCACCCGAACAGACGGCTCCGTTGAGGGATTAGGTTACAACATCGTCGAGGGAGACGATGATGGAGAAGCCGACGGATCCCATGAGAGAGAAGCCGGCGGCTCCGGTCGAACTTTAGAAATTACACACTCTAGCGAGGTGCATATACATATATATATATATGTTAATTAAATGAAGCATCTGTTTTTTATATACATGTATTAACACTCTTTCCTATTTTAGCCATCCGGATCTAGCAAATCCACCGGAAAGAAAACTAAACGAGGTGCAACGAAGAAGTTGAAGGAGCATGAGAGGTACAGGATCGAAAAGATCGCTGCAGACGGCGCACCAGAGCTCCCCAAAGAAGTTGCCCAAAAATATGTGAAGCAATGTGGAGTGATTGTTAGGGACCACATCCCGAACACCGTTCGGGAGTGGAATAAGCCACGTCAGGGCGCCGCAATCTCATATGTCGGCGATAAAACCAAAACAGCTCTTTTTAACAAGATGATGCTTAATTTCACCCTGCCGATGCCGGAGGTGGGTCAGGATGAGGTGGATCAGAATGACGAGGATGCTGAAGTGATATTTCAGCGGAAGGAAGCAACCTTAGTGGAACTGGTCAAGTCGTTCACTTTAAAGAAGATAGCCTAGCTATTTAACAACTGGAAGAAAACTTTGCACCTTATATTAGTACAGAAACCCCTTTCTGTGGTGCACCAAAATGGGATTCTGTGGCACACCCCCCCTTTTGTTAGGTGCGCCATAGAATGTACGACATTAAAATAAAATTCTGTGGCGCACCAAAATCCATGCGCCATAGACTTTTTTTTGAAATATTTCTGTGGCGCACCCAAAACCATGCGCCATAGAATTTTTTTAAAATATTTCTGTGGCGCACCCTCCACCATGCGCCACAGAATTGTTTTTTGAATTTCAAAAAAAAATGCAGATCTGGCTGACGGAATTTCGCCGGATCTGGTCGCCGTAATTTTGAAATTTCGCCGGATGGTGGGTGGAGGATGAGGAGGAGGAGGAGGGGGTCACCGGAGGTGGTGGTGGTGGAGGAGGAGGAGGAGGAGGAGGTCACCGGAGATGGAGGTGGTGGAGGGGGAGGATAAGGTGGTGGAGGAGGAGGATAAGGTGGTGGTGGAGGAGCTCGCCGGATTTTGTAGAGGAGGAGAAGCTCGCCGGAGAAGGTAGAGGAGGAGAAGTAGCTCGCTGGAGGTGGTTGTGGAGAAGGAGAAGGAGAAGGTGTAGAGTTGAAGTAGAGGAGAGAAGTGGAGAGGAGAAGTGGAGGAGAAGGGAGAGGAGAAGTGTAGAAGAGGAAGGAGAGAGGGAAAAAAGGAGGGAAAAGAGGAGGGAAAAGAGAAGGGCTGTTGGGTGGGATTCAAATTTCGAATCCCGCCCAAAAATTCTATGACGCACGGGAGGAGGGTGCGCCACAGAAAGATGGTAATTCTACCCCGGTGCGCCACAATTGTTTTTCCATTTTTTTTGATTTTGTAGGAAAAAATCTTCAAATGGTCATAACTTTTTTTTTCCTTTTTTTCTCTATTTTTTTTTGATATCTTGATCATTTTTTTCCGATATCGTATGCAAAATTTATGCCCATTTTACTTTTTTTAACGAACTTTTGCTTAAAAAGTCGAAATTCATATTTCAAAATTTGATAAAAAAGTAGACCTTAAACTCTCCGTGCATCTATAAGGGTTTTATTTTTTTATGCTTTTTAGACCTGCAACTCTCCCGTGAAAAACTAGAAAGGCGTTCCCGGGGGGGGGGGGGTGGTGGAGAGAAAAAAAATCTGTGGCTGCATGTGTGGTTGGTGCGCCACAGAAATGTTGGATTCTGTGGCGCACCAATGCCCGTGCGCCATAAAATACGACATTTCAATGGCGCACCAGATTACGTGCGCCACATAAATTATCGCCTGCAATGATTGAGGCGGCCCCATCCAGTTTTTGTGGCGCACCCTTCTCCTGTGCGCCACAGAATCCAACATTTCTGTGGCGCATATTTTGGCGTGCGCCACAAAATTTAATTTCTATGGCGCACCATTTTCTTGTGCGTCACAGAAAGACTTCCATAGAAAGGCAGTTTTCTACTAGTGTTAACTTTATCAAGAAAGACAAGACTCCGGATTTAACTGGGACGTATGAGAAGATAAAACCTTTCTAGGCGGAATTTGCTACGTACAAGAAGTCAGAAGAAGCTCTGGAAAGGTCTAAAAGAAACGCGGCAAACGCCGCTAAAAAGATCTATCACCATACTATGGGGCAAACTGGCTACAGTGGTAGCATGCCTAAGTGGGATAAACGTGAGGACGACCTTATTGCTCAGGAGATCGAGCCAGAGACACTCTTCTGGGATGAACGTACAAGGTCTTGGGTTTTCGCCCATGGGGGCACGTTGGACTCAGAAGTAAAGTGCATCTATAACGTAAGACACGAAGAAAATCCTCTACCCATCGCAAGACTTAGAGAAACAATACATGTTGTTAAAGAGGGGAAGTTCCAGCCGGATAGAGAGAACGACGAGCTCACAAGCGCCCTTGGGAACCCGGAACACTCTGGACGAACACGAGTCACAAGAGGCTCTGTTCCTTGAAAAATTGGGTTTTCCGCTGAGAAGAAGAAATATCCGGACAGAAGCCGTCAGAGGAAAAAGGATTTCCTGGAAGCTGAAGCACAGAGTCAGATAGACCGGTGGCAGAAAATTGGCGAAGAATTAAAACTGCAGCAGGAGAGAGGAGAACGCCAACAGGAACAAATTGACAGACTGACCCAACATCTCAGTTCTGCCCCGCATACGGTAGACGATGCATTCGATAGTACCCGCGCTGCACCATCAAATAAGAAAAGTAGCATTGCTTCCACGCAGATCCAGGTTGATGACGATGATGCACATCGGATGATGCACCCGGTGGGTGAAATAACGGAGTTGACATCTTGTGAGCTCCATGTGAAAGTCGTCAACATAACCATGAAGGCAGCGGTCGGCTTTGTTAGACCAATGGGCCCTGAACCTACTCACCACGGTCGGCCCGTTCCAGGGGCTACACTGTTGTCGGGGTGGATGAGGTTATGAGCGGATTCGAGTCTGTGAAGCTCGACTATCCTGAAGGTGAAGACGGGGAGGTGACTGAACCTGGAGACACCAAGAACTTGGCCATTGTATGGCCAAAGGAACACATCGTGCTTCCAAATTGGAAGCCAAAGCATCCTTCTCCGCCGCCTCAAGATCAGTCTCCGTCGTCTTCGTACTCTCCACCTTGCGCGCCGTCTCCAGCACGTGCGTCGTCTACGCCACCGCGTCAGCCGTCTCCACCCACGACCTCTCAGGGCAGTCAAAAGCGGAGGAGAACCACCGCATCACCGAAGCGTCAACTGTCGCCCCTACCAAAGGTACCTCATCAGAATCTACCCAAGTTACCTTACCACTATACTGATGAGCAAACCAAGGAGATCGCACATTCTGAATACGAGACGTGGAAATCAATGGAGAAGGCGCCTAAAGAGCCAGATTTTCCCCACACTGAAGAAGACAAAGCCCGAGCGTTGAGAATGGTGAAGACACTTTATCAACCCGAGCCGAAAGCTGTCATCGAACTATGACCGCTCTATTGAGAAGTCACACAAGAAAATAGTGCGGTCGAAGAAGAGCAGTAGCTCAAGCAGGAAGTTCGGGAAATCGGTTGACCAGCTCGGACAACAGAAGAATCAATCCACCCCCCCCCCGCTCATAGTGCATACGAATACCGAGGTGGGGCTGAGCACGGGTGCAGGCGAGCAAGTTGCCCAGGAGTTTATTGCACTGTACGGAGAAGCGACCGCTGCTGCGGGTCTGTCCATTCAGGAGTATATGCTGACCTTATCAAACTTCGTTGAATCTGAATCTGAATTAGCCTACAAATACCAGAAGCCCTGTTTCCACTAGTGTTCCACAACAGCACAATCGGTCTCAAGTGTGGGCATGTATGTGACATGCGTGTTGATGTGGTTATCTGGATCCCATGTGTCGGAGACACAACGATCGAAGTTACATGTAACTAACAATGTTAAATGCAAGGTCAATTTCATACATCAGAGGAATTGTAGTGATATCGCAACTATTCCATATTCCTATCGTGTGATATGTGTGTGTGGGGGGGAGGGGGGGTAGGGGGTTAAACTCGACAGGTTCACCATTGAAGCAAGTGAGGTGGATGGAGCGGTTTCAAGTGGCAGTGTGTCGACATGATAGTCGTGGCGGATCTTATCAGCGGTAGGCATGTATAATGTTTGTCGTCGTTTTTTTGTCGTAGATCTTTGCAGGGGTACTTAGTTGTGGTTGGGGGTTGGTGTTCCGGTACCTGGCAATGCTCGTGCGTAGGGGCGGACCCAAGAAGAGTTGAGTGGGGGCCTAGGCCCCTACTCAAATTTGGCAAATCCTTCTATGGTCTGAAGAAAAATATTTGAAAATTTCGAATGTGCAATAGACATGCCCCCAGTCAAGCTTTGTGCCCCCACTAAATGTATTCTTTGGGTACACCCCTACTCGTGCGGGGCTTTGAGATCGTTGCAACAAAAGTAGTCCTTCGGGGTCGTCTGGTCATGGTCAACGGTGGGATCCACTTCGAATGACGCCGCACCAAGGAACCAGTGGATACATTTTGCAGTGAGATGATCCTAGAGGGAGTGCCATAGCATGATCTTGAGGATGGTACCATGACCGGTGCGGTTCGAGGTGGAGAGGCGCCAGCAGTATTGTAACATCCCAAGTATGAAAAATACCCCTAGAATGTTTGATTCTTTGTGTTATTTCAAGCAATGCATCATGTCATCATTTCATTGCATTGTTTTATTATTGTTTGCATTGTTAATATTTGTTTTGCATCTGTTTTATCTTGTTTTCATAATTCAAACTCAAACAAATTCAAATGGTTGTTTTCATACTTGTTCTGTTACAACTTTTTGAATAAAAATCACCAACAATAACAATCTTTTGGTTCCATGTTTTCCATAGTGATAATTTGGGAAAATAATGGTTTTAAATCATTTATTCATTCTCAAACACACTTTAAAATTCAAATGCAAGCACCCAAACAGAACCATTTTGAATCTAGGTTGCTACCAAATGAAACTAGTTCAAAATTGCCTATTTACAATAGGGGTTACCCTATTTAATTAATGGTTTTATTAATGATTATTAATATTAACCATTCCACCCAAAATTGGTTCAAATTTCAAAAAGTATTCAAACCTTTAACTTTTTGAAAATAAAAAGTACCAACTGGTTGTATTTGAACTAAGGAGCTTCTCCAAAAATTTCCCCAAATTTTTTCCATTAAGTTAAACCTATTCTTTTCCTCCTTTTGGTTCTATGCAAAAAAAAATAATAAGAACAAATAAATAAAGCTAAGGAGAGGGGCATAGCCCATTCTTTTTCTCTCCAAGCCCAGCCCAAACTCTATCCAGCCCAGTACCCCTTTCCCTGTGTCTTCTTCCTCGTGGCTGAGGTCACCACAGTACGATCACCGAACAGCCACACGATCTTCTTCCCCTCGCTCGATGCCCAGCCGTACAGCACCTTTTCCCCTATATCTACCTACCTCCCGTGCCCTAGCTCCCCTCTCGCCATCTCCCTTCCACAGCCGCCGCCGAAATTTCCTCTCACCGCTCGCTGTCAGCTCCCTGCTCTGAATCCGCCCTCTGAACCTTCTGAACCGCACCGAGACCCCCACCTTTCCTCCCTCGTCGCCGGTAGCCAAGGCCACCTCGAGCAGTTTTGGTGGCGGGAATGGAAACTTGGAGTGTCCCCGATGCTCGCCGTCTCCTCGCCTGGTGCCGGGAGGCACCACGGGGACCGCGCCGTCGCCGGAGATTCCGCCGTCTGCTCCGCCTGCAGAACGACTACCAGCGAGCCGCGGTGAGCTCTGTCCGTCCCCTCCTCCCTTCCCCTCTCTGCCGTACCGCCCACACCCATCCACGCTCACCCCACACCGCGCACCCCAGCCCTCCTCGCGAGCAGCCGCTGCTCGACCATGGCGCTGTGTCCATGTCCGATCTCGTTCAGTAAACGTACGTGCAGTACCTGTTCGTTGCAGTTTCAGAGAATTAGAACCTGAAACATCACCTTATACCCCCCCGAGGCCCCTACCTATTACAACCGAGAGCAGCTAGCCCACTGGTTGGTTCCCCTGCGCCCCAACCCAAGGTCCAGGGATCGAATCCCCCTCCCCACATGAAAACCCAATCTTTTTTTCCTTTTATTTTGGTACTGCACAAATCTCAGAAATCACACCTAGGCCCTTGCACATTAATTCTAGTCCCTGGAAAATTAATTCTAAGTCCTTGGTCCATTAAAAAATGGCAGATTTGCACTATTTCTTGTAGATGGCATAATAAATTCATTTTAACTCCAATTTCAACATTTTAAATATGTTTTCCATCCCAAATTAAATGCTCTACCCAAATATAAAATTTGTTTACTGTTTTGAATATTTTAAATTGGTGAAACATTTGAATTCTTGTCAAATTCACTTAAATTTGCAAAATTCATAACTTGCTCATAAAAATTCCAAATTTCACAAACCAAATATGTTTTCCAATCAATTTTTCATGTACTTTCCAAATATAAATTTTGTTTGCTGTTTTGAATAATTTAAATTGCTGAAAACAACTGTTGCTTGTTTATTGCATTTAAAATTGCCAAAATAATAACTTGCTCATTTTAAATCCAATTTCCACAAATGAAATATGTTTTCCATGCAAAATTAAACCATCTTTCCAAATATAAATTTTGTTTCATGTTTTGAATAATTAAAATTGGTTAAATGATTTAAACCTTGTTTAAATCATTTAATATTGGTAATTTCATAACTTGATCAAAACAAATTCTTTTGGGACATATAAAATATGTTTTCAAACCATAAAAGCATAACCTTTTCAAATATGAACTTTGTTATCTATTTTGAACAATTAAAATTGGTGAAAACAACAACTGCTTGTGTGACACCTTTAATCAACCAAAATTCCCAACCTTAACAAATGAATTTCCAAACTTGTTTAGCCTTATTTCCATTTGGTTCTATTGTTGTTATTTTGTTGTTTTCCTCATTCATGCATCATGCTAATTCACTTACACAATTTGATTAGTTGTAAAACAATTAATTCAACCATAATTCATGGGCTTTCCATATGCAATCCAATTGCATATGGGTCCATTTTAATCCTGTTTCTATCTTGTCAACTATTTCCTTTTGGATGCATCAATTAAACTGTCATGCATCATCTTTGGTTGTGCACCTATGCCATGATATTGATTGTTTATCTTTCTGCAATGTTTGTTTGCTTCTTCCCGGATACACGACGACGTTGGGACCGACGATACTTACGACACCCCTTCTAAGGATTTAGCTCAGTACCAGGCTACTGGGTTTGCAGGCAAGTTATCACTCACATGAACCACCGTGTTCCTTTCAACATTGATTACCGATACTTTCCGTTGTTCTTTTCTGCTAGCCTTAGTAGTAGTTGTTTCTGTTACGAACCCATCACATGAATCCCTTAAACCTGATATTGCCTCATCTCCCTTCCTACAACCCATTGTTTGAGCCAGTGTCTTACTAGCATGCTTAGGTTGCTTTTGCTCGAGTCTGTTACCCGTTACTTACTGTTACTACTTCTATTACGTTGTGGGGGCTCGATGTTTAATCAATCAATCATGCTAATGTACTATTAATAATAAATTTGATGATAAGGCACCGGCAGGAGGCCCATGAGTGGTTTTGGAGCCTGCTAGTGTCGACCCTAATAGGAAAAGGGTCTTGTCTACTGATCCATGATGAGCGCACTACCCGCATTTGGGGAGTATGGGCTCCCCCTCAGTTTGACCCGATTCGCATCTCGTCCAAATCGCCTCATTTAGTTCGTGTTTTCCATTTGCCGCATCATGTTTTTGCGAGCCCAGGCCAGGGTGGAACTTTCGTAGTCGGCATATAGGGGGACACGTTCTTAGAGTGCTATGAGGGTCCATTTTCTTCTGGGCTCGATTAGCCGTGCGCCCAAGGTGCTTTGGGCTTGATGCGAAGAAGGGTTGGATTGTGTTGAGTGCCCCGCTTGGTGGAGTGGCCGCTCCATCTGGCGGGATATTCATGAGTGTACGGCCAAATTGGTGCAACCCTGCAGGGATAATCTTCTCGAGAAGCCGTGTTTTCCGCGGTTATGGATTACTTGGTGAAAGTACTGGCTAACAAGTACTCAGGACAACTTAAACATAATGATCAAACATGTTACACCCCATGATTAATAACTTGACTAGTAATAGGCTTATTGACACAATAATTTGACCCATCATTATTACAACTGTGTGAGTTATCCTCGGATTGCTTCTTTGGATAAGGGGCGAGATCCAGGATGGGTTTGTTTGAAGTTATCTTTCAGTTGGTTACAATCCTCGATCTTATCTCCTTTCTGTTAGCCGGAAGTGGTAGAATCTCTGTAGTTGGTTAGCGCAGCCAGTTGCAGCATCTTTTATATCCCTTTCCTTCCGTTGAACCCAAAGCATCTGTGCTTGGTGTTGACGGGTTACACTTTGGTGAACTGTGAGTCTTGCTTGCCAGTACGTTGGTGTACTGACCCCTTTGGGGCTGTGGTTTACGCAGACGACGTTTCCGAGGATCTACATGGTGGCTACTACGTGGAGTATGATGACGAGACTGCTGACGAGTAGATAGCGGACCCGGGCAGGATCCGAGACTTCGTGGATGGGCTCCGTCTTTTCGTTTCCGGCCTCTTAGGCCTATTTGGTTCTTGTCTGTACTCAGACATGTTGAATGCTTCCGCTGTATTGTAATGATGTATTGTTGGGGCATGTGCCCTCTGAATGATTGTATTTGCTATCTCTGCTCTAATGAGAGCCATTTGCAACTTATTTCAATCTTTTGTGTCGTAGAGATCTGTGGTGATATCACTTGTTAAACGCCGTTGACGTACCATGTGTGTATGGTTTGAAGTACGTCGACGGAAGTGCCTTTGATCTCTAGTGGATAGTTTACATCGACGATGGAATAGCAGGGCTTGTGTTGTCGCGCATAAGCGCAGGCCTACCAGGAAGCTGGGACGTGGGAGCAGTTATGCCCCATAATCCAAGCATCTGCTATCCAGTTCGTACGGTGAGTATCCCCTAGAAGTCAGGGTGCGACAAATGGTATCAGAGCCTGTCTGCCTGTAGGATCCCTTTTTACTGGTCGCAGTTGAGTCTAGAAACTATTTTGTAGCTATATAGGAAAAATGAAACGTGAGAGTAGGAATTCTGCCATTTTTCTTCTTTCCCCGCCCACCCACCCTTTTCTGGTAAGGAAGTGCAACGTTGATTTCTCCCTTCTCATCTAAACATTCAAGTTAGGATTTCACGAATCCTGGTTTCTCTAGGATGGTTATATCTACTAGACCATAGGAATGGAGGTGGTTGTGACATGATTTATCATGTTGCCTACTCACGATTGAGAACGGTGGCAAATAGGCCCCGGAAGCAGATCCTCTATTCCTTAAGCAGTAGATATTGATCCTTTAGAAGCCCGGATGGGTTTTTCCGTAGTACCTCAGGAGTTTTGGCCTCGTTTTTCCCGGTGTTGCTTCGTTATCCTGTTCTTCTCAACATCCTTTTCGTCCGTTGAAATCTTGTTGTTGTTTCCACTTCAATTCTTCTACCGGCGTCTAATCAAAGTTTCCCTGTTCATCTGCTAAACTCTATTCCAGCTAAAGTGTTATTTGATACCGGAGCATCATTTTCCTTTGTGTCAACAATCTTTTCCACAACATACAACCTAATTCTGGTTCCACTAAGCAATCAAAACTCTGTTCACTCTCCGGAATCTCAAATGTTGACTTCCAAGATAAGTAAGAACAATCCAATTCTAATGAGAGGCCACATATTCCTCGTTACTCTCATGTTGCTGATTCTGACATTGATGTCATCCTTGGTGTTCCATTGATGTCAATGTTGGGAATATGCCCTAGAGGCAATCATGTATGATGTAATTCCCACTGTATTCATAAAGTTATTAAGTTGTCCTTGTTTTGAACATCTGATACATGTCATTGAATATGTGATTCGATTGTGGAACCATGTATTCATGTTGTTCATACTAGATTGTCCTTGGTCATTTAGGTTGTGCTGGACACACACCCTAGACTAATGTAAGTGTTGGCTGATGACACAGTTCCACTTGTCATGGGCATGGTGATGCCATTCCAACGTTCACGGACTTGGCTAAAGAGTTTAGCAAGTCGGACTGACCCATATTGAGATGCAACGATCAAGTCGTCATTTGCACGTCTCAATCAATGTAATCCTTAGACCTGAGGTTGTCGCACAATCCGAGTTGTGGATCACCGACTTAGGTTCTGTCAAACGTTGTTCTGTGACAAGGCAACTATAAAGGCAGAGTTCGGGTCGAATGAGAAGCAAGCTGCGTGATGTGGATAATCAAGATGGGATTTTGCCCCTCCGAATGGAGAGATATTCTCTGGGCCCTCTCGAGTGATATGATTCAGTAAGCATGGCCATGCGCAACTCAGTTAAGTGTTAACTGTGTCTGTTGGCTAAGAGTTAGTCAGGTGAATCACATATCACGGATCGAGAAGAGAGTTGAGCTATTTAAGGGATGACGATAAATCGCCTATAGCTCGACAAGGTATATCGTGAGGCAAAAGGGACTAAGATGAATATCACATTGAAAGGTATGTCGTCATGACTCAATGGGACTTGGGAGTCGGCACGTTCTGCTAGGAGCCGCTACCGATTGATCGATTGAGAGTCGGACTCCAATCGTGTCCAAGTCGCCATGAGCCTGCAGGGTCGCACACTTAAGAGCGGGAGCAAATATTGGTTGGGTTGGACCCGAACCGGAAATGGACTGAATTAGTGAGTCGGACTCACAGAGGGAATGGGCCACAAGTGTTGTGCAGCCCATTACCATACGCTATATAAAGAGGGGCGCAGGTTGCCCAGCGGGCACGTTAGTCCACTCTCCCATGCGTTGGGAACCCTAGCCCCACTCAGTCCAGCCGCCGCACCGGACCTAGCAGTCCGCCGTCGGAGCTCCTCCTCGTACGTGTGGATACCGGCAGAGGTGCTGTACGTTCAGCACTTCGACGTTCGAGGGATTGGATCGGCCGGACCGGATCGTGGGACTGCACTGCCCCGACCAGACGCGCTACATCGATAATCCGCACCTGCGCGTCTAGTGGTAATACTCGTGGCCTTCTACCTCGGCTAGATCTTGGGAGTACCGCGTAGGAAAAGTTTTTCGTTTATCTCCACGCGCCCCAACAGTCAATAATTCTGTTCCACCATTCTAGCCAGATAATCTATTCTCCAAATGAATCAAGTTCCATTCAGCTATACACCCTTGGTGCAAAATCTCTCCCCTTTACTTGAAAATGTTCCGGTGGTTTCCAAATTCCCTGACGTCTATCCAATGTGCACGATGTGTTTCACGTGTCATAGCTCAAGAGGATCTTCCCAAGAAGTATCCGGACCTTTTCTTTTCTCAGTAGGAATCTCGGGGCGCGATTCCTTCAAGGGGGGGCGTTTTGTAACATCCCAAGTATGAAAAATACCCCTAGAATGTTTGATTCTTTGTGTTATTTCAAGCAATGCATCATGTCATCATTTCATTGCATTGTTTTATTATTGTTTGCATTGTTAATATTTGTTTTGCATCTGTTTTATCTTGTTTTCATAATTCAAACTCAAACAAATTCAAATGGTTGTTTTCATACTTGTTCTGTTACAACTTTTTGAATAAAAATCACCAACAATAACAATCTTTTGGTTCCATGTTTTCCATAGTGATCATTTGGGAAAATAATGGTTTTAAATCATTTATTCATTCTCAAACACACTTTAAAATTCAAATGCAAGCACCCAAACAGAACCATTTTGAATCTAGGTTGCTACCAAATGAAACTAGTTCAAAATTGCCTATTTACAATAGGGGTTACCCTATTTAATTAATGGTTTTATTAATGATTATTAATATTAACCATTCCACCCAAAATTGGTTCAAATTTCAAAAAGTATTCAAACCTTTAACTTTTTGAAAATAAAAAGTACCAACTGGTTGTATTTGAACTAAGGAGCTTCTCCAAAAATTTCCCCAAATTTTTTCCATTAAGTTAAACCTATTCTTTTCCTCCTTTTGGTTCTATGCAAAAAAAAATAATAAGAACAAATAAATAAAGCTAAGGAGAGGGGCATAGCCCATTCTTTTTCTCTCCAAGCCCAGCCCAAACTCTATCCAGCCCAGTACCCCTTTCCCTGTGTCTTCTTCCTCGTGGCTGAGGTCACCACAGTACGATCACCGAACAGCCACACGATCTTCTTCCCCTCGCTCGATGCCCAGCCGTACAGCACCTTTTCCCCTATATCTACCTACCTCCCGTGCCCTAGCTCCCCTCTCGCCATCTCCCTTCCACAGCCGCCGCCGAAATTTCCTCTCACCGCTCGCTGTCAGCTCCCTGCTCTGAATCCGCCCTCTGAACCTTCTGAACCGCACCGAGACCCCCACCTTTCCTCCCTCGTCGCCGGTAGCCAAGGCCACCTCGAGCAGTTTTGGTGGCGGGAATGGAAACTTGGAGTGTCCCCGATGCTCGCCGTCTCCTCGCCTGGTGCCGGGAGGCACCACGGGGACCGCGCCGTCGCCGGAGATTCCGCCGTCTGCTCCGCCTGCAGAACGACTACCAGCGAGCCGCGGTGAGCTCTGTCCGTCCCCTCCTCCCTTCCCCTCTCTGCCGTACCGCCCACACCCATCCACGCTCACCCCACACCGCGCACCCCAGCCCTCCTCGCGAGCAGCCGCTGCTCGACCATGGCGCTGTGTCCATGTCCGATCTCGTTCAGTAAACGTACGTGCAGTACCTGTTCGTTGCAGTTTCAGAGAATTAGAACCCGAAACATCACCTTATACCCCCCCGAGGCCCCTACCTATTACAACCGAGAGCAGCTAGCCCACTGGTTGGTTCCCCTGCGCCCCAACCCAAGGTCCAGGGATCGAATCCCCCTCCCCACATGAAAACCCAATCTTTTTTTCCTTTTATTTTGGTACTGCACAAATCTCAGAAATCACACCTAGGCCCTTGCACATTAATTCTAGTCCCTGGAAAATTAATTCTAAGTCCTTGGTCCATTAAAAAATGGCAGATTTGCACTATTTCTTGTAGATGGCATAATAAATTCATTTTAACTCCAATTTCAACATTTTAAATATGTTTTCCAACCCAAATTAAATGCTCTACCCAAATATAAAATTTGTTTACTGTTTTGAATATTTTAAATTGGTGAAACATTTGAATTCTTGTCAAATTCACTTAAATTTGCAAAATTCATAACTTACTCATAAAAATTCCAAATTTCACAAACCAAATATGTTTTCCAATCAATTTTTCATGTACTTTCCAAATATAAATTTTGTTTGCTGTTTTGAATAATTTAAATTGCTGAAAACAACTGTTTCTTGTTTATTGCATTTAAAATTGCCAAAATAATAACTTGCTCATTTTAAATCCAATTTCCACAAATGAAATATGTTTTCCATGCAAAATTAAACCATCTTTCCAAATATAAATTTTGTTTCATGTTTTGAATAATTAAAATTGGTTAAATGATTTAAACCTTGTTTAAATCATTTAATATTGGTAATTTCATAACTTGATCAAAACAAATTCTTTTGGGACATATAAAATATGTTTTCAAACCATAAAAGCATAACCTTTTCAAATATGAACTTTGTTATCTATTTTGAACAATTAAAATTGGTGAAAACAACAACTGCTTGTGTGACACCTTTAATCAACCAAAATTCCCAACCTTAACAAATGAATTTCCAAACTTGTTTAGCCTTATTTCCATTTGGTTCTATTGTTGTTATTTTGTTGTTTTCCTCATTCATGCATCATGCTAATTCACTTACACAATTTGATTAGTTGTAAAACAATTAGTTCAACCATAATTCATGGGCTTTCCATATGCAATCCAATTGCATATGGGTCCATTTTAATCCTGTTTCTATCTTGTCAACTATTTCCTTTTGGATGCATCAATTAAACTGTCATGCATCATCTTTGGTTGTGCACCTATGCCATGATATTGATTGTTTATCTTTCTGCAATGTTTGTTTGCTTCTTCCCGGATACACGACGACGTTGGGACCGACGATACTTACGACACCCCTTCTAAGGATTTAGCTCAGTACCAGGCTACTGGGTTTGCAGGCAAGTTATCACTCACATGAACCACCGTGTTCCTTTCAACATTGATTACCGATACTTTCCGTTGTTCTTTTCTGCTAGCCTTAGTAGTAGTTGTTTCTGTTACGAACCCATCACATGAATCCCTTAAACCTGATATTGCCTCATCTCCCTTCCTACAACCCATTGTTTGAGCCAGTGTCTTACTAGCATGCTTAGGTTGCTTTTGCTCGAGTCTGTTACCCGTTACTTACTGTTACTACTTTTATTACGTTGTGGGGGCTCGATGTTTAATCAATCAATCATGTTAATGTACTATTAATAATAAATTTGATGATAAGGCACCGGCAGGAGGCCCATGAGTGGTTTTGGAGCCTGCTAGTGTCGACCCTAATAGGAAAAGGGTCTTGTCTACTGATCCATGATGAGCGCACTACCCGCATTTGGGGAGTATGGGCTCCCCCTCAGTTTGACCCGATTCGCATCTCGTCCAAATCGCCTCATTTAGTTCGTGTTTTCCATTTGCCGCATCATGTTTTTGCGAGCCCAGGCCAGGGTGGAACTTTCGTAGTCGGCATATAGGGGGACACGTTCTTAGAGTGCTATGAGGGTCCATTTTCTTCTGGGCTCGATTAGCCGTGCGCCCAAGGTGCTTTGGGCTTGATGCGAAGAAGGGTTGGATTGTGTTGAGTGCCCCGCTTGGTGGAGTGGCCGCTCCATCTGGCGGGATATTCATGAGTGTACGGCCAAATTGGTGCAACCCTGCAGGGATAATCTTCTCGAGAAGCCGTGTTTTCCGCGGTTATGGATTACTTGGTGAAAGTACTGGCTAACAAGTACTCAGGACAACTTAAACATAATGATCAAACATGTTACACCCCATGATTAATAACTTGACTAGTAATAGGCTTATTGACACAATAATTTGACCCATCATTATTACAACTGTGTGAGTTATCCTCGGATTGCTTCTTTGGATAAGGGGCGAGATCCAGGATGGGTTTGTTTGAAGTTATCTTTCAGTTGGTTACAATCCTCGATCTTATCTCCTTTCTGTTAGCCGGAAGTGGTAGAATCTCTGTAGTTGGTTAGCGCAGCCAGTTGCAGCATCTTTTATATCCCTTTCCTTCCGTTGAACCCAAAGCATCTGTGCTTGGTGTTGACGGGTTACACTTTGGTGAACTGTGAGTCTTGCTTGCCAGTACGTTGGTGTACTGACCCCTTTGGGGCTGTGGTTTACGCAGACGACGTTTCCGAGGATCTACATGGTGGCTACTACGTGGAGTATGATGACGAGACTGCTGACGAGTAGATAGCGGACCCGGGCAGGATCCGAGACTTCGTGGATGGGCTCCGTCTTTTCGTTTCCGGCCTCTTAGGCCTATTTGGTTCTTGTCTGTACTCAGACATGTTGAATGCTTCCGCTGTATTGTAATGATGTATTGTTGGGGCATGTGCCCTCTGAATGATTGTATTTGCTATCTCTGCTCTAATGAGAGCCATTTGCAACTTATTTCAATCTTTTGTGTCGTAGAGATCTGTGGTGATATCACTTGTTAAACGCCGTTGACGTACCATGTGTGTATGGTTTGAAGTACGTCGACGGAAGTGCCTTTGATCTCTAGTGGATAGTTTACATCGACGATGGAATAGCAGGGCTTGTGTTGTCGCGCATAAGCGCAGGCCTACCAGGAAGCTGGGACGTGGGAGCAGTTATGCCCCATAATCCAAGCATCTGCTATCCAGTTCGTACGGTGAGTATCCCCTAGAAGTCAGGGTGCGACAAGTATGAGAGCTTGTCGGCCAGAGTAGGGCCAAGCTGGGTATAAGAACACGATCTGGCCGGCAGAGGGAAGCCGTCGAGGACAGAGGAGACCGAAGCTAGCTGGGAGGCTAAGCGGAGCTCATGGTGGTGGAGCGTGCTCGACATCGTAGCCGAGATCCTTGCCTAAAGCAGGAGCTTGAGATGGAGGCTCACTATCATCACATGAGTGAGGAAGCACAAGCAGGAGAAGAAGAGGTCAGTCGCGCGAGGCCAGGTGGCGATGGCCGTCTATTGGCAAGCAACATGGGAAGCAGTCGGGCAAAGGAGGCCAGGAAAGGGGGGAACGGGGTGGGTGAGCGAGCGCATGTTCATGGGAGGCGACGCCTCAAGACAAATATAATTTGAGGGGTGATGGGATTCGTCGAGTGTGAGCTCTGCATTGTGGCCGGCAGCAGCGTGGGACGAAGGAAGGGATCAAACACTCATGTGAGTCCGTCATCAACGATAACCTTATACCGTGCTGAAATTAGCTTTTCCCTTCTTTTAGTAGGAGAGCAATTCACATATTACAGCCCGGTAAGCGGAAACTTAGTGTTAAAGCGCGGGTAACATTTCGTTCTGAAAAATGTTACCGAAACATATCAATATGCGATCTACTTTTGAAGATCTCATCGCGACTAGTCCAGCCGTGAAAATAGATTTTAAATCGGATAAACTGTTTGCGTGACAAAACTTTTTAAATTATTTGCATGCGCTCTTTCAAATTTTGTTTCCGCTTGAGTGGACCAGCGCCGACGGTCACGTGAGACGTTGTCCATGTTCTCCCTTTGCTGTTCATCTGAGTAGTTGTTTCAATAATTGATCGGACGATGCGGAGCTAGTTCTGAATATAAGGCAAAGAACAGACCGTTCTAAAGTTAGATTTCCCGTAGAGAAGCCGATGAGAGCCAGCCTGACAATAGTTCCAAAGTCAGGTGTGACGTAGCGCATCATAGGCTTTCCGTTTCTCGGTGGGGATTTGGTGCACTGGGCACAGTGCTTCTGACAGTTAGAAAAAATAAAAATAAAATATTTATAAGTTTTAAAAAAAAATGAAAAAAATCTAGATGTTGCCAACAGTGTGTCCTACAAACGTGCAAAAAATCAATTACAAATACTTTGTATTCTGAGCTACACAAAAAAGACAAAAGTGTAGATCTGAATATGCCTATTTCAAATTTCTAAATTTTAGTATGTTTTGTCATTTTTGTGTAACCCATACTAATTTATATTTGAAATTGCAAATTTGCACGTTTGTGTGATACACCATTGACTACATACACAAAAAAAATTGTCAGATTTTTTAAAACTCATAAGTAATTTTTCGATTTCTTCTGACCGGCAGAAGCACTGATGCTCACGAGCACAAAACACTTTCCGCTTCTTTTTTGTTTATCTTAGCCCATTCTAGCACCTCTTATAGTTTTTTCGCCACACAGAAAAAATCGGAAACGTAAACCGGTACATTCAACGGACAGAGTTGCAGAGGCACCACCCGCAAATGTCCATACAGACCCTTTGCTCACTCTTCCTAGTAGCGGCGCACAAATAATGCATCACGATTCGAAAGCTGTGTGCCACGAGATGCAATTGGCTGTTGTGTTGGGTGTAGCTGAAATGATTAAATGGTCTCCATATCTAGCTTAGCTCTGAAGCTACACGGACGCACAACTACAGATCGAGCTAGCAAAAGTAGTAGAACTGGAGCACCGGACCGCTCCCTCCCGTCCAATGCAGCATCGGCGGCATCGTGATTGCAGCTCGGCAGAGAAAACCGGCGAGAGCCCGGGATGGACCAAATCCATTGCCGTAGTTGGTCGGGTAACACCTTTGGTCTACAGACTACATGTCACTTTTATTTTATTTTATTTTCTTGAACAGAACTAGTACATGTCACTTGTAGAGACTTGGTTTGCCGTTATCCAGGCCGGAAGCACCATATGCATGTCAAGTCGTAAGACAATAACGGTACTGTATTTTCAAACTGAAAAAACAAAGTTCAATTTCGTCGCAACTAGCATGAACGCGCCGAGTCAACACTCCGTGTCATTTGATTGGAAGTACAAGTTGGGAGAGTCTTTTTCAGCATTGCTTTCACGACTTTTACTCGCTCCGTCTCAAAATAAGTGTCGGTAAAATGAACTAAAATTGATGTATCTAATACTAAAATGCATCTAAATACATCAATCTTTATAAGTTGGAATAACCTTCCGCATATGGAAAACGACAAGAAATCTCGGGCTAGTGACCAAAACAATGCATGAATTATCCACAACTTCACTATCGTAGAAGGACACCTGGATCAGTTACCAGGATATGACAAAACTACCCTTGGTTACTGATCTAGTGATTCCTATGTCCTGGGGGTTAAAGTATCAAAACCTTCCATAATTCGTTTAGGTGTTAGTTTCCTATTCAGGCTGTTGTCCCTACCTATCACGGTTCTGAAACCGATTGTAACTCTTGTAATTGTCTTGTATATAAACAGACCAAGGCCGGCGGGCTATACACGCTCAATTGAATCTCAAACTTGGTATCAGAGCCAAGGTCCCTCGATCTACTTCAATCTCGCCGGCCTATCTGCCCGACGATGACCTCCAGCAGCGCCCTGGCATCCCAGTCTGCGGGAGCCTTGATCTCGGCGCCTGCTGCCTCCATCATGGCGCCCGCCGCCTCGGCCGTGCCGATATCTATGGCACCCATCGGCAATATCTCGGTCCTCCTGGATCGGACGAATTTCATGTTATGGAAATCTATCATCTACCCCCACCTTGCCGGTGCAAATCTCCACGGTTTCCTTGAAGGCACGACGGTTGCACCTGCAATCACGATCACCCAGGGAACCGGTATCATCAATGGTGGATCCAGGATCAGCGTGCACTTTCTGCGCTCCTCTCTAATATGACTCCTGATGTTGCAAGTCAGATGATTGGTCTCAACACGGCTGCCAAGGTTTGGGCCGCCGTGAATGGCATGTATGGTGCCCAAAGTCGAGCATATGTACGTCAGATACGCACCCAGCTACAGCAGATGAAGAAGAAGGATCTCAGCGTTGCAGAGTATTTTCATAAGAAGAAGACGATGGCAGACACTATGGCTGCAATCGGATCTCCTGTTTCAGATGATGAACTCATCGACTATATCCTCGCGGGTCTTGGCCCACAGTACAATGCCATCGCTGCCTCCATGACAGTGTTTAAGTCACAGGTGTCTATCACTGATTTTTACTCCATGCTGCTGTCTTACGAGTCCATGCAAGCTACACAGGCTGAGGGGGATGATTGGACTTCTTCCGCAAACACAGCTGGACGTCGCAGCGCTCCTCAATCGCACACACCACAACGCTTCCAGGAGGGAAGCAATGGACGTCAGTACGGAGGTGGATATCAGCGCCCATATAATGGTGGGCAGCAACAAGAGTTACAATCGGTTTCAGAACCGTGATAGGTAGGGACAACAGCCTGAATAGGAAACTAACACCTAAACGAATTATGGAAGGTTTTGATACTTTAACATTCCCCCTCAATCTGGACCATAGTGTGCTAGGTTCAGATTGGTACTAAATCTATCTAGGATCTGCCTTGAGACAGGTTTAGTGAAAACATCGGCCAATTGATCACCTGAAGCTATGAACTTAACTACCATAGATCCCGAAGCAACACGCTCACGAACAAAATGAAAATCAATTTCTATGTGCTTAGTCCGAGCATGAAAAACTGGGTTTGCCGAGAGATAGGTGGCTCCGAGATTGTCACACCACAAAATTGGTGCATGTGTCTGAGTTACTCCGAGCTCCTTTAGAACGGACTGAATCCACATAACCTCTGAAGTTCCATTAGCCAATGCTTTGTACTCAGCCTCTGTACTCGAACGTGAGACAGTGGGTTGCTTCTTAGAGCTCCAGGAAATTAAATTAGATCCAAGGTATACAGCAAAACCCCCAGTGGATTTTCGATCATCTGCACATCCAGCCCAGTCTGCATCGGTGAATACATTGAGCTGTGTAGACGTGGTTTTTCGGAATTGGAGAGCAACATCAATGGTTCCTTGGATATAACGCAAAATCCTCTTGACTGCCTCCCAGTGAACATTAGTTGGAGTGGATAAATATTGGCATACCTTGTTCACAGCGTATGCTATATCCGGTCTGGTGAGGGTGAGATACTGCAAGCCTCCCACCATACTACGATATTTGGTTGCATCATCAGATGATAATGGGACACCTGAGTCACGCATCATCTTTTCGGAAGTAGACAAGGGGGTTGACGTGGCCTTGCAATTTTCCATGTTACACCGATGTAGCAGATCCAAAGCATATCTGCGCTAAGATAACTCAAGCCTCCCAGAATTGTAGGCCACTTCAAGACCAAGAAAATACTCAAGCTTACCAAGATCCTTAATTGGAAACGTGTCGGATAGAGACTTTACTAGGCGATCAACCACTGCAGATGACGATCCAGCAATGACAATATCATCAACATAGACAAGCATAAACACCTGAACATCACCTTCTGACAAAATGAACAGAGAGGTGTCTGCCTTGGACGACACAAAACCAAGTTGCTGCAACCGGTCACTGAGACGTGCATACCACGCACGAGGAGACTGTTTTAATCCATACAGGGCTCTCTGAAGTTTACACACATGAGAGGGACGTACCGGATCTTCAAACCCTGGAGGCTGCTGCATGTATACGTCTTCAGAAAGAAATCCATGAAGGAAGGCATTGCTCACATCAACTTGTCGAAGACTCCATCCTCTAGATACAGCAATGGCAAGGACAAGTCGAACAGTGGCTGGTTTAACAACCGGGCTAAATGTATCACTGTAGTCAAGACCATATTGTTGAGTAAATCCTCGAGCAACAAGGCGTGCTTTATGTTTATCAATGGAACCATCAGGTCTATGTTTGGTTTTGAACAACCATTTACTCCCAACTATATGAACTCCAGGTGGTTTTGGAACGAGTGTCCATGTGTTATTACTGCACAAGGCACCAAACTCGTCCTCCATAGCTCGCCTCCAAACTGATTCCTCTAGAGCAACATGATGTGACGTGGGAGCAGCAAGAAAAGCACGCCTATTAACATCATACCTTACGGTACCATCCTTGAACTCCTTTTCCTTGCGGGTGTGATCACGCAATCGTGTTATCATATGATGCCTTGGTTGTGTAGGAGAGGCAGGTTTCTCTGCCGTGGCAAGAATAACATTAGCGGCAGACTGGCTGCTGTCCACGGCAGGACTCGTAGCAGAATTTTCAGTCACGGCAGCAAGAAACTCCACGACAGGCTGCCGAGAGCCCGCGGCAGGCGGCTGAGCGCCCGCGGCACGCTGCCGTCCATCCGTGGCAGGACTCACAGCAGGACTTGTAGCAGAGGGCGTATCCATTCCTTCGATTTCTACGGAGGTATCTTTATATTCCTGCACATGGACAACATCTGAAGGGACAGGGTTAGTAAACAAATACGTCAGGTCGTAATTACGCACATGATCGCTAGTAGCTGGTTCATTACTAGGAAACACAGGAAGGTCAGAAAGAGTGGACACATCGGGAATGACTCCAGGAGTAGCAAACGGAAACACACCCTCATCGAAAATTACGTCACGGGATATGTATATACGACCCATAGTACGATCAAGACATTTATACCCTTTGTGCATGGGACTATAACCAAGAAACGTGTAGGGTTTTGATCGAAACTCAAGCTTGTGAGAATTATACTTCCGTAAACTAGGCCAACACGCACAACCAAACGTGCGAAGGAAAGAATAGTCAGGGCTATACTTGAACAACCGAGAGAGAGGAGTCTCATTGTTAATGATGGGAGTGGGCATTCTATTTATAAGATAGCACGCCGTGAGGAATGCTTCATCCCAAAATCTCAAAGGCACGGATGATTGAGCAAGAAGAGCTAATCCAGTCTCAACTAGGTGACGATGTTTACGTTCTGCAACACCGTTTTGTTGAGAGGTGTGAGGGCAAGAGACACGGTGGACAATGCCAGTGTTCTGACAATGTTTATATATTCTTTGATATTCTCCTCCCCAATCTGATTGTATGGCCTTGATCTTAGTGTTAAGAAGGAGTTCCACATGTTTCTGGAAAGCATAGAAAACATTTTTGACATCTGATTTATTTTTGAGAAGATAAATCCAACAAAAACGACTATAATCATCGACAAAGCTTACATAGTACTTATAGCCACCAGAGGAAGACATAGCTGGCCCCCATACATCAGTGTGGATTAACTCAAGGGGCATAGAAGACACACGAGTGGACAAGTGATAAGGAAGCTGATGGCTTTTAGCACGTTGACAAGCATCACAAACGGATTTTTCAGAATTTATAGAAGAACTAGGAAGATGATTACTATGAACTACGGACTTAACAATTCTATTGGAAGGATGTCCAAGGCGTTGGTGCCATTGATCATGAGAGACCTTGGCACTAGTGTAGGCATGATGACCATTGTGTTGTGAAGCATGACTAACTGGCACCGGGTAAAGACCATCTTGGCTTCTACCGTGAAGAAGAACCCTCTTCGTGGCTCGATCCTTGACAAGGAAAAAATGACGATGAAATTCAATAAAGACATCGTTATCACAAAGTAATTTATGAACGGAAAGGAGATTCTGGCTGATTTTTGGGACATGAAGGATATCTTTAAGAACAAGAGATGAACCAGCTAATCTAGACTGACCAATGTGAGTAATAGACAAACCTGAGCCATTTGCAACCTGAACCTGGTCCTTCCCATGGTAGCGCTCGTGTACATGCAGACGCTCGAGCTCACTGGTAAGATGGTCTGATGCTCCTGAGTCCATAATCCAGCGTGTATCAGTGTTATTCTGGTTTGTTATAGCAGCATTGCCACAGCGTCGATCGTTGGGTGGCTGGAATCCTGGATCATACCGTTTTCGGCAATTGAACGATTCATGCCCCCATATGCCACACAACTGACAGCGAGGGCGATCACGGCGTCCATTGCCTCCACGGTAGCCATTGCTGTTGTCACGGTATCCACCTCCTCCTCCGGAGTTTTGGCCCGTACCATTGCGATTTTGGTACTGATTGTATCCTCCTCCGTGATTTTGGTACTGATTGTAACTCTTGTAATTGTCTTGTATATAAACAGACCAAGGCCGGCGGGCTATACACGCTCAATTGAATCTCAAACTCTGGGCACAAATGGGAGGGGAGGAACGAAGGGGTGAAAGAACTATGACAGATTAGGAAACAATGTCGATGTAAACATCAAGCGATCGACATGTATTTTCGAAGAAATGACATTAAAAAACGAATGGATGAAGTACGTCTCGTGACTCGGTCCTATGAAGCTTCGGCATCTCGCACTACTAGGAAAATAGCTATAGGAGTGACCATACCCGTGACGCACCTAAACGTTGCTGCGTCACACCTAAAAGCCGTGGCGCACTGCTCCCCGGTGCGTCACGCCTATCTCCTTACCCGTGGCGCACCAAACAGGGGCGCGCCGCGCCTATGTGTGGGCCCGGCGTGGCGAGGCTCCCAGTCGTACCCGTGACACACCGTTCTTATGGTGCGTCACGGCTATCTGAAATAGGCGCGGCGCACGTGGTGCTGGTGCGTCACGGCTATGTGTTCCACCCATAATAACCATAACCGTGGCGCACCAGCCCCATGTGCGCCTCGCCTATTTCAGATAGTCGTGACGCACCAGAGGCACGGTGCGTCACGGGTATACCTGGGAGCCATTTAAGTGGTTTGGACCACCTCCCATCCCCACCCTATTTTAGATCTGGTCGTCCCCCACCTCCTCACCACCCCATTTCCCCTATTTTCCACCATTTAAAACTTGTTTAACCTATTTTATTTGATATATATGTGAGGGGAATCTAGTAAACACTCCTCTCTCCACCCCCATCTCACTTTACCACTTTCTCTTCCATCTTTTTTACTCCCCATAGCCACACACACTCTCTCGTCTCGAGTCGGCAAGATCTATAGTTGGTGAGTTGTTGGAGGGATATGTATATGTGTTGTTGCATAGATCGATCTCGCTCGGTACCGTCCGGTGCGTCGTCACAAAAGATTCATATGGTTGCATATATATATATATATATATATATATATATATATATATATATATATATATATATATATATATATATATATATATATATAGACACCCTATTCGGCACCCTTGGTGCAGAAAACTTATTTTGCACCCATAATTTTTTTAATGTTCCCAAGTCAAAAATTTATGTTACGTATGCAATTATTTACGTTCATGTGAGATACACAAGAGAATACTCGGCGTAAAAATGAAAAAAATATGAATCATCACAACATAAAAGTCATAAAAACAACATAAATGTGTATTTTTTATTTTTTTCGTAGCATCATGTAAATAAAAGTTTTATGTCATGTGTATACTTTCTTACGGTCTACTCGACATAAGGAATACATCAAAATTTACGTGAAGTAAAAATCATGTACGGTTCAAAATATACAGGGTGGGTATAGAATAACTATTCTGCACCCTGGGTGCCAAATAGCGCGAAAGTTGTGGATGTCTTAAAAATGAGTTGCCATGTGTTGCCAAAATGTTGATTCATTTCCATTTCGGCGACCATGCACTCCGAGAATGTCCTATTTTTAGCATAGGTCATGCCGAATTTTTTCGTCGACGACCATGCATGCATCATCCATATATTACATAATTTGATTCTAATTAATTTGTCCTTTGATCTTTTTTTACTATGCAGGAAACCATGCATATAAGCACAGGCACCGTGGCTAGATTTATGAAACATGGGACGGTCGAAATGTTTCGAAATAACATGACGGAGATAAGATGTCCTTGTCGAAGATGCAAACTGCAACACTTGATCAGATACGATTGTGGTGACTTGGAGTCGCACGTTATCCGTCGTGGTTTCATGGATGGCTACACTCTTTACCCGATAAGTGATGAAGATGAAGAGTCTCCCGAACATGATGAAGGACATCATGCTCAAGATGAAGGACATGGTCATAATCAAGACGAAGGAAATCATGATCAAGATGAAGGACATGATCATAATCAAGACGAAGGACATCATGATAAAGATGTCGGGACATCGTCGTCGGATTGGGTGCGGGATCCTCATGTTCAAGCTCTGCTTCTCAAGGAGACTAGCAACACCAGAGCTGCTGCTAGAGAGAAATCGAGGCTGTCGCAACTGGAGATAGACGCGGTTACTGCATTGTATGAAGGATGCGTGAGCGAAGATACCCGTCTGAACGTAACGTTAAGGACCCTCGAGATGAAGACACAACACAGATGGACTGATGCGAGTTACGATGAGAACATGGCATTCTGGCACGGCCGTCTTCCCACGGGTAACAAGTGTCCAACGAGCATCGAGGAGGCCAAGAAAGTCGTGTGCCCTCTGGATTTACCTCACGTGAAATACCATGCTTGCATTAATGACTGCATCATCTATCGGGGCGCGGACGCGGAGAGAACCATATGCCTGGTGTGCGACGCAACTCGATACAAGCCAGGGAAGAAGGCCTCTCCTCGGAAAGTGGTGTGGTACTTTCCGATAACTTCCCGTCTGCAGCGGTATTTCGCAGACCCCACACAGGCGAAGCTCATGCGATGGCACGCGGAAAGGAAGAAGCCAGAAGAGAATGATGGAATTGATCCGGAGAAAGATGACATGATGCTGACACACCCCTTAGATGCTAGCCAGTGGAAGGAGCTAGACATCGAATACCCCGAGTTCGGGGACGATCAAGGAACATCAGGTTGTGCATGAGTACGGATGGACTAAATCCTTTTGGCAACCCGAGCAGCACCCATAGCACCTGGCCCGTGTTTGTATGTATATACAACCTACCCCCTGCTTGTGCTTGAAGAGAAAGTACATACAGATGAGTATGCTTATTCAAGGGCCGAAACAACCAGGTAACGACATCAATCTGTATGTCCAGTTGTTGGAAGAGGAGCTTGCCACGTTATGGGATGAGCCAGCCAATACGTGGGACGCCTATGGAGAAATGTTTTCCCCAATGAGAGCCGCGCTCATCACAACGGTGCATGACTACCTCGGTTACGGATATGTCGCGGGGCAGGTGACGCACGGATTCTGTGCATGCGTTAGGTGCATGGATGACACTACGTATCTCCAGCTAGAGAGAAACCCCGGGTCTTCGAAAACCGTGTTCTTGGGGCATCGAAGGTGGCTTCGCAAGGATGACCCATGGAGAAAACGCAAAGATCTGTTCAACAAAGAAGTTGAGATGCGAAGAGCCCCACGTCAAAGGAGCGGCGAGGAAATCGACGAGCTGTTGAAGAACTGTAAAGAGTGCCCTGAGCCGAGAAAGAAATGAAAGGCGCTGGCGCCGTTAGAGGGTGTATGGAAAACAAGGTCTGTTCTCTGGGGCCTAAGGTCCTGGAAGATTCTCCGCACGCCTCACTGCCCTGACCTCATGCATATCACGAAAAATGTGTGCGAGAGTCTGCTTGGCACCCTGCTCAACATGCTGGAGAGGACCAAAGATGGGCCGAAAGCAAGGAATGACTTGAGATTTTTGAATATCAGGGGCGAGCTCCATGGAGGAAAACCGGATGATGATGACGATGATGATGATGATATGTTAGATGAGACGGAAGGTCGCCGCAAGGGCAAAAAGGCCAAGAAGACGGAATATACTGTCCCCCTTCGTGCTTCACGCTAAGCGAGAAGGAGATCGACCAATTCTTCAAGTGCCTCCTAGGAGTCAAATTTCCTTACGGTTATGCGGGGAAGATAAGCAGATACCTAGACGTACCAAAGCAGAAGTTTAGCGGGATGAAGTCCAACGACTGTCACGTGATGATGACGCAGATACTTCCAGTTGCAATTCGAGGGATAATGAACGAGCACGTCCGCAAACCGCTGTTTGGACTCTGCAACTTTTTTGTCGTTATCTCTCGAAAGTCGATTGGCTTGAAGCAACTCCCAATGCTACAGGAAGAGATCGTGGTGATACTATGCGAGCTTGAGATATACTTCCCGCCCGCATTCTTCGATGTTATGGTGCATCTCCTTGTCCATGTCATGGATGATATCATCCAGCTCGGGCCGCCGTTTTTACACTCCATGATGGCGTTCGAAAGGATGAATGGTTCCATCAAAGGATACGTCCGCAACAGTGCCCGTCCAGATGCAAGCATTCCCAAGGGCTTTCTGACCGAAGAGTGCATCTCTTTCTGCACGAATTTTCTAGACAAAGATGAGAACCCTGGTCTGCCCGTAAACATGCACTTTGGCAGGCTCGCTGGATGGGGACACCGCGAGGGCCAGTGCGAAATGAAGGTCGACTTTCAGGACCGACGCAACGACTTTGACAGAGCAAACCTAGTCGCGCTACAACATCTAACAGTGGTCGATCCTTGGTTGGAAGAGCACAAAATATTAATCGCGAAGTATTACAGTGACCGGGGACAACATAGGACCGAAGCAGAAATAATCAGAGAGCACAACATCCATTTCACACAGTGGTTCAGGGAGAAGATTATGACCGATCCCCCGGAGACGCCTTATTCTAAAGAAGAAAAACTCATACTCACATAGTCACAAGGACCCGCACATAACCTCATGACCTATCAGGCATACGGTATCAATGGTTACACATTCTACACGGCAAATAAGGACCGGAATTGCGAATACCAGAACTCGGGGGGTAACGATGGAATCATTAACAGGTGACGTCAAGGAAAGATACTATGGTAGGATATGGGAACTCGACTACTGCGGAGAGAAGGTGCCAATGTTCCATTTCACATGTGCCAAGAGCGTCAGGAAAGAAGGACAATATTTCACCACCATGGTTATACCTGAAGCCAAATCCGGCACGAATGTCACCGCAAAAAATGAGCCATGGGTCTTGGCTAACCAACTGGACCAATGCTTCTTCATTACTTACCCGACAAGGCCTAGCCATGTTGTCGTGCGGAGAGGCAAAAGAAGCATTCATCGGAATGGATGGAGTAGCCAACGAAAGACTTTGACCAGTACGGCAATCCGAAAATGGAAGAAGACAACGACGATGGAACGAAATACACAACAAGAAGAAGCAGGACAACGCTACCTACAGGTCGCCCATTCCACCGAAGAAGTCACGGTGTTCCGGGACTGAATTACTCAACCGCGACAAAGAAGGGAAACAAAATTCTAAAACACTAGCTCTAAGAACAACGATATATGTGTCATGTGTTTGCATGCATTCGAGGAAGTGATGACAATGTATGATGATGTATTTTATATGTATGCACTAAGATGTGGTGTTTAAATTAGTCAGCACATTATTTAATTTTTTGTTTTGAAATTTATATTGTGTTATTTGAAATTATTTAATGATGTTTAAATTAATCAACACATGATTTGAGATTTTATTTTCAAATTTATATTGATTTATATGAATTTATGTTGTTTTCTAAAATTATTCAAAAAAAAAGGTGTGGGGGGATTCGAACTCGAGTGTTTGGGAACAGCACAGTCCAACCACTGGGTAAGTAAGTTGTTGTGATACAGAGAGGCAATGTTGCGTTTTGAACATACTCTGCGCATAGACGCGGCGCACCTCTCTGCGGTGCGTCGCGGCTAAGCTATGCGTGGCGCACATCTCTGCGGTGCGTCACGGCTAAGCTATGCGTGGCGCACATCTCTTAGGTGCGTCGCGGCTATCTAATGCGCGGCGCACAAAGCTAAGGTGCGCCACCTATTAGCGGACATAGAGGTAGATCGAGGGGCGCCGTTCCCCTTTTCTTTTTCTCCCCGTTCCCCTTCTTCTCCCCGTTCGCCGCCAACCATCTCGCCACCGTAGACGCCACAGCACACCAGCCCTAGCCTCACGCCACCGTAGACGCCACAGCACACCAGCCCTAGCCTCACGCCCTCTAGCCGCCCACACGCCGCCGCCACCACCCCATCGTCGCGCCCGGCCCAATCCCGCGTGACCTAGCTAGGAGGAGGAGCGAGGGAGGAGGAGCGCCGCCCCGTCCACGTCTCCATCGACCGCGGCCTAGGAGGAGGAGGGCCGTGATCTAGGAGGAGGAGCGCCGCCCCGTACCCGTCTGCATCGACCGCGGAGCCAGCGACGCCAAGGCCGCCGTCTTCTTCCTCGACACCGTCTTCCTCGACGCCGTCCACCTACAGGGTAAGCCCCCTCTTCTCCCTCGCTCTTCCTCTCCTAGGTCACGCCTGATTCCCCTGAATTGAGGCCTTGGTGAGCCGTGCCAGTGTTATTTTTTTCTGCTTGACCATGCTCCTGTATAGCAGTACTGTAAATTTCACCTGAAATACTCCTATTTGATTGTTTAAATAAGATCAGTACACTTGTTTGCAGCAAGTGGGGTCTTTCACTTATTGATAGCAGCCGCAGCAAGTTGTTGCTTGCACTCCTAGCTTTCAAAAATGCTAATACTCCTAGCTTGCAATAATTAAACATTTTACTCACGGATAGATGGATCATATACTAGGACAATGCAAATTGTTTAAATTTTACTCTAGGTAAGCCTGAGCAGTAACTTGGAATAACTCATAAGTAATAATAAGTAGTTAAAGGCGAGTGGATTTAGATAACGAGAAGGAGATCCCCTTCCCAATCCCGCGTGACCTAGCTAGGAGGAGGAGCGAGGGAGGAGGAGCGCCGCGCCGTCCACGTCTCCATCGACCGCGGCCTAGGACGAGGAGGGCCGTGATCTAGGAGGAGGAGCGCCGCGCCGTACCCGTCTGCATCGACTGCGGAGCCAGCGACGCCAAGGCCGCCGTCTTCTTCCCTCAACACCGTCTTCCTCGACGCCGTCCACCTACAGGGTAAGCCCCCTCTTCTCCCTCGCTCTTCCTCTCCTAGGTCACGCCTGATTCCCTTGAATTGAGGCCTTGGTGAGCCGTGCCAGTGTTATTTTTATCTGCTTGACCATGCTCCTGTATAGCAGTACTGTAAATTTCACCTGAAATACTCCTGTTTGATTGTTTAAATAAGATTAGTACACTTGTTTGCAGCAAGTGGGGTCTTTCACTTCTTGATAGCAGCCGCAGCAAGTTGTTGCTTGCACTCCTAGCTTTCAAAAATGCTAATACTCCTAGCTTGCAATAATTAAACATTTTACTCACGGATAGATGGATCATATACTAGGACAATGCAAATTGTTTAAATTTTACTCTAGGTAAGCCTGAGCAGTAACTTGGAATAACTCATAAGTAATAATAAGTAGTTAAAGGCGAGTGGATTTAGATAACGAGAAGGAGATCCCCTTTTCTTTTTCGTTTTCTCTTGTGGTGGTCCGAGATTTACATAAGTTAGTTCCAGATCCCCTTTCTTAATTAATTAGATGCAGTCCAAGATTGAATTGAGTTGCAGTTCAAGATCCCCTGATGTGAGACGATTTCAACAATCTGCATCTCTTCCAGACTATACACATGTTCCTGGTGGGTGTTCCTCCATAAAGGATCTCACCTTGACTCGTAGCTGCTAGTATGTTGGAGCTGATGGGTAATAGGATCTGCATCTTGTATCAGTGTAGCTAGTTTCATATATCCCTATAGATGCTTGTCTGCTAGTGCTAGGGATTTTGCTCTAGTCGGCCGGGTGGTACTCTAGTGCTAGAAATCTTGCTCATGTACCAACTATTACAACCTGGATTTATTAGGCACAAATCTTGCAGGGTCTTATGTAGTTTAGAATTGTTTTGTGATGTTCTTTAGATTGCAGCAAGCCAAAATAAATAAATGGTGAGATTTTAAGGTTGTATTGAACCGAAAATTTGAACTACAGTTACTCAAATACATTGGACTGCTTACTCGCTTTGAAAATGAAAAACTGTAGGGTCTTAGTTTTGCCATGTCGATTGGTTTCTTTGACATCCCTTATCTGTTGATGAGACGGGGAGTGTTGGAATCTGTGATTGTTATATATTTTTAGACTAAAAGGGGTAACCGCGGTTTCAAAATTGCCAACATTAGTTAGTCAGTAGCTATTCGGTGATGTGCACCTAAATATTGCCTCTAAATATTGCTTGCACTAAATATTGATTTCTTGCACTAAATACTCCTTGTTTGCTAGAGTGCTTTTTTTATTCCTGCTGGTTATGTATTGGACATCTTGAGATTTGTTCCCTTGTGCTGGTGTACTGGAGTAGCTGTACTTGGACTACTCCTCTAGAAAAATTAGAGGCACAAGCATGCTTGCAGCCATCTTCTCCATCGTTAGGCTACACCAGCAACCATGGCTGTTTATGTTTCTGTTCCAGTTCAATGCCGTTTATGTTTCTGTTGATTTGCCAATCAGTGCAAGTATGTCCTCATACAAATGAACCATGCCTTTATATACCTTAACTACTAGATGCTTGTAACTAACAGTGAAATTTTGCTTCAAATTGTGCATTTTCAAATTGCTCGTGGATTGCAAGCAGTACTACTGCTACTGCCAGAAACAAGAAATTATGTACTGCTTGCATTGCAGCAGTACCTGCAGTAGTGATTTTTTTGGTGTTCTGTTGCTAAGATGGCTGCTCTCTATTGCAGCAAGCAGAATTAAAGGTTGAGCTGGTTGAGTGTTTGGTTTTGGTGTCATGAAGTTTTAGCTTTCATTCTATTTTGTGCCCCCTATTACTTACTTGATGTTTGAGCCTTCATCCTTTTTGATAGGAGTACATACTGCTATAGTCCTGGCACTATGATTTGCTAGGATGTTGTTGTTGCTAGGATGCTGCTGCTAGGATGATGTTGCTGTTAGGATGTTGCTGCTGTTGCTAGATGATGCTGATGTTGCTGCTGCTAGGATGCTGCTGCTGTTGCTAGGATGCTGTTGCTGCTAGGATGAAATTTCTGCTGCTGTTGCTGTTGCTAGGTTGTTGCTGATACTTCTAGGTTGATGCTCTTGCTAGGATGGCTGCTGCGGCTATCCTATTTCAAACTGTGTTGTATATGAAATGGCAAGTATTGTGAAATAAAATAGCAAGATTGTGAAATACTTCTAGTCTTATTGGTGTTGGACGTGTCAAAATTTGCCGGGAAGAAATCTTGGTGTTGCAGTTTGGTACTTGAACAAATTTGGAAATCTTTCCGGCCATCGAGCCGTATAAAACTTTGCAGGGAATTCAATGAGTTGCCCATTTTCGCCGAAATGTTGATTAATTTCCGTTTCGGCGAGAATCGGGCACTCTAGTGTTAGAAAATTAGCAAAGGTCATGCCGGATTTTTCGGTGAATTTAGGACTTAGCCGTTTTCCCGTGATCGAGTAGTATGTCGAATTTTTTTTGCCTTTAGATTAACCAATAATTTCCCCCTTCAGAATATGGCACACAACGACGAGGCCGGCGGTTCTAAGCCATTCTGGCAAATCTCCGAGGAAGAAGAGGAGCAATACGACCCGACGGCGGATGCCGGGGCTGACGCGGCCACTAGCGGTGGCGAGGAGGATGACGCCACGACTAGTGGCGTCGGTGATACCACTAGTGGCGCCGCCGGCAAGAATGACACCACTGATGCCGGTGGTCAAACAAATGGTGGTAGCCAAGCCAAGAAGAAGACGGCAACGAGAAAAATGGAAAAGGAACAGTCTCCGCACCTACCGTGAAGAGATCACGGAAATTGATAGCAATGGGTATCCTATCGCGCCCGAGTCAGTGGTCAAAGGATTCGAAACCAAATTGGTTGCATTTTCCGGGACACTGTCAGGATCACCACCGATGATCTAAGGAAAAAAGAGAATACTCATTATCGAGTTGTTCTCTTTAGAAAGCTGCACGGACGATACTTGTACCCGCATCCGCCAGAAGAGCCGCTTAAGTACAATAACGACAATCTGGAGGGGAATCCAGTCAACAATGCCGCCATTGGTAAGATGAACACCGCCTTGGCCAACTGGAAACACCGAGTGAAGGTTGCGGTCTTGAATCCCAAAAAAAGCTTGGAGGAGGTTTTAGTGAGTGAGCCGAACATCACTTAAGCTGAACTCCGGGACTTCAAGCTACTTTGCGAGAGCGAAGTCGCCAAGGCTAATAGTGATTGGGGGCAGAAGATGCGGCGGTTGAACATAGGTTCCCACAAACTGGGATGCGGCGGTTATAAAGTGGCGATTCCCAATTGGGAGAAGGAGGATGCCAAACGTGTAGCACATGTCATCCCTGACCCCCTCGCAAGGTACTCGCCGCCTACATATGACCCGGTAGCTAATGAGTATACTACCGATGATGAGAAGGTGAAGAAGTTGTATGAAAACTTGGTAAGTAAATACACCAGCCTAATTAGTTTGCTCTCGACGATCAAGTCGATTGCATCATAGTATACTGGTGGAATTCTAAACGGTTCACGCTAATTGTGCTGAACACAAAAATCGAAAGTGGTGGAACCTCGGCATCCATGCCGTCGCTGCACGGCCCGTGGGACGACCATTTGAACAGGGCGGTGAACGTGACGCAGGGGGAGGATAAGCACAAAAGGCCGTCAGGTGGCCGAGTTTGTGGCTTGGGCACGACGACGAAGCTCAGAGAGTACTACAAGGAGCCCAAGGAGGCAAGAAGGAATAGAAGGAGGACCGTCGAAGATATCCAACGTGACGAAGCCCGCGATCGCGAGATTGCAGACCTCAAGTCCAAAGTTGCCGATATTCCGAATATTGTCAAAAAAGCTTTGGCAGAACAAATGGGCAGCGTTTTGCCTGCCCTCTACGATGTGGTTACTCGATGGGATCAAGGAGGTCGAGTGGGGCCGTGCCCGGTGCCTAGCGTGCCGGGCAGCAACTCAAGAGACTTGTCCAGAGTCTTGCCGGCCAACGCCACGGTGGCGGACCCACTGGTGACTCCGCCTGCCTACAACACGGCGCCGATGGTGACTCCGCCCGCCTCTAGCCGCCTGACCATCCGTCGGTCCTCCGCCAAATGAAGAGCGTGCACCAATGAACAACCAAATGGTCATCAGTTGCACGTCCGCCGCTGGCGGTCCCTCGCCAATCATCACTAGCACGCCCGCCGTCGTTGGCCCCTCGCCACTAGAGGAGCTTGACGCCATCGCCAGCCATGTAAATAGTTAAGCCTTGGAGCGTCGATCTTCCTTTGCCTTAGACTGGCATCTCTTACGCCCTGCATGTTTTCTGCAGAACGCCGACATTCCATGCACTCTCCTACGCACACTGGACGGCGTGTTGAAGGATGTTGTTGTGGGTATGATCGTTCAACCTGCAACCCGCAGGTTCCACAATAGGCCGATGCGCGAAGACGTATATAGAGTTCGATTGCTTCGGGTGCTGGCGAGCTAAGACGACTTGTTGCCTCCCATTCAACCCTACCAGGAAGAAGATGACCCCGATACCCTGACGATGCTCCAGTGCCTACCTTGGAACATGGAATGGCCGAAGAGCCAGATTCGCCTGGGGAAGAGGGGAGCCACCCCGCAGACATCGCCTCTAGAACTACCGGCGCAAGGCACCACCTCGAAAACAACCCCTCTAGAAACGCCGGAGCGGAGCCATGGCAAGACCATCGTAGCGCCGTCGCCTACCCCTGACATGGAGATGGCACAACACCCGGCGGATGACGATCTTGATGCCATGGATTTCATCGCTGATAACTTTGATGGCGGAGATTACATTCCTCCTCCCCTAGAAGAACCCTACCATAGCACGGAGGCTCGTGGTGAGGCTCCTCCCGCGGATAAATCCAATTGCAAGCGTCTATTCGGTTCTCAGGAAGACACGCCTCCAGATGTCGCCCCCTGCACCGAGACTCAGAAAAGCGCGAAGGGAGGAGTTATTTTCAGCCCTGGCACAATCCGTAAGGCGGCTAATGAGGAGATTGAGAAGGAGTGCATTGCGAAGGCGCCGAAGCCGCGGAAAAGAGGACCTAGATCCAAGACCGCCAAGGCCGCAAAGTCCGCGAGCCAGCCTGCTAAGATGCCGCTCCTTGTTCAGGACGGGCCACCTATATCTAAGCATACGCCGAAGGTGCATGTGATGGGTCAGCCTATGCTTAACCAGAACAAGCTCAAGGCTGCAAGTGAGGATATGCGGAGTTTGCATGACAGCATTCTTTATCTTGAATCGCGCCTTATTGAAAGCAAGGATCCATCATACCCGGTTTTCATTGCCCTGGTGCCAAAGGACTTGGGCTTCGTCGGTTCAACCGGCGCGGATAGGATAGTCCTGCGGTTTTCGGACATCTTCGATATGTTCCATAGCAATCCGCTGCACTACTCCATGGTCCGCCTATACTCGCTCAGTCTAGCGGTGCAGATCATCAGGGATAATACACCGGGCGTCGCGATAGTGGACCCCTTCTACATGTGCCATGACGTGTTGTGCTCCGTTGGGAACCAGGTAGTCGCCTGGACATATCTCCAGGACTTCATGCTGGCGAACCAAACCAAGGATTATATCCTCGTGCCTTATTTTGCCGGGTAAGTCAATATTCTTAGCCGAATCGATAGTGATTTTCTTTAGGTTTTCATCGCGTCTATCTCCAACACTTTGTTTGAATTGTTCCGCGCAGATATACACAATGCACGCTTATCTACATTTGTCTCAGTCATTCGCATGCCACGTATCTCGACTCAGGGAGTGCGGTGAAGAAAGACTACTCCAACGTGAAGAAACTTCTGAATAATGCTCTCACCGGCTACCACGCAAAGGGGGGCAGAATCACTAGGGAGAAGGTCGTCCAGGGCGCTCAGGTGTTCACCCACACGACGGATTTCGCCTGCGTCAAGAAGCTGTCAGGCAGTAACAGGGACACCTACTACGTCCTCCATCACATGCGGGCGTACGTACGGGATCATCAGTACCTTACCCTGCCTAGTCAAGTCCAAGTATGGGCCTCCCGCTTGTCGATGATCGCCGATGACAAGGTTAGAGAAGAGATATATGATATCCAGAAGTGCTTTGCCACGAAAATCGTTCATGAAGTGGTGAACAAGAGTGGGACATTTCACTGCCGGTTCGCCATGTCGAACCGCGACATAGATACCTACCTAGATACTTCATGTGACGACAGGCCCTTCATCACTCCGAAGGGCTGTCCCGTTGTAATCCCTGGGCGGATGAGTCAGAAGGAGTGAGAACTATTGTAAGGCTTGCTACATTTCCGAAATTAGTTGAACTCAATCGTTAGGGTTATGAATCGTACATCGTGTAACAGATGCTCAATTATGTCAATGCTTAATTATCTTTCTTGTTATTATTGCGGTCCTACTTGTGATGTTCGTTCGATCTTTTGAATAAATAAATGCCGATGATTACAAGAGTTGGTTCACACTAAGATGTCCATGGTGGTCTGGTGCGCCTTGTGATTTTCACAAAGTTAGGATCTTGTGCATCCCACTTGGCGCACCCGGTTCACCAAGGCTGCTTGTATGTGTCCACCCTAAATATGAGACACACAGATCGATGACCATCTTGTTCCTGTTAGGAGGTACTACAGGCGGTGGTGATCCGGGGAAAGAAGGAAGATGAGGGTTTCTGGATTTCTTTGGAACTAAGTAACGTCACATATATAATATCGTGAGATCCGAACGAAGTTGAACCCTTTTGTCCACATGCGTAATGTTGACATTCCTCAGAAATCCCTTCCGGGGTTGTGAAGAATGTCCCCATTATCTACGTGGACAAAATGGTCTAACCTTGTTCGGATCTCACGATATTACATATATGATTTTGTTTAGTTTCAAAGATTTCCAAAAACCCCTGTCTTCATCCTTTTCCGAATCGCCATCATGTGTACTTAGCTCGTAACAAGCATAAAATGTGAAGGCCCGATGACCATCTTGTTCCTGTTAAGAGGTACTACATGCGGTGGTGATCCGGGGAAAGGAACGAATACGAGGGTTTCTGGATTTATTTCGAACTAAATAATGTCACATATGTAATATGGTTCGTGAGATACGGATGAAGTTGAACCCTTTAGTGCACATTCGTAATGGTGACATTCCTCAGAAATCCCTTCCGAGGTTATGAAGAATGTCGCCGTTATGTATGTGCACAAAAGGGTATAATCTTGTTCGGATCTCACTATTACATATATGATTTTGTTTAGTTTTAAAGATGTCAAGGAACCCTTCCTTCCCCCGCATCGCCATCACGTGTACTTACCTCGTAACAAGCACAAAATGTGAAGGTCCAACTTCACATCAAGCCCCGATGACCATCTTGTTCCTGTTAAGAGGTACTACAGGCGGTGGTGATCCGGGAAAAGGATGAAGATGAGGGTTTCAGTTGGAACTAAGGAACGTCACATATGTAATATTATTGTTAGTGAGATCAGAACTGAGTTGCACCGTTTGGTACATATACGTGATGGGGATATTTTTCATAGCCCCGGACGGGGCTATGGAGAATATCCCCATTATGTATGTGCACGAAATGGTCCAACTTTGTTCGGATCTCACAAACACTTACGTATGTGATTTTGTTTAGTTTCAACGAAGTTCAGAAACCCTTGTCTTCATCCTTCTCCGGATCGCCATCACGTGTACTACCTCGTAACAAGCACAAGATATGAAGGGCCAATTTGATCCTTTGTGTTTAACTTTCATCTTATTTATGTCATATTTCTCCATTTACTATTTATTGCAGACATGTTTAAAACTATTGTTTTTGGTTTTCTTTCTTGTCATTACAGATGCCGAGGTGCTACGTGGTGTTTAGAGTTAGGGTTCCAGGAGTCTACGATCACTAGGAAGACAAGTTCAGGGGCAATGCCTACAAATCCTAGAACACAAGAGTGGCGGCGGAAGCTAGGTGGTTCATCCATCTCGAGGAACAGAAGAAGAAGAAGAAGAACAAGTGGATGAATACCCTCGCCGCTGCTCTTGTCGTCGTCGCCTCGCTCGTCATGATATGGTTCCTAGCTAGATGATTAGGTTATCGGCGACTAGATAGGTCACTTGTAACGATGATGAAGCATCGATCGATGTAATCGGTCCCGATGATTAACTGTCTGATGTATCGTTTTGGCTCTGATGAACACTTTGTATTGATAATCAACTGTTTGATGTAGCTATTCGGAATTCTAAGCAGTATGATCGACTATGATATATTATTTGTTTGTCACATAACTGTTTTGATCCATTTTGTCTACTTATATTCTTCTGTATTTGAGTTGTATATACCTGTATAAATACGATACTGTGTATTTTTAAAAAATACAGCATAATATAGCCGTGACGCACTTAACGAATAGGCGTGGCGAACCAGGCAACTTAGCCGTGGAGGCAGCATATAGGCACGACGCACCTGTAAGGTTAGGCGTGACGCACCAGTGTAACTTAGGCGTGGCGCACCTCCTGTAGCCGTGACGCACCGCGGCCGTGCGTCACGGGTATAGATAGGCGTGGCGCACCTAGCATGTGCGTCACGGATAACTCAATAGGCGCGACGTGAGAGCCGTGACGCGCCACGGTGCGTCAAGGATAAAGGATACTGGTGCGTCACACATGGCCTTTTCCCTAGTAGTGTCGGTTACTCTAGGAAAAATATAAAATTGAATGAATGTTGTTGGGACATTATTAAAGATTACATCATGATGGTCACGCATTACTTCTCCAACCTTCGCACTTCCAACATGCATTGGCTCAACTTCGCAAACGTGGTGCTTCTAGCGAAAAAAGACGGGATGGACGGGGTGGAGGAGATCACCAACTATAGACATATTAGTCTAATTCACACGTTCGCAAAGACTGTGGAAAAAATTCTCTCCATGCGGCTTACCCCCTCACATGACTAATCTTGTGTCTAATTCCCGAAGTGTCTTCATCAATGAGTGGAAGCATTCATGAAAATTTCATGTTCGTTCGGAACTATGCTCGTTAGCTTCACCGGAGGAAGAAACACACCCTTTTTTTAAGCTTAACATTAAGAAAGATTTCGACTCGGTCAAATGGGAATAAGTCCTCGAGCTCCTTTGCCATATTGGTTGCCCTGCCGGTTTCAAAATTGGCTCTCGGCATTGTTCCCTTCGGCTTCCTCCCGTGTTATCATCAATGGGATTCCGGGTAACCCTATTCGGCATGGGCGGGGGCTACGACAACGTGACCCACTTTCGCCCCTTCTCTTCGACATTTCCATCACCCATTGCAGCATATCGTCCAAGTGGCCACCGATTTGGGGCTCCTCCATCCCCTCCTGGGAAAAGGAGCTCGCTTCCGCACATCTCTCTACGCTGACGATGCACACACTTTTGTGGCTCCTATATGTGATGATGTCTCTTCCCTTACTAAAATTCTCACCAAATTCGGGAATGTCATGGGCCTTGATGTCTACACACGCTTCTATTCTTGTAGACCGTGTTAGTCCTCCAAGTGCAGAGGTTTATAGATTAGCAGCAAGTTTCCCTTAAGTGGATTATCCAAGGTTTATCGAGCTCAGGGAGGAAGAGATCAAATGTATCCCTCTCAAGCAACCCTGCAATTACAATACAAGAAGTCTCTTGTGTCCCCAACACACCTAATATAATTTTCAGTTGCATAGGTGCACTAATTCGGCGAAGAGATAGTGAAATACAAGTAGTATGGATAATTATAAGTGATAATAGCAATCTGAAATAAAAATGGCAGCAAGCAAACATGTAGCAGAACTGATTGTAAACGGTGTTTCAATGCTTAGAAACAAGGCCTAGGGATCCTAGTTTCACTAGTGGACACTCTCAACAATGATAACATAATTGAATGCATAAATATCATATCTTCACTATGCTACTCCGAACCACTCCCCATCGGATAACAAACACCAATCACTGCGTAGGGATATAAAAGCACTCCTTAGAGTTTCTAATTTCCCCATCCAGGTAACCCCCATTCTATCACCATGAGACCTAGATGGTTCCAAACAAACACCACAATTTTATAGGGTCATCCAACACAAAATATAAATATCATGCCAAACCACACGGTGCACACACTATCATCATTACACCATGATCAAAGTTTCTATGGAGATCTTATAACAAAACCACTTAGTAGCATATCAGATAAAGACTAACATCTACTTTTTCAACTAGATTACAAAGCTCATGATCACATAAAGATCACACCATGGGAGAGAGAGATGAAACACATAGCTACCGGTAGAGCCCTCAGTCCCGGGGACAACTACTCCCTCCTAATCATAGGAGACAACAACGGCGATAAAGATGGCGGTAGACTCGATGGAGATGGCTCCGGGGGCACTTCCCCGTCCCGACAGGGCACCGAAACAGAGATTTTTGTCCCCCAAAATTTGTCGTCGGCGGCGACGGAGCTACGGAACTTTTCGTGGAAGGGGGCTGATATATTTAGGGTTTATGCCTCGGGGGGACTTTATAGGCGAAAGGGCGATGGCGGTGTGCGTCCAAGGGGCCCACACCACTAGCCGGCGCGGCCGGGGGGAGCCCGCGTGTCCCATGGTGTGGCTGATCCAGGGCACCCCTCCGGGTCTCCTTTGGACTTCCTTGACGTGTCGGGAATTCTAAGACCTTGTCTTTTGTTTCGTCCAATTCTGAGAATATTTCCAGAACAACTTTTCTGAAACCAAAAACAACACAAAACAGGAACTGGCTCTGTGGCATCTTGTCAATAGGTTAGTCCCAGGAAATAGATAAAAATGGCATAAAGTGTAAAGTAAACATGTAGCATATGACATGAAAACAACATGGAACATCAGCAAGTATGAATACGTTTATGACGTATCAACATCCCCAAGTTTAGTTTCTACTCGTCCTCGAGTAGGTAAACGATAAAAACAAATAATTTCGGAGGTGACATGCTATGAACATAAACTTGATGATCTAAATTGTAAAAGCATAAGTATAACTGAGATCATAGTACTTTAAACACAAGCATGATATATATAATTTTAACAATGAAACTTAGATATCACCTTGCATCATGAAAAGTAACACAAATAAAAGATCATGAACAATAATGCACTTGAAAGTTATATGTTTGTTTCGAGCATAGAGAAAACATAGCAAAGTGATATTTCGCTTGTCCTTAAGAGTAGGGAAAAACATAAATGCCAGGACAGCTTCAAAGTTCAAGTGGATGACTAGAACAAATAATTTGAGAGCAAATAATAACACATCATGAATCTATTAATAATGTTTCTGGGACAAATGCACATTAAACTCAGAATGACAACTATGCTCTCTCAACTATTCATAAAGTTAGAAGATGGAGACTCAACATAAAAGCAAAAGAAAGGCCCTTCGCAGAGGGAAGCAGGGATTAACTCATGTGCTAGAGATTTTTATTTTATTAAACAGAGGTATTGAAAACATTCTTTTAGAGAGGTGTATGCTTATGTCAACGAATGGTAAAAAGAAAATACAGTACGTCACAAGCCAACTAGACTTCATAAGAGCGGCTCCCATTGAACGACGCAACTTGGGTCAGAAGGTCATCCGTCTTTCTCTTTTGTTTACATAATTATGCTTTGACTGATAAATCAGGGGCAAAAATAGTGAAGAGAATTTTATAGTAACCAATTTTGGGGCTGGGCACCCCGCTGCCAGGTCTTCTATCATTTGGATAAGCGTATGAAGCCACTAGTCCATGTGTGTAAAGTCCAATCAACAAGTGAGATAAAGATTATCTATTTACGTCCTCATGAGCTAAAACAGGGGAATAAAACAGGAATAATTTTGAAATTTTGAAGGTAGCACATGATAAATTTACCTGGAGTGGCGGTTAAATACAACATGTAGGTAGGTATGGTGGACACATTTGGCAAACTTTGGTTTTTGAGAGTTGGATGCACGAGTAGAGCTCATACTCTATACAGGTAGAGGCTAGCAAAAGACTGGAAGCGACAAATCAAGAGTGTAATAATGGCCATAATCATGCATAGCGACAAAAACATTATTAATCAAAGCATAAATGGTATTTAAAGTCAAAAACTAAATGATCATAGAGGCTATAAGTGACTGGTTTGTAGTCATAAACATGGTGTCAGCATGCGCCAAGTCAACCAAATAAAGCATTCAAAGGAGAACACCACAAATTCATGCTTCAATATGATAAAAACAACTCATGATTCTTTCAATGGCACATTAAGCACTCTCAGCTATTTGAGACAAGTCATGCTAAAATACCAACTACTAAGCATAGAATTAAAATAACATCTAGCATGACATGAAAAAGTCTAGCACAGTCTATACAAGCTTCTATTTGCACCGATATAAGCACGAAAATTGTACTACTGCTTTCCAACAACAATCAAATTGTTTGAGAAAACTCTCATCGATAATATTCATCGAAGACCAGAGAGCTAATCATATATAACTGAAGCAAACTAACAAGCTATGAACAAAATATGAGTGGAAAACAAGGGCTAAACGCAGTATTAGCAAAAAGTGAACACTCACAGAACAATGAGAATGAAACTAGAGTGTTCTAAGCAATAAAAACGGAGCGTGTCTCTCTCCCACACAATAATGATAGGTTTCAACTAAGTTTATTGCATCAAGGAAACTAAAATAAAGCAAAATAAAAATAAACAGACGCTCCAAGTAAAGTGCATATGATGTGACCGAATAAAAATATAGTTTCACTAGAAGTGACCGGATAAATTGCTGATGAAGAAGGGGAGCCCAATAAATTATTTAGTTATTCTATTGGGCCTTGTTGTCTCTCGATAGACGACACAATTATCAAGACAACCCAATTGGTTTTATTCAAAAATACATTTTAGAAATTGAATTAATGGTAGATTACTGATTTGACCTTTTTACAATAGCAAGTGTGTGCATGATACAACTTTGAGTTTCTATGGTTCCAGGGTATTCTACATGTTCTATGGAATCCATAGACTGCAACTTTACTCATTTTGGCTTTGTAGAAAACAAACTATAAATTATTTGGTGTTTTTGAGCTATTTTGGAATTTAAATAATGCTCCAGAAAAATCTACACAGCATGTGTTCTATTTTTTTATAAATGGACAGAAATTTCTCTAGCTTTTCAATGGTTCAAACCTCATATTTTTTCTACTAATATTTTATTTTATATTGATTTTACAAGTTGGCGGGGTGTTCTGGATTTGAATTACAAATTTGAATAGGGGGCCTAACTGGTGCGCTGATGCGGCAGCCAGGTGGTGGTTCCCTATTGGCCGATACCCCTTCATGTTAGTGATCTAATTGGGGCAGTGCGATTGAGATCTAACGTAACCCTTGGGCTAGGATTACCTTGCCAGGATTTTGCACCTGAGATGGAGGCGCGGTGGCCAGCGTTGCAGGCGATCAACGACGACTACGTTCAGATGGTTCCCCGGGAAAGGTGATGCGACGACTACGCGCAACACTTCATGGCGAGCACGATGGTAGCCTTGGAGCACTCCCTCGCTTCCTCGGGCAGTCACGACGAGTGGACGGAGGCGGCATGGGCTCCGTCGAGCTCGGGTTGCACGGCGCGGCTTCCGTGTTGCGAGGAAAAATCGAAACAGGATCTTAGGGGGTGCGCAAGGAGGAGGGGATGAAGATCAAGGAAAATGCGGGGCCGAGGACCTCTTACACTGGCCGAAAACGGAAGAGGACGGCGGCGGCTGTGGCAACTCCAGCGTGCGATTTCTGTGGCCTTGGGGCACGGTTTGGAGAGGCACCAGAGGGGAAAGAGAGAAGGGCTCCGGGGCTTTAAGGAGAGGGGCTCGGGGTGCTAAGGGATGCACGGGGATATGGGGATTGTGGGCGTGTTCGTCGCGTGCGGACGCGGGAAAGACTGAAACCGTTCCGAGATGGGGGCTGACCACGTCACTACTGACGTAAGGGGGTGGAGCCCTCTTTTCATTCGCACAGAAAGGGAAAAGAGAGGGAGGCGGGCAGGTGCGCTGGTGGGCTGCTGCGCGCGCGCGAGTTAGGGGCAGAGAGGAGAAACGGGCTGGCCTGTGGGAGGGGGGTTCCTTTCTTCTTCCTTTTGTTCTGTTTTTATTTCCTTTTCTGTTTTTATTTTCTATTATTTTTTATTTCCTTTCTGTTTTTTTTTGTAACCCAACAAATTCTAAAATGAACCAAATCAAAATGGAAGAGAATAGTAAAATATATTTTGGAAGATTTTGACTATTTAAATTTTTTTGGTACCTTAGTAAAATCGAAATAATTTTTATCATAGGGGAATAGGGTGTGGTCCTTAATGATAATAATTTAGTGATAAATCCATTTAGGTTTTAGGTGTGTGATGTTTAAATTTTTAAACGCTTCTTTGTGTAATAAAACCATGATGTGATGTATGCATGCTGGTTTTTGAGTTTTGAAAATTCTGGGATGTTACAGACTAAACCTCTTAAGATGAAGCACGTCCTCGGACTTCGAAAAGGCTAGCATATATGTGAGGGTGATCTTCTCTAAGGTCTTCTTCACGTTCCCACGTTGCTTCTTCCTCAGTGTGGTATTTACACCGAACCTTGCAAAACTTGATGGTCTTGGTACGAGTATTTCTTTCAGATCTTTCTAAAACTTGATGGGTTTCTCCTCATAGGTTAGGCCACTTTCTATTTGTACTTCCTCCAGGGGTACTGTATCTCTCAAAAAAGTTTCTTACATTTCAGGATGACATTTCTTCAGCTGGCTGACGTGAAACACATTGTGTATTGCTGAAAGTATTTCTGGTAACTCCAACTTATAGGCTACTTCTCCTTTGCGGGACAAGACTTTGAATGGTCTGATGAATCGTGGTGCTAACTTTCGTTTGATTCCAAATCTCTTCACACCTCTAAGGGGTCAAACTCTCAGGTAGACTCTATCTCCCATTTCATAAGAAACATCTCTACGTTTGTTATCAGCATAGCTCATCTGCCTTGACTGTGCTATCTTCAATCTATCTTTGATCAATCTAACCTTCTCTTCGGCTTCTTGAATGATGTCAGGATCAAATAAACTTCTTTCTCCTAGACCACTCCACAACAGAGGTGTGGTACATTTCTTTCCATACAGGGCTTCAAATGGTTCCATCTCAATACTAGGTTGATAACTATTGTTGTAAGAGAATTCTGCAGATGGTAAGTTGCCATCCCAACTAGATCCGCAGTTCAGGACACATGCTCTCAGCATGTCTTCCAAAATCTGATTTACTCTCTCAGTTTGGCCATCTTTTTTAGGGTGAAATGTTGTGTTGAACTCTAGTCTGGGTTCTAATGATTCATGCAGTTGTTTCCAGAAGTGTGAGGTAAACTGGGTACCTCTATCAGACACAGTTTTTTCCATGAAGGAAGACAATCTTCTTAATATAAATATCAGCCAAGTTAGTACTGGTGTAGGTGGTCTTTACTGCCACAAAGTGTGATATCTTTGTCAATGATCAACTACCACCCAAATTGAGTCATATCCTTATTTGGTTCGGGGTAACCCAGTGATAAAGTCCATACCAATTTGGTCCCATTTCCAGTCTGGCACTTTCAATGGTTACAATAATCCCGCTGGTTTCTGATGCACAACCTATACCTTATTACAAACATCACATTTGGCTATGTATTCTTCTATATCTCTCTTCAAATTATTCCACTAGAATCTTTCCTGCAAATCCATGTACATCTTGGTGTTACCAGGGTGAATGGAATATGGTGACTCATGGGCTTCTTAGAATGTTAGTTTCCTCAAATCAGGGTCATTGGGTACACATATACGTTTCTCGAACCAAACTGTTCCTTGCTCATCCTCGCGGAATTTTGTGGTCTTTCCTTCCTTTAGTGCTTCCTTCAAGGTTTCCTTGATTGTTTCTATTTCTTTATCTCCCTTCTGACTTTCACGACTTCTATCCATCAGCGTTGGTTGAATTACTAGGGATGCTACAAATCCTTCAGGTACAACTTCCAAACTGAGTTCTTGGAGTGCTTTGCACAGATCCTAGGGTATTTCTTCGGTTGAGAGACGGTTTACATAAGCTTTACGGCTCAAAGCATCAGCGACTACGTTTGCTTTACTAGTATGGTATTGCAAACTCAGATCATATTCGTTGATGAGTTCTAGCCATCTCCTTTGTCTCATGTTCAGGTCCTTCTGAGTGAAGATATATTTTAAACTCTTGTGGTCCGTGAAAACTTCACAACGCTTCCCCATCAAATAGTGTCTCCACGTTTTCAATGCATGAACCACTGAAGCTAATTCAAGATCATGAGTGGGGTAATTAACCTCATGTTTCTTAAGTTGTCTTGAGTCATAAGCTGAAACTCTACCTCCTTGCATTAACACACTTCCCAATCCTTGACGTGAAGCGTCACAGTATACCTGGAATTACTTCTCCAAATCAGGCAAGCACAAAATAAGTGCAGACACTAATCTCTTCTTCAACTCTTGAAAGTTGCTCTCACATGTTTTAGTCCACTCATACTTGTTCTCTTTCTTCAATAGCTCATTCATTGGTTTAGCAATCTTGGAGAAATTCTCAATGAATCTTCTATAGTAACCAGCCAAGCCTAAGAAGCTACGGATTTATCCTACATTCTTGGGTGGTTTCCATTCTGTCACAGCAGTAACCTTCGAGGGATCGACTGCAATTCCTTCCTTAGATACAATGTGTCCAAGAAATCCTACTTCCCCCAGCCAGAATTCACACTTGCTAAACTTGGCATACAGTTTGTGTTCCCTAAGATTCTCCATTATCAGGTGAAGGTGTTTCTCGTGTTCCTTAACACTCTTGGAGTAGATTAGTATGTCGTCAATGAAGACTATGACAAACTTATCGAGGAATTCCATGAACAGTTTGTTCATCATATTCATGTAGTATGATGGAGCATTGGTTAAGACAAAAGGAATCACCGTATACTCATTTGAACCATATCTAGTGACAAAAGCAGTCTTGGGTATATCATGCTCTCTAGTCTTGAGTTGAAAATATCCAGATCGATCTTGGAAAACAACTAGCTCCTTCCAAATGGTCAAAAAAGTCATTGATTCTAGGTAGAGGGTATTTGTTCTTGATTGCCACCTCGTTCAGCGAACAATAGTCCATAACTAAATGCTGACTTTTGTCCTTCTTCTCCACAAACAGAATTGGTGCTCCCCATGGGGATGAACTTTCTCTTATGAATCCTTTACCTAAATACTCTTCAAGTTGCTTTTTGAGTTCCTTCAATTCATCAGTTGACATGGGATAAGGTCTCTTTGCTATAGGGCATGTGCCCGGGAGAAAATCAATTAGAAATTCCACATCTCTATCAGGTGGCATTCCCGGTAACTCGTCTGGAAATACATCTGGATATTCTCTCACCATAGACACTTGGTCTAGGCTAACCTCCTTAAGATGGTTTAGGCTAACCCCCTGAAGATAGTTCAGACTAATATCCTTAGGTTCTAAGTGGGGTTTGTACCTAATCCTCTTACCCTCTGGGTAGATAGTGTGATTGATCTATTGACACAGTCTATGACTCCTCCATAAGCCGTCATCCAATCCATACCCAAGATAACATCTAATCCTTGTGATGGTAGGATTACTAAGTGGGTTGGAAATTTATGGGTCCCAATTTCTAGAATTAGTTCCCCGCACTTAGTACTGACAGACATCTCACTACCTGGGGAATTTACTTGAAACATCTTCCCTATTGATTTGGTGGGTAGTTTATTTTTATCCACAAACGCCTTTGATATGAATGAATGCGATGATCCAGTATCAAATAGAACTAATGCTATAAAGGAGTTGAGTGGAAACGGGCCCATCACAACATCCGGTTCATTCATCACATGTTTAACATCAAGGTGATTCACCTGCCCCTTCTGGAATGGATTGGGCTTGGCAGGTTCGATATCTTTCAATTCTGTGCATTTATCCGCGAAATGCCCCTTCTTCTTGCATTTGAAGCAGGTGACTTCTGACATGTCTCTCCTGCCTTCTCAGTTTGAATATTGATGGCCATTATTTCCATTGTGATGGCCATTACGATGGCCGTTGTGATGACCATTGTAATGTCCATTGGAGCAATTGCCCCCGAACCCACCATTGAAGGTGTGGCCATTACTCTTATTGAAATGGCATCCATGCTTGTGGGTGTTGTAGCCTCCACTACTCTCAGATGACTATTGCTTCTTGTGTGATGTTTCAGTGTGGCTCTTGCCATTGCCGAACTTCCTCTTGCAGTTCTCCTCCTTCCTGATATTGTTATCCAAGGTGATGGCTTGGTCAAGTAGTGTTTGGTAGTTTGGAGCATATGCCACAGATAGCGATATCTTTAGGTCCCCCTTGAGTCCATTTAGGAATTACTCCTTCCTCTTGGCATCAGTATCTATGTCCTCTGGGGCATACCTGGACAGAGCACAAAAGTCATCCATGTATTCCTTTAGGGTTCTTCCACCTTGTTTCAAAGTACGAAACTCATCCCTCTTCATGTTCATAATGCCTGATGAGATGTGGGCATTACGAAATCCTTCCCTGGAAGTGTCCCAGTCCATACCTTCCACGGGATGGGTGGCTTGGAATGTCTCCCACCTCATTGCAGTTGGTCCTTCCAGCAGATGTGCGGTGAATCTCACTTTTTCCGCATCATTGCATTCACAAGCAGTCAAGTCCTTGTTAACTGAGTGAAGCTAGTCGTCGGCCACCATGGGTTCAGTAGCAGTAGAGAACTTATTGGGTATGAGCCTTAGGAACCTGGTAAGACTATCCATAGGGGGTGGGGTGGTGGTGGAGGGTTGTTGTTGTTGTGCTGCATGAACTGTGTCATCATCTGCATCAGCTGGGTTTGGGCTGCCAACATCTGATGGAATGCTTCATGAGTTGGATCAGGTCGAGGAGGCATCTGGGGGTTTTTGGGGTAGATGAGAATTAAGATAAATAGATAGATAGATATAGTGGGAAATAAAAAATTCTACCATGCACAAACATCAAACGAACAACAAACAAAACAAACTCACAAACTTTAATATAACAAAGGTTTTAGGAAACTAATAGAGTCGTGGGTACTGCCATACTTCAAGTAGTAGGACAATACAAAAATACATAAACGAGATACATGGGTCTATGGGAGACATCTAACGTCACAAGATCATGGCTCTTCAGGCTTGAATCTTGAACAACTTGAGGTATTCTGTAGATCTCAGGCGCTTCTTCAGAGGGGAGTGGGTTCCAGCCGAGCTTTCCTCGGTGTCAAGATCCTCGTGAGAGGAGTTATCAAACACTAACTCCTCAGGATCCTCCTCTTCTTTTGCAGCTGGGGTCTGGTGATCAACCGGGATTGGAGGAACTATGGGCTCATTTCCTACCTCAACCACTGCCAACCGGGCGTTTCTTCTGCAGTTCCTCAACCTCCTCCTACAGCTGGTTTCTCTCTTTCCTCACTTGATCCATCTTGTTGAAGCCAATCGCAAAGTGTGCACTTTACTCTCGAAGAGCAACAATCATAGTCTCCTTGTCTTCCAACTTTCCCATCAGATCACCATTATGGTCATCCAGGTGCATAATTGCCTTCTCCAACTTCCCAATCCTATCTCGTTGGAAATCGATCACATCCATCTGTCTATCCATTAGCTCCTCCATGTTCGTTGCTACGAATTCTCTCTCCATCAAATGGAAACGTGTGGAAGAGAGCTACTGGTGGCTGCGGTCAATGGCCTTTTCGGTCTCATCTCGTTCTCCAAAAAGGCGAAAGACACTACCATGGGTGATATGAGCTCAATACTTGTTACAAATGCGGGCGATGGAGTCATGCATTTCTGCCCTCATTGAAGCTTCAAAGTCGGGTTAATATCTGGTGTACTCCATTCCACGGTCATTGGGGTCCACCCTACGACCCTGAATGAGCATCGAGATTCTCCATTTCTGTGCACCATTACGGTCACTAAACTCATGATTGTCGTAGAAGTAAGGGGCTGGTATCGCAACATCCATGGCCAAGTCATAGAGACACTTGATTAGCCAGTAGCCTTTATCTCCAGCAATAACAACCTCGTCAAAATCAGCCGTCTATATTTTGGGAAAAGAAAGGATAAGGTTAGCACAAGGTAGGAAGATACAATAATAGAACAAATGAATAGACAAGTGCAGAGTAAAAAAGTTTTTATTTTATTCCTATGGTTTCCAATCCTAGGGTCTCGATCCTACAGGCAACCTGGCTCTGATACCATTTTGTACCGCCCTAACTTTTAATAAAGATAGAACACCTATGTAACCTGCTATTCCCGGGATCACTGCTAGCATACACACAACAAAATGAAATATTCATAACAATAGCATCATTCTAGAACGTTGATCCATTGGATAACAAATTAAATAGTCTTACAATTGGCATTGTCATCATGGACTAGCCATAAATAGCAAAGTTCAAAGTGAACACAGCGGAAAACAAATCTTCAACGAGCCTCCTTCACTTCATGTGCCACATGGAGACATGTTGGAATGTAAGCTCAAGATTCTAAACCATTACTCATCATCAGAATGACCTGCATGTTGGAATATGCATCCCACAAGGGCAAGTCAGTACAAACAATGTACTGGAAAGTGACACTTGTATGGTGGCAGTTTTGAGGAATAAACTAGCTACATGATATTTGGCTGGTGGAGTCTGGGCTATTTGCATAAAGCCGGTTTTGTCCTATATTTGTAAATCATTTTCATAAAAATGAAGACAATGGTACAACCATCATGGCTAAATCCACCATGAAGGTTGATGGTTCATCATGGCTAAATCCACCATGAAGTTTGATAAATCATCATGGCTAAATCCACCATGAAGTTTGATAAATCGTCATGGCTAAAACCACCATGAAGTTTGATTGTGGCATCATTGCTAAATCCACCATGTGCCCTAAAAGGGGTTTCTACCATGTTTTATTTCATTCAGAAAAGATGAGGAGATCCTTCAGCACCAACTTTGTCTAGTTTGCTCAAATTGCCCATAACCGGGGACATGGCTAAGATATTAGTTTTTAACTCTATAGAGGTTGTGCACTTTCACCTTGTGACTCATCCTCCCCGAGAGAAGAATGAGAAGAACGAGACAAGATCTTTGGGAATAGGGATTCAACCATACCAGCATGACTGGACACTCCTAAAATTCTACCACCCAATGTCATCAATAGGATGAACCCCCACAACATACTTAATATTGGCAGAGCCCATATTACCTCAAGGCTGCACTGGAAGCTAACTATACAATGAAGACCTACAAATCTCTTTATTCCTGGGTGGCAATCTACAAGTGTACCCTTAGGTGACAACCACCACATCCATCGCTAAATCCACCATGAACATGGCCCTGAGTAGCCACTCAACATAAACCATTCATACCAATCCACCCAGGTGTTTCATTGGGTTGTTATTTTTCAAGGTTTCATGAATATTACAACCAAAATGAAGCACTAGCAGTTGTGATAGTAGTCTAGTATAGCTAAGCTATTACCTAGCAGGGTTTCAAGATGGCTACACGCTACTTGGTGTTCAAACATAGCTTATACTTGGAAAGTAATAAAAATAACCTATGATGCATACTACTGAAAACACTAATGCAATTGAAAAACAAAAGTGGGTCATGAAGTATCACTTGCCTTGGTCACAGCAACCAGCACAACCACAACAGTCACAAGAGTTGTAATGGTCCTCTCCAAAGTCTAGACAAACAATAACAAGACAAAATAAACATAGAGCCCAATATGATCAATCATAGACATGTATGCATGCATGAATGCATCAATTTGTTTTACACATGGTAACTGCAGTAATGTGGTGTATTTGATATCATATAAGGTTTATTTAGTTGGTGTATGGCTCTGGTTATATTTTATTTACATAAATTATTTAGTTATTCTATTTCAGGAGCCCATTATTAGATGTTTACCCTAATTAAAACCTTAAACTCAGTTTTATGTTCTGTAAAAATTGGGCCTTGTTGTCTCTGGAAAAAAGACACAATTATCAAGACAACCCAATTGGTTTATTCAAAAATACATTTTAGAAATTGAATTAGAGGAAGATTACTGATTTGACCATTTTTACAATACCAAGTGTGTGCACGATACACCTTTGAGTTTCTCTGGTTCCAGGGTGTTCTACATGTTCTAAGGAATCCAGAGACTACAACTTTACTCATTTTGGCTTTGTAGGAAACAAACTACTCCCTCCGTTTAACAATAGTTGACTTCCCTTTCTCTATATATGGATGTATCTAGACATGTTTTAGTTTTAGATACATTCATATATAGAAAAATGCAAGTCATCTATTATTGAACGGAGGGAGTATGAATTATTTGGTGTTTTTGAGCTATTTTGGCAATTTAAATAATGCTCAAGAAAAATCTACAGAACCTATGTTTTATTTTTCTATAAATGGATATAAAATTTCTTTAGCTTTTCAATGGTTCAAACCTCATAATTTTTGGACTAATATTTGATTTTATATTGATTTTACAAGTTGGCAGGGTGTTCTGGATTTGAATTTCAAATTTGAATAGGGGGGCTGAATGGCGCACTGACGCGGCAGCCAGGTGGAGGTTCCCTATTGGCCGATACCCCTTCGCGTTAGTGATCTAATTGGGGTCGTGCGATTGAGATCTAACGGTGCCCGGGGGCTAGGGTTACCTTGCCGGGATTTTGCGCCGGAGATGGAGGCGCGGTGGCCGGCGTTGCAGGCGATCAACGGAGATTGCATTCGGATGGTTCCCCGGGCAAGGTGATGCGACAACGATGCGCGGCGCTTCACGGCGAGCATGATGGTAACCTTGGAGCACTCCCTCGCTTTCTCGGGCAGTCACGATGAGTGGACAGAGGCGGCACGGGCTGCAGCGAGCTCGGGTTGCACGGCGTAGCTTCCGTGCTACGAGGAAAAATCGAAACAGGGGCTTAGGGGGTGACCAAGGAGGAGAGGATGAAGATCCAAGAAAATGCGGGTCTGAGGACCGCTTACACTAGCCGGAAACGGAAGAGGACGGCGGCGGCCATGGCAACTCATGCGTGCGATTTCTGCGGCCTTGTGACACGGTTTGGAGAGGCACTAGAAGGGAAAGAGAGAGGGGCTCCGGGGCTTTAAGGAGAGGGGCTCGGGGTGCTTGGGGATGCATGGGGAGGTGGGGATCGTGGGCAAGTTCGTCGCGTACGGGCGCTGGAAAGACTGTAACCGTTCCTAAGTGGGGGTGACCACGTCACTCCTGACGTCATGGGGTGGAGCCCGCTTGTCATTCGCACAGGAAGGGAAAATAGAGGGAAGTGGGTCGGGTGGGCTGGTGGGCTGCTGCTTGCTATGCTGCCCGCGCGCGCGAGTTAGGGCGAGAGAGGAGAAATGGGTTGGCCTATGTGTGTGTGGGGGGGGTTCCTTTCTTCTTCTTCTTTTGTTCTGTTTTTATTTCCTTTTCTGTTTTTATTTTCATTTCTGTATTTATTTTCTTTTCTGTTTTTTTTTGTAACCCAAAAAATTCTAAAATGAACCAAACCAAAATGGAAGAGAATAGTAAAAATATATTTTGCAAGGTTTAAACTATTTAAATGTTTTGGTACCTTAGTAAAATCAATATAATTTTTATCATGGGAAAATAGGTTGTGGTCTTTAATGATAATATTTTTAGTGATAAATCCATTTAGGGTTTAGGTTTGTGATGTTTAAATTTTTAAACGCTTATTTGTGTAATAAAACCATGATATGACGTATGCATGCTGGTTTTTGAGTTTTGAAAATTCTAGGATGTTACAACCCTTTTCTCTTGACACTTGAAAACTTTCTTCACACCATGCTCAATGTGATTCGCATTAGAGGGTTAGTGCACAATCAAAATTTCTCATGTTCTCCATGGACACAAGCATTATTAATACTTTTTTAAACATTATCTACAGCCACTGATGTTTCATGATGCAAGGAAATCCACTCGACATAGTAAAAAGGAGAATGCAAGTAAAAAGACAGAATCTGTCAAAACCAGAACAGTCTGTAAAGACGAATTTTTTCGGGGCACTTACGTTGCTCAGATCGAAAAACGTAAAGAACGAAAAAAAATTGGTATTGGCTTAGGAATAAGAAAAAAAATTCAGGTCATTTTGATCTTTTTGTAAATTATACGATTTTTACGGTGGATAGAAGAAATCTGTTTCCTGCGCAGAAATCCAAAACCAACTCCAGCTTTCGCTAGAAACTTTACTTGGCACAACTAATACAAGAAAATAAAGATACAAAGTAGTTTCTACACAAGTATACAACACCTTGACTCAAAGAAAACATAGAAAAACAAAGCAAAAATAAAACCATGGGTTATCTCTCAAGAAGTGCTTTTCTTTAAAGCCTTTTAGCTAGGCATGATAATTTGAGAAGATGCTCACATGATAAATATAAATTGAAGCAAAAGAGAGCATCAAGAAGAAAATGTAAAACAAATTTCAATCTAACCCACTTCCTATGAAAAATAATCTTGTAGAAAAACAAATCAATAAAGCACAAAGTGGCTAGCATAGGAAGACAAAATAAGTGCAACTTCAGAAATTTCAACATGAAGAGAGAAAACTTGATATTGTTGAGATGCATAAAACTATGTTTCCCTCTCATAATAACTTTCAGTAGCATCGTGAATAAAATTAACAATATAACTATCACATAAAACATTCTTATCATCAGCCACATGCATAAAATAATTAATACTCTCCGCATAAGCATAGTCATTCTTATTAATAGTAGTGGGAGCAAATTCAACAAAATAGCTATCATTATTATTCTCATCACCATAATAATCAAATATAGGAGGCATATTGTAATCATAACTAATTTCTCCTCAATAGTAGGTGGACTGAAAATATCATAATTATCATTGTAATCATCATAAAGAACTCCAACATGATAGACAAGTTGTATACTTGGGAGATGGTTTTGGGTAATCCCTCCATAACTATGACAAGTTTCATGGGGATAATTGTAATCATAGCCTATGTTATAGCATATTTTAAAATAGTTATCAGAGACTGGAGGCATAATATCATCATAAACAATAGAATAGTTATCTTCCAAAGTGCATTCATTTGTAAACGTATCATCATTTTTACTAGAAAGAGATGTATCAAGCATATAATCATCGGTAGCAAAAGGATTTTCAAACACATCATCCAGAAGCACAGAGCTTTCTATATCATCATTGGAAGGAACATGTATGATACTAATAGTACAACAATTATCATCATTTTCAGAATTGGTACTAAAGAGATTTTCAATATCAAAAGTAGTGTGTTTCTCCCAATCATGATCACTTTCATAAATAACAGGCATAGGAAAATCATCGAGTTCAGACTCATCAAAAACTATAATAGGAGCAACATGATTAGGAGGAGATATTGTTACCTCTCTCCTTTTACTCCTCTTCTTCTTGTTCCTCCTCTTCTTCCCCTCTTTAGGAGGGAGAGACTTGAAAGGAAGCTTCTCCACATACCCTGGTTTATTGTCAGAAACAATAGAAAAAAAACTTTGGAGGATTCCTCCTCTTCATTAATAAGATGAAAACAAATATTAGTCCTGTCATATTTTGGTAAAGTCTCCTCTTTTATAATATTTTGTATGTAATTATTTGCGTGGCAATTATTAACACAATAAAGATGACAACCATGCACGACATTATTCATATCAAGAGCACTCGTATCTACCAAAGAAGTTTTTCTTGATAACTCTTCACACCCCAAAAATAATGTAAGTTCATCATGCTGATTAAGAGTGATCATGTCATCACAATACAAACTTGCAGTTTTCTTAGGATTCGAAAGGCTATTATTACAGAGTGAGCATTGAAAATTCAAATGATCCACTTTATAGCAAAGTTCACAAATAAAAGGATAGATGGCACAAACTTTTTCACCAAGATCATCTAAAGCCCTGTACCACTTTCTAGTTTTTTCATTCCTGTGATGGATACTATATTCTTCTTTGATTTGATTTTTTTCACAAGGTCTAAGTGATCCACAAAAATTAACATGCTTATAAGAAATAGTACTTTCAAAAGTTTGAGCATGTTCATTGCAATCATTAATAACAATTTCATTTTTCATGCAAGTTTCTTTAAAGGGTTCAAGATATATGTCCCCATTTTCTTTAGGAACATTAATATAACAGGCAAATGATCTATACCAACCAACAATCATTTGAGGATCAAGACCATATTTAGCACTAAGCTCTTGAAATTCAGCAGTTTCAGCGAAAGACTTAATGCAATCATACTCATAGTTTATACCTGATTCTTTACCTTTGTTGGTATTCCAATCTTCATTATTGGTTTGAATTGTTTCAAGAATATCCCATTTTGCTTCAGCCTTCTTACTTGAGAAAGAACCCTCTGAACAGGCATCTAGATAATCCCTGTAATGTCCTGAAAGCCTTGCATAAAAATTAGTAACAATTATTTCCTTAGGAAGCTCATGGTTAGGACATTTGAGTATTAATGTTTTCAGTCTTTCCCAAGCTTGAGCAATGCTTTCTCCATCACGAGGCCAAAAATTATAAATGTAATTCCTATCTAAATACAGTTCATGAGAAGAATAAAATTTAGAGTAAAATAGAGATTCAAGCTCCTTCCACTCCAAATGGTGAGGATCATCTAGTAGCTCATACCACTCCCTTGCTTTATCCCTACGTGACAAAGAGAATAGCTTCCTCTTAACTTGGTCCATTGAAATACATCCACACTTGAACAACCCGCATAATTCATGTATGAAGAGTAAACGGTCACTAGGATGGACAGTTCCATATCCGAAAATAGCAGTTATTCATGACACATTCAACAATTTTCATAGGTATTTTAAAAGGAATACTTTCAGCAGGAGAATTTAAAATATCAGAAGCATCATTAGATTTATTACATATGGGAGATATAGTATCATCAGAGCTAATTTTCTCCTCTAAAGATGTGGAACTAAAAATATATAAAAACTAGCTTCCCCAAGCTTAGAATTTTCCAAAGCATTAGAAATAATGGTATCCAAAGAATTAATGCTAATAACATTGCAACTAGCATGCAAATAAAGCTCTCTCATATTTTTGTTGTTTCCCATTAAGCCTAACTAGTGAAAATAAAAACAAGGAACAAGTGAAAATAAGCCTAACTAGTGAAAATAAAAACAAGAAACAAAATGATATAATTGCAGAATCTAAAGGGAATAACTTCGAGTACTCACAAAGGATGTGAGTACCTCTTACCTTACCTCACCGGCAACGGCGCTAGAAAAGAGCTTGATGTCTACGCATGTTCCTATTCTTATAGACCGTGTTGGGCCTCCAAGTGCAGAAGTTTATAGAACAACAGCAAGTTTCCCTTAAGTGGATTACCCAAGGTTAATCGAACTCGAGGAGGAAGAGATCAAAGGTATCTCTCTCAAGCAACCCTGCTATTACGATACAATAAGTCTCTTGTGTCCCCAACACACCTAATACAATTGTCAGTTGTATAGGTGCACTAGTTCGGCGAAGAGATAGTGAAATAAAAGTAGTATGGATAATTATAAGTGATAATAGCAATCTGAAATAAAAATGGCAGCAAGCAAACATGTAGCAGAACTGATTGTAAACGGTGTTTCAATGCTTAGAAACAAGGCCTAGGGATCCTACTTTCACTAGTGGACACTCTCAACAATGATAATTGAATGCATAAATATCATCTCCTCACTATGTTACTCCAAACCACTCTCCAGTCGGATAACAAACACCAATCATTGCGTAGGGCTATAAAAGCACTCCTTAGAGTTTCTAATTTCCCCATCCAGGTAACCCCCATGCTATCACCATGAGACCTAGATGGTTCAAAACAAACACCACAATTTCATAGGATCATCCAACACAAAATATAAATATCATGCTAAACCACACGGTGCATGCACTATCACCATTACATCGTGATAAAAGTTTCTACGGAGATCTCATAACAAAACCACTTGAATAGTATAACAGATGAAGAGTAACATCTACTTTTCAACTAGATTACAAAGCTCATGATCACATAAAGATCACACCATGGGAGAGAGAGATGAAAAACATAGCTACCGGTAGAGACCTCAGCCCCGGAGAGAACTACTCCCTCCTCATCATAGGATACATCAACAGCGATGAAGATGGCGGTGGAGTCGATGGAGATGGCTCCGGGGCACTTCCCTGTCCCGGCAGCGCACCGGAACAGAGATTTATGTCCCCAAAAACTAGTAGGCGGCGGTGGAGCTACGGAACTTTTGGTGGAAGGGGGCTGATATATTTAGGGTTTATGCCTCAGGGGTACTTTACAGGCAAAAGGGCGATGGTTGTGGGCACCCGAAGGGCCCACACCACTAGCCGGCGCGTCCAGAGGGAGCCCGCGCGGCCCCGTGGTGTGGCTGATCCAGGGCACCCCTCATGGTCTCCTTTGGACTTTCTTGACGTGTCGGGAATTTTAAGACTTTTGGCTTTTGTTTCGTCCAATTCCGAGAATATTTTTAGAACAAGTTTTCTGAAACCAAAAACAGCAGAAAACAGGAACTGACTCTGTGGCATCTTGTCAATAGGTTAGTCCGAGAAAATCGATAATAATGGCATAAATTGTAAAGGAAACATGTAGCATATGGAATAAAAATAACATGGAATATCAGAAATTATGCATACGTTTACGACGTATCAGGCCTCCCACCAACTTAGAAAAGATCTTTGTTGCTCTCATATGATGTGATAACATTGACCTTGCATAGGTTTTTCATGATCTTCCGGCTACCGCCATGGGCTTCCCGATGAGATACCTTGGTCTCCCTCTTGCAGTCAAAAATTTAAAGAGAGTTCACTATCAATATCTTGAGGAAAAAGCAGTGGCCAAGCTTGTGGTATTGGCGGGGAAGTACTTCAAGATTTTGGGCTGTAAGGCACTTGCCAAATCGTTCCTTACCTCCCAAGCTATCTACTCGCTCAGAGCTCTTGACATCCCTGCGGATACCTTGCAATCCATTCAAAATCTTATCCGGAGCTTCCTTTAGGCGGGTCCCACTAAAGCTTCGGGTGGGAAATACGAGATTAAATGGACGGCGGTGTGTAGGACGAACGTTATTGGCGGACTTGGGTTACTTAACATCGACAAGTTCGCTCGCGCCCATGGCCTTTGTTGGGCTTGGCTTGATTGGACGACTCTTGAGAGACCTTAGGTGGGAATGTAAAATCCGTGCAACAAGAAGGATATGGGTATCTTCTACGCCATGACTAAGGTGACCATCGAGGATGAAAAAATCTTGCTTCTGGGAGGCCCCTTGGGCGGATGGGATCAGCCCCAAGTGTATCATCCCATCAATATATGCTCTCTCCAAGAAAAAGAATTAGTCCATCAAGAAAGCAACCCTTGAGGACGCTTGGGTGCTCCAAATCAACAGTTCCGACGGCCTCTCGGTCAATCATCTTGAGGAGATTACTAGCCTTTGGCATTTCACCTCTCAACTTCAATTCTCAGATGATGCCTCGGATTCCTAATGTGGAAGCTCCCTATCTCCGAGGCTTACTCTTGCTCGTCAGCTTACAAGGCCCAGTTCATCGGGGCCATCAAATCTCCAATGAACGTCTTGGTGTGTAAGAATTGGGCTCCTCCCACAAGCAAGTTCTTCTCATGGTTGATTCTTCACAAACGGGTTTGGACAGTGGACCGCTTAGGGCGTAGGGATTGTCCTAATGATAGGGCCTCTTTGTCGGCGGAAGAATGAGACGGCTCTACATCTCCGTTTCACTTGCCGCTACTCCACTAGGATTTGAGATTGGCTCGGCTCGGGCTCGTCAACTTCAACCCTCCGGAGTGGACGACCTTTGGTGATGTGCTATCATGGTGGCAGCACCTTACGCACTCACAATAGTAGAGGCAAAGCCATAGTCTTGCTCATCATGCTTGCGTCTTGGAAGCTTTAGAACGAGCGTAATGCGAGAGTTTTCAAGCATGTTAACACTATGTCCACGATCATCTTCTCTTGTACTCCCTCCGTCCCAAATTAATTGTCTTAAAGTTGGACAGAAGTAGATGTCTCTAACACTAAAACATGTCTAGATACATCCACTTTTGTCCAAGTTTGAGCCAATTAATTTGGGACGGAGGGAGTATTAAGATGGAAGCTAAGAATTGGCGCCTTCCCGGGGAGAAGCATTTGGATCGCATGATGCTGGGAGAGTAGGCTCCTATAGTCTTGGGGTTGTGGTTGTTGTAAAAGAAAACCTTGTTCTAAATTTCTTCTTAATTAATGAATTAAGGTAAATCTTTTGCCTTCCTTTCAAAACAACAAAAAAAGTTGAATGAATGAAGTTAGGTTCCCTCACTTTATTTTTACACCAGTTCCCTCAAAGACTAGCCAGGTCCAAGTCCACGTGCCTCTCCAAATCTCATTAATCTGCAACTGCATGCCTGTGCGTCGCCCCTGTCAGTCTGTCCAAATATCGGTGTGCTACTATTCGTGATAACGAGAGGACTGGGGTCACATTCTTAAATTGAATGACTGATTGCAAGGAAGTTGGACTACTTCAAAGAAACGATAGTACCCATGGATGAGAGGAAGTGTCTTCTTGGAGCCGTTGTTTTGAGAGCGAGGATTATTCAGGGTGAAAACCCAAGGTCTGGCCTTAATTGGTTGTGCCTGACACCGTTCTTCTTGGAGACGTTGTTTTCGAAGAGATGGACATCAGCTGTTGTTTAGGTGGTGGTTGTGCGGATACCGCGAGTACTGTAACTCTGTAGCGGGACTTTTCTTTTTATTTCTTCTTTTTATTGCCTTTCGGCTGTGTGCATCCATTGCGTTGTTGCAGAGGCCGGGTGTAATTTGTATCTCCGCGATATTAATATATTTCCCTTTATCAAAAAAAAAAAAATGGATGAGAGGAAGTATCGTCAGAGCGGCAGCCAATTTCCTCGCAAAAATAAAAGTGGCAGCCAATATATTCGAGTATTTATATAGCCCATCTCAGCTACGAGCTCGGCAGCACTTATTGGCACCCACCCGTTCATCGGCATGATGAAGCTGGGGTGTTCTCGACTTCTTGTTTCTGCCCATCTTCTTCTCTGCTTTTCGGCCATCTTGACGCTGGCCGCCTCACCCGGTGTACCGGCCGGCCAGCGTCCCGGCTGCCCGGCAAAGTGCGGAGACGTCGACATCCCGTTCCCCTTCGGCATCGGCGATCAGTGCGCGTTGCACAGCGGCTTTAATCTCAGCTGCAATAAGACCGTGGATGGCCCCTCGAAGCCCTTTTATGGGAATATCGGGGTGACTGAGATCTCCCTGCCTGACGGGAAGGCTTGGCTGAACGTCCCTACTATGTCCTGGCGGTGCTATAACGCATCCAGTGGCAGTTTTAACTCCTTTGATGGATGGTTGAACCTCACCAATACAGCTTTCTGGATATCGGAAGTGGATAACAAAATATTCGTCGTCGGTTGCAACACCCTCGCTTATATGATGAGCTCCTCTGTAAGTATTTTTGCATTTTCGATATATTGAGCTGATCCTGGTGAGAATATCTGCAGAAGAGCTTCGTAGATGCCCCCCTCTAGTAGATATCAGGAGACTAAATAAAACGTCATCAGCCCCATTTTTATTACAAAACGAAACCTGTAGCAAGAGTTTTCAATTCATTTACACATTCGTTATTACGGATAAGTAACAAGTCTGCGCTATGCAAACAATTGTCTAATCTCTCAAAGACTTCTAAAAAAGGTAGTCATAGACTCATAGGTAAACTGTGGGTCGTTTTACCCACAGGTAGAGCGAGGTTCTCCGCTCCTCTCCAAATTGTCGCATTCTATCTTGTAACTTGTAAAAGGACCTTCTAGCTTCTGACTTAGGCCATGTTCATATGCAAAACTGTTTCACTTTAACAAAGACATTCATGTTAAACACCGTTTCATTCCTTCTTGTCCACAATCCTCGTGAAGCTGCAGAAGTTATACAGTACTATTATAAGTAATATAAACTCTTACTATGCTGCCAAATAAACTTTGCCGAAGATATTCAATATTTCGAATATGACTTAGCAACCGGTGTTTGTTGATTTTCTTTTTTCTTAAAGGTTAATATACTAATATTCAGATGGTAGCAATTACACCTGACCTCTACCACAACGCAGTGTCAAGAATTATTCGGGACATCAAAGATGCACACACCACAATTGTGTCCAAAGTTAATAGTAGCATGGTGAAAACACTTCTAATTTTATTTTTGTTCCTCATATTTTAGAGTTTTTTACTATTATCCTATTCCAGAGAAGATTATTTCGATTTAATACTGTGAATAGACTTGCAACAGTTGCTATATACGTAGTAAAAACAATTGTTTCCTCCCTTTCATATTAGTTGTCGCTGAATTAGTACAATTTATATGGAATGGTTGAAATAAATTATAATTCATGAATTAGATACTTTATTTTGGTTCAGGGCATCTTATATACATTTGTTGGCCTGCAGTATGTTATAGGTTGTCATTCAACATGCGCCAAAGGCAACCTCGAGAATGGCATATGCTCTGGTACCGGCTGCTGCCAAGCCGATGTCCCAAAAGACATACGGTATTTTTCTAGCTATTTCAACGAAAACTACAACACCACATCGCAAGACCATCGTTGCAGCTACATGGTAGTGATGCAAAAGGATGCTTTCATATTTAACACCAGCTATGTCGACTCGGCAGTATTATATGAGGCATACAATGGTACAGTTCCGATTGTCCTAAACTGGGAAATACACCCGTGGACTTGCGAGGTAGCTAAGCAGAACATGAGCTCGTACGGATGTGTCAGCACTAACAGCGAATGTCTAAATTCCCCCAACGAGCCAGGTCACCGCTGTATTTGCTCCCATGGGTACGCAGGCAACCCTTACGTCAGGGATGGATGCAAAGGTTCCTTCCCCTTTCCTGCCCTGTACAATCTTCACTGGAACAAACTTGCTGCCTCCGCATCAAGTTTTTTTTTTCTTTTCGAATACCTGTACTTCAAGTCATTCATCACTTGTGTGCAGTCTAGCAAATTTGTGTGTCTGAGTAAAACAGTTTAGCAACTTCAACTGAAACACTGTTGTTTCGTTTCAGATATCGACGAGTGTCTTCTGAACACCAATCCTTGCGGCCTTGATATCTGCCACAACACGCCGGGGAATTATAGCTGTTCATGCCACCACGGATATGATATGACGAATGGCGTTTGCGTGTTCCAGAAACCTTCTCGTTTCCCGGCGATGCCTGTCGCAGGTAAGTTCCATTGCTCGAGTTTGTACCTACTCCCTCCGTTCATTATTAGATAACTCTCAAATAGATGTATCTAGTACTAAAATATGTCTAGATACATCTATATGGGAGTCATCTAATTTGGAACGGAGAGAGTACGTGATAGTCCAGTATATTTCGGTAGAAGAAAGTCTAATTTGGCCAAATTTCTACTCTCTATATGAGTGCAAATGTCGTCTGTTTTACCGATGGGATATTTTCAAGTTTGACAACTACTATTGAAAACCTACCAACATCAATATAACATAAATTCATTGTCAAATATATTTTCTAGTGTATACTTTTTTTTGCGCTGTTTGTAATGTATAATTTTATTTAGAAACGAAATTTTCATACAAATGAATGATCAAAATTTTGCACCAGAGATTGAGTCTATGTTCGAAACAATACAAGTACATTCGTCATTGGCGTCAATAACTTGAAGTTTTCGCTTTCTCCCAACATAATATTTTTAAATGGTCAATACCCATATGGAGATTAATTAATTTCGAACAAGCATATTTCTCATTCAGGTGCAAGTGTGGGAGTTGTAGCCATCGTGATTGTTGTAGCATGTGCGTGCTTGGTCCAAGAGAGAAGAAAGCTACAGAAAATGAAACAGGACTACTTTCGGCAGCATGGTGGTCTGATCTTATTTGATGAGATGAAGTCAAAGCAAGGTACTGCATTCAAGATCTTCACGGAAGAAGAACTGCAGCAAGCCACAAACAGGTTCAGTGAACAACAAGTACTGGGTCACGGGGGGTATGGAACCGTGTACAAGGGACTTATTAAGGGCAACGTCGAAGTAGCTGTCAAGAGGTGCAAGACGATCGACGAGCAACAGAAGAAAGAGTTCGGTAGAGAGATGCTAATTCTGTCCCAAATCAACCACAAAAACATCGTGAAGCTCCTCGGGTGTTGCCTCGAAGTGGAAGTTCCGATGTTGGTGTATGAGTTCGTCCCAAACGGCACGCTCTTCCATCTCATACACGGTAACCAGGGCCGGCGTATCTCCTTGGCTACTCGCTTGGAGATTGCTCACGGGTCCGCTGACGCGCTCGCCTACCTTCACTCGTCGGCATCGACGCCGATCATCCACGGTGATGTCAAGTCCTCCAACATCCTTCTTGACGGCAACAACGGAGCTAAAGTCTCTGACTTTGGCGCTTCCATCCTGGCACCAACGGACAAGTCACAGTTCGTCACACTTGTACATGGGACGTGTGGGTACCTTGATCCAGAGTACTTGCAGACCAACCTACTGACTGATAAGAGTGACATATACAGCTTTGGGGTTATTCTTCTGGAGCTTCTCACACGCAGGATGCCGTTTAATTTCAATCTTGATGCACCTGACCGTGAAAAGAGCCTGTTGATGATGTTTATGTATGCAATGAAGGAGAATAAGCTCGGGGAGATCTTGGACGACGAGATCAAAGACGAGGAGAACGCGGAGATTCTTGAAGAGATCGCGGAGCTAGCGAAGCAGTGCTTAGAGATGTGCGGTGAGAACAGGCCATCGATGAAGGAAGTCGCGGAGAAACTTGACAGTCTCAGGAAGGTGATGCAACATCCATGGGTGCAACAGAACCCTGAAGAAATGGAAAGCTTACTTGGGGAACCCTCATCCACAGTAACCTCGACGATTGTCAGTGGTGATTATTTCAGCATTGAGAAGAAAGCTGTTAAGAGTTTACAATCAGGTCGTTAAGTTACCGCTCCATTGTATATTTTGTATGCGGAAATAAGTAAGTTGTACAAATAAGTACGGAGAGGAGTGTGATAGCTAAATTTATCAGTATGATTCAATTTTTAGATAAAAGTATGAATCAATTTCATGTTGCCAATTGTATATGTACGGGTTATAGTCTTTTCTATGATTGTGTGCATCTTCCAAAAATAGTATGCAAATATTTGCATACTATAGCTACTCTTTCATCACTTGCACAGTCCGACTTCAAATTTGATTTAGAGTATAAATGCTTGGAAGGATAAGAGGTCTAGAAATCCTCGGTCTGAGATGAGGGTCGCGCACGAGGGCGACTCTTCCGGCGGCTCCCCCCAGCTCCGCCCCCGCCCCTCCTCTGCCCTCCTCCGGCCCAGCTCCGCCGCCCCCACGCACCCCAGCCTCCCCTAGCCCTCCTCCCTCCCCCGCCCTCGTCCCTGCACCCCCCGCCTCCGGCCCATCTCAGCCCGCCCCGTCCCCATCCACCTCCCGCCCAGATCCCCCGACTACCTCCACCCTCCCATGCTCCACGCTAGGCCTCCTCGCTCCAGCGAGCTCCCCCTCGCCACCGCCTGCTCGTCAAGGCTTCATCGCCTCCAAGCTGCCTTGGATTCTGGCGCTGAATCCCGGTGAGCTGCCTCAGCCTTTCACCTCGCCGGGAGATGCCTTCCTCCACTTTGTGCTGGAAAATTTCAGCTCGCTGGTATGTTCTCCTGTCTCCCCCGGGTTGAATCTCTTCTCGCCATCCCCGGTGCTCATCGAGATCTATTCGGCGGACGACACCCCCATCTCATGTTCTTCAGTTAGTAACATGCTTGATTTTTGGCTCGGCTCCCCGTTTGAGAGTTTAGTGCTAGTCACCTCTGGCTCCTCCAAGTTTTCTCCGCTGGTCTCTTCGCTCCGTCTCGCAGCTTTCATTGTTTCCCTCGGAGGCTTGCGCCATGGGCACCTCCTTGCTTTCTTCTCCCTTCCTCCGCCGAATGTTGACCGAACGGGGCCCACTGCCGCATGGACCGCTGACTTCGGCCCTTCTCCTGGCTCTCCTTTTCCGCTCGTGACCCCATCTGTCCCTCTCTTGGTTGCATCCAGAGATGCCTCCTCTGTCCCCCTCTCTGCTCCGCGTGCTCCCAAGCTTCCCTCCCCGATTCTCGTTGTCTCCTCCGCTCGCCCCAGCAAACCTCGCTCCTCCCTCCCCCCTCTCTGCCTCTCTCTATCCGCTCCTGGAGTTCTCCCGCGTCCTCCCGGTTCGTTGCCTTGGTTCGCTCTCCCTCCTCGTGACCCCCTCTGTCTTCCTTACCATGCGGGTACGGTTCCTTCTCCCACTGATGCACCCAAAATGCATCTACTTTTCCAAGCACTTTGCATCGTATTCTCTCCGGAGTCCCCCCATAATTGAAAAAATCTGCAGAATTTGACGCTGTTTTTAGCAAAAGTCTTCTTTCCGTCTATTTTCGCAGGACTTTTCATAGGGAACGAAAACCACGTAACTTTTTATGGAAAAGAAGGGGAATGAGCACCAGATGGGGCCGGGGGGGCACCCGAGGGCCAAAAGGGGGCCCCACACGCGGCCAGATTCCTTGGCTGCGTGGGGTCACCCCTTTTGGGCCCAAATGGCCCACTCCGGCTAGGTCTTCGACGTACCCCTCCATATATACGAGAAACTGACGGGTTTCGAAGGGGAGGGCTGTTCGCGAAATGGAGCGCCGCCGCCACCACGATCTTCGATTTCGGAGTCAGATTGATCCGGGATTTCACCCCCGGAGGTGGAATTCGAGGGGCTTCGTCACCATCATCATCACCACCATCATCTCCATCAACCATGAGCTCCATCGCCCCCTCCATGTGTGAGTAGTTGTTGTAGGCATGTGAGGTGTGAGGGGTTTTGGATGAGATTGATCATGTAATTGCTACCCGGTATGCGGGATCTAGGGGTTTGTCTTGAGAATTCTTATGTCTTATGTTGATGCACTATTGCTAGGCTTAATGCTTGTTACTAGGGCCCAAGTGGCATGATTTCAGTACTGAACTTACATTGCTATATCATATATTTGATTTTGGTATCTATCTGCAATGTGTATTACCTGCTATTATATTGAACCTGCGAACCCTAAAGTGACAGCTAGGGAAAACAAGGGGGATATGTTCTAGTTTGAGGATTATGTGTGTTCATGGAGTGTTAATGCGTTGGTCTGGGCTATTCGAAAGGGTAGACCTTAATTACCTGTAGTTCCAAATTGGCCCCGGTGAAATGGGCAGGTAGGACAATAGGCTTTGTGCAAATTCTCTTGGTTAGTACGCACAATAATTTACGGAACACACACCTACATAAAACTGCGATAGAGAAAGGCCCCGCTGCTAGCAAAACATTATTACATGATCAATCTTATCCGTGCAACACCCCGCTGTCACCTCATGCCTGCGTTTTAGTCTCTGGTTTACTTTCACTCTTTTCCGGTGAAAACTGGGAAAACACTTGCTCTCCATTTACTTTCTGTTTGTTTACTTTCACTGCATTATTACACTCACCACTCTCGCTGCAAGTTTGTTGATACACAGGTGTGGTTGGGAGTGACGTCCCAATTGCTAAAGTCTTACCGGTATTCTTGTGTTCCCACTGAGTCGAACTACAAATTTGGGTAATACTTCCCATCGAAGACTACGATTGATCTCCTGCACTTGGGAGCCATCACCCACCTCCAGTCCTGTCCCTTCCACCTCCCCACTTCCGCCATTCCCCCTCCCTCCAAGTCAACTTTCTTGTTCAGGTGGCCTTGGCGCCCGCGCCACCGCCGATGGCCTTCCTGCGCTTTCCTACTCTCAGGTGGTTCCCTCCCCTTCTAATCCCCCCCCCCCCGCCCGTTGCGTTTCCACTCCACCCCACTCTCCCCGCTGGTGCGTCGCTGTTTCTGGTGCCTGGCCAAGGATCACCTCGTCGTTGATTGTCGCGACCCTGTTCGCTGCAGGCGCTGCCGTCTGTCCGGGCACCGCGAACGCGAATGTAAGATGCCCCCCCCATGGATCCCTCTCGGCCCATCCTTCTCTCTGTTCTCAAACCCCCTCTTGGTCTATTTGCAGCTTTCCCATGGCGTCGCTCGACTCTGCTGATGATTCCGTACCTCGTCCGGCCGCCTCCGCTCAAGATGTTCCCGCTCTTGTCGCCCCCACCCTGGTGCGATGCGACCTCTGCTTCGACTGCTCCCACACTCGCGATGTCTGCCGCCTCGCTTTCCCTGTGGCTGCGGAGGTTCAAGCGGAGGAGGAAGACGAGGAAGACCCCAAAGAACTGGTGTTCGGCAGCGGTTCGAGCGACGACGGCGAACCCCATGCGCCCGCTCCTCCTGCTGCCAATGATGGATTTATCCCCATCATTGACGCTACAAACTTCCTTCCCGCCCCCGACAGTGACGGTTCTCTGCCCGACCAAGAGGACATGGAGGAGCGCCCAGACTACCTGGACGTTTATATGCCTCATGTCCATTTTCCTCACTTCGATCACCTTGCTTATGCATTTGTCTCCCCTCCTTTGGTCTCCCCTGCTCCTCTTATCCACCAAGCCATCGCTTTGGGCTATGGCCCCACCCGTGCCTCCCTCCTTTCTTCTTACCATGGCACTAAGCTCGCCGTCTTCGCTCCCCCCTTGGATAGAGAGAACGTTGTGCTCAATGGTCCTTTCGTCGGCCGAGAAACGTGTGTGCACTTCGTCCGGCACGACGAGACCGACAATCGTTTCCTCTTTGACCATGAGATCCTGGCAGCTCTCACCATTTACGATTTCCCCCTTGAGCAGTGGCGCCTGGAGCACATTATCCACTCTTCCGGGCCGTTTGCCAACCCTCACTTCATTGACCCCATTTGCCTTATGGGTTTGGATTACTCTGCCGTTTTAGTCACTGTCAAGGCTGAAATGCTCACTGACATTACGATGCTTCTCAATGTCAAAAACCATTGTAGCGTTGGCACTGTCAGCAAAGTCTCTGTTCTTGGCTCAGCTCCTTCATCTGGCCCCGATTTCTCGCCTATCCCTGAAGCTTACTCTGACGGTGAGGAACCTGATCTCGTCGAAATCGAAGGCGGCTCAGGATTTGCTGATATCCTCCAAGCTTTGGGCCTCCCTCCCTCCCCCCCCCCCCCCGAAGTGCCCCACGGTGCTCCTTCTAGCGCTGCTCCTGCTGCCTCGTTGCTCTCTCGTGCTCTTGCCAACGCACCTCCGTTGCCCATCGTCTCCGGCGCCCCTCTCAGGTCTAAACCGAAAAAAGTGACTTTCAGGCTCCACCTTGGCTTCTTTGAGGTCCTCGCCCAAGGCTCTCTTGGCGAACTACGCTTCTTTAGGTTGCCCATGCGCCACGCTGCCCCCTCCCTTGGCAGCAAAGGCCTCATGGTGGCAAATCTGGCCTTGTCTTCTATCGGTCTCATTGAGACAATCTCCACTGTTGGCCCTCTTCACCGCCCGCTCATCTCTGTTGATGTCCTGGCTCGGGGCACTCCCACTTCTTGTGAGGTTCTCGTTCCTGTGGATCTCGCTTCTGATTTGGTGATGGGCTTGCCTGAAGCTGAACATGCCTCCCCGGGTGCTGATGAAAAACAGGTGGCTCCTTGCGCCTTCCCTCCAGCTAGCTCCAGCGCATCCCCGTGTGCTGAACTCCATGTTGGCGAGACTGACCCCCTGCTTGTGCTCGGGCCGCGGCGTAGCTCCCGCCTTGCAGCTCTCGAGCCCCCTCCCTCAGCATATTTCCATCATCGACAGGCCGTCCTTCTCTCTCAGCACCATGACAACGGCCCACCCACTCGTGATGGGCGCAGAGGTGGGGAGCTCCCCGCAAAAGACCTGATGGATGCTACTGTAGAGGTCGGGGGCCCCTATCTGCTTTTGAGGTCTCTGCTCTGGCTGTTGCCTATGACATCTCTCAGGCGGATTTAGCTGAGGACCGTTCCATCTCCCCGGTGGACCTTGGTTCTCCATGATTAGAGTCCCCAAACTCGTCCGGGCAGCTCCTTTCTGCGTCGCTATCCACCTGCTTGTTTTTTTGGGCTCCAAGGTTGTGTATGCTATGTACCCTGGGCTTCCTTCAGTTAGGCTCGCTAGCTGTTTGGTTTGTGCTGCCCCGATGCACCCTTGTACGCTCCCCATTTATTTTTCTTTCATCTCTTTTTGGGCCTCTGCAGACGCCTTTGTAAGCTCTTGTAACCCGGACCGTACCTCTCCGGCTCTGTTCCGTTTTTCCTCTTCTTGTTTCGCTTTAGCTGGAGTTGTTTTCGTGTTACCATGATTATTAAGCTCCTGTTAGACTCTTGGAAGGTTCGCGGCCTCGACGCTCATAGTAAGCGTGATGATGTGTGTGCCGCTATCGACTGTTGCCTCCCCTCTATCCTTTGTCTTCAAGAAACTAAGCTCTCTGCGCTCTCCAACTTCTTCGCCTCGTCCTTTATCCCTCCCTCGCTTCGATCCTTTGTTTTTAAACCTTCTTTTGGAGCTTCGGGAGGCATCCTTACTGCCTGGGACGAACGCATTCTCGAGCTTATCGCTCACTCCGTTGACGAGTTCTCCACCACTACCTCCTTCTTCCGCCACGACAATCTTCACTTTTCGATTATCAACGTATACGGCCCCTGTGAGCATGGCCAAAAGGAGGCCTTCCTGGAATCCATCTCATCCATCCTGTCCATCTTGGTTGGCCCGGTGGCAATTATGGGGGATTTCAATCTTATCCGGCGACCCCGTGATCGCTCCAATGACAACTTCAATGCCAATGAGGCAGGCCTTTTCAACGACTTTATCAACTCTCTCGGCCTCCTTGAGGTTCCTCTTCTTGATAGAGAGTACACTTGGTCCAACCAGCAACCCCCCCCCCCCATTATGGCTCGTCTCGACCGTGTGCTTGTTAATCCTGCTTGGAGTGTGGCTCTTCCTGACTCCACCCTTACCTCGTACACTCAGCCCACGTCGGACCACATCCCCATCCACCTTGAGGCCTCCTCCAAAGCCCCCCGCAGCTCGATTTTTCGCCTTGATAACTCCTGGCTTCGCAACGAGTGCTTCTCCGCTCTTGTCGCCTCGAACTGGGAAAGCGTTCAGGCCTCTCGCCAAAACCTCCCCCCCCCCCACCCACCGGCCTCCTATGTCTTAGGCTTAAGCGCATCCATGCCGCTGCACGCAGTTGGGCCTGATCCAGGCGTCTCCCGTCCGTCTACCTGACAAATTGTCGGACTATCATCGCTCTCTTCGACCGCCTTGAGGAGATCAGGCTTCTCCCTTCCATGGAATCGCGTCTATGTTTCCTTGCCAAAGTGTCCCTCAGCATGCATCATTCGGACAAGTCCACCTACTGGGGCCAACGCGCCAAGATTCGTCACTGTACATTGGGGGACGAAAACTCCAGCTATTTCTATCTCTGTGCCTCCGGACGCCTGCGAAAAAATCAAATCAAAGTCCTCGAAGATGAGGTGGGTCTCCCCATTTTTCAACACGAGGCCAAAACCAACATCCTCCATGCCTTCTTCCTTCAGCTCCTGGGAAAGCCTCGCGCCTCTGAACCCCTCCCCGGGCTTCAATCCCTCGTCTCTCCAACCTCTCTCAATGATACTCAAGCCGCTTCCCTTATTCGTCCTTTCACCTTGGAGGAGCTTTGGATTGCCGTTTTTTCAACCAATGACGCCTCAAGCCCCGGTCGAGATGGCTTTGGACTTGCGTTTTTTAACAAATATTGGGACCGTGTGAAAGGCTCTCTTCTCGCCTCCCTTAATGACTTCCATTCCCTAAAAATTGATCTTCACCCTCATAAACAAATCCCACATTGTCCTTCTGCCAATAAAGGCGGGAGCCAACCGCCTCGAAAACTTTTGGCCTATCTCCCTCCAAAATTCTTGCCTCAAATTTATCTCTAAATGCCTCACTCTTCGACTAAAACCGTTGCTTCCACTCCTCGTCCACCCTGACCAAACGGGCTTCATCTCGGGGAGCTCCATCGCTAAAGACGTCATTTATGCCGCTGACATTATTCAATCCTGCCACAAACGCTCCTGCCCGACCGTTGTCTTCAAGCTGGAATTTTGAAAAGCCTTCGACTCTATCAGCCGGGATGCTCTCGACAGGATCCTCCGTGCCAAAGGATTCCCTGAACGCTGGCGCAAGTGGATCAACGCCCTCAACCTCTCTAGCCAAACCGCCGTTCTACTTAACAACATCCCTGGTCAGTGGATCCAGTGTCGTAGAGGGCTGTGGCAGGGCGACCCTCTCTCCCCTTCCTCTTTAACCTCATGGTTGACGTCCTTCAGCAACTCCTTCTTCAAGCCTCCAAGGAGGGTCTCCTCCTCCATCCAATTGTGAATGACCTCCCATGTCACGTGCTTCAATACACTGATGACACCCTTTTTATTATCCATGCGATCCCTCAACACGTTAGTAACCTCAAAATAATCTTGGACACTTTCTCTAATGCTTCCGGGCTTACCATAAACTTCCACAAAAGTACGTTTGTTCCCATCAAAACTTCTCCGGATACTGCTTCTGCTATGGCGGCTGTTTTCGATTGTGAGGTCTCTTCTTTTCCCCAAAACTACCTAGGCCTTCCCCTATCTGTCTCTAAACTGCGCCACTCCGACCTTGCCCCCATTATCGCAATGTGCGACCTCCAGCTCTCCGGTTGGCGTGGGCGCTCCCTTCCTATCGGTGGGCGACTCATTCTTATCAATTCTATCCTGACGGCAAAAATTGCTCACGCCTTGAGCGTGGGACTCCTACCGGTTAGCATCGTCGAGGCCATCGACAAACGTCGCCGTGCCTTCCTTTGGACTGGGGAGGAAACCTGCAAGGGTGGACACTGCAAGGTGGCTTGATGTGTGCAAACCCAAATCCGTTGGTGGGCTCGGCGTCCTCTCAATCCCCAACCAAAATTCCGCCCTTCTCTCCAAATTCCTCTCCAAACTGCATTCCCCCACCTCTGCCCCCTGGGCCATTTGGTTTCGTCGGTCGTATAATTGGTCGCCTAACCATGACCTCGGTGACTCTCACCATCTTGACACCCCCGTATGGAAAAGCATTGTGGCTTGCCTCCCAGACTTTCGCCTTCACTCTTCTGTTCAGGTTGGGAATGGCGACACAACCGCCTTCTGGCTTGACTGTTGGTTTGGTTCCACCACCCTTGCTATTCGTTTCCCTGCCCTCTACTCGCATACTACTCGCGCCAATGCCAGTGTGTCCATCGCTCTCACTTCTAGCCTCGTCTCCATCCTTGTCCCCCGACTCTCCTCCCATGCCTCCACTTAATTAAACTTGCTAAATGCAGAGCTAAAATCCCCTTAAAATGAAGGATATTTATCTGGCTCGCTCTCCGCCGCCGCATCCCCACAAATTTGCGCCGCTTCCGGCACCAGCAAGGCTCTTCCCCAACCTGCCTGGCCTGCCCAGCTGATGAAGATGTGGACCACCTGCTCCTGCTGTGTCCCCGGGCTCGGCAAGTCTGGGATATGCCATTTGCAAGGAAACATGGGGTGCTTCGTATTCGAATTGGATGTATTGATCATCGCAAAATTCCTAAGCGTTTTCAAATGTTTATTAAAGATGGTTTCTATAGGCTATCTTTCGAGGTGGAGGGCCTTGGGCTACCTCAGGTTGATGATGTGGATATGATTGGTAATGAAGGTGACGAGGATGACAGTGATGAGGATTCTGATGGGCTAGGTGATGATTTTCAAGACAAGGTAAACGAATTGACTGGTAAATCTAAGGAGGCTGCAGTTGTTACTTCCACAATCCCGGTTGAATTGGCTCCGGAGGGGGAAGTGAGAAACTGAAGGATTCTCCAGTTAAGCTTGGGGTGTTGTTTTCACCTTCGGTTCGTCTATCTTTTGATCGGGCTCGCAAGGAGATTGCAGATTTATTTTCTTCCATTGGGCATTCTAAAGTTGATCGAGTTGGGAATGTAACTGCTATAGATGTTCATGCTACAGAGGTATCGCTTGGGGGCCTAACCGGGACAGCACAGATTGTTGATGTCTCTGCCGCTACGGTAGAGAAAGTGGACAGTTTGGCTGCCGCCACGGCATAGAATATGGTCAGTTTGGTTGCCGCAACGGCAGGGAAGGAGCGCAGTTCGGCTGCCATCGCGACAGAGAAAGGAGGAAGTTCCGCTGCCGCCACGGCAGAGAACGTGTGCACCTGGGCTGCCACGGCAGAGAAAGGGGGTGGTTCGGCTGCCACCACGGCAGAGAAAGTGTGCAGTTTAGCTGCCACGGCAGTGAAAGGAGGCATTTTTGCTGCCGCCTCGGCAGAAACGATGCGGAGATCGATCTTGTCAGATGGAGAGGTTGTGTCGTTTGCTGCTAGGCATGTTTTTAGTGCAAGGGCCGCGGAGCACACTGCTGTCCGACTGCATGTTGTTGATCAGCTGAGTGGCTCGGGCGGGAAGTTGCTTGGAAGTGATGGTTCTCCGGTTACTGCTCTTGCACTTGGGAGGTTGTTCGAGGCTGCTGGGAGCCCAGCCGAGGCTAGTCCTCTTGTGACTGTTTCTGCGGTTTTCTCGGGAGAGGTGTTCGTTTCCTCACCCACGGAGCCCATGTTCTGTACTCCTAAGACTATCAGTGATAAGAGGAGGATGTTTTCGTCACCTTTGCCGGTTTTTCCCATTAGTGTGTCGGCTACATCAGACAGAGATGCTGCGAGGAAGGCAATTATGGATTTTGGGAGCGTTGTGGATGTTGATGCTTCGGGCAGACGTTCCAGCGGCCGCATTCATGCACAACATAATGCGGATGACACCCAGATGGAGAGGGCTATGATGATGGCGGCTAAGAGAGATTCTTATTCAGGTACGAATTTAAATAACAGCCTTTTCATTATGTCTTTCTCTGATAAAGATGTTGCTGATAGAGCTAGTAGCATGGGGGTGTCGTTGGGGTCTTCTCATGCTAAAGCCGTTGAGTCAGCTAAATTGATTAAAAATTCTGATTTAAGTAGATCTATTTCTATCTTACAACACAATTTAGATAATAATGTTGATAGCAAGCCTCGTAGCTTATTTCTCAATAAGGTTGCTAGTCTAACAGAGGATCTTATTGATGATGATTGTACTATTGATATTAAATGTGGAGCAAACTAAGAAAAGGAGGAATAAGAAGGACTATTCGGTTTCTACCAAACGTAGGAGTGTGAGAATTAATAGTAAAAATAATAAGCAAGATGCATAACTTTTGTGGCATGTTTTGGTATAGTGAGGGTTTTCGTGACCCGGGTAAACATTTGTTCATCCAAGAAAGTATTCGAGAAAGAAAGTTAGATTTTGTTGCTTTATTGGAGACAGGAAGATCTAATTTTGCTTCACCCTTTCTTAAACATTTAGCGGCAGGCATGGACTTTGTGTGGTTTTGCTTGCCGCCAAGGGGTAGATCCGGGGGCATGCTTATTGGTATCAACTCGGCATCTATTGAGGTTAGAAAAGTGGACGTAGGGGATTTCTGTGTTAAGGTTTTTGTGAAATCTAAGAATGATGGTTTTGAATGGGTTTTAGTTTTGGTTTACGGGGCTGCCCAAGATGAGTGCAAACCTCAGTTCTTATCAAAGCTAGTTCGTATTGGTGAAAATGAAACACAACCTTTGTTGGTGGGTGGAGATTTTAATATTATACGAAATCCTGAAGAAAAGAATAATAATAATTATAACCCAAGATGGCTAGTTATGTTCAATGCAATTATTCATAGTCTAGATTTAAAGGAAATTAAGATATCGGGTAGGCAATATACTTGGGAAAATAGGAGGGACACACAAACTTTTGAGAAGCTAGGTAGAATTTTATCTTCTGTGGATTGGGAACATAAGTTCCCTTTGGCTACAATTCAAGCTCTAACTAGGACTGTTTCACACCACACACCTCTCTTTGTGGATTTCGGAAACCGTGCTCATGTGGGTAATAAGGCGCGTTTTTCGTTTGAGCTTTCGTGGCTACTATTGGACGGGTTTTATGATATGGTTGCTGCAGAATGAGCGGAATGGGTCAAAGGAGATTTGGCTATTGAGATATTGCAGAATAAGATTAGGCATTTGAGATGTTTTCTTAAGGGGTGGGCTAAGAACCAGAGTGGTAACTACAGGAAAGAAAAAGAAAGGCTGCTTAAGATTATTGACGACCTTGATATTAAGGCTGAGAGTACTTCTCTTTCATTGGAAGAGAGAGACACTCTGAGAGAGGCAAATGATCGCATTTGCTCTCTACGTAGAGATGAAGAAAGTAAGTGGCCTGAGAGAGATAAGGTGAAACATATTAAGGAGGGGGGAGATAATACTAGGTATTTCCATCTTATTGCTAATGGAAAGCACGGAAAGAAATTAATTTTTCAACTAGAACAGGATGAGGGTACGATTGTGGGGAAGGAGAATCTAAAAACATATATTACGGAGTATTGTAAAAAAAAACTTTTTGGCGACTCTGTTCCAAATGATATATCGATGGATGAGTCTGTTATTCATGATATACCACAGTTATCTCAGGTCGAGAATGGTATACTCACTTCAGATTTCTTAGTGAAAGAAGTTTTTGAGGCCATTTCGCAGATGGAATTAAATAAAGCTCCGGGTCCATATGGTTTTCCCGCGGAGTTTTATAAGACCTTTTGGGAGGTTATCAAATATGACCTTATGGCTATGTTCTACCAACTGAAACAAGGTAATCTTCAGTTGTTTAAACTGAACTTTGGTGTGATTACTTTGCTTCCTAAAAAAGATAATGCGGTGCAATTTCAGCAATACAGACCTATATGCCTACACAATGTTAGTTTTAAAATCTTCACAAAGGTGGGAACTAATCGTATTTCCCAGATTGTGCAAAAGGTAGTGAGACCCTCCTAGTCGGCTTTTATGACTGGGAGAAACATCTTGGAGGGTGTTGTCATTCTACAAGAGACCATTCCTGAACTAAAGAAGAAAAAAATGGATGGGGTTATTTTTTAAATTGACTTTGAAAAGGCATATGACAAAGTATAGTTGCCTTTTCTCTAGCAGGCTTTGCGTATGAAAGGTTTTGCACAAGAATGGTGCAACTTGATTATGCAGTTTGTTCAGGGAGGAAGTGTGGGTATTCATGTGAATGATGACATTGGTCATTATTATCAGACTAAAAAAGGTCTTATGCACGGTGATCCATTATCACCGATATTTTTTAATATAGTCACTGATATGTTAGCCATCCTCGTCTCGCGAGCGAAGGAGAATGGACATATAGGGGGTCTCATCCCTCACTTAGTGGAGGGAGGCTTGTCTATATTACAATAAGCAGATGATACTATCTTATTCTTAGAGCATGATCTTGCGAAGGCTTTAAATCTTAAATGGATTTTATGTATTTTTGAGCAATTATCGGACCTCAAAATTAATTTCCACAAGAGTGAAGTTTTTTTGTTTTGGAAAGGCTAAAGAGGTAGAGGATCAGTATAAACAAATTTTTGGTTGTGAGTCAGGTTCTCTACCTTTTAAATATTTGGGCATTCCTATTCATCACAAAAAATTGAGAAACTCTGAGTGGCATCCAGTTGAATGTCGTTTTGAGGACAAACTTGCTTGTTGGAAAGGGAAGCTGTTATCATATGGGGATCGTCTAATTCTTATTGATTCGGTCCTAACTAGCTTACCCATGTTTATGCTCTCTTTTATGGAGATTCCGAAAGGGGTCCAAAAAAGACTAGATTTTTATAGATCTCGTTTTTTCTGGCAAAGTGATGAGAACAATCGTAAATATAGGTTAACGAAATGGAATATTATTTGTGGAGGGTTAGGTGTGGAAGTGCTAGAGCTGAAAAATAAGTGTTTGCTAAGTAAGTGGTTGTTTAAGCTCTTAAATGAGGAGGGTGTTTGGCATGAACTGCTGCAGAACAAATACCTTCATAGTAAAACTTTAGCTCATGTAGAGGCACAACCTTCTGATCCTCCCTTTTGGAAGGGTCTAATGAGAGTGAAGGAAGAATTCTTTCGTAGAGGTTCTTTTCTAGTGGGAAACCGGGAGATAATACGGTTTTGGGAGGACACCTGGTTAGGACCAACCCCTCTTTCAACCCAGTATCCCCTATTGTATAATATTGTGCAGCGTAAGAATGTTTCCGTTCATGATGTGTTTCTTAGTGCTCCTCCGATAAATATGAGTTCTAGGAGGAATTTGAGGGGCATTACTTGGGATATGTGGTCTCATCTATGTTTGCGTTTGATGGATGTTTCGCTAAATCCAAATTCTGATAGTTCCCGTTGGAATTTGGCCCAAGATGGTGTGTTCTCAGTTAAATCCATGTACGAGGATCTTATGAACGGTCATACTGTTTTTCTAAAAACTTATTTATGAAAGTTGAAAATCCCTTTGAAGATTAAAATTTTCATGTGGTTCTTAGATTAAAAAAAAGTCCTGCTTACTAGAGATAATTTAGCTAAAAGAAATTGGAAAGGTGATACACATTGTTCCTTTTGTGGGAATGAGGAGACTATTGATCATGTTTTTATTTCTTGTCCTTTTGCTAAACTTGTTTGGCGTGTGGTTTTCTTTATTATAATATCCCCCCCCCCTCAAATGTTACTAATATGTTTGGAAATTGGTTAAACGGGATGGCTAAAAAGAATAAAAATAGAATTCGCATCGGCATCTCGGCTATTTGTTGGTCCATTTGGAATCGTAGGAACAATCTTGTGTTTAACAGGAAAGATCATTTTCATGTCTTACAGGTTATTTACATGGCGGTGCATTGGATCTAGTTATGGGCTTTTCTGCTTCCTTCGGACCAGAGGGAGCTTATGGTGGATGGATGCAAGCGTCTACTCTTGGTGGCACGGGATTTTTTCTCCTGGCATACGTGGCAACATATTAATAGGCTTTTGTAGTTTACTTTTATGTTGTTGTTTCTGTAGGGGGTATTCTCTCTTTGTGAGGTCCATGTTCGTTGTAAACTATTAAGACACGCTGGTTTTCAAATAGTTAATAAAAGTTGTGTGCATCACTCGATGCAGAGGCTAGGGCTTTCCCCCTTTTCGAAAAAAAAACTTCTTCCCCGAGGAACGGATTCGTCGGCTTGGATCCGTCCAACGCCTCTGGGAAACCTTCGGCCCAAACTACTTCGGCTCGACGATCTGCTCCGCCATCTCCTGGAATATTTGGAAACGTCGAAATAACCTCACCTTCAACAATGTTGACGAGCCGCTTGTTGTTCTAATTAGTAGCTGTATCGAAGATATCCGCCTTTGGTCTCATCACTGTACCTCAGCACCCATGGCCAAACGTCTTACTGCTTGGTGTGCCACCTTTGACCCACCTTAGGTTTTTCCTTGGTTTTTTCTGCTCCTTGACCCCTCTACCCTGTAATGCTCCCCCTGTAAAGTTCTGTTGATTTATAAAAGGTTCAGGCTGGCGTTTGCCCGCCGTAGTCACGGTCAAAAAAATAAATGCTTGGAACTGCCTCAAAAAAATAATCTATGACTAACTAGGCGCATTAGAGCATCTCTAGCAGATACCATATAACTCCGGTCCGTAATAATCCGGTCGATGTGCGGTTTTGGACCACTTTAATAGCCCAAACCGTTCTCTCATATCGTCTGTCCCAGGTAAAATATCGCATGCGCACTAAATCGATCCCCAATCCCACTATATCAAGGGTGGCAGGGACGATTTAGGTTTAGTCCCTCGATCCCCTCTGCCACAATCTCTTCTCGGTCGCGTATTCTCCTACTCCGACGAGCATCTTTCTATATTTCCCGGCCTTCCCGCTCCACTTCTCCGTTAGATCCATGGCTGGCACATCTGGCCGTGAATGTGGTAGCCTCGGCGTGCACCTCCGGATGGCCATGATGTGAAGGCGGGCTCGTCAGTGGTGGTCTTGTACTCCTCATACGATGATGAATCGTACTCCCCCCTCCCCCCTCCCGAACAGGACTCCACTGATAAGTTGCCAAGGAGGTCGACGCAATCGTCGATGACGACAAACTCATGGCACGCATATGCGCCAAGTCTTCACACTCCGAGTACTGTGTGGTGAATCTACGTCGTACGAACCCCCGACTGATTGATGCGTTGAACACGGACTAGCTCGAGCGCAGTCTCTGGCGGGAAGCCGAGCACACCACACATGCGAGGGCGGAGGAGGAGCGACGCCACCATCGCCAAGTCATGCGCCAATAGAAAGTTGCGAGGCGGCAGAAGGCCCCGTGAATATTCATGTGGCCTCTTTTGCTTAGTTTAGGGTTACATTGGGATTCCCTAGATGTTATCTCTCAAAACAGGCTTTCATCCTGTTTTATAAAAAAGACGACACCGACGAGTCAAGGTAATGAGATAGCCATGTTACAAAGCAGATCATGTGATAACTGTACAATCGAAGACACATAAAAAACGCCAAGAGGCAAAAAAAAAATAACACGACTACAAAGTCGAGGACGCACTCCGGGATGCCACGACACTCCATGCCATGCCTTATTGTTAGAGTTTGTGTCGAGTATGTGTATAGACAACAATTGGATTTGTATCACACGGTTAGGTTATGTGTTGGAGTCAAACACTTGTAAACTTGGCCTAATATGTAAGGCACTGGTAGTAGCCAAATAGACTAGATGAAAGCTAGGTTGGACATAAGAACAACTAAAGGAAGGTCCGATGCTCGTGGCAGGGGTGCTGGACCAGCATGGCGTTCATGATTTGATGTGTCTATACATTGAGGCAGGCTTGTCGTCGACGGTGTTTTGATTAGTACATGGGGAGGATCATCCATTAAGCATGCCCCGTAGATGTAGGCCTTGAGTGCCAAACTGCGTTACCAAAAGTTGTCTCTCCCGTCTACTTTTCTACAATGATCTAATTGTGTATATTTATAACAAGTGGTATGAGAGCTAAGGTTGCAGGTTGGATCATGGTGTGGATAATCTAGAGGAAGAGGATTAGGTGATGCTTGTTCTTGAAGTAAGGCGAGCTTCTGGAGGAGTGGAGCATAGCGTACCTACTACGACAACATGTGGGTGCGGGGGGGGGGGGGGCTCCCCCACCCCACCGGCGGTACGCATTGTTGACGGCAGAAAGACATCATCAGCAAGAAGTGGCGTGAATCTCTAGGAGCGGAGGTGGTTGGCCGTGGAGAGGCAGATCAGATATGTAGACACCGTCGGTTGGTTTAGCTTGTTGCAAGTTGGGGGAGAACATACTGACCGATGCGACGCAACGGGTTCGAGCGGTCAGATCGGATCGATGTGAAGGGACCAGGTCCAACTATGGTAGCCTCTCACGCACGTAATGTACGTGTGTGGCTCTAAAATTCGGATGTATCTGGTGGAGCCATATAGGTTTCTATTCGACAAAGGTGTGGACTGACTCAATTATTTTTTCTGCACAAGGGAACAGAGGAGGCCAAGTTGGATGACGCAAAGGTGACTCGAGCTCAGGAAAGTCATGCAGGTTCAAATTGAAGGTGGAGATAGATCCGAATTATCTCGAATCAGGAAATTTACTGGTTGGTGGTCAAGTCCTACTCGGTTACAACTTACGGGTTGGTGGAGGGGTAGGAACCACGAGGTATTAAAAGGAGAGGCTGAGAGGGGAACGGATTAAAGATCTCATAGTTGTCTAGCCCTAATTCGAGCATAGGAATTTTGGAAGCGAGGCGGTGTGCAAGGAGGCTTTGCTGAATCGAAGAGGAGGCTCGAGCCGGGTCGATCATTCTGACCTAAACGATCTGACTGGGGGCTGTTATTGGGAGAGAGAAGTGGCGATCAATCATGTCCGCAGCAACCAGATATGAGGCGGCAAAGTTTGATGGTACGGGCAACTCTGAGCTATGGCAGTCGAGAGTGAAGGACTTGCTGGGACGGCCGGGAATTCTGAGGGCAATCAAGGCTGATGCTGCGAAGCCTACCAAGATGGATGCTGAATACCGGGATGAGATAAATATGAAGACAATCGGTACTATCTGGTTGTGTTTGTCTAATAAGGTCCTGTATCACGTGATCGACATGGAGTCATCGAAGCAAATCTAGGCGTAGTTGGAAGCACAGTTCCTCGATAAGACGGAGCCCAATAATTTGTATCTGAAGCATGACCTCTATGATCTGAAGATGCAAGAGGGGTGGACCTTACTAAACACGTCACTGACTTCAACCGTGTGATATCATACTTGGCATGTATTGAGATCAATGTGGAGGACGAGGATATGGCGATTCTGATGCTTTCTTCATTGTCGAAGTCCTACAAGGGCTTGGTTTTCATAATGGCGTACGGCAAGACCAGTATCACTGCAAGTGATGTTACTACACCATTCTTATCTTATGATCAACGGGGGAAGAAAACTTCTGAGAATAGTAGTCCTGCTGGTGCATTGGTGGTCAAGCGTTGATGGTCAGAAACAACAATGATGGAAAACTAAAGAAGTAGAAGAAGAAGAAGTCGCAGTGTTTTTATTGTAAGGAGTGGGGTCATATTAGGAGGTTCTGTCCAACGTGAAACAAGTCCAATGGATCCACAAATATTTATGTTGACGCTAACGATAGTGACAACCACGTTTTGGTACTAGAAAGCGAATTGTTCGATGAAATGTCGGTGTTAGATTCGGGAAGCTCTTATCATGTGATGTCTAACAAGTACAAGTCTAGTGATTTTGGAGTGGTCTATCAAGCCGATGGTACGCCTCAACGTGTCATGGGCATAGGAGATATCAAGACCAGGACTCAAGAGGGTGATGAAGTGGTGCTACAAGATGTTACATATATGCCGAGAGAGCGGGGAGGAATCTAATCCCACTTGGTAAACTTCATGGTAAGGGATATCTCTTTCATGTGGACAGGGCCAAGTTAACCATGAGGATCGCGAAGGACATGGAGTTGGTGATGAAGGCCGGGAGGACCATCAACAATATATACAAGGTACACGCGTGCATTTTTACAGGTGGAGCTGGAAAGTGGCAAGACGCGGAGACATGCACGATGGAGGCAGTCGAGTCCAAAAGGGATTCACGTGTTGGCTCATGCGACTACGCGAGTGAGCAAAGAAGAAAACCAAGTTCAACATACATAAGTGTTCACGTAAAGGATGATGATCTCAACATGGTGGCACACACATTCGTCAAGGTGGAGTTTGTTAGAGTTTGTGTCGAATATGTGTATATGCTACTGTTGGAATTGGATTACGCGGTTAGGTTATATGTTGAAGTCGAACACTTGTAACCTTGGCCTAATATATAAAGGCACCCGTGGTAGCCAAATAGACTAGACGAAGATCAATTAGAGGATGGTCCGGCGTCCGTGGCATGGGTACTGGACCCGCGTGGCGTCCATGATCTGAAGTGTCTGTACACCAACGTGGGCTTATCGTTGACGGTAATTTGATTAGTACAGGGGGAGTAGCGCATGTTAAGCATTACCCGCAGATGTAGGTCTTTAATGCCGATATGTGTTACCAAACTTTGTCTCTCCCGTCTATTTTTCTGCAATGTTCTAACTGCGTAGATTTATAACACATATGACACCTGAGCTCCACAACAATGCATTGATATTTTTTTAAAGATTTGAGCTTTTTTTTTGAAAAAGTTCAAAAAATTCTCAAATATAATCATTTTTCATAAATGTTCAAAAAGTTCGTGTTTTTCAAACATCTGAACATTTTTCACTTTCGAACATTTTTCAATTTTTCAAATACATGAACAATTTTAAATTTCACGATTGTTTTTCAAAATCTGGAACCGATTTTAAAGCTGGACTGTTTCTGTGTGAACAAGCAGCAAAAAAATTAATTAAAGCAACCAGAACAGTGCAATCAGTAAGTGTGCTTGTAATGGGCCGGCCAAGGAGCTTTCCTATGTGCGAGTCAGCGCCGTAGCGGGCGCTAAGAGCGGGAGCTTTAGAGCAATTCCAATAGTATAGCCAACAGCTGGCTATAAGAAGTTGCCATGTCACTTGTAGCCAGCCATATAGCCAACAAGTACAATAGTTAGTCAAACAAATGTGTTACTTTATGAGGACATGGCCCACCTGCCACTGTCACAAGATGTCTAGGAGCACGTGTTGCAGCTGGCTCTTGCATGAGAGCCCACCTCTCTTCTCTCTCCTTTTCTCCCCCCTCCATGTCATCTAAAATATAGTATTTTAACTCTTATAGCCTGATGACATAAGCTTATTGTACTTGCTCTTAGGGGCTCCCCTACCTATCGCCTTCAGCGAGCTGGGAAATTGGCTCACCCGCACCGGGTGGCGCCGCGTGGCAAGCCAAGATAGATCAATTAGAGATGGGCCGATCCATTTATATGCTCCGGCTGACGAGATCATCCTGGCGCGCCCGCGAAGCTTGTTTCTTTTTCTTCCAACTCTATGTACGTGTGCTCATGTCCTGTCAAATAAATTTTAAAAATGTCCAGCCTAATGTAGCAATCACTATTGGCGCAGGATTTTCGAAAATCTGCACATTTTTTTATTCTAAAACATTTTTGAAATTTTCAACATTTTTATAAAATATGAATGATTTTTAATTTTGAACAATTTTTAAGTTTGGACAGTTTTCAAATATAAAAGATTTCAAACATGATTTTTTTTTTACATATGAGCAATTCTTAAATTTGAACAATTTTTAACCTAAATATTTTTTCATTTGAACATTTTTTATCCGAATAATTTACGAATTTGAACGTTTTCAAGTTTGAACTTTTTCAGTTTGAATCAAAAAATAATTCTGAACCAAAAAATAATAAAATAATTTTACATATGAACAATTCTCAAATTTAAACAATTTTTAATCTGGACATATTTTTCATTTGATCATTTTTTTATCCGAACAGTTTTCGAATTTGAGCATTTTAAAGTTTAAACTTTTTCAGTTTGAACCAAAAAATAATTCTGAACCCAAAAAAATAACAAAGCAAAAAAGAAAGAATAAAAGAGAAAAGAAAAATAGTAAAAAATGAAAATAGAAAAAAGGAGACAATAAAAAGATTAAAAAGAGAAAGTTGGACACGAATGTGGTGTGCCCCGATGGCTGTGCCCCTATGAGCCGAAGCGGAGGTGTGCGGTTCGAATCCCTCCTTCCCCTCGTATTTTCTTACCTTTTCTCTTTAAACTAATGGGTCGCCCCGCTTATAACTCTTACGTATATATTGCCTATAGTGAGGTGGTGCACGGACTCGACCATGGCTCTGCAGCGATGCTTCATGGCTCCGCCGCTTGAAGGATCACTTTCATGGCTGCTTCAAAATGCGACCCAATAAAAAAGAAGTATTATACTTTTTTTAGCTATGTTTTTTAAGTCTAAACATTATATTAATATAAAAAAAATTAAATACAAATATTTTCAAAAAAAATCCTAGACGTTTTTAACTATGAATAATTTAAAATGTGAACAATTTTTCAATTTTAACAAATTTGAATTTGAACAGTTTATAAAAACAAAAAATGAACGTATTTAAGTTTGAACATATCAAAATATGAAAACAAATTCAAATTTATAAAAAATTCATATGTAAACAATTTTTAAGTTTGAACAAATTCAAATCTGAACAAAATTTAAAAACCTAAACATTTTTCAAAAAAACTGAAAACATTTGATCAAAAGTTGAACAATTTCGAAAAATGAAAAAAAAACACGGAGAAAAAAAACTGAAAAGGACACAGGAAAAAACAGAAAAAGGGAAAAAACGAGAATGGTTCCAAATGCTGAAACGGGCCGGCCCAACATCGCCGAGCTGAATTTCGTCGCCTACTGGGGGTATTTAGGATTTGCCGCTACGAGCGCTGAATAGGAGCTCCCTAGCATCAGCGAGTTGCAACGTCGGATATTTATTCATCCGGCCTCGCTGCCCTGGCCCATGCCACGAGCCCACGGTCGTAGAACTGCAACTCCGGTGGTAGGCCCACGAGCCCACAGTTACGCTTCTGGACCTGAATGAGGATGCGCCTCTTCGGTACTGATTCATTCCGCTGAGCGTCGTCGTGTCGGCCGCTCTGCTATTCTGCTCAATCTGCTCACAGATTCCCTCAAAAGAAAAAGAAAAATCTTCGCACTGATTATTGGTCTACCTCTCTAGCGCCCTACAGCGAAAATGGACCTCGTGAAGGGGGGTTGATTCTTTGGCTCTGCTTAACGTAGACGCATCAAGTGATGCATGTGGTATGATGAGGAATCAAATGGACTGGTTGAGTGGTTGTCTAGCTTAATAATCCTTCTAGAGCAGGAAATAATCGCAAAAGAAAGACACCAAGCTAAGGTAAACAATGAACGCGACCAAAATTTATGAAGAAAGTGAGCGGGTCTAAATAAGAAAGTGCGCGAGGAGTATTAAAACGGTCCATGGATCAGCGAACCAAATAATTACTCCCTCCGTTCCATATTAGATGACTCACACATAGATGTATCTAGATATATTTTAATACTAGATACATCTATAAAGGAGTCATCTAATATGGAACAGAAGGAGTATTATGCGTCCATTCCAATCGAAGAGTGCGCGATGACAAAACCTAACACGTCTTTCTTAACGTAATCACTCCACACTCCCAGTTTTCTTCCGGACTTACTGCACGTTGAAAGAGCCTGAGCTACTACGTAAGGGAGAGATAGGCAATAGCACAACTGATTGATTGATACGAATCGGTGGCTATAAATAGCTTACAAACAGCACACATATCTTGCGCATCAAGTAGGCCGAAGAGTTATTTAGCTAGGAATATAAACAAACTAACTGAAACTCTGAAGATCGTATTCAGTTAACACCCCGTCGCAGTCTGTACGTCGTCGCTTGGCAAGACGCAGAGACTAGACCGAAATGACTGAAAAGACGTCGTAAGAAGTCCTTTAGTCATAATATCAGCCAGCTGCTGAGTAGTTGGCATGTGAATCACCCGGAGTTCGCCTAGAGCCACCTTCTCGCGCACGAAGTGAATGTCCAACTCAATGTGTTTTGTTCGTCGATGACGGACTGGATTGGTGGACAGGTACAGGGCCGATACATTATCACAAAGGACCACCGTGGCTTTGGGAAGAGGAGAGCCGAGTTCGTCGAGGAGTTGGCGCAGCCAGACGCAGTCGGCGACGGCGTAGGCGACGGCACGGTACTCGGCCTCCGCACTGGAGCGCGAGACGGTAGCTTGGCGTTTGGAGGACCATCTAACCAACGCGCCTCCAAGATAAACGCAATACCCGGAGGTAGAGCGTCGGGTATCAGGGCAACCTGCCCAGTCGGCATCCGAGTAGGCGACGATGTCGAGGGAAGATGAGGCCGGGAGGAGAAGACCGGAGCTCGTTGTTCCGCGTATGTATCGTAAGATACGTTTGATGATGGCGAGATGGGCGTCTCGAGGATCATGCATATGCAAACAGACTTGCTGCACGGCGTAGGCGAGATCCGGACGCGTCATTGTCAAGTATTGAAGAGCTCCGGCGAGGCTGCGGTACTCCGAAGGATCATCTATGGGAGCACCAGTGTCGGCGCCGATTTTGGGAAAGGTGTCGACGGGCGTGGCGGCGGTCTTGCACTGGACCATGCCAGCGCGCTGAAGAGTCTCCTCGGCGTAGTGTTGTTGGCTGAGGAAGAAACCACCGGAGGTGTGACGCGCGCGGATCCCGAGGAAGTAGTTCAGGGGCCCCATGTCCTTCATCGCGAACTCAAGCCTGAGCTTTTCGATGAGCGTGTGGATCAAGGTCGATGAAGAGGCCATTAAGACGATGTCGTCAACGTAGAAAAGAAGGTACGCCACGTCGGAACCCCGCCGGAGGATGAACATCGAGGCGTCTGAGCGAGAGGCAGCAAAGCCAATTGTGACGGCGAAGGTGGCGAAACGCTTGAACCAAGCCCGCGGTGCCTGCTTCAAGCCATAGAGGGACTTGACGAGCTGGCAGACATGGTCGCCGAGATGAGTGTCGACGAATCCAGCCGGCTCGTAGCAATAGACTTGCTCGTCGAGGACCCCGTTGAAAGTGCATGGTTCCCCCATATGTGGTTTTGGTAATTAATGACAATCCTTATGGACTAATGTTTGCATTGAGTTATCTTTGTAGATCTTGTTCATAGGAAATAATGGAGTTCATGTGTTGAACTCTATTAGCTTCCTTGATGGCCATTGTTACATTCAAGGATTTATATGAAGAATGGTCATGGTTTGAGTTGAGCTTATTGCTAGTGTGTCTTGAAGAAAAGGATTAGGTGATGTTTCATTATCTTCTTCAAGACATCATCTTTAGAAGTGAGAAGCAAAGATACAAGGTTGATCAAGCAAGCGATCAACACACAAAGCTACAAGTTGTACCAAGTGGGATTGTGTATCTCATGGTATGGTAAGCAATTGTCAAATATAGCTTTGTGAACTAACCCATGATATGTGTGTGTCGCATCTCTATGTGTGGTTAGGTATCTTTCCATGGGCATGAACCAAAAGGAAGATTTCATATAGCCCATGGTCTATGTCGTCGTCAAGCGGTGTTTGTCATCTAGCTTGACGTGGAAGCTCAAGTGAAGCATCTAGAATATATCCTATGCTTGATGCTTGCCACCCTTTTGGAGATTGTAGACTTGTGAAGATTTGCCGAAGGGTATCTCCCATAATGGTGTATGGGGGAGCTAGTCTCTCCCATAATGGTGTATGGGGGAGCAACTTGCAAGTCTTCATCAAGCGGAGTTTGTGCTAGCAAGCGCAATCAAGAAAGAAGATCCAACTTGAGAGAGTCAAGATCGTCATCATCTAGCTCAAGTGGAATGCTCAAGGCAAAGGTATAATCTTGATAGGTTTTCTATTTTACCGGTCTTGTGTCTTTGGGAGACCGGGTTATAGGATAGATAGTCGTACTATCAAGAGGGGCTCTCAAGTGAGTAACTCGATCGAATCGTTATGGAGAGCTCAAACCTTTGCATACCTTGCATATCATCTTTCTTGGTTCTTATTTGGCTTTTGTCTCCTTTGGGTTTTAGTGCTTGTCGTGATCTTACTGACAAGTCTTGGTTTCTCGAAAACGGATTTCGTAAGAAAACTTTGTTGCGTTTTCGGTGGTGAAAATATTCCGTTCGTCTTTGAGAATGTTCCCACACATTCCATGTGTGGTAACTTCTCCATACTTTGAGGTATCAATATTTTAACATTTTATTTGGATACTCCTTGTTGTTATCTTTCCAATGCATTTGGACTCACCTAATTCGGAATTCATTCGCAAAAGTTATGTGAGTTTTCGTGTTGGAAGTTTTACCGGTTGTTCCTTTTAGAGAGGTTAAACCTTTCTATATTTGGTTTTAGTTTCCATTGTTGGGCAGTGATGTTTCTCTGCATGATCTTGTAGAGTTTTTCATTACGAACTCAACGAGCCAAAGATCATCAAAAACGGAGTCCGGACGCAAAAGTTATGAAGTTTCTAGTTGAGCCATTTTTCGGTACTGACATGAACCGGATTATTGGAAACCGGATTTTTCGGGGCATACCGGATATTCCGGTTTCGACGGATTTCAGACCAGTTTTCGCACTGGAGTGAACCGGATTATTTGAACCGGATTATTCACTTCGGGCCGGATATTCCGGTCCCAAAATTCCTGCACAACGGCTAGTTCTTGTGGGGACCTATTTAAGGGGGCTTTCTTCCCCATTGGTCCCCAAGTCTTCCAAGCACGAAATATCCTCTCTCCCCCACCATTGTTGACCTTGGAAAGCTTGCCCCTCTCCCAATCCCTCCTATGATTCTTGCATATCTTTGAGGGAGAAGGTAGAGGAGATCTAGATCTACATTTCCACCAATCCATCTTCCTTCTTAGTGAGGGAAACTTAGTAGATCTTGATCTTGGCGTTCTTGGTGTTTCTCCTCCATTGTTCTTCCTCTCTTATTCCCCCATAAGCATTTATTGCTTTGTTGGAATTTGAGAGTGAAGGATTTGAGCACTTGTGCTCTTGCCATTTGCATCGGTTGCATCGGTTTGCTCTCTCCACGAGGATTCGTGGAAGTTGAAAGTTTGTGAGCTTGTTACTCTTGGGTCTTGGACCCTAGACGACTTGTGGTGTTCTTGGGAGCCTCCAATTGAGTTGTGGATGCGTGCCCCAATATTGTGGTGACACCGAGAGCCTCCAATTGAGTTGTGGATGCGTGCCTCGGGTTTGAAGGTTGCCATATAGTGGAAGGTGAACTAGGCCTTTGTGGCGGGGTTCATCGGAGAATAGGGTGAGGCCTTTGTGGCGTTGAGTAGGCCTTCGTGGTGAGCTCACACCCCTCCAACGAGACGTACTCCCCTTTGTGGGAGGAACTCGGGAATACATCTTCGTCTCCGTGTGCCTCGGTTATTTCTATACCCGAGCTTTTTACTTATGCAATTTACATTGTGATAGCCTTCGAGCTTGAAGTTATATATCTTGCTATCACCTTGTTACTTGTAATGCTTAGCATAAGTTGTTGGTGCATCTAGTTGACCATAGAATATTTAGGTTGTATGCTTGTTAATTTAAACACCTAGTTTATTTCCGCATTTAGCAAGCTTTAACCGGAAAAGTTTTAATCGCCTATTCACCCCCCCCCCTCTAGGCGACGTCGTTGTCCGTTCAATTGGTATCAGAGCCTCGTCTCTCTTTATTAGGCTTTACATCCTAGAGAGTACGATGTCGTTTAGAGAAATAGAACATGATTCCGCTTTTGTATTCTATGGTAGAAACTTTGATGTTTGGAAAATTCGCATTCTTAAATTTCTTACGGACATGGGTCCAAAGTATGTTAAGAGAATTGTAGATATGGATTTTCCTCCTCCAAAGGATTCTCAAGATTTATCTTTAGAGGATAAGGAAAACTCTTATCTCGATACTCTTGTATCTAATGGTCTCTTGTGCTTTTTGAGCGATGTAGTCATTGAATCAATCAAGCCTTTTCGGAACGCTCATGAGCTATGGACAAAACTTCAAGATATATATGATGTGTCCAATATTATTGAGGATGATTGTTCTCCATCCACTTCCGGCCGTGATGAGTTCACATCTTTCTCCACTCCACCAACATGTGATTTGTCACAAGGTAATGATATGGTGAGTGGTGATAGAAATTGCATTGTGGATAGTTAATTTGCTATTGACTATACTTCATCTCTATCCCATTGCAATGATCTATCTTTGGACTTAATATCTTCTAGCACTCAAAATTCCATACATGCTAGTGTTGATAGTCCTTGCATATCATGTAATAGTTGTTTAACTAAATCTCATGATGATATGCTTCCTATGTCTTGTTTTCATGAAAATAATGCTTCCATTTCCTCTAGTACTTGTGTGGCTAACAATGTAGAGAAATCCCATTTTTTTGTGGAACAAGACATGGACCTTAATGGCTCTTCTAGTATATCTTCATCATCGCCATCCATTTCTCATATGTGCCTTATGGCTAGGGATTCAAAGGTATCACCACCTTTGGAACCCACTACATCTTGTGATGATGAGGATGAGGATATATTTTATGGAGAGTTTGAGGACGAAGACTCTTTAATGGAGAAGGGTGAGTTGGTTCTTCTTGATCTCCCTAAAGGTAGTAAAGCTATCACTCCTTTTAGTGAAATATTGGCTTTTGCTATTTATAGCGCTAAAATCATTGAAAAGAAAGGTGAGATTGAAAGAAGTGATGCCAATGAAAAGGCATCCCTCACTATGTCTCTTGAGGAAGAGTATGAGCTCCGAGTTACTCTTGAGGAGAAACTTGAATCTATCGAGGAGCTCTATAATGAACAAATAGCCTATATCACTAAAGCACGTGACCATACCAATGCTAAATATAAAGTGCTTAAAAATGAAAAGGTTCAATTTGTTGTTGGCAATGCTAATCTAATTGAGGAAAACTCTAGGTTAAATAATGAGCTTGCCAAGTTATCTTCTTCTATTTCTAATGATGCTTGTGCTACTAACTCCACATCTTGTGAAGCATCTATTCTGAAGGAGAATGTTGAGCTAAGGGCTCAACTTGAGCTAATGACTAGCAAGTATGGGAAATTGGAAGAAAGTCATGAAAATCTATCTAGCTCTCATGAGGATCTTCTAGAATCCCATACCAAGCTAAAATTAGCTCTTGAGGCTATCACTACAAAGGTAACATCTTGTGAGCCTCATATGGTTGCTAGCACAATATCTTCTAATAATGCTATATTGACTTGTGCTAGTATTAGTAACTCATCCTCTCATAATGTTTCTACATCTTGTGATGAGTTGCTTTCATTGCCTTGTTGCTCTAACAATGAAGCATCTACTTCCTCTAGCTCTTGTGTTGTTTATAACCATGTAGAGGAAAATAAAGAGCTCAAAGCCCAAGTCACTTCTTTGAAGAAAGACTTGGAAAAGTGTCATGAAGGGAGTTCCACACTTGACAAGATGTTGAGAGTGCGAAGACTTCCCAATGACAAGAGTGGACTTGGATTCAACTCCAATATCAAGAACAAGTCCATTATTGACAAGAAGAAGGGCCAAGAACAAGAAAAAGATTCGGCCAAGATTATTTGCTTCAAGTGCAAGATTCAAGGGCACCATGTTAGATCTTGCCCTTTGAAGAAGAAACCTCTTAGTGAGAAGCAACTAGGGAAGTGGCCTCTTGTTCAATCTCATGCTCAACCACGAGTTGAACAACGACCACCTCCTAACAAGACTCAAGAAAATGCTCCTCTTGTTGAGAAGCCTATTGAGAAGAAAGAAAAGAGTCGATGTTGCTACCTTTGTCGCAAGAAGGGACACTTTGCTTCTTCATGCACTAATGGTACATTATCCAACCCTATCCTTGTTGATGATGTTTATTCCATTAGGAAGGATAATGTGGGCAATGTGTTTGCCAAGTATGTTGGTACTCCAAGTGGTGTCAAGAAAAGAACCATTTGGGTTGCCAAACCTATTGTGACTAACCTCTTAGGACCCAACTTGGTTGGGGACCAACAAGCTCAAACTTGATCAATAGGTGTTATTGGAGGGCATTGGAGACTTGGCTATTTCATGAAGAATTAAGGGATCTTCATCAATTATATTTCCTCATGCCAAGTCACTTGGATTATATCTCTCACCCAATGTTCCTCCAAGCGGTAACTTGTATTTAAATCATATATTCATTGAAAGTTGCTTGCTCCCTTGCATATGCTAGTTTTGTTTCTAGCATGTGTTTGTATATGTTGTGCTTACTACTTACCTATCTTGAGTAATCTAGTTATGTTTGTTGGTTTGCACTCCATGTACTTGTGTTCTTTGTGATGAGCCTTCATTGCTATTGTTGCTTATTTTAGTTGGCTCTTTGGGAGATTAATGGACTATCCCATTTTGGGGGAGTAATATGCTCTTGGCACTTTACTATCCTAAAATGTGTGTACATGAGGAATACCACTTAGTGTTGATATATCAATATTATCTTGTCTCTATATGGTATGACTTTCTCATGAGAAATTAAACTTCTAATGTCCATTAACTTTCTCTAGTTGGATTTATTTTCTTTACCTCTTGTTAAAAAAAATGGATTATCACATTATGGGGGAGTAATAAGCTGTGTGCATATTACAAGCCTAGAAAATGTGAACATTTGAGGTATTGCCACCTAGAGTTGATATTGTTAGTTATCTTGTTCTTGTGGCATGTTGCTCAAATAAGTTCCATATTTGCTTAAAATATCTTGCGTCTCTCTTCTTTGGTATCTTGTTTGTGAGAGTTTCTTAGTGCTTTGAATATTCAATTTTATTTGAAGCCTTCAAGAATCTCTATCTAAGCATGTTTGTTATTCCTATCTTTTGTCACATGCTTATGTTTTGTGAATATGATTGTGAACAAATCTACCACCTAGAAATATCTCCATACATCTCTTGTCTTTGACAAGTTATAATAATTTGTGGTAAGTTTATTGATCATATTTACTTTGGCTATTGCTCTAATATTGCCTTGTTTCTTGCCAAGGATTTTGTTTGGTTCAAACTCCTTTGTGTCTTCCTTGCTCTACTTAAAATTTGTTTTATGCTTTCTTGAGTTAGGAAAAGCAATGATCCCATATTGTGCACTTGTGTTCAAAGTCATACTTCTTTGGGTTGCACTATTCTTGGGGAAGCTATCCTACTTTGAGTAGATCACCATTCTTTAAATTGGTATTGCATCTAATTGGTTTTATTTAAACATGACTAGTGTTTGAATAATATATATGGAGAGTAATGATTCCATTGTGTGCATTTTGTATTCAAATGCAAGATCATAAATAATGCACTATTATTGGAAGAACTATCCTATATGCGTTTGAACACTTGTTTTCTTTAAATTTGTTTGTTATCCCAATGACTTGTCTCTTTGAAAGACGAACACTTTTCGTCTTGGTACTTTGTGTGCTATCATGAAAAGTGTAGAGGGTTTGTTCACTCTTTTATGTTTTTTTGGTATCCTCTCTATGTTGGTTTCCTCAATCATGTGTTGATTTGGGTCTTGATATTTTTTGGACAATTCTCTTTCTTTTCACTCTTGTGAGTGGCTTCTTGGTTTAATTAGTTCTTTGTCCAATTTGTATCTTGTTTTGGTTCTTGAAAGTTTTGTGCATGCATATTTACTATGTATATCTTTTGGCATGCTTACTTTCGTTGATCCAATATATAGGATAAACTCCATCAAATCCTAAATGGCTAAGATGTGCATGAAATTCAAATTCATATTAATATGCACATATTTACTTGGAGTTTGTCCTATGTATTGTAGTTGTTCTAACTACTTTGGACCCAATGAGTTTGGGTACCATTTTGTACTTGAATTTTGTTTTAGGTACAATGGAGATACATTGGTTGCTTGCTCCATTCATAAGGAAGGTGTTCTCACCATGGTATTATAGGAGTCAAGCTTCGATGATTATCAAACTCGCATCCTCTTCATCACCAATGTCGTCTCGGTAACAAGTATCTATCTCATGCATACATTTCTAGATTTCAACCTTGTGTAGGTTGCTTCTTGGCATGATTTCCCTTGTTGCAATTTCATTTGGTTCTTGCAAATGTCTTTTCAAAAGCATCTTTATTGCAACTATGAGTAAGCCGTGATGATTACATACTAAGGGGATATTTAAATGATTCACCAATCCCAAGTATATTAATCTAGCAACTTCTACTTGAAGTATCTCATATGAAATATTGATGATTTCTCAAAAACCATTTGAATCTTTTGTGATATGCGTTACCTTTCTCGAAGCATTCCAACTATCACTTTTCCCTTGTGATATTTGTGATGCTTTGATGAGTTTTGTGTGTTCATCTATATCCCCTTAAGATTAAACTAAGCTTAGTGCTTTGCTTTCAAGCAAAAATCTTATTGGTATATTAATGAACCTCTCTTGGATATCATGTTCTTCACCTTTGTACCTATTTTGTGTGTGCATGTTTCTTTGTGGATATATATCTTTGTGATTGTTGTTCACTTAGAAACTTATACACACGATAATAGTTACATCTTTTATTGATATTCTATCTCTTTAGTGACCACTTTTTATTGCTTTATATTCCTTGGTGGTTCCTAAAGGAACAAGCTTTGCTTTTGTTTTGGTATTCCTTTTGCATCTTAATAAGCTTGTGGACCTATGTGTTTTATCATTTGATGGTTTGTGTGTATGGGAAAGACATTATATGCACTATGTGCCTCCTATATTGAAAGACTATGTTGATGATTCTATCATCCTATTAGTCTCCTAAAAATGTTTTTCCTTGTCACACGCATCTATTTCGGTTGAGTAAGTCTTTATTTGTCACTTCTTGATCTTCATTGCTCAATTTTTGTTTGTTTGCAAGTTGCTTTGCTTCATTTCCAATCTATTCGCTTGCACTTGTTTGTGTTCAAAATTATCTAGAAGGGAGTGATGATTCCATGTTGTGCACACTATATAGTAATTCAAATCTAACATTGTGCATGTACCTTGGGGAGTTCCCTATTGATTTTCTAGAACACTTGGTTGATCTTATCAAAATATTGATTTTGGTCAATCGGTTTTTCGGATCCTTTGGTTGGTTGCTTCTTTGTGAAAGTATCCTTCAATTTGATTTTTCTTGTAAATCTTTGGATCCTCAATATAGTTTGATCTCCCTCCATCTATTCATAGATGGAGATATGCACTTGTTTTCACTCATATCATGAGGAATGCATACACTATGGGGGAGCTCTTACTATATTGGCCTTCTAACCTTTTTGCCCATTTCGGCAATGGATGCCAATGGGGGAGAAGTTTAGAGGGTTTAAGGGAATTTGGTTTATGCTTTAGTTTCGTTCTTAAGCATTTGCCTTTCCATGCTATTGCATCCTTGCTCTTGTTTAGCATGTTTGCTTCATTCATCATATAAACCCTCGTAAAAAGGGATTGTCATCAATTACCAAAATGGGGGAGATTGAAAGTGCATGGTTCCCCCATATGTGGTTTTGGTAATTAATGACAATCCCTTTTTACGAGGGTTTATATGATGAATGAAGCAAACATGCTAAACAAAAGCAAGGATGCAATAGCATGGAAAGGCAAATGCTTAAGAACGAAACTAAAGCATAAACCAAATTCCCTTAAAAGCACAAGAGACCATTAGATACAAGAGTATCGAGATAAGAGTTTTCCTTATCCTCTAAAGATAAATCTTGAGAATCCTTTGGAGGAGGAAAATCCATATCTACAATTCTCTTAACATACTTTGGACCCATGTCCGTAAGAAATTTAAGAATGTGAATTTTCCAAACATCAAAGTTTCTACCATAGAATACAAAAGCGGAATCATGTTCTATTTCTCTAAACGACATCGTACTCTCTAGGATGTAAAGCCTAATAAAGAGAGACGAGGCTCTGATACCAATTGAACGGAGAACGACGTCGCCTAGAGGGGGGGTGAATAGGCGATTAAAACTTTTTCGGTTAATGCTTGCTAAATGCGGAAATAAACTAGGTGTTTAAATTAACAAGCATACAACCTAAATATTCTAGGGTAAACTAGATGAACAAATAACTTATGCTAAGCAAGACAAGTAACAAGGTGATAGCAAGATATATAACTTCAAGCTCGAAGGCTATCACAATGTAAATTGCATAAGTAAAAAGCTCGGGTATAGAAATAACCGAGGCACACGGAGACGAAGATGTATTCCCGAGTTCCTCCCACAAAGGGGAGTACGTCTCGTTGGAGGGGTGTGAGCTCACCACGAAGGCCTACTCAACGCCACAAAGGCCTCACCCTATTCTCCGATGAACCCCGCCACAAAGGCCTAGTTCACCTTTCACTATTGGCAACCTTCAAACCCGAGGCACGCATCCACAACTCAATTGGAGGCTCTCGGTGTCACCACAATCTTGGGGCACGCATCCACAACTCAATTGGAGGCTCCCAAGAACACCACAAGTCGTCTAGGGTCCAAGACCCAAGAGTAACAAGCTCACAAACTTTCAACTTCCACGAATCCTCGTGGAGAGAGCAAACCGATGCAACCGATGCAAATGGCAAGAGCACAAGTGCTCAAATCCTTCACTCTCAAATTCCAACAAAGCAATAAATGCTTATGGGGGAATAAGAGAGGAAGAACAATGGAGGAGAAACACCAAGAACTCCAAGATCAAGATCTACTAAGTTTCCCTCACTAAGAAGGAAGATGGATTGGTGGAAATGTAGATCTAGATCTCCTCTACCTTCTCCCTCAAAGATATGCAAGAATCATAGGAGGGATTGGGCGAGGGGCAAGCTTTCCAAGGTCAACAATGGTGGGGGAGAGAGGATATTTCGTGCTTGGAAGACTTGGGGACCAATGGGGAAGAAAGCCCCCTTAAATAGGTCCCCACAAGAACTAGCCGTTGTGCAGGAATTTTGGGACCGGAATATCCGGTCCGAAGTGAATAATCCGGTTCAAATAATCCGGTTCACTCCAGTGCGAAAACTGGTCTGAAATCCGTCGAAACCGGAATATCCGGTATGCCCCGAAAAATTTGGTTTCCAATAATCCGGTTCATGTCAGTACCGAAAAATGGCTCAACTAGAAACTTCATAACTTTTGCGTCCGGACTCCGTTTTTGATGATCTTTGGCTCGTTGAGTTCGTAATGAAAAACTCTACAAGATTATGCAGAGAAACATCACTGCCCAACAATGGAAACTAAAACCAAATGTAGAAAGGTTTAACCTCTCTAAAAGGAACAACCGGTAAAACTTCCAACACGAAAACTCACATAACTTTTGCGACTGAATTCCGAATTAGGTGAGTCCAAATGCATTGGAAAGATAACAACAAGGAGTATCCAAATAAAAGGTGAAAATATTGATACCTCAAAGTATGGAGAAGTTACCACACATGGAAGGTGTGGGAACATTCTCAAAGATGAACGGAATATTTTCTCCACCGAAAACGCAACAAGTTTTTCTTACGAAATCCGTTTTCGAGAAACCAAGGCTTGTCATGAAGATCACGACAAGCACTAAAACCCAAAGGAGACAAAAGACAAATAAGAACCAAGAAAGATGATATGCAAAGTATGCAAAGGTTTGAGCTCTCCATAACGATTCGATCGAGTTACTCACTTGAGATCCCCTCTTGATAGTACGACTATCTATCCTATAACCCGGTCTCCCAAAGACACGAGACCGGTAAAATAGAAAACCTATCAAGATTATACCTTTGCCTTGAGCATTCCACTTGAGCTAGATGATGACGATCTTGACTCTCTCAAGTTGGATCTTCTTTCTTGATTGCGCTTGCTAGCACAAACTCCGCTTGATGAAGACTTGCAAGTTGCTCCCCCATACACCATTATGGGAGAGACTAGCTCCCCCATACACCATTATGGGAGAGACCCTTCGGCAAATCTTCACAAGGCCACAATCTCCAAAAGGGTGGCAAGCATCAAGCATAGGATATCTTCTAGATGCTTCACTTGAGCTTCCACGTCAAGCTAGATGACGAACACCGCTTGACGATGACAAAGACCATGGGCTATAGGAAATCTTCCTTTTGGTTCATGCCCATGGAAAGATACCTAACCACACATAGAGATGCGACACACACATATCATGGGTTAGTTCACAAAGCTATATTTGACAATTGCTTACCATACCATGAGATACACAATCCCACTTGGTACAACTTGTAGCTTTGTGTGTTGATCGCTTGCTTGATCAACCTTGTATATTTGCTTCTCACTTCTAAAGATGATGTCTTGAAGATGATAATGAAAGATCACCTAATCCTTTTCTTCAAGACATACTAGCAATAAGCTCAACTCAAACCATGACCATTCTTCATATAAATCCATGAGAATAACAATGGCCATCAAGGAAGCTAATAGAGTTCAACACATGAACTCCATTATTTCCTATGGACAAGATCTACAAGGATAACTCAATGCAAACATTAGTCCATAAAGGATTGTCATTAATTACCAAAACCACATATGGGGGAACCATGCACTTTCAATCTCCCCCATTTTGGTAATTGATGACAATCCCTTTTTACGAGGGTTTATATGATGAATGAAGCAAACATGCTAAACAAGAGCAAGTATGCAATAGCATGGAAAGGCAAATGCTTAAGAACGAAACTAAAGCATAAACCAAATTCCCTTAAACCCTCTAAACTTCTCCCCCATTGGCATCCATTGCCGAAATGGGCAAAAAGGTTAGAAGGCCAATATAGTAAGAGCTCCCCCATAGTGTATGCATTCCTCATGATATGAGTGAAAACAAGTGCATATCTCCATCTATGAATAGATGGAGGGAGATCAAACTATATTGAGGATCCAAAGATTTACAAGAAAAATCAAATTGAAGGATACTTTCACAAAGAAGCAACCAACCAAAGGATCCGAAAAACCGATTGACCAAAATCAATATTTTGATAAGATCAACCAAGTGTTCTAGAAAATCAATAGGGAACTCCCCAAGGTACATGCACAATGTTAGATTTGAATTACTATATAGTGTGCACAACATGGAATCATCACTCCCTTCTAGATAATTTTGAACACAAACAAGTGCAAGCGAATAGATTGGAAATGAAGTAAAGCAACTTGCAAACAAACAAAAATTGAGCAATGAAGATCAAGAAGTGACAAATAAAGACTTACTCAACCGAAATAGATGCGTGTGACAAGGAAAAACATTTTTAGGAGACTAATAGGATGATAGAATCATCAACATAGTCTTTCAATATAGGAGGCACATAGTGCATATAATGTCTTTCCCATACACACAAACCATCAAATGATAAAACACATAGGTCCACAAGCTTATTAAGATGCAAAAGGAATACCAAAACAAAAGCAAAGTTTGTTCCTTTAGGAACCACCAAGGAATATAAAGCAATAAAAAGTGGTCACTAAAGAGATAGAATATCAATAAAAGATGTAACTATTATCGTGTGTATAAGTTTCTAAGTGAACAACAATCACAAAGATATATATCCACAAAGAAACATGCACACACAAAATAGGTACAAAGGTGAAGAACATGATATCCAAGAGAGGTTCATTAATATACCAATAAGATTTTTGCTTGAAAGCAAAGCACTAAGCTTAGTTTAATCTTAAGGGGATATAGATGAACACACAAAACTCATCAAAGCATCGCAAATATCACAAGGGAAAAGTGATAGTTGGAATGCTTCGAGAAAGGTAACATATATCACAAAAGATTCAAATGGTTTTTGAGAAATCATCAATATTTCATATGAGATACTTCAAGTAGAAGTTGCTAGATTAATATACTTGGGATTGGTGAATCATTTAAATATCCCCTTAGTATGTAATCATCACGGCTTACTCATAGTTGCAATAAAGATGCTTTTGAAAAGACATTTGCAAGAACCAAATGAAATTGCAACAAGGGAAATCATGCCAAGAAGCAACCTACACAAGGTTAAAATCTAGAAATGTATGCATGAGATAGATACTTGTTACCGAGACGACATTGGTGATGAAGAGGATGCGAGTTTGATAATCATCGAAGCTTGACTCCTATAATACCATGGTGAGAACACCTTCCTTATGAATGGAGCAAGCAACCAATGTATCTCCATTGTACCTAAAACAAAATTCAAGTACAAAATGGTACCCAAACTCATTGGGTCCAAAGTAGTTAGAACAACTACAATACATGGGACAAACTCCAAGTAAATATGTGCATATTAATATGAATTTAAATTTCATGCACATCTTAGCCATTTAGGATTTGATGGAGTTTATCCTATATATTGGATCAACGAAAGTAAGCATGCCAAAAGATATACATAGTAAATATGCATGCACAAAACTTTCAAGAACCAAAACAAGATACAAATTGGACAAAGAACTAATTAAACCAAGAAGCCACTCACAAGAGTGAAAAGAAAGAGAATTGTCCAAAAAATATCAAGACCCAAATCAACACATGATTGAGGAAACCAACATAGAGAGGATACCAAAAAAACATAAAAGAGTGAACAAACCCTCTACACTTTTCATGATAGCACACAAAGTACCAAGACGAAAAGTGTTTGTCTTTCAAAGAGACAAGTCATTGGGATAACAAACAAATTTAAAGACAACAAGTGTTCAAACGCATATAGGATAGTTCTTCCAATAATAGTGCATTATTTATGATCTTGCATTTGAATACAAAATGTACACAATGGAATCATTACTCTCCATATATATTATTCAAACACTAGTCATGTTTAAATCAAACCAATTAGATGCAATACCAATTTAAAGAATGGTGATCTACTCAAAGTAGGATAGCTTCCCCAAGAATAGTGCAACCCAAAGAAGTATGACTTTGAACACAAGTGCACAATATGGGATCATTGCTTTTCCTAACTCAAGAAAGCATAAAACAAATTTTGAGTAGAGCAAGGAAGACACAAAGGAGTTTGAACCAAACAAAATCCTTGGCAAGAAACAAGGAAATATTAGAGCAATGGCCAAAGTAAATATGATCAATAAACTTACCACAAATTATTATAACTTGTCAAAGACAAGAGATGTATGGAGATATTTCTAGGTGGTAGATTTGTTCACAATCATATTCACAAAACATAAGCATGTGACAAAAGATAGGAATAACAAACATGCTTAGATAGAGATTCTTGAAGGCTTCAAATAAAATTGAATATTCAAAGCACTAAGAAACTCTCACAAACAAGATACCAAAGAAGAGAGACGCAAGATATTTTAAGCAAATATGGAACTTATTTGAGCAACATGCCACAAGAACAAGATAACTAACAATATCAACTCTAGGTGGCAATACCTCAAATGTTCACATTTTCTAGGCTTGTAATATGCACACAGCTTATTACTCCCCCATAATGTGATAATCCATTTTTTTTAACAAGAGGTAAAGAAAATAAATCCAACTAGAGAAAGTTAATGGACATTAGAAGTTGAATTTCTCATGAGAAAGTCATACCATATAGAGACAAGATAATATTGATATATCAACACTAAGTGGTATTCCTCATGTACACACATTTTAGGATAGTAAAGTGCCAAGAGCATATTACTCTCCCAAAATGGGATAGTCCATTAATCTCCCAAAGAGCCAACTAAAATAAGCAACAATAGCAATGAAGGCTCATCACAAAGAACACAAGTACATGGAGTGCAAACCAACAAACATAACTAGATTACTCAAGATAGGTAAGTAGTAAGCACAACATATACAAACACATGCTAGAAACAAAACTAACATATGCAAGGGAGCAAGCAACTTTCAATGAATATATGATTTAAATACAAGTTACCGCTTGGAGGAACATTGGGTGAGAGATAGATATAATCCAAGTGACTTGGCATGAGGAAATATAATTGATGAAGATCCCTTAATTCTTCATGAAATAGCCAAGTCTCCAATGCCCTCCAATAACACCTATTGATCAAGTTTGAGCTTGTTGGTCCCCAACCAAGTTGGGTCCTAAGAGGTTAGTCACAATAGGTTTGGCAACCCAAATGGTTCTTTTCTTGACACCACTTGGAGTACCAACATACTTGGCAAACAAATTGCCCACATTATCCTTCCTAATGGAATAAACATCATCAACAAGGATAGGGTTGGATAATGTACCATTAGTGCATGAAGAAGCAAAGTGTCCCTTCTTGCGACAAAGGTAGCAACATCGACTCTTTTCTTTCTTCTCAATAGGCTTCTCAACAAGAGGAGCATTTGCTTGAGTCTTGTTAGGAGGTGGTCGTTGTTCAACTTGTGGTTGAGCATGAGATCGAACAAGAGGCCGCTTCCCTAGTTGCTTCTCACTAAGAGGTTTCTTCTTCAAAGGGCAAGATCTAACATGGTGCCCTTGAATCTTGCACTTGAAGCAAATAATCTTGGCCGAATCTTTTTCTTGTTCTTGGCCCTTCTTCTTGTCAATAATGGACTTGTTCTTGATATTGGAGTTGAATCCAAGTCCACTCTTGTCATTGGGAAGTCTTCGCACTCTCAACATCTTGTCAAGTGTGGAACTCCCTTCACGACACTTTTCCAAGTCTTTCTTCAAAGAAGTGACTTGGGCCTTGAGCTCTTTATTTTCCTCTACATGGTTAGAAACAACACAAGAGCTAGAGGAAGTAGATGCTTCATTGTTAGAGCAACAAGGCAATGAAAGCAACTCATCACAAGATGTAGAAACATTATGAGAGGATGAGTTACTAATACTAGCACAAGTCAATATAGCATTATTAGAAGATATTGTGCTAGCAACCATATGAGGCTCACAAGATGTTACCTTTGTAGTGATAGCCTCAAGAGCTAATTTTAGCTTGGTATGGGATTCTAGAAGATCCTCACGAGAGCTAGATAGCTTTTCATGACTTTCTTCCAATTTCCCATACTTGCTAGTCATTATCTCAAGTTGAGCCCTTAGCTCAACATTCTCCTTCAGAATAGATGCTTCACAAGATGTGGAGTTAGTAGCACAAGCATCATTAGAAATAGAAGAAGATAACTTGGCAAGCTCATTATTTAACCTAGAGTTTTCCTCAATTAGATTAGCATTGCCAACAACAAATTGAACCTTTTCATTTTTAAGCACTTTATATTTAGCATTGGTATGGTCACGTGCTTTAGTGAGATAGGCTATTTGTTCATTATAGAGCTCCTCGATAGATTCAAGTTTCTCCTCAAGAGTAACTCGGAGCTCATACTCTTCCTCAAGAGACATAGTGAGGGATGCCTTTTCATTGGCATCACTTCTTTCAATCTCACCTTTCTTTTCAATGATTTTAGCGCTATAAATAGCAAAAGCCAATATTTCACTAAAAGGAGTGATAGCTTTACTACCTTTAGGGAGATCAAGAAGAACCAACTCACCCTTCTCCATTAAAGAGTCTTTGTCCTCAAACTCTCCATAAAATATATCCTCATCCTCATCATCACAAGATGTAGTGGGTTCCAAAGGTGGTGATACCTTTGAATCCCTAGCCATAAGGCACATATGAGAAATGGATGGCGATGATGAAGATATACTAGAAGAGCCATTAAGGTCCATGTCTTGTTCCACAAAAAAATGGGATTTCTCTACATTGTTAGCCACACAAGTACTAGAGGAAATGGAAGCATTATTTTCATGAAAACAAGACATAGGAAGCATATCATCATGAGATTTAGTTAAACAACTATTACATGATATGCAAGGACTATCAACACTAGCATGTATGGAATTTTGAGTTCTAGAAGATATTAAGTCCAAAGATAGATCATTGCAATGGGATAGAGATGAAGTATAGTCAATAGCAAATTCACTATCCACAATGCAATTTCTATCACCACTCACCATAACATTACCTTGTGACAAATCACATGTTGGTGGACTGGAGAAAGATGTGAACTCATCACGGCCGGAAGTAGATGGAGAACAATCATACTCAATAATATTGGACACATCATATATATCTTGAAGTTTTGTCCATAGCTCATGAGCGTTCCGAAAAGGCTTGATTGATTCAATGACTACATCGCTCAAAAAGCACAAGAGACCATTAGATACAAGAGTATCGAGATAAGAGTTTTCCTTATCCTCTAAAGATAAATCTTGAGAATCCTTTGGAGGAGGAAAATCCATATCTACAATTCTCTTAACATACTTTGGACCCATGTCCGTAAGAAATTTAAGAATGCGAATTTTCCAAACATCAAAGTTTCTACCATAGAATACAAAAGCGTAATCATGTTCTATTTCTCTAAACGACATCGTACTCTCTAGGATGTAAAGCCTAATAAAGAGAGACGAGGCTCTGATACCAATTGAATGGACAACGACGTCGCCTAGAGGGGGGGTGAATAGGCGATTAAAACTTTTCCGGTTAATGCTTGATAAATGCGGAAATAAACTAGGTGTTTAAATTAACAAGCATACAACCTAAATATTCTAGGGTAAACTAGATGAACAAATAACTTATGCTAAGCAAGACAAGTAACAAGGTGATAGCAAGATATATAACTTCAAGCTCGAAGGCTATCACAATGTAAATTGCATAAGTAAAAAGCTCGGGTATAGAAATAACCGAGGCACACGGAGACGAAGATGTATTCCCGAGTTCCTCCCACAAAGGGGAGTACGTCTCGTTGGAGGGATGTCAGCTCACCACGAAGGCCTACTCAACGCCACAAAGGCCTCACCCTATTCTCCGATGAACCCCGCCACAAAGGCCTAGTTCACCTTTCACTATTGGCAACCTTCAAACCCGAGGCACGCATCCACAACTCAATTGGAGGCTCTCGGTGTCACCACAATCTTGGGGCACGCATCCACAACTCAATTGGAGGCTCCCAAGAACACCACAAGTCGTCTAGGGTCCAAGACCCAAGAGTAACAAGCTCACAAACTTTCAACTTCCACGAATCCTCGTGGAGAGAGCAAACCGATGCAACCGATGCAAATGGCAAGAGCACAAGTGCTCAAATCCTTCACTCTCAAATTCCAACAAAGCAATAAATGCTTATGGGGGAATAAGAGAGGAAGAACAATGGAGGAGAAACACCAAGAACTCCAAGATCAAGATCTACTAAGTTTCCCTCACTAAGAAGGAAGATGGATTGGTGGAAATGTAGATCTAGATCTCCTCTACCTTCTCCCTCAAAGATATGCAAGAATCATAGGAGGGATTGGGAGAGTGGCAAGCTTTCCAAGGTCAACAATGGTGGGGGAGAGAGGATATTTCGTGCTTGGAAGACTTGGGGACCAATGGGGAAGAAAGCCCCCTTAAATAGGTCCCCACAAGAACTAGCCGTTGTGCAGGAATTTTGGGACCGGAATATCCGGTCCGAAGTGAATAATCCGGTTCAAATAATCCGGTTCACTCCAGTGCGAAAACTGGTCTGAAATCCGTCGAAACCGGAATATCCGGTATGCCCCGAAAAATCCGGTTTCCAATAATCCGGTTCATGTCAGTACCGAAAAATGGCTCAACTAGAAACTTCATAACTTTTGCGTCCGGACTCCGTTTTTGATGATCTTTGGCTCGTTGAGTTCGTAATGAAAAACTCTACAAGATCATGCAGAGAAACATCACTGCCCAACAATGGAAAATAAAACCAAATGTAGAAAGGTTTAACCTCTCTAAAAGGAACAACCGGTAAAACTTCCAACACGAAAACTCACATAACTTTTGCGAATGAATTCCGAATTAGGTGAGTCCAAATGCATTGGAAAGATAACAACAAGGAGTATCCAAATAAAAGGTGAAAATATTGATACCTCAAAGTATGGAGAAGTTACCACACATGGAAGGTGTGGGAACATTCTCAAAGATGAACGGAATATTTTCTCCACCGAAAACGCAACAAGTTTTTCTTACGAAATCCGTTTTCGAGAAACCAAGGCTTGTCATGAAGATCACGACAAGCACTAAAACCCAAAGGAGACAAAAGACAAATAAGAACCAAGAAAGATGATATGCAAAGTATGCAAAGGTTTGAGCTCTCCATAACGATTCGATCGAGTTACTCACTTGAGATCCCCTCTTGATAGTACGACTATCTATCCTATAACCCGGTCTCCCAAAGACACGAGACCGGTAAAATAGAAAACCTATCAAGATTATACCTTTGCCTTGAGCATTCCACTTGAGCTAGATGATGACGATCTTGACTCTCTCAAGTTGGATCTTCTTTCTTGATTGCGCTTGCTAGCACAAACTCCGCTTGATGAAGACTTGCAAGTTGCTCCCCCATACACCATTATGGGAGAGACTAGCTCCCCCATACACCATTATGGGAGAGACCCTTCGGCAAATCTTCACAAGGCCACAATCTCCAAAAGGGTGGCAAGCATCAAGCATAGGATATCTTCTAGATGCTTCACTTGAGCTTCCACGTCAAGCTAGATGACGAACACCGCTTGACGATGACAAAGACCATGGGCTATAGGAAATCTTCCTTTTGGTTCATGCCCATGGAAAGATACCTAACCACACATAGAGATGCGACACACACATATCATGGGTTAGTTCACAAAGCTATATTTGACAATTGCTTACCATACCATGAGATACACAATCCCACTTGGTACAACTTGTAGCTTTGTGTGTTGATCGCTTGCTTGATCAACCTTGTATATTTGCTTCTCACTTCTAAAGATGATGTCTTGAAGATGATAATGAAAGATCACCTAATCCTTTTCTTCAAGACATACTAGCAATAATCTCAACTCAAACCATGACCATTCTTCATATAAATCCATGAGAATAACAATGGCCATCAAGGAAGCTAATAGAGTTCAACACATGAACTCCATTATTTCCTATGGACAAGATCTACAAGGATAACTCAATGCAAACATTAGTCCATAAAGGATTGTCATTAATTACCAAAACCACATATGGGGGAACCATGCACTTTCAATCTCCCCCATTTTGGTAATTGATGACAATCCCTTTTTACGAGGGTTTATATGATGAATGAAGCAAACATGCTAAACAAGAGCAAGTATGCAATAGCATGGAAAGGCAAATGCTTAAGAACGAAACTAAAGCATAAACCAAATTCCCTTAAACCCTCTAAACTTCTCCCCCATTGGCATCCATTGCCGAAATGGGCAAAAAGGTTAGAAGGCCAATATAGTAAGAGCTCCCCCATAGTGTATGCATTCCTCATGATATGAGTGAAAACAAGTGAATATCTCCATCTATGAATAGATGGAGGGAGATCAAACTATATTGAGGATCCAAAGATTTACAAGAAAAATCAAATTGAAGGATACTTTCACAAAGAAGCAACCAACCAAAGGATCCGAAAAACCGATTGACCAAAATCAATATTTTGATAAGATCAACCAAGTGTTCTAGAAAATCAATAGGGAACTCCCCAAGGTACATGCACAATGTTAGATTTGAATAACTATATAGTGTGCACAACATGGAATCATCACTCCCTTCTAGATAATTTTGAACACAAACAAGTGCAAGCGAATAGATTGGAAATGAAGCAAAGCAACTTGCAAACAAACAAAAATTGAGCAATGAAGATCAAGAAGTGACAAATAAAGACTTACTCAACCGAAATAGATGCGTGTGACAAGGAAAAACATTTTTAGGAGACTAATAGGATGATAGAATCATCAACATAGTCTTTCAATATAGGAGGCACATAGTGCATATAATGTCTTTCCCATACACACAAACCATCAAATGATAAAACACATAGGTCCACAAGCTTATTAAGATGCAAAAGGAATACCAAAACAAAAGCAAAGCTTGTTCCTTTAGGAACCACCAAGGAATATAAAGCAATAAAAAGTGGTCACTAAAGAGATAGAATATCAATAAAAGATGTAACTATTATCGTGTGTATAAGTTTCTAAGTGAACAACAATCACAAAGATATATATCCACAAAGAAACATGCACACACAAAATAGGTACAAAGGTGAAGAACATGATATCCAAGAGAGGTTCATTAATATACCAATAAGATTTTTGCTTGAAAGCAAAGCACTAAGCTTAGTTTAATCTTAAGGGGATATAGATGAACACACAAAACTCATCAAAGCATCACAAATATCACAAGGGAAAAGTGATAGTTGGAATGCTTCGAGAAAGGTAACGCATATCACAAAAGATTCAAATGGTTTTTGAGAAATCATCAATATTTCATATGAGATACTTCAAGTAGAAGTTGCTAGATTAATATACTTGGGATTGGTGAATCATTTAAATATCCCCTTAGTATGTAATCATCACGGCTTACTCATAGTTGCAATAAAGATGCTTTTGAAAAGACATTTGCAAGAACCAAATGAAATTGCAACAAGGGAAATCATGCCAAGAAGCAACCTACACAAGGTTGAAATCTAGAAATGTATGCATGAGATAGATACTTGTTACCGAGACGACATTGGTGATGAAGAGGATGCGAGTTTGATAATCATCGAAGCTTGACTCCTATAATACCATGGTGAGAACACCTTCCTTATGAATGGAGCAAGCAACCAATGTATCTCCATTGTACCTAAAACAAAATTCAAGTACAAAATGGTACCCAAACTCATTGGGTCCAAAGTAGTTAGAACAACTACAATACATAGGACAAACTCCAAGTAAATATGTGCATATTAATATGAATTTGAATTTCATGCACATCTTAGCCATTTAGGATTTGATGGAGTTTATCCTATATATTGGATCAACTAAAGTAAGCATGCCAAAAGATATACATAGTAAATATGCATGCACAAAACTTTCAAGAACCAAAACAAGATACAAATTGGACAAAGAACTAATTAAACCAAGAAGCCACTCACAAGAGTGAAAAGAAAGAGAATTGTCCAAAAAATATCAAGACCCAAATCAACACATGATTGAGGAAACCAACATAGAGAGGATACCAAAAAAACATAAAAGAGTGAACAAACCCTCTACACTTTTCATGATAGCACACAAAGTACCAAGACGAAAAGTGTTTGTCTTTCAAAGAGACAAGTCATTGGGATAACAAACAAATTTAAAGACAACAAGTGTTCAAACGCATATAGGATAGTTCTTCCAATAATAGTGCATTATTTATGATCTTGCATTTGAATACAAAATGTACACAATGGATTCATTACTCTCCATATATATTATTCAAACACTAGTCATGTTTAAATAAAACCAATTAGATGCAATACCAATTTAAAGAATGGTGATCTACTCAAAGTAGGATAGCTTCCCCAAGAATAGTGCAACCCAAAGAAGTATGACTTTGAACACAAGTGCACAATATGGGATCATTGCTTTTCCTAACTCAAGAAAGCATAAAACAAATTTTGAGTAGAGCAAGGAAGACACAAAGGAGTTTGAACCAAACAAAATCCTTGGCAAGAAACAAGGAAATATTAGAGCAATGGCCAAAGTAAATATGATCAATAAACTTACCACAAATTATTATAACTTGTCAAAGACAAGAGATGTATGGAGATATTTCTAGGTGGTAGATTTGTTCACAATCATATTCACAAAACATAAGCATGTGACAAAAGATAGGAATAACAAACATGCTTAGATATAGATTCTTGAAGGCTTCAAATAAAATTGAATATTCAAAGCACTGAGAAACTCTCACAAACAAGATACCAAAGAAGAGAGACGCAAGATATTTTAAGCAAATATGGAACTTATTTGAGCAACATGCCACAAGAACAAGATAACTAACAATATCAACTCTAGGTGGCAATACCTCAAATGTTCACATTTTCTAGGCTTGTAATATGCACACAGCTTATTACTCCCCCATAATGTGATAATCATTTTTTTTAACAAGAGGTAAAGAAAATAAATCCAACTAGAGAAAGTTAATGGACATTAGAAGTTGAATTTCTCATGAGAAAGTCATACCATATAGAGACAAGATAATATTGATATATCAACACTAAGTGGTATTCCTCATGTACACACATTTTAGGATAGTAAAGTGCCAAGAGCATATTACTCTCCCAAAATGGGATAGTCCATTAATCTCCCAAAGAGCCAACTAAAATAAGCAACAATAGCAATGAAGGCTCATCACAAAGAACACAAGTACATGGAGTGCAAACCAACAAACATAACTAGATTACTCAAGATAGGTAAGTAGTAAGCACAACATATACAAACACATGCTAGAAACAAAACTAACATATGCAAGGGAGCAAGCAACTTTCAATGAATATATGATTTAAATACAAGTTACCGCTTGGAGGAACATTGGGTGAGAGATAGATATAATCCAAGTGACTTGGCATGAGGAAATATAATTGATGAAGATCCCTTAATTCTTCATGAAATAGCCAAGTCTCCAATGCCCTCCAATAACACCTATTGATCAAGTTTGAGCTTGTTGGTCCCCAACCAAGTTGGGTCCTAAGAGGTTAGTCACAATAGGTTTGGCAACCCAAATGGTTCTTTTCTTGACACCACTTGGAGTACCAACATACTTGGCAAACAAATTGCCCACATTATCCTTCCTAATGGAATAAACATCATCAACAAGGATAGGGTTGGATAATGTACCATTAGTGCATGAAGAAGCAAAGTGTCCCTTCTTGCGACAAAGGTAGCAACATCGACTCTTTTCTTTCTTCTCAATAGGCTTCTCAACAAGAGGAGCATTTGCTTGAGTCTTGTTAGGAGGTGGTCGTTGTTCAACTCGTGGTTGAGCATGAGATCGAACAAGAGGCCGCTTCCCTAGTTGCTTCTCACTAAGAGGTTTCTTCTTCAAAGGGCAAGATCTAACATGGTGCCCTTGAATCTTGCACTTGAAGCAAATAATCTTGGCCGAATCTTTTTCTTGTTCTTGGCCCTTCTTCTTGTCAATAATGGACTTGTTCTTGATATTGGAGTTGAATCCAAGTCCACTCTTGTCATTGGGAAGTCTTCGCACTCTCAACATCTTGTCAAGTGTGGAACTCCCTTCATGACACTTTTCCAAGTCTTTCTTCAAAGAAGTGACTTGGGCCTTGAGCTCTTTATTTTCCTCTACATGGTTATAAACAACACAAGAGCTAGAGGAAGTAGATGCTTCATTGTTAGAGCAACAAGGCAATGAAAGCAACTCATCACAAGATGTAGAAACATTATGAGAGGATGAGTTACTAATACTAGCACAAGTCAATATAGCATTATTAGAAGATATTGTGCTAGCAACCATATGAGGCTCACAAGATGTTACCTTTGTAGTGATAGCCTCAAGAGCTAATTTTAGCTTGGTATGGGATTCTAGAAGATCCTCATGAGAGCTAGATAGCTTTTCATGACTTTCTTCCAATTTCCCATACTTGCTAGTCATTAGCTCAAGTTGAGCCCTTAGCTCAACATTCTCCTTCAGAATAGATGCTTCACAAGATGTGGAGTTAGTAGCACAAGCATCATTAGAAATAGAAGAAGATAACTTGGCAAGCTCATTATTTAACCTAGAGTTTTCCTCAATTAGATTAGCATTGCCAACAACAAATTGAACCTTTTCATTTTTAAGCACTTTATATTTAGCATTGGTATGGTCACGTGCTTTAGTGAGATAGGCTATTTGTTCATTATAGAGCTCCTCGATAGATTCAAGTTTCTCCTCAAGGGTAACTCGGAGCTCATACTCTTCCTCAAGAGACATAGTGAGGGATGCCTTTTCATTGGCATCACTTCTTTCAATCTCACCTTTCTTTTCAATGATTTTAGCGCTATAAATAGCAAAAGCCAATATTTCACTAAAAGGAGTGATAGCTTTACTACCTTTAGGGAGATCAAGAATAACCAACTCACCCTTCTCCATTAAAGAGTCTTCGTCCTCAAACTCTCCATAAAATATATCCTCATCCTCATCATCACAAGATGTAGTGGGTTCCAAAGGTGGTGATACCTTTGAATCCCTAGCCATAAGGCACATATGAGAAATGGATGGCGATGATGAAGATATACTAGAAGAGCCATTAAGGTCCATGTCTTGTTCCACAAAAAAATGGGATTTCTCTACATTGTTAGCCACACAAGTACTAGAGGAAATGGAAGCATTATTTTCATGAAAACAAGACATAGGAAGCATATCATCATGAGATTTAGTTAAACAACTATTACATGATATGCAAGGACTATCAACACTAGCATGTATGGAATTTTGAGTGCTAGAAGATATTAAGTCCAAAGATAGATCATTGCAATGGGATAGAGATGAAGTATAGTCAATAGCAAATTCACTATCCATAATGCAATTTCTATCACCACTCACCATATCATTACCTTGTGACAAATCACATGTTGGTGGACTGGAGAAAGATGTGAACTCATCACGGCCGGAAGTAGATGGAGAACAATCATCCTCAATAATATTGGACACATCATATATATCTTGAAGTTTTGTCCATAGCTCATGAGCGTTCCGAAAAGGCTTGATTGATTCAATGACTACATCGCTCAAAAAGCACAAGAGACCATTAGATACAAGAGTATCGAGATAAGAGTTTTCCTTATCCTCTAAAGATAAATCTTGAGAATCCTTTGGAGGAGGAAAATCCATATCTACAATTCTCTTAACATACTTTGGACCCATGTCCGTAAGAAATTTAAGAATGCGAATTTTCCAAACATCAAAGTTTCTACCATAGAATACAAAAGCGTAATCATGTTCTATTTCTCTAAACGACATCGTACTCTCTAGGATGTAAAGCCTAATAAAGAGAGACGAGGCTCTGATACCAATTGAACGGACAACGACGTCGCCTAGAGGGGGGGTGAATAGGCGATTAAAACTTTTCCGGTTAATGCTTGCTAAATGCGGAAATAAACTAGGTGTTTAAATTAACAAGCATACAACCTAAATATTCTAGGGTAAACTAGATGAACAAATAACTTATGCTAAGCAAGACAAGTAACAAGGTGATAGCAAGATATATAACTTCAAGCTCGAAGGCTATCACAATGTAAATTGCATAAGTAAAAAGCTCGGGTATAGAAATAACCGAGGCACACGGAGACGAAGATGTATTCCCGAGTTCCTCCCACAAAGGGGAGTACGTCTCGTTGGAGGGGTGTGAGCTCACCACGAAGGCCTACTCAACGCCACAAAGGCCTCACCCTATTCTCCGATGAACCCCGCCACAAAGGCCTAGTTCACCTTTCACTATTGGCAACCTTCAAACCCGAGGCACGCATCCACAACTCAATTGGAGGCTCTCGGTGTCACCACAATCTTGGGGCACGCATCCACAACTCAATTGGAGGCTCCCAAGAACACCACAAGTCGTTTAGGGTCCAAGACCCAAGAGTAACAAGCTCACAAACTTTCAACTTCCACGAATCCTCGTGGAGAGAGCAAACTGATGCAACCGATGCAAATGGCAAGAGCACAAGTGCTCAAATCCTTCACTCTCAAATTCCAACAAAGCAATAAATGCTTATGGGGAATAAGAGAGGAAGAACAATGGAGGAGAAACACCAAGAACTCCAAGATCAAGATCTACTAAGTTTCCCTCACTAAGAAGGAAGATGGATTGGTGGAAATGTAGATCTAGATCTCCTCTACCTTCTCCCTCAAAGATATGCAAGAATCATAGGAGGGATTGGGAGAGGGGCAAGCTTTCCAAGGTCAACAATGGTGGGGGAGAGAGGATATTTCGTGCTTGGAAGACTTGGGGACCAATGGGGAAGAAAGCCCCCTTAAATAGGTCCCCACAAGAACTAGCCGTTGTGCAGGAATTTTGGGACCGGAATATCCCGGTTCGAAGTGAATAATCCGGTTCAAATAATCCGGTTCACTCCAGTGCGAAAACTGGTCTGAAATCCGTCGAAACCGGAATATCCGGTATGCCCCGAAAAATCCGGTTTCCAATAATCCGGTTCATGTCAGTACCGAAAAATGGCTCAACTAGAAACTTCATAACTTTTGCGTCCGGACTCCGTTTTTGATGATCTTTGGCTCGTTGAGTTCGTAATGAAAAACTCTACAAGATCATGCAGAGAAACATCACTGCCCAACAATGGAAAATAAAACCAAATGTAGAAAGGTTTAACCTCTCTAAAAGGAACAACCGGTAAAACTTCCAACACGAAAACTCACATAACTTTTGCGAATGAATTCCGAATTAGGTGAGTCCAAATGCATTGGAAAGATAACAACAAGGAGTATCCAAATAAAAGGTGAAAATATTGATACCTCAAAGTATGGAGAAGTTACCACACATGGAAGGTGTGGGAACATTCTCAAAGATGAACGGAATATTTTCTCCACCGAAAACGCAACAAGTTTTTCTTACGAAATCCGTTTTCGAGAAACCAAGGCTTGTCATGAAGATCACGACAAGCACTAAAACCCAAAGGAGACAAAAGACAAATAAGAACCAAGAAAGATGATATGCAAAGTATGCAAAGGTTTGAGCTCTCCATAACGATTCGATCGAGTTACTCACTTGAGATCCCCTCTTGATAGTACGACTATCTATCCTATAACCCGGTCTCCCAAAGACACGAGACCGGTAAAATAGAAAACCTATCAAGATTATACATTTGCCTTGAGCATTCCACTTGAGCTAGATGATGACGATCTTGACTCTCTCAAGTTGGATCTTCTTTCTTGATTGCGCTTGCTAGCACAAACTCCGCTTGATGAAGACTTGCAAGTTGCTCCCCCATACACCATTATGGGAGAGACTAGCTCCCCCATACACCATTATGGGAGAGACCCTTCGGCAAATCTTCACAAGGCCACAATCTCCAAAAGTGTGGCAAGCATCAAGCATAGGATATCTTCTAGATGCTTCACTTGAGCTTCCACGTCAAGCTAGATGACGAACACCGCTTGACGATGACAAAGACCATGGGCTATAGGAAATCTTCCTTTTGGTTCATGCCCATGGAAAGATACCTAACCACACATAGAGATGCGACACACACATATCATGGGTTAGTTCACAAAGCTATATTTGACAATTTCTTACCATACCATGAGATACACAATCCCACTTGGTACAACTTGTAGCTTTGTGTGTTGATCGCTTGCTTGATCAACCTTGTATCTTTGCTTCTCACTTGTAAAGATGATGTCTTGAAGATGATAATGAAAGATCACCTAATCCTTTTATTCAAGACATACTAGCAATAAGCTCAACTCAAACCATGACCATTCTTCATATAAATCCATGAGAATAACAATGGCCATCAAGGAAGCTAATAGAGTTCAACACATGAACTCCATTATTTCCTATGGACAAGATCTACAAGGACAACTCAATGCAAACATTAGTCCATAAAGGATTGTCATTAATTACCAAAACCACATATGGGGGAACCATGCACTTTCAATCTCCCCCATTTTGGTAATTGATGACAATCCCTTTTTACGAGGGTTTATATGATGAATGAAGCAAACATGCTAAACAAGAGCAAGTATGCAATAGCATGGAAAGGCAAATGCTTAAGAACGAAACTAAAGCATAAACCGAATTCCCTTAAACCCTCTAAACTTCTCCCCCATTGGCATCCATTGCCGAAATGGGCAAAAAGGTTAGAAGGCCAATATAGTAAGAGCTCCCCCATAGTGTATGCATTCCTCATGATATGAGTGAAAACAAGTGCATATCTCCATCTATGAATAGATGGAGGGAGATCAAACTATATTGAGTATCCAAAGATTTACAAGAAAAATCAAATTGAAGGATACTTTCACAAAGAAGCAACCAACCAAAGGATCCGAAAAACCGATTGACCAAAATCAATATTTTGATAAGATCAACCAAGTGTTCTAGAAAATTAATAGGGAACTCCCCAAGGTACATGCACAATGTTAGATTTGAATTACTATATAGTGTGCACAACATGGAATCATCACTCCCTTCTAGATAATTTTGAACACAAACAAGTGCAAGCGAATAGATTGGAAATGAAGCAAAGCAACTTGCAAACAAACAAAAATTGAGCAATGAAGATCAAGAAGTGACAAATAAAGACTTACTCAACCGAAATAGATGCGTGTGACAAGGAAAAACATTTTTAGGAGACTAATAGGATGATAGAATCATCAACATAGTCTTTCAATATAGGAGGCACATAGTGCATATAATGTCTTTCCCATACACACAAACCATCAAATGATAAAACACATAGGTCCACAAGCTTATTAAGATGCAAAAGGAATACCAAAACAAAAGCAAAGCTTGTTCCTTTAGGAACCACCAAGGAATATAAAGCAATAAAAAGTGGTCACTAAAGAGATAGAATATCAATAAAAGATGTAACTATTATCGTGTGTATAAGTTTCTAAGTGAACAACAATCACAAAGATATATATCCACAAAGAAACATGCACACACAAAATAGGTACAAAGGTGAAGAACATGATATACAAGAGAGGTTCATTAATATACCAATAAGATTTTTGCTTGAAAGCAAAGCACTAAGCTTAGTTTAATCTTAAGGGGATATAGATGAACACACAAAACTCATCAAAGCATCACAAATATCACAAGGGAAAAGTGATAGTTGGAATGCTTCGAGAAAGGTAACGCATATCACAAAAGATTCAAATGGTTTTTGAGAAATCATCAATATTTCATATGAGATACTTCAAGTAGAAGTTGCTAGATTAATATACTTGGGATTGGTGAATCATTTAAATATCCCCTTAGTATGTAATCATCACGGCTTACTCATAGTTGCAATAAAGATGCTTTTGAAAAGACATTTGCAAGAACCAAATGAAATTGCAACAAGGGAAATCATGCCAAGAAGCAACCTACACAAGGTTGAAATCTAGAAATGTATGCATGAGATAGATACTTGTTACCGAGACGACATTGGTGATGAAGAGGATGCGAGTTTGATAATCATCGAAGCTTGACTCCTATAATACCATGGTGAGAACACCTTCCTTATGAATGGAGCAAGCAACCAATGTATCTCCATTGTACCTAAAACAAAATTCAAGTACAAAATGGTACCCAAACTCATTGGGTCCAAAGTAGTTAGAACAACTACAATACATAGGACAAACTCCAAGTAAATATGTGCATATTAATATGAATTTGAATTTCATGCACATCTTAGCCATTTAGGATTTGATGGAGTTTATCCTATATATTGGATCAACGAAAGTAAGCATGCCAAAAGATATACATAGTAAATATGCATGCACAAAACTTTCAAGAACCAAAACAAGATACAAATTGGACAAAGAACTAATTAAACCAAGAAGCCACTCACAAGAGTGAAAAGAAAGAGAATTGTCCAAAAAATATCAAGACCCAAATCAACACATGATTGAGGAAACCAACATAGAGAGGATACCAAAAAAACATAAAAGAGTGAACAAACCCTCTACACTTTTCATGATAGCACACAAAGTACCAAGACGAAAAGTGTTTGTCTTTCAAAGAGACAAGTCATTGGGATAACAAACAAATTTAAAGACAACAAGTGTTCAAACGCATATAGGATAGTTCTTCCAATAATAGTGCATTATTTATGATCTTGCATTTGAATACAAAATGTACACAATGGAATCATTACTCTCCATATATATTATTCAAACACTAGTCATGTTTAAATAAAACCAATTAGATGCAATACCAATTTAAAGAATGGTGATATACTCAAAGTAGGATAGCTTCCCCAAGAATAGTGCAACCCAAAGAAGTATGACTTTGAACACAAGTGCACAATATGGGATCATTGCTTTTACTAACTCAAGAAAGCATAAAACAAATTTTGAGTAGAGCAAGGAAGACACAAAGGAGTTTGAACCAAACAAAATCCTTGGCAAGAAACAAGGCAATATTAGAGCAATGGCCAAAGTAAATATGATCAATAAACTTACCACAAATTATTATAACTTGTCAAAGACAAGAGATGTATGGAGATATTTCTAGGTGGTAGATTTGTTCACAATCATATTCACAAAACATAAGCATGTGACAAAAGATAGGAATAACAAACATGCTTAGATAGAGATTCTTGAAGGCTTCAAATAAAATTGAATATTCAAAGCACTAAGAAACTCTCACAAACAAGATACCAAAGAAGAGAGACGCAAGATATTTTAAGCAAATATGGAACTTATTTGAGCAACATGCCACAAGAACAAGATAACTAACAATATCAACTCTAGGTGGCAATACCTCAAATGTTCACATTTTCTAGGCTTGTAATATGCACACAGCTTATTACTCCCCCATAATGTGATAATCCATTTTTTTAACAAGATGTAAAGAAAATAAATCCAACTAGAGAAAGTTAATGGACATTAGAAGTTGAATTTCTCATGAGAAAGTCATACCATATAGAGACAAGATAATATTGATATATCAACACTAAGTGGTATTCCTCATGTACACACATTTTAGGATAGTAAAGTGCCAAGAGCATATTACTCTCCCAAAATGGGATAGTCCATTAATCTCCCAAAGAGCCAACTAAAATAAGCAACAATAGCAATGAAGGCTCATCACAAAGAACACAAGTACATGGAGTGCAAACCAACAAACATAACTAGATTACTCAAGATAGGTAAGTAGTAAGCACAACATATACAAACACATGCTAGAAACAAAACTAACATATGCAAGGGAGCAAGCAACTTTCAATGAATATATGATTTAAATACAAGTTACCGCTTGGAGGAACATTGGGTGAGAGATAGATATAATCCAAGTGACTTGGCATGAGGAAATATAATTGATGAAGATCCCTTAATTCTTCATGAAATAGCCAAGTCTCCAATGCCCTCCAATAACACCTATTTATCAAGTTTGAGCTTGTTGGTCCCCAACCAAGTTGGGTCCTAAGAGGTTAGTCACAATAGGTTTGGCAACCCAAATGGTTCTTTTCTTGACACCACTTGGAGTACCAACATACTTGGCAAACACATTGCCCACATTATCCTTCCTAATGGAATAAACATCATCAACAAGGATAGGGTTGGATAATGTACCATTAGTGCATGAAGAAGCAAAGTGTCCCTTCTTGCGACAAAGGTAGCAACATCGACTCTTTTCTTTCTTCTCAATAGGCTTCTCAACAAGAGGAGCATTTGCTTGAGTCTTGTTAGGAGGTGGTCGTTGTTCAACTCGTGGTTGAGCATGAGATTGAACAAGAGGCCGCTTCCCTAGTTGCTTCTCACTAAGAGGTTTCTTCTTCAAAGGGCAAGATCTAACATGGTGCCCTTGAATCTTGCACTTGAAGCAAATAATCTTGGCCGAATCTTTTTCTTGTTCTTGGCCCTTCTTCTTGTCAATAATGGACTTGTTCTTGATATTGGGGTTGAATCCAAGTCCACTCTTGTCATTGGGAAGTCTTCGCACTCTCAACATCTTGTCAAGTGTGGAACTCCCTTCATGACACTTTTCCAAGTCTTTCTTCAAAGAAGTGACTTGGGCCTTGAGCTCTTTATTTTCCTCTACATGGTTAGAAACAACACAAGAGCTAGAGGAAGTAGATGCTTCATTGTTAGAGCAACAAGGCAATGAAAGCAACTCATCACAAGATGTAGAAACATTATGAGAGGATGAGTTACTAATACTAGCACAAGTCAATATAACATTATTAGAAGATATTGTGCTAGCAACCATATGAGGCTCACAAGATGTTACCTTTGTAGTGATAGCCTCAAGAGCTAATTTTAGCTTGGTATGGGATTCTAGAAGATCCTCATGAGAGCTAGATAGCTTTTCATGACTTTCTTCCAATTTCCCATACTTGCTAGTCATTAGCTCAAGTTGAGCCCTTAGCTCAACATTCTCCTTCAGAATAGATGCTTCACAAGATGTGGAGTTAGTAGCACAAGCATCATTAGAAATAGAAGAAGATAACTTGGCAAGCTCATTATTTAACCTAGAGTTTTCCTCAATTAGATTAGCATTGCCAGCAACAAATTGAACCTTTTCATTTTTAAGCACTTTATATTTAGCATTGGTATGGTCACGTGCTTTAGTGAGATAGGCTATTTGTTCATTATAGAGCTCCTCGATAGATTCAAGTTTCTCCTCAAGAGTAACTCGGAGCTCATACTCTTCCTCAAGAGACATAGTGAGGGATGCCTTTTCATTGGCATCACTTCTTTCAATCTCACCTTTCTTTTCAATGATTTTAGCGCTATAAATAGCAAAAACCAATATTTCACTAAAAGGAGTGATAGCTTTACTACCTTTAGGGAGATCAAGAAGAACCAACTCACCCTTCTCCATTAAAGAGTCTTCGTCCTCAAACTCTCCATAAAATATATCCTCATCCTCATCATCACAAGATGTAGTGGGTTCCAAAGGTGGTGATACCTTTGAATCCCTAGCCATAAGGCACATATGAGAAATGGATGGCGATGATGAAGATATACTAGAAGAGCCATTAAGGTCCATGTCTTGTTCCACAAAAAAATGGGATTTCTCTACATTGTTAGCCACACAAGTACTAGAGGAAATGGAAGCATTATTTTCATGAAAACAAGACATAGGAAGCATATCATCATGAGATTTAGTTAAACAACTATTACATGATATGCAAGGACTATCAACACTAGCATGTATGGAATTTTGAGTGCTAGAAGATATTAAGTCCAAAGATAGATCATTGCAATGGGATAGAGATGAAGTATAGTCAATAGCAAATTAACTATCCACAATGCAATTTCTATCACCACTCACCATATCATTACCTTGTGACAAATCACATGTTGGTGGAGTGGAGAAAGATGTGAACTCATCACGGCCGGAAGTGGATGGAGAACAATCATCCTCAATAATATTGGACACATCATATATATCTTGAAGTTTTGTCCATAGCTCATGAGCGTTCCGAAAAGGCTTGATTGATTCAATGACTACATCGCTCAAAAAGCACAAGAGACCATTAGATACAAGAGTATCGAGATAAGAGTTTTCCTTATCCTCTAAAGATAAATCTTGAGAATCCTTTGGAGGAGGAAAATCCATATCTACAATTCTCTTAACATACTTTGGACCCATGTCCGTAAGAAATTTAAGAATGCGAATTTTCCAAACATCAAAGTTTCTACCATAGAATACAAAAGCGGAATCATGTTCTATTTCTCTAAACGACATCGTACTCTCTAGGATGTAAAGCCTAATAAAGAGAGACGAGGCTCTGATACCAATTGAACGGACAACGACGTCGCCTAGAGGGGGGGTGAATAGGCGATTAAAACTTTTCCGGTTAATGCTTGCTAAATGCGGAAATAAACTAGGTGTTTAAATTAACAAGCATACAACCTAAATATTCTATGGTCAACTAGATGCACCAACAACTTATGCTAAGCATTACAAGTAACAAAGTGATAGCAAGATATATAACTTTAAGCTCGAAGGCTATCACAATGTAAATTGCATAAGTAAAAAGCTCGGGTATAGAAATAACCGAGGCACACGGAGACGAAGATGTATTCCCGAGTTCCTCCCACAAAGGGGAGTACGTCTCGTTGGAGGGGTGTGAGCTCACCACGAAGGCCTACTCAACGCCACAAAGGCCTCACCCTATTCTCCGATGAACCCCGCCACAAAGGCCTAGTTCACCTTTCACTATTGGCAACCTTCAAACCCGAGGCACGCATCCACAACTCAATTGGAGGCTCTCGGTGTCACCACAATCTTGGGGCACGCATCCACAACTCAATTGGAGGCTCCCAAGAACACCACAAGTCGTCTAGGGTCCAAGACCCAAGAGTAACAAGCTCACAAACTTTCAACTTCCACGAATCCTCGTGGAGAGAGCAAACCGATGCAACCGATGCAAATGGCAAGAGCACAAGTGCTCAAATCCTTCACTCTCAAATTCCAACAAAGAAATAAATGCTTATGGGGGAATAAGAGAGGAAGAACAATGGAGGAGAAACACCAAGAACTCCAAGATCAAGATCTACTAAGTTTCCCTCACTAAGAAGGAAGATGGATTGGTGGAAATGTAGATCTAGATCTCCTCTACCTTCTCCCTCAAAGATATGCAAGAATCATAGGAGGGATTGGGAGAGGGGCAAGCTTTCCAAGGTCAACAATGGTGGGGGAGAGATGATATTTCGTGCTTGGAAGACTTGGGACCAATGGGGAAGAAAGCCCCCTTAAATAGGTCCCCACAAGAACTAGCCGTTGTGCAGGAATTTTGGGACCGGAATATCCGGTCCGAAGTGAATAATCCGGTTCAAATAATCCGGTTCACTCCAGTGCGAAAACTGGTCTGAAATCCGTCGAAACCGGAATATCCGGTATGCCCCGAAAAATCCGGTTTCCAATAATCCGCTTCATGTCAGTACCGAAAAATGGCTCAACTAGAAACTTCATAACTTTTGCGTCCGGACTCCGTTTTTGATGATCTTTGGCTCGTTGAGTTCGTAATGAAAAACTCTACAAGATCATGCAGAGAAACATCACTGCCAAACAATGGAAACTAAAACCAAATGTAGAAAGGTTTAACCTCTCTAAAAGGAACAACCGGTAAAACTTCCAACACGAAAACTCACATAACTTTTGCGAATGAATTCCGAATTAGGTGAGTCCAAATGCATTGGAAAGATAACAACAAGGAGTATCCAAATAAAAGGTGAAAATATTGATACCTCAAAGTATGGAGAAGTTACCACACATGGAAGGTGTGGGAACATTCTCAAAGATGAACGGAATATTTTCTCCACCAAAAACGCAACAAGTTTTTCTTACGAAATCCGTTTTCGAGAAACCAAGGCTTGTCATGAAGATCACGACAAGCACTAAAACCCAAAGGAGACAAAAGACAAATAAGAACCAAGAAAGATGATATGCAAAGTATGCAAAGGTTTGAGCTCTCCATAACGATTCGATCGAGTTACTCACTTGAGATCCCCTCTTGATAGTACGACTATCTATCCTATAACCCGGTCTCCCAAAGACACGAGACCGGTAAAATAGAAAACCTATCAAGATTATAGCTTTGCCTTGAGCATTCCACTTGAGCTAGATGATGACGATCTTGACTCTCTCAAGTTGGATCTTCTTTCTTGATTGCGCTTGCTAGCACAAACTCCGCTTGATGAAGACTTGCAAGTTGCTCCCCCATACACCATTATGGGAGAGACTAGCTCCCCCATACACCATTATGGGAGAGACCCTTTGGCAAATCTTCACAAGGCCACAATCTCCAAAAGGGTGGCAAGCATCAAGCATAGGATATCTTCTAGATGATTCACTTGAGCTTCCACGTCAAGCTAGATGACGAACACCGCTTGACGATGACAAAGACCATGGGCTATAGGAAATCTTCCTTTTGGTTCATGCCCATGGAAAGATACCTAACCACACATAGAGATGCGACACACACATATCATGGGTTAGTTCACAAAGCTATATTTGACAATTGCTTACCATACCATGAGATACACAATCCCACTTGGTACAACTTGTAGCTTTGTGTGTTGATCGCTTGCTTGATCAATCTTGTATCTTTGCTTCTCACTTCTAAAGATGATGTCTTGAAGATGATAATGAAAGATCACCTAATCCTTTTCTTCAAGACATACTAGCAATAAGCTCAACTCAAACCATGACCATTCTTCATATAAATCCATGAGAATAACAATGGCCATCAAGGAAGCTAATAGAGTTCAACACATGAACTCCATTATTTCCTATGGACAAGATCTACAAGGATAACTCAATGCAAACATTAGTCCATAAAGGATTGTCATTAATTACCAAAACCACATATGGGGGAACCATGCACTTTCCTTATGGACTAATGTTTGCATTGAGTTATCTTTGTAGATCTTGTTCATAGGAAATAATGGAGTTCATGTGTTGAACTCTATTAGCTTCCTTGATGGCCATTGTTACATTCAAGGACTTATATGAAGAATGGTCATGGTTTGAGTTGAGCTTATTGCTAGTGTGTCTTGAAGAAAAGGATTAGGTGATCTTTCATTATCTTCTTCAAGACATCATCTTTAGAAGTGAGAAGCAAAGATACAAGGTTGATCAAGCAAGCGATCAACACACAAAGCTACAAGTTGTACCAAGTGGTATTGTGTATCTCATGGTATGGTAAGCAATTGTCAAATATAGCTTTGTGAACTAACCCATGATATGTGTGTGTCGCATCTCTATGTGTGGTTAGGTATCTTTCGATGGGCATGAACCAAAAGGAAGATTTCATATAGCCCATGGTCTATGTCGTCGTCAAGCGGTGTTTGTCATCTAGCTTGACGTGGAAGCTCAAGTGAAGCATCTAGAATATATCCTATGCTTGATGCTTGCCACCCTTTTGGAGATTGTAGCCTTGTGAAGATTTGCCGAAGGGTCTCTCCCATAATGGTGTATGGGGGAGCTAGTCTCTCCCATAATGGTGTATGGGGGAGCAACTTGCAAGTCTTCATCAAGCGGAGTTTGTGCTAGCAAGCGCAATCAAGAAAGAAGATCCAACTTGAGAGAGTCAAGATCGTCATCATCTAGCTCAAGTGGAATGCTCAAGGCAAAGGTATAATCTTGATAGGTTTTCTATTTTACCGGTCTCGTGTCTTTGGGAGACCGGGTTATAGGATAGATAGTCGTACTATCAAGAGGGGCTGTCAAGTGAGTAACTCGATCGAATCGTTAGGGAGAGCTCAAACCTTTGCATACCTTGCATATCATCTTTCTTGGTTCTTATTTGGCTTTTGTCTCCTTTGGGTTTTAGTGCTTGTCGTGATCTTCATGACAAGCCTTGGTTTCTCGAAAACGGATTTCGTAAGAAAACTTTGTTGCGTTTTCGGTGGTGAAAATATTCCGTTCGTCTTTGAGAATGTTCCCACACCTTCCATGTGTGGTAACTTCTCCATACTTTGAGGTATCAATATTTTCACCTTTTATTTGGATACTCCTTGTTGTTATCTTTCCAATGCATTTGGACTCACCTAATTCGGAATTCATTCGCAAAAGTTATGTGAGTTTTCGTGTTGGAAGTTTTACCGGTTGTTCCTTTTAGAGAGGTTAAACCTTTCTATATTTGGTTTTAGTTTCCATTGTTGGGAAGTGATGTTTCTCTGCATGATCTTGTAGAGTTTTTCATTACGAACTCAACGAGCCAAAGATCATCAAAAACGGAGTCCGGACGCAAAAGTTATGAAGTTTTTAGTTGAGCCATTTTTCGGTACTGACATGAACCGGATTATTGGAAACCGGATTTTTCGGGGCATACCGGATATTCCGGTTTCGACGGATTTTAGACCAGTTTTCGCACTGGAGTGAACCGGATTATTTGAACCGGATTATTCACTTCGGACCGGATATTCCGGTCCCAAAATTCCTGCACAACGGCTAGTTCTTGTGGGGACCTATTTAAGGGGGCTTTCTTCCCCATTGGTCCCCAAGTCTTCCAAGCACGAAATATCCTCTCTCCCCCACCATTGTTGACCTTGGAAAGCTTGCCCCTCTCCCAATCCCTCCTATGATTCTTGCATATCTTTGAGGGAGAAGGTAGAGGAGATCTAGATCTACATTTCCACCAATCCATCTTCCTTCTTAGTGAGGGAAACTTAGTAGATCTTGATCTTGGACTTCTTGGTGTTTCTCCTCCATTGTTCTTCCTCTCTTATTCCCCCATAAGCATTTATTGCTTTGTTGGAATTTGAGAGTGAAGGATTTGAGCACTTGTGCTCTTGCCATTTGCATCGGTTGCATCGGTTTGCTCTCTCCACGAGGATTCGTGGAAGTTGAAAGTTTGTGAGCTTGTTACTCTTGGGTCTTGGACCCTAGACGACTTGTGGTGTTCTTGGGAGCCTCCAATTGAGTTGTGGATGCGTGCCCCAAGATTGTGGTGACACCGAGAGCCTCCAATTGAGTTGTGGATGCGTGCCTCGGGTTTGAAGGTTGCCATATAGTGGAAGGTGAACTAGGCCTTTGTGGCGGGGTTCATCGGAGAATAGGGTGAGGCCTTTGTGGCGTTGAGTAGACCTTCGTGGTGAGCTCACACCCCTCCAACGAGACGTACTCCCCTTTGTGGGAGGAACTCGGGAATACATCTTCGTCTCCGTGTGACTCGGTTATTTCTATACCCGAGCTTTTTACTTATGCAATTTACATTGTGATAGCCTTCGAGCTTGAAGTTATATATCTTGCTATCACCTTGTTACTTGTATTGCTTAGCATAAGTTGTTGGTGCATCTAGTTGACCATAGAATATTTAGGTTGTATGCTTGTTAATTTAAACACCTAGTTTATTTCCGAATTTAGCAAGCTTTAACCGGAAAAGTTTTAATCGCCTATTCACCCCCCCCCCCTCTAGGCGACGTCGTTGTCCGTTCACCCGTTGATGAAAGTGTTCTTCATGTCTAGCTGGTTTACGGGCCAGTTACGGGAGCACGCCAATGTGAGCACCGCGCGAATCGTTGTCGGTTTGACGACAGGCGAGAAAGTTTCCCCATAGTCGATGCCGGGGCGTTGTGCGAAGCCACGGACAACCCAGCGGGCCTTGTAGAGCTCGAGAGAGCCATCCTCGCGTGTCTTGTGCCTGAAAACCCACTTGCCAGTAACAATGTTAGTGCGCGGCGGCTGGGGCACCAGCGTCCAGGTTTTGTTTGATGAAGAGCATCGAAATCATCTTGCATGGCCGCACGCCAGTTTGGATCTCGGAGTGCTTCCCGAACAGAGGAAGGGAGAGGTGAGACCGGTGTTGTTGCAAGAGTGGCATAGCGAGGATTTGAATTGCGGATGCCATGGCTGGCGCGAATGGACATGGGATGTCGAGCAGGCGGCCCGGGTGGCGATGGCGGCATACTGGGCGACGAGGAACAAGTCGGGGAGCTCGGTGGTGAGGGAGAGGTGGTGGGCGATGTTGGTCCGTGGCCCATGTGCGGGGGAGAGCCTGGAGACGGGCTGCGTGGGCTGCATGGCCCCATAGGATCACCCGCAGCCGGTGGCGCGTGATCGACGTGATCAGGAGCCAGATCCTCCTCGAGTGGTTATGCCGCAGGGACGGGTGCAACCCGAAAGTCCATGGCACTAAAGGGAAACATCGTTTCAACAAAGGTGACGTGGCGAGAGAATATTATACGCCGGGAAACAGGGTCGTAGCAACGATATCCTTTTCGGCAGTCAAGGTAACCGAGAAAAACGCACGAAATAGATCGGGGGGCGAGCTTGTGAGGTGCCATGGCGGAGATATTAGGGTAGCAAAGGCAGATAAAAACTCAGAGAGCCCGATAGTCAGGTGCATGACCATGAAGAATCTCATAAGGTGTGGTGAGGACGTGAGATTTTCATGGTCGTCGGTTGAGGAGGTAGGTAGATGTGGTGAGGGCTTCTTCCCACTATGGCGGCGGCATGGAGGCGTGTATCCATAGTGTACGGATGTCGTCGTTGATCGTGCGAAGAATGCACTCGGCCTTGCCGTTTTGTTGGGATGTGTATGGGCAAGTTAGGCGAAGTATGGTTCCATGGGAGGTGAAGAGAGCTCGGTTTGCTATATTGTCGAATTATCGTCCATTATCAGTTTGGAAGGCTTTGATGGAACAGGAGAATTGTGTACGAACGTAAGCATAAAACTCTGTTAGGAGATGATCAACTTTAGATTTTTGACGAATAGGAAAAGTCCAAGCAAAATGCGTAAAATCATCGAGAATAACAAGGTAGTATTGAAAGCCCGAGATACTTAGAACGGGTGACGTGGGGATGACTCTTGGACCTATCAGGTGAGCCTACTCGGTCCAAAGCCCAAAGCAAGGTGCTATCCCGCTGTTCTAGAAGGCCCAGTGTAAGCCCACCCGCAAGACTTGTGGGTCAAGAAGGAAAACTCCTACCTACCTAGAACTAGGGTTTGTAACCCCCCCGGACACGGTTTGAGACCTAGACACCTGTAAAAGGCTAGGAGAACCACCGAGGGAGGATCCAATCTATTTTTTTCCACCATAGCCATAAGCTCAAGATCAATCTCTCGGCTTGTGCACCCCTTTTTGTAATCGATCTACTCATAATACAGATCTCAAGAGCAGGAGTAAGGGTTTTGCCTCTACGAGGGCCCCGAACCTGGGTAAAATCATGCCCCTGTTAGACAACGATTGTCACCAGCGCCTATTCGTTCTCTTAATCGAAACCCTACCGGATCATCCGAAGGATTTGTCGAGACGACTAATCGACAATTGGCGCCGTCTGTGGGAACCGCAGGCGCTGGATCCATGGCATCTTCGGCCTCATCTTCGCCAAGCTTCAACCGAAGCCAAGAATCATCAACTCCAACAGAGCCGATCCGCTTCGGGTCGGTCATCTACGTGCCCCACTCTCCGGAACTGCGCCCATCGTTCAGCGGACTCGAGAAAAGTGTCAGCTTGACGTTCGGCAGCTTCCACTACCACGCCAGCAAGGCGCGAATCCTGCACTTCCCCGACCAGATCGGGCTCAACGAATCGAACTCTGAATCCGTTTCAAGCCCGGCGACCCTCGAGTCGCCATCTGATGACGTTGGTCACGACCCAGCGCCCAGCGGTGTCTCCATCCGCCGCAACACGCGCAACTTTCACACCAACGCGACTGAGGAACCCTCCAAATTTGGTGAAAACCATCGGCCCACGCCTAGGACTCGCGAGCCATATCTGGCTCAAGTCTGCATGGCAGGATCAACTGTCACGACCCTGGACCTAGAGATTACATACTGTTATGTGCTCCTAGACATGGACCCACAAGGGCTTCAGGGTTACCAGCCCCGTCCGCAACAAACAACGGCAGGCAGACTGGATTCATCGGCACGTAGTCCGGATCCCCAGTCTACTACTCCTTGTATCCATGCTAGTCATAACCAACTATGCATATCAAAGCGTCCATGAATCGTATGAAACTGAAGAAAACGGGACCAAAGCTATACAGAGCTGCTATGTGTCCAGAAAGTGCAACAACAATCGAGGGTTACTGAGGTTACCTCGCCCCGGGCCAAATCACATCGGCAGGCGGGCTTAGACATGGATCATCGGCTCCACAACCCCTCGACTGCGACAACTATGCAGGCATAGCCAAAACTGTATAACAATGAGCTCGAAACCAACAACCGATCAAAGCAATACTCTAGACATGAAGCTTTATTAAACAGGTGTTACTATAGTATAGCTTACAAGCAGAGGTCACACGACCCAACATTACATCAGACAACAGAAGGCAAAATATGTTGCTAATCAACAAGAACCAAAAGGCCTAAGAGGCCGCAACATAAGGCGACGTCCCAGCCCATAGATTCCAGGCTGCTACCTGGGAACCCCAAACTACTCGTCGATGCCCACGTTGAATCATCACCGAAGTGAGGAACTCCACCTGAGCCAAATTTAAGCAAACCTGAGTACGGGAGGTACTCAACAAGACTTAGTTAACCTATTATATATGTGCTGGTTTCGTAAAGGGTTTTATGAAGCTTGATTTGCGTAAAGCAATCTTTATTTTCCAAATCGAGGAGGATTAGCACGTCTCATAGAAGGTTTTCAAAACAGATGAGAAACTCACTACTGTGATCATCATCATTTCAAACCACCAACATCAATTCCCAGCATCTCACATGCTACAAGGATCACCCCTCTCGGCATCTCCGAGGAGGCACCCTTCATCTATTGCCTCCATGCCTTGTCAACATCTTTTACGTCATGTTCAAGTTATCTATGGCCACGTGACATTCACCAAGTCGTTCTTAACCGTGGACACGGTTTTCCGAAAGATTTATCCCTGCAGGGTGGTACACTTTACCCACACGTACCATCCGACTCTTAACGCCACATGTACGCTCGTCCACGGAGCGCGGCAGAGGGTGATTGGCCACGACCTTTACCTTGTCGAGCCCTATCCATGAGTCAACCCAAACAGGGCCACCCCGTCAACAGGGAGTTGGCCACCTCCTGACGGCACTTGTTCTATGAGTCGGGATCAAGATCCGTGTACGTCCACCACTTGTCTCGGTCACGCCCTAAACACCTCCAAAAGGTTTTTGACTCACACGCATATGGAAATCCCAAACTACGTGACTCACGGATAGAACCAAACAAGTTAGTTAGTCGAGCGCGGTCTGTTAGGCCCCGCATGTGGTTGCACGCTCAGTCTTGGTTTCCACGGCGAGACCTTACTCCTAGGGTTGGCAAGTACAGGACAAACAACCACTTCCCAAGTGGCCTCCCGTCCAAGCCTTAGTCATGTTAACCACACAATGCTCATCTCACCACGTCATCATATCATACAAGGTTATCGCAGCTCTAATTCATCAACCGGATGGAACAGAGGTAACAAACATGTAAAGCTAAGCGAAGCAGATATGAGGCTCCGGCGATACGCACAAGCAAATCTATGGCGGCTAGGAGCAGTGGATCAGGTCATTGTGGCAATACAGTATATAGGTGAACTATAGCTAGTAGCATCAAATACTTTAGAATCGAATGCAAAGTACGAGAATCAAATGTTGTTGGAAAACATATATGAGCAGATAAGAGGTTATGCTTGCCTTGGTTATAAGAAAACCAGATAAAGTCTTCAGGAATAAGTGCTTGACTTGTCGGTTAAGATCAAGTATTCGTCATTGGAGATGTTGGCCTTCTCTTCGGAGTCACGTTCTACCGAGGGGGAACAAACACCGAAAAGAAGAATAACAATCAAACATGGCATCGATGCAATGCGCAATATGTATGCATGAGAAAATTAATGCACTGAAATAAAGCCCTAAACATGCTCGATGAGTTGCTAGGGTTCGTATGTCAGTCATGCAATTTTACTGAAATTATCCCGAAATAGACCCCGGAGGGGCAATTCGGGCAATTATGAAAGTAAGTACCATTTTAAAAGCTCAAATGGGCTTGAAAAAATTATAAACATGTTGCATTTGTCATTTTGAGCATTTTGGTATATAAATTTTAAGTTTCTAATTTTTGTGAATAAAACCTTATTTTTCTATTTTTAAAAGAATTAAACAACATTAAATAAAGGCCATTTTTGGACTTTCTCAAACATGTGTGAAAATGGTATATTTGGATAGAGAATATTTTTCTGAACATTTCCATACTTCCATTTTATTTTACTGAGTTATAAAACAGAAGTTATTAATGTATTAGAATTAATCATTTTTCTGTTATTATTAAACATTTTCTGCAAACAGACAAAATAGGATTATTACGTCATGATGACGTCGGGATGACGTCATCAATGGCACAGAGGCCCTGCTGTGGAAGCAATTGGTCGATCTGTCGCAAATTGGACGGAACCAACTGGGCATCGGAAAGAGGACGTCAAGGCGGACGTATTGGTGGCCGCGCCTCCTTCGTGTGGTCACCGAGCGCTCGCCGGCGTCCATGTCTCGCGGCGGCCGACGGCGGGGCACGGCGCCGGGAGAAACCAGAGGGGTAGGGGATGGAGAGGAACACCAGGAGACTCACCACGTCGCGGAGAGACTTGTGGAGGGATCGGGGTGGACTAGGTACATCCGGATGCCATATTCTTTCGAATATGAAGGTAAGACATGAAAGATCTCTCTTGATGGCCTGGAATCGCACTCAAGCTGCGTTCTCCGGTATGATTCCGTGTCAACAACACGAAGAAAAATCCTAGCGGACGCGCCGGGTACCCCCATAGGTTAAGTTCGATTCGGTAAGACCACTACGGCCCAGTCGCAACAATCACCTCGTCGGGTTCGAGTCGGAGGTCTCGAATCTGTGTAGGTCAGAACTGTTTTTGCCCTAGTCGCAATTAATTGGCCCTGAACTTTCGGGAGAGCCAAGCTACTGCGCCATATCCTTCTGCGAAAAACAGCCGTACAAACAGGCACTTTTCATTACTCGATACTCGAGTACACAACTCATCATACCGGGTACGCGCCCTATAAGCAAGAAACAACCAATACTGGTTATCCAAGGTCAATAGAAGCAAAAAAAGTTTGACCGTCTACTCGACTGGAAAATCCCAATCGAGCAAACGCTCGGGGGCTACTGACGAAGGAATGGATATTAGACCCTGCGGGAAAGGACACCCCCATCTCCGGCCCAAGGTTAAGGCCCAAGAGGAGGAGCCCTTGGAGCGCCAAAAGACCCATGTGAAGCCCACCCGCAATACCTTGCGGGCTAAGTTAGGAAAGCTGTAACCGACGTAGGGTTAGAGTTCGAGTCCTCTCCGGGTAGGGTTTGAGACCTGGCCACCTATATAAGGCCAGGAGAGCCACCGGTAGAGGACCAGGCAACACGGCAACACCAAATCCTTGAGCTCGAGATCATACTCTCGACTTGAGCCACCATCATTGTAACTGATCTACTCGATTAATACAGATCGACAGAGGCAGGAGTAAGGGTTTTACCTCTACGAGGGCCCCGAACATGGGTAAATCTTGCCCCCTGTTTAGCCGACGATCGCCACCAGCGCTCATGAGTTCTCCTATTCGAAACCCTATGGGTTCACCTGAGGGAATTGCTGAACGACAGATTCGACAGCGATGTGCTCCTATGCCTGCGGGGTGTTTCCTTGTCTTTTTGTTCTGCTGCTTTTTTCCGATCGTAGGAAGCGAGTCTTGCGGCTGCCATGCCCAATCCTTTCTGAACTTGCTTGTATTGTTCTGCACGGGGGTCGTTTTCCCCTGGTTGATTTATCTGCATGTAGGTGGCCGTGGCTAGTACCGCGGCAGCGGGAGTTTGCGGATGGACGTTTCCGTCCTCGTCGACACGCATAAGGGAAGGTCCGAGTGATTTGCTGATTCCGCTCAGGGACTTGCCATCCATGGTTGCGGTTTTTGAGGCGTATCCTTTTCTCGCAGGAAGATTCCCGACAGAAGGTGTCAAGGATAGCGCGGCTCGGCGCTGGCTTGACTCATCTGCTAATCTCTTTCGTTCGGCCAGATCTATTCGAGCTTCTTTTATTGCAGTAGCCGCTCTCACTAGATGGTAGTGGTAGGAGGTCATGTCCTCGTGAGGGGATCTGACTTCGGGTGGTTTACTCGTGCGAAGGGTCTCCTTTGCTCGGAGCTAGGCATCTCGCGAAACGCCGATGTTAGCGCGTTCCATTGCGTTGTGTTCAGTTTCTTTGGGTGGATATCCTGACCCTGCCATGCAGACCTGAGCCAAATATGGCCTGCGGGTCCTAGGCGTAGCTTGGGAGGCTTTCCTGACCCGAGAAGGTTCCTCTGTAGAGAGGGTGTGGAATTTGTTGGTGTTGAGGCGGATAGATTCGCCGCTTTTCGCCAAGTCGCGATCTGCATGACGGGGTCGCGAATCGACAACTTCTGGGCTAGAGATCGACCCAGATCTCGATCCTTCGAGGTCGGTTTGCTCGGGGAAGTGGTGGATCCCTTCTTTGTTGGTGTAGAATTGGAAGCTCCCGAACGTTAGGGTGATACTTTTCTCCAGGTCGCTAAATTCCGGGCGTGATTCCGGCGAGTGCAGGGTGACGATGACTGATCCGATTCGGATTGGATTGGTCGGATTCGAAGTCGCGGGGTTCCAACGTGAGTTGGTCGTTGATGAGGCCGAAGATGCCGGATATCCAGCGCCCGCCTTTCCCACAGACGGCGCCAATTGTCGAATCTGCATCTCAACAAGTCCCTCGGGTGAACCCATAGGGTTTCGATTAGGAGAACCTGTGGGCGCTGGTGACAATCGTCGGCTAAACAGCGGGCACGATTTACCCAGGTTCAGGGCCCTCGTAGAGGTAAAACCCTTACTCCTGCTTATTTCGATCTGTATTTACGAGTAGATCGGTTACAATGGAGGGTTGCTCAAGTCGAGAGTATGATCTCGATCTCAAGGCTTGGTGGTGCGGTATTGCTTGTCCCCCTCCTGGTGCTTCTCCTGGCCTTATATAGGTGGCCATGTCTCAAACCGTTCCTGGGGGGGACTCAAACCCTAACCTAAAGTCGGTTACAAGTTTCCTAACTTGACCCGCAAGGCCTTGTAGGTGGGCTTCAACTGGGCCTTCTAGAATAGTATACGGCATCTCCTCGTGGGCTTAGATCTTGGGCCTTGGACCAGGTATCCTTACCCGATAGGTCCAGGGCTCATCCCTTCGTCACCACCATAGATCTTTAGATCAGCGTTGTTTCTTAGCGGTAGAAAGACATGCAGAGTATATCTAGGGTGTTTTAGGGTTCGATCTGTGTGTAGGCCATGAATGTCATCGGTTTTGACGATTGGGTCTTAGTTCATGCATTTCTTTGCCGGATGGTTTGCTTGCAATCTCATGTACATTGAGTGTGATCTCATCTTTCATCTGATTTGCATGTTTGGGGATTTTGTCGACCTGATGGCTTAGATTAGGGGTTATGTTCGGCCAGTGATGAAGCAAATTGGGGAAAGGAGAGTCTAAGAATACCTTGAAGTGTATACAAGAGGTGATTGTATAACGACATGGTATTGTTGGTATCTCTTTTCCTCGATTTGGTGTTCTGAGACCGTGATTTTGTAGCCTGTAGCCGATTTGGTGCCAATGATGAAAGCTTGGACCATCCAAGTCCAAGTGTTGGACTAAATGACCTTCTGAGGTGATCATATTATGTCCATTTAACTTGGTCCTTTAGTTCCCACACTTGGAAAACAATGGCCACTTCCAACAACTGAGGCTAATTCATCTCCCTGGCTGCATTGATGTTCACTGTTATGTACTTCACACTGTTTGTTATGATCTTCTATATGATGCTGCTGAACATGGCCAATGATTAAATTATATCGCAACATAATTATTAGGAGGTGATTATTCAGTACTTTGCGCAATGTACAACTTTATAGTTGTGGTAATTCTAGGCTACCAAACGCGTCCTTCACTTTCTTGTGCATTTCTCTACGTCCTAAAACAATCATCTCCTTCAGATGACTGTGCTTGTTCTTTATGAGGCCTACTGCTTACTGTTTTTGGTTAAGACAAGCTGTGATTTTACTTCTTGTCAATGAAGATGTGGCCGACAGTGCCCAGCTGACAGCCATCAAAAGCAGTAAGCATTCACTACTAGTGCCATCTAATTGCTTTTGTTGGCTATTCTGGTGGACAAACCTTTACTTGTCGATGATCACTGAGACCTTCCATATTGTCGATGGTTACATAATGGCACACTAACGGTGTAAGGAGGTGACCTTGTAGTACCTTGAGCATTGTACAACCATATTGCTTGTGCATAATTCTTGATCCTGCAAGAGTCATCTCCTGGCATGTTTGTGTGTCTATTTTTATGAGGCATCTCCATGTGACTGTTTTATGAGGCATGTTTTGGTGTGACTGTTTATATGAGGCATGTTCTTCTGGCAAATGATATTACTATACAACCTAGCAGTGTAGGTGTTGGAAGTAAAGAATCTTGTGACTTGTTCAAGTGTTATACATGTATGTTGATCCTTTACTTCCAATACCTGGACAAGCAGTGTTGTAATCTAATAGATGAGGCCATCTTCAGCCATAGTTCACCATTTCTGACCGAGTTTCTTTTGCAAGCCTCGAAGAAGAAGGAGTACACGGTGATCATGGGCCAGGTCCCCCCTCCAAGAAGAAGACAAAATATGGCTGAATCAAGGAGGAGGTGCCCCCCAGCCACTTCTGCAAAGTGGTGTTCGCCCCTAACCTTGGCTTGCTCGCTGCCCCGAAAGCCTTCACGACATACCTAGGTGAGCTGCCGGCGAAGAGCAAGATGGAGACCAACACCGGCTGCGTCTGAACTATGGACCGGAAGGAGATCAATGGGAGAGCATGCCTCAATATGGGTTCGGCGCCATTTGTGACGGCTCACAACATACGCATGGGCCACCAACTCATCTTCGAGAAGGTAGCTGCCAAGACGTTCAGAGTCGTCATCTTCGACCACACCGGTGTTGAGATCGTCAAAATGTGCCCCCCTTACTCAGACAACGTCATGATGGACGTTTAAGTTAGGACTTATGTTATCTGTTTATGATGTGTCCTCCTATGTACTGTTATGACCTTGTTCTGCTAAGTTACTTGTTTATAGTACCTCTTTATGTTACCCTTACCTGTTCATACTCTGTTGGTAATCTCACCATACTAGAGAAGAGGTTACGGTACTTGTAGTCTTGCATGTAGCCAAACACTGGGATGGTTGCATTAGTTCATGCAAAGCAGGAAACCAAACAACATGCAGAAAGTGGCCCGTTTTCTAATGCAGACTACCTAACAACACGCACATCAGGGCTGAGGGGTTGGCTTTGCTCAGCCAGGACACGCCCCGCCTAGCCCCTGCAACCCCAAAACCAAACGCGCGCCCTAGAGTTCTGTTGATTCTACAACAGCCATCGTTGTTCATCGCTATATAATGGTGTAAATCTTGTCACTTGCAACATGGAGGGAAATTGACAAAACATCCGGATTTTTTTTAATCTTATTCTGGGAACGGTGTGCTATGTTATTGGGGAGAAACTAGAAAAATAGGCTTTCAATTAAAAAAACACTAATTCTTTATAACTCCAGTTTTTTTGTTTCTATCTGTTACCTTACCTGGTCTTTGAACACTAGCAAAATATTGTAAAAATAGACTTGCTATATTCTTGATGGCCACTTCTCAGACTCTCTCTGTTTACCTTTAATCTTTGCATACGCTTGTAGAACGTAGTTAATTCAAACATGGATATAGAAGGCATCTCCCTAGCATCTATTCCCTCCGTTCCTAAATATAAGATGTTCTACCTATTATTCATGTTTTCTAGATGCGGACTAATATGAGTGAACATATACACTAAAAGTTGTCTAGATACATGTGAACATGTATGAATGTGGAAAGGGGTTTAAACATCTTACATTTAGGAACGGATGGAGTAGAATATAGTTGTTGAACACATTTGAATGATTGTTCAATAACACATAACACTTGGGAAATTCACTAAAAAAAAGCCTTTATCAATGTTTTAATTTTTTTCCAATTTTTTTAAATTAACAAGAGCATATTAGTCGGGAGCCAACTAAATGTATAAGCCATACATTTTATTTACCCCTCATGATTTGTTCAGGGAGATGCGTTGCTGATCATCCGTTAGATTGGTTAGAAATCACTCACAGTCCACAGCTCCACATACACACACTCCCTCCCGGATTTCTTTCCTGCATTGACTGCACGTGAATATGGGTACTCGCCATGGATGAGAGGATAAACATCGTATGATTCCGAGAAGAAGGAGCGTTCGAGTGTCGACACGTGGCACCACACCACGGCGCGCATTGGGAGAGGCACCACCCCGAAAGTCCAAGTCAATGCTCCCCTTTCCCCAGCCAAACAAACAGCCGGCCGTGCTATCCTATCAGCGAGGACGACCCCGCCGGATATTTTTGACGGACCGGACGGCCCACCCACGAGACGCCCGACCCACACCGCACCGCCGCGCCGCACGCACCAACTCGCAAGCCGTGCCACAGCCCCTCCCCAGCCTCCCACTTTCTGCACTGCACTGCACCGCGCCGCGATGCCCGTGTGGCCGTGCTCCCTTTATAACTACCGGCCTGGTCCTCGCGACGTCGTCTACTAGTAGTACGCTGCCACGGCAGAGCAGAATCGAATCTCCCCCTTCGCGTCGCGTGCGTGCCCGAGTTCCTCCTGCTCCGCTCTCCTCGCCATGGCGCTCCCCCGCGTCGGCCGCGCCTTCCTGCTCCTCGCCGTCGCCGTGTGTCTCGCGTACGCGTTCGGCCGCCGCGCCGACGCGGCCGTGAGGGAGCTCAAGGTCGGGTACTACGCCGAGACGTGCCCCGGCGCGGAGGAGGTGGTGCGGGAGGCCATGGCGCGCGCGCTCGCGCGCGAGGCCCGCAGCGTCGCCTCCGTCATGCGCCTCCAGTTCCACGACTGCTTCGTCAACGTGAGTTACGCGATCGACCGATCCCCGTCCTCGGCTCTCGGTCGGGTCCTCTTCTGATCGAGGATTTCGCTGCGCGATTTTCCTCCGTTTCGTTTTCCGTCAGGGATGCGACGGGTCGGTGCTGATGGACGCGACGTCGACGATGGCGGGGGAGAAGGAGGCGCTCTCCAACATCAACTCGCTCCGCTCCTTCGAGGTCGTGGACCAGCTCAAGGAGGCCGTGGAGGAGCACTGCCCCGGCGTCGTCTCCTGCGCCGACATCGTCGTCATGGCCTCCCGCGACGCCGTCTCCCTGGTACGTACCCCCGCCTTCTCAGCCGCACCCTCGATGCTCGAGTAGCCCGTGCCCCGCAGCCGCAGCGCAGCGTAGATTCTCCCTTGCTTTTCTCGTGCACGAGACAAGACGAGACGGGGAGAGGACGATGGCGATGCGCGCATCGCGTGCCTTTCTTTTTAATTCCATCGCCTGGCGTTTCCTGTGCAATTGATCTCCCTGCCGGCGGTTTCGATTCCAGAATCCAGAGGCCCCGGTCTTTCAAAATGAAAAAAAGAGGAAGAGAAACATTAGTCAAAACAAAAAAAAATGCACTGATTAACTGCTTTCTCGTCCACTAGCACTAGTGCCTCTGCGCAATGCGTATCAGCAATTTGTCTGTGCTTGGTTGACGACGCTCGCTCACTGTGGGCTGGCTGTCGTCGCCAGGCGCAAACCTGTGGTCAGCGTGTCTCGCACGCACCGTCGCCCGCCCGCCTTCGCCTTTTCCACTTCGCTGGAAATCTCCTACACTACACTATGGACGGCCCAGCGAGCGACCGAGAATCGCGTCATTTGCCTTGATATCTTCCAACTGACTTTACTCTGCTAGCTACGACCTTTGTTTGCCAACTTGGCACTTGCAGCACAGCAATGGAAAAAAAATGGCGATTAGTGGTGGCATGAAACATCTCCAGGTAGCTTTGAATGTTCGCTGAAATTAATGGCGAGGCCGGAAATGTTCCCGTAGAAAACCGGAGGCGCTCGTCGCTTTGACAGCGACGGCAGCATGTGAGCCCTTGCTCCCCGTAACCACCACACCACACTGAACAAGAAGCTGGCAGGGCGGCGTCAGCGTCACGCTCCTCGATCCTGCACCTGCACATGACTCCTCGTAGGCAGGCAGCCGCATTTAACGTGGCCGGAAAAGGCCAGGCGAGGTGGGCTCGCCGACGGAGGGGCCAACGGCCCGGGCTACAGGTATAGTAACCCTGGACGTTTCGTGCCGACAGACCTACCACCGTCTGGCGCTGTGCCGCTGACGAACTGATCCTTGCGACGGGAATAGAGCCTTTGTATAGGTTGGGCCTGCGTCGATCGCGATTGGAGATCTTTTGCCTCCCCTCTCACACCTTCTGTCGGATCAGGAGATGATAATGATGCTGCCGGTGCCGGATCGTTTCGGTACTACGTACTACTTCGCCTGCTTCCTTGTTCCTTTGCGCTGTGTGTCGCCATGCCAGCCACACGTTTTTTCCTTCCCACTGAGATTCCGGGTGTTTGATTCGTGCACGCGATGGCGATGCTACCATCGTCTTGGGCGTATCTCAGTTTCGTTTCGAGATTGTTGTCTCGCATAGAGTTGATGGTGTTTCTTCAAGTCTAAGAGTATTAACCGGCTGATTTGCTGCACGCAAAATGCAACGGGCTGAATCGCTCTGTCATGCATCAGCACTGCGCCATTAGTCACTGGATGGGTTTCGAATTTCATCAGTACTTTCAGCACCAATTAAAAGCAGCGATTTAAAATTGAAAAGGAGTTGAGCATGTTGACTTGGTTTGACTCTGATTTTTTTTCTCTCTCGCAGACCGGTGGACCCCGCTGGGACGTGAGGCTCGGGCGCGAGGACAGCCTGACGGCGAGCCAGGAGGACTCGGACAACATCATGCCCAGCCCGCGCGCCAACGCGAGCGCGCTCATCACCCTCTTCGCCGGCTACAACCTCAGCGTCACCGACCTCGTCGCGCTCTCCGGCTCGCACTCCATCGGCGAGGCCCGCTGCTTCTCCATCATGTTCCGCCTCTACAACCAGTCGGGCTCCGGCCGCCCCGACCCGCACATGGACCCGACCTACCACGGCGCGCTCAACGCGCTCTGCCCCCTGACGGTCGACCAGAACGTCACCGCCGGCATGGACTCCACCCCCGTCGTCTTCGACAACCAGTACTTCAAGGACCTCGTCCACCTCCGCGGCTTCCTCAACTCCGACCAGACGCTCTTCTCCGACAACCCCTTCACGCAGGCGGTGGTGAACAAGTTCAGCGACGACCAGGACGCCTTCTTCAAGGCCTTCGCCGAGGGGATGGTCAAGATGGGCGAGCTCCAGAACCCCAGGAAGGGGGAGATACGGGCCAACTGCCGCGTCGCCAACGGCGCGCCGCCGCCGCTCAAGAACCATCAGGTCGCGCCCTTCCGGCTGCTGGATTTCTGATCTCCGGTAGGCCTGCATGTAGGTGTCTCACGAGAGCTCTGATGGGGGGAGTAAAGTGATCGATATGCTTGACATAGTTTTGGTCGCGTCAGGTCGCAGTTCTGTGCCTATACCACATAAGAATGGTTTCAGGTCTGGCTACTGCTTATTGCTAATTGTTGAGGAATAATAGAGAAAATGAGGCCTCTGGCACTGATTGCCAAAGGCTGCATTAAGGGTTGCTTCACTGGAAAGGTTAACTAGTTCCTAAACGCGTCTTGCCCTCGCTTCTTCCAAGACCATGCTCACACATTCTTTGCCAAACTGACTAATTGCCACCATGACAAACTTAAGCTATGCTCCTACATTCAGAAAAATATCACCGCTCAAGCAACCAACATTTCTGATTATGAATTTATGATCACCAGCCTGACTTCAGAGAGATTTCCACAAAATCATCTCGGAGTGCCATAGCCGAAGTTCGGCTGCCGAACCCAGCGCTCTCGCACAGCACCAAGTTCAGAGTGAGACAGAGTCACAGAGCTGTGAAACTACAGATGTGGCACTCTTCTGAAGCAGAACCTGTTTGAGATGCATGAATTTTCACAACATATTTAGAGCATTTGTTTAGTAAATCAAACGAGCTTTTCAGGGTTCCCTTGTTCCATAGTAGTCCGAGGGCAACATACCCAATCAAAAGACAGAGCAGACGAACTTGACCGGAAGCGGAGCCCTTCAAGAAAGCCAAACACCAATTGCAAACGTTTGGGAGCACAAGACAAATGAAGCACAAGATGGAACTAAAATACTCTTAAAATACTCATCTAAACCTAAAAAAATCAATCTGCCTTCCAGAGTACTAAAAATGCCTCTTCCAGCTATCAAAGAAAAGAAAGAGAAACCCTACACTACCTAGAGCAAAGCAAAGTAACACCTAATCAAACTTTTACAGATGCTCAACAGAGATGAAGCAGCACACAAAATCATCTATTATCCTCATCGGGACGGCTAGCTCGCTGACACTGAATCATCCCCACGTGGCTGTATAAAAGCTAAACAATCAACAAATAGCTGGACCATATTTACCAAGGAGGTATCTACAGAAAGCCTGTGTTACTGCTCTTTATCACATTGTCCTTTTGTCGAAATGAAACCGATTGCTGACAACAAGGTTTTCTGCAAGCAGGAGGATGGGATTCCTGATGGCTTTAGCGTTTGGAGACACCGACTCGGGAAGACTGGGTAAGCAGGTTGGTAGATGTTCACCATGCTCCTCAGGATGAAAATAGAAGAGGACTGCTCGACAGAAAATAAACCTGACCACAAATAAGGAAGAACGTTAACGCTAACAAATGCACTGAGAAATAAATGCAGTACAAGTAAGAAACAACTGAATCGAAATATACAACCATAAAACAGAGAAAGCATAAGATATGCAACATAATGTAAGGTATGCATTGATGTACCTGAGAATCAGGCGCCTGAGAAATGGATCAGGTAAAATTTGTCCCCAAACAATGTTCAACCCAACAGACGTGCTGAGGATTTCTTCATATTGCTCCAAAGCAGAGAGAAGTATGTTTTCAGCATTGGAATATGTATCCTGAAACAAAGACTCAAAGAAGTCAGACCGCCAAAATAAATATCTCAGGAATAATCAACTCAAAACATAAAAGAACGTACAACATCAATGTCAGAAGTTATTCCAGCTAATTGGCAGAAAGCTTGCATCGGGGCAGTCAGGAAGTATGTAAATTGGCCTCCATTACACAAAGATTCTGCACCAGGCATTGACGATGCTATCCTAGGAGAAAGAAGTAAGGCAGCTGGCTCTCCCTTCTCTGCGTTATGTATGGCCTGGCAATAAAAGCAAATGATAATTCACTCAAGGAAATTTTTTCTGCCTTGTTGTTACAAAGAAAATCAAGAAAGAACAACTTCAAGCAATTATAATTCACTATCATTTGTAATCCCAACTTCATGAGATAAAACGGGTTGTTATAGAGAAAATTGTGTTCCAGAAAGTTCTTAACAATCCATTATCGATTGCAATATAACTATGTGCAAGGAAAAGAAAAGGAGCCAAAGAAATAAGTCCACGGGTTGACTTTATAGACTACTAGCAAGGGCAAGTTTGAGTGTTTTATGCATGAAAGAAGGTATGGCTACATATTTTAAATATAAAATTAAGTGGCTGAGAGAGTTCCATAATACTGAGCGCATTAGAACTAGAAACCAACCTTCTCGGTTCAGAATATGTTATGCATCACAGATGACCAATTAATAGGCAGATAACCATCTTAATCTTTGTTTAGTGGTTTAAAGATCAAGAAGATAAAATAATCTGTGAGCCCCATCGGACAACAAATCAACAATACCAACTTAAGTATAGAGATGCTTCAAATTCAATGAATACAATTAATCAAAATGTGAACTACAAGAGAGAAAAGGATACATGCATGTAATCTGGTTTTAAGAAACAGCTGAAAGCTCACGCATCATGGAAACAATTTTTTTCTCCTACCAAGCCAAGATTAAGTTCTGACAAACCTGCCTTGAATGCATGGCTATTTTCACTGTCAATTACAAGGAAAAGTGGATATCTTGTAAATGGTATCAGGTCTTCTGGATAAAGATTGTTTGGGCCTGGCAAAATGATAATATTGTCAACATGAGAAAAGCAGAGTATCCAACCTCAAGCAATAAGATATTATTTCAAAATCTAGTCACCCACCAATCTAACAGACCATAACAAGTGGACTTAATAGATAACACACATTGCCATGATATAGCCATATGAGAAAGGAGGAGCATACCGCCACTTCCACGAGGACCAAGCCATAGATGACTATCTGAACTCGTATGTGAATTAGCAGGCCTTGCACTTGATGACGAGCTGGATGCATACTTTTGAAAAGCATTCTGGTCAGCAAAGCCTGGGAGTATAATGGAGGAAGTTAGAAAGGAAACCTAATCATTACAAGAGTGCAGCATTAATTACAATCGAGATAAAAAAGGACCTGATGCTGATATATAAATGAGCAAAATGCTATCTTGAGAAAGCTCCTCACAGATTGTGGCAAGAACCTGCAATTACCATTCATGAAGTGGATTTAACATTATGAAGATTCTGGTGGCAAAATAGAGAAAAAAATGGCAGTGCCTGTGCTCAAAATTCTGATGTTCAGTTCTGCTAACAACCACGTATAATAGCATCACTATGCCTATTTACAAGATGTGTCTAAAGACATTATTACTGGTGAATGTGCTATTGAGCAATTATTGGCAGGTAACGTTTCATTTGGGAATGCATGTATTCACAACTAAGATATTCAATTCCACTTTCATCTTCTTCTCGTAAAAGGGAGAAAATGTGTCCGCTCCTATGCACATAAGTATATCATATGAAACTTCAAATAGAGAACTATTAACTATATCTCCATGGATTGCAGCAAACAACTAAACTGGTAAAGCAGAAGTGCAACATCACAGAGCTGAAAATCTTCTAGACTATTCCATCAGTAACACAGCATAATGAATATATCACAAAATACATGTATCCCATGGTTGAAAATGCATAACACATCCAGCTCATAGTGAGGACCAAAGGCCAACTGCCAACCATGTTGCACCAGGAATGCAGGAAATCCTCCTTTTCTACTAAACTTACACCGAGTTCAATACAATTTATCGTCACTTTAAATTATTGCATACAACAATATGTACAGTATCGTTTCTTTGGTCGACAACAAAAAAGCAGTCTACATCCAGTGTGCCGGATGGTAGGCATGAAGGATCTTTATTGATCTACTCAATACTGCAATTTTTCATTGAAAGTATATGTGATTATACCAGTATTACTCATGCCTCGTACAGATATCCAAGACTTGAACTTAAAAAGGAACACATATTTGTTGAGAAGCTGCCTACCGCTATAAGATGCGAGACTGTAGGGTGATATATAATTGCTTTTTGAGGATTTGAAGGAAGATTTCCGTCAGAGATTTCTGTAGAAAGGTGAATATCGATTAGACCAGAGGGTCCACTCTGGTCGCTCATAGTGCCATTTTCTGTAAGTTCTTTCACAGCAATTTGGTAAGACCCTGTGGGCTCCCATTCTAAACATTGTAGCATTCTGAAAGTGTCCAAAGTTAGCTCTGTGAACTTGACCTGCGTTGCACACGATGAAATTCCATGAGGGGTGTTCTCAACTGATCAACATAGCGTACAAACAAGCTAAAACTAGAGGAATAGTAAAATTATATATAAGTAACCTCATTTCGACGATAACTTGTTAATACAGCTTCCTTCAGTTTCAGTACCCTTTTTGAATGGAATCTTGCGATAGACACAAGGTTTGATGCATAAGAATCAAACAAATTGTCATATCGAAGTGATCTAGATCCCTTGTATGCTCCATCAGCTTTCAAGAATCTCTCAAGCTCTTGAAGCACTTGCTTCCATTCCTTGAAGTTGGTTTTCTAAGAACAGGTCCCAGTGTAAGTTATGATGGAAAAATTAAACAATAAGCAAAACAGGCTTAAAATATCCTAGTGTGCTGAAATGGGCAAAAATTGAAACCCGGTTGGGGTAAATAAGCGGGTAACACACGACCAGAGCCCAGCATGTAGGCAAAGTTTTCATGTAGGCATTCATAGCAATAAAATATTCAGTAGTCGCCACTAGGACCCTAGGTTAATTGTTGTTTTGTTCCGTTCCTAATATGTACCAGTGCTTGTAAAATTGCCCCTAGGAACTCTCACTTGTTATGATCATCAATCCTCAATATACTCAAATCTAAACGAATACAGAGGGACACTCGCTCCTCTGTAACTAAACAGCAGCGGAGCAGGAAGCAACCAATAAAAAAGGATAAATGTCACACAACGAGAAAGGATTGACATAGTAGCTCAAGCTGAATTTAAAAGAAAAATAATAATCAATTGAATAACAGCAACGTGCAAAACAACTTAGGAAGAAAAAAATATAATACCACGCTAGCATTTCCCTAGAATGGAGGTTTTCCCTATTTCAAAGCACAGAGGGAAAATCTTCTTACGGGATACGCCGACTTGGATTCCTGGACGAGCGCGCGTAGGCGGCCGGCGAGGTGGTCCACGGCCTCGGCTCGGCGCATGAGCATGGCGACGACGAGGAAGCGGGCGATGAAGCGCAGCTCCTTGTAGCGGATCAGGAGGCCCTGGTGCTTCCCTCCGCCCGCCGCAGAGGCGGAGGCGGAGGCGGAGGCCGGGGCGGGGGCGGGGGCGGCGAAGTAGCCTCGGCTGTAGATGGCCTCGTAGAACACGTAGGCGCCGACGAGCGAGCGCGGCTCGGCGGTGCGGAGGTAGCGCGCGTAGTAGAGCTGCCCGATCCGCGAGGCGACCTCGCCGATCTCCCAGCGGCGGAGCCCGGCCGCGACGAGGTCCCGCCGCCGCTCCTGCTGCAGGCGCCAGAGGCGCGTGTAGGCCTTGAAGGCCTTGCGGCTGTGGTGGTCCCCTCCGCCGTAGAGGGGCAGGTCGCGCGCGCGCGCGAACTTGCGGTCCGCCGCCTCCACCAGCGCCTTGAACTCCCTGTACGCGCCGGTGGCCTCGCCGTCGCTCATCGCCGGCGACGAGACGGGCTCCGGCTCCCCGTTTTTTGCCCGCTCTCGTGTGGTTTTGGGCGGCGAATGGGGCGGAGGAGGAGGTGAGGTGAGATGGCGACGGTGGAGAGAGAGAGAGAGTAATAAAAGGGGGAGTTGGTTCGAGAAGAGATAAAAAGCGGCCGTGCGGGGTGAGCTGTTGCTCCGTAAAAACGCTGTCATCCGGGCCATTAATTGGGCTCTTATGGGTCAATCATTCGAGCTTTGTTTAATGGCCTCCTCCCCTCCCTGTCAGTCACTCTACACTAGTACTACTCTACGGCGTGGGAATAGGATCGCCTGCATTTTCCATTTTCTTTTTTCCTGACAGTGATAGTCTACGCCCATTTCGTTGGGCTCTGTCCGCTGCGTACAAGTCAGTGTGGGCTGTGGGTGGGATCCACGTGGCACGTCACGATTCAGGAAGTCGCGCTGCTTGACCGCTGTGAAAGCGAAAAGGATACGCACCGGCGGAGTGGGGGAGGGAAGAAATGCAGGGCCGCCAGTTGGACTGGACGGACCCCAAATGGTACAGAGAATTGACTCGCCACTGGCTCTGTCAGACGGTGTTCACCCATCCTCGAGTGTTGATTCGGTCATGGGTCTTCGCTCGAGAAGAAACGACGATAATCGAGGTAACGCGGCGTGATTTTCAGTTGTAAACTCGCCGGTGCGCCCTTGTCGCTGTCGCGGCGACGTCCGATGGACGACGGCGACGGCGACTCCGCTCGTTGAAACCGAGCGGAAAGGTTTACACGGTCACCGCCAACTATGCACGCGCTAGCTTGACGTTGGTGGTTCCGTTCTCCATAGTTTTTTCTTTCTTTCAGGCTGTTCCGTAGTTTTACGGAGATCTTTATTCCCTTGCAGAGGTGCAGGAATGAACACCAGCTACCTCTGCGATCAGCAACGGATATTCTAAGCCTCTAACCACCGCAACTGCCTAAACACTTGTTTAATTAATTAATTAGCAAAAGAAGAGAATCGGAGAATATGCACCTGCTCTGGCCCGTTGCCCATTGTGCTGCAGAGAATTGCCCAACTACGACGACTAATCTAATGGTAGTACGCTTTTTAAAAGTGATCGAAAGGAGCCCAGCTAAATTCTAGCACGAGCAGACACGGCCGCAAAGAAACTCTCTGCGATGGGTTAAAGTACGCGCCGCTTTTGCGCCGGGATTTAACATTAACATCTCTGCGCGTCTACGGTCGGTGCGCTGCAGTGCCTGCCCGTGCAATCATTCGGCGCCGGCTCCGATCGTCCGGTACGGGCTCTCACTCCTGCAGCGGACCTGGCCCAAATCTTTGCCCTGAATGCTCGCAACAGGCTGGCGCCCCAGTGGCAGCGTCATTAACAAATCCGTTACGCTGGGAATCTTTGGAAGGCCTTCAGACAGAGGCGGCTGCGACGTGGAGATAGACAGGATTAGACGAGCTCGTCACACCGGCGGCAGCAGCTAGCCGTATGGGTGGTATCTTAGACCAGTCGCAGTGAGGAGTATCATACACTAATATCATGCGTATGATATTAGTCTATATTACTAATCTCACAACGAGTAGTAACATATTTGTGATATCATATAGTACTACATTTAATACGGTATAGACTAGGGATGTCAATGGGGACCCGTTCCCCGCAAACCCGTGGGGAATTCACCTATTAGGGGACGGGTGTGGGGAAAGTTGATCCCTGCCATCTAAAATGGGGATGGGGATTCAAAGGTCTCCCCATCCCCGTTCCCCGCTATACCCGTTATCTATTCTTATTGTGTATAAATCGATACAATTTTATATGAAAAAAGTAGTAATATTATGTCTAGCATAGTGTGTTTTAATAATACGTAATATATTATCTAATCTTTCGTACTTTTAACCATGTGCGTGTTGCACAAGTTGTATATTTCTATGTGTCAAAAGTGTAAATTCACGAAAATGTGACAAAATTATTTGAATTTAGCTTCTTAGTGGGGAAGCCGATCCCCGCCCCGACCCCGATGGGGATGGGGATGGGAAAAAAAGTCTCCCCGATTGATAAATGGGGATGGGGATGAGAAGGCACTCCCCGGTGGGGAGCAGACCCGTTGCCATCCCTAGTATAGACTCATCTTGTCATAGGTTTGGAGGTTGTAAAAATAGAATTTCCCGAACTGTTTTTTCTAGGGTTTGAGTGGAGAGGCGGCGCAGGGGCGATTTTCCAGTCACCGTGGCGCAAAGGATCTATCCCGTGAATCATGCCGATGTCCTTGACAGGATGGAAGGATCGGGGTCGGGGGAGATAAGGAGAAGCTCCCTCCGGGAGGAGCTAGGAGAAGGGGAGGTTCGGGGCTGTTGGAGAAGCTACATGCCCTCAATCTCACCAAAGAAGAACAAGAGGTGGTCGTCATGGACGATCGGGCTCAGGAATTGGAGGAGGTGGAGTTTGCAATTGCGGGTAAGGTGCTGGCAGTCAACGAATTTCATATACAGACAATTAGCAGTGCCTTGCGCCCAGCCGGGGGAAACCCTAGAGGCCTCAAATTCCGCCCCTTTGGGAAGAACATGTTTCCGGCCACTCTGGAATCAAAGAAAGATGTTGATCGAATCTAGGAGGGTGCGTCGTGGATGGTGGGGTTCCATGCAGTAATTCTGAGCAATTTTGAATGTAGCATGCGACCACACGAAGTTCAGTTTGATCTTTTGCCAATATGGGTCCGCTGTAATGATCTTCCGTTTAATTGGCTGAACAAGGAGAGAGTAGAATTTGTTGCTAGCCAGATTGGGAGGTTCATCAAATTGGATATGTCTGGGACGAGTTTTGGCTGGGGTCAGAGCATGAGGGCGAAAGTGTGGATCAATGTCAATAAACCGCTGAGGCGGGTGATAAGTTTTACTTCGCTTAAGAGGGAAACAACGGATGTGTATGAAGTGCAATACGAACGTCTGTCGTATTTCTGTTTTGCATGTGGATTGCTTGGGCACTCTGATATACAGTGCCAGGATCCACTTCCGAGGCGGGCAGGTGGGTTTTAGGAATATGATGCTAGCATCATGCTCCTGGATACCAGAAAGAAGAAGATGCAAGCTAACTCCTACATGAAGCAAGAACCAGTAGAGAGGATGGGGGCTATGCATGATCGAGCTGATGGGGAGAAGGATAAGGGGAAGAATAGTTTGCCACCACGCCGGAGCGGACCTATCCTTGAGAAAAATAACTTGGGCCAGACCAAGTCTGCAGTGTTCAAGTTTGATGCACGGGAAGGAAAACAGTATGTAGAGAAACCAAAAGCCCGGAAGTCTTTAGACTTATCAATGTTACCGGGTGCTGAGGCAGCGAGTGAGTTGGTCGGGTACTCTGCTAGTGATAGTCAAGGGATAGAGAGGACAGCTGCACTAAACTCGCCGAGCAAGTTAGGAGGGGTGGCGAGGGATCCAAAAAATACTAGATCTGAGGAGGACTTGGCTACTAAAGAAACGGAAGATGCAGAGGCTGGGAACTAGCCCCGCATGGAGCAATGAGTTGCTTCAGTTATAACTGTCGAGGGCTTGGCAACCGATCGACAGTTACGGAGCTTCGCAATGTAGTGAAGCGAGAAGCACCCACCCTTCTCTTTGTTATGGAAACAAAGATTGAGGGTAAAAGAGTAGAGAAATCGGCAAACTCGCTCGGCTTTGCAGGGATTTTTGCGGTGAGTAGTGACGGGCTAAGTGGTGGTATTGGTTTGTTTTGGAAGAAGGGGGCTGATGTGGAGATCAAAAGCTTCAATTTAAACCACATAGATGCAATAATTAAGTCGGTTGATGATGATGTGAAGCCATGGCGCTTTACAGGTTTCTACGGGAAACCAAGCAAGGAAAAGAGGCATACGAGTTGGACCTTGCTACAGAGGTTGGCAGGGGCATTATCTTACCCATGGCTTTGTATGGGTGATTACAACAAAACGTTGTTCGGCAGTGAGCACTTCAGCAATTCCGAACGAACTGAAAATCAAATGCGTTTGTTTCGGGAATGTGTTGAGGATTGCAAGTTAAGTGATATGGGATGGTCGGGTTTGCCATACACATGGGATAATAGGCAACCAGGTGTATCAAATGTCAAAGCTCGCTTAGATCGGGCTTTTTGCAATGAGCTGCTACAAGAACATTTCCATGTGATGAGAATAAGTCATGTGAGCATGGTGGAGTCTGACCATTGTGCGGTTTTAGTACGCATGCAACGGAAATTTCTTGGGCCGAATAATTCCCGCAATCGATGTTTTAGATATGAAGATGTGTGGAGGTCTCATGATTCTTACGAGGAAACAATTCAGCGGCTGTGGCGGGAGAATAGTGTACAAGGAGGATTGGGCGGTGTTTTCAATACTCTCCAGAATATGCAAAAGGGGCTAGATTTGTGGGGAAGCCAAACGTTCGGAAATTTTAAACATAAGCTAGCTGTGATGCGTAAGCATTTGGAACAACTAAGGAGGAGATCGATTGGCTGCGGTCCATCAAATGAAGAGAGAAGCCTTATGGCATAACAAAACATTGGCTCAGAAGGAGATATGGATTAAACAAAGATCAGGGATTCAGTGGCTGAAATCCGGTGACAGGAATTCAGCATACTTTCATGCCCAAGAAGCTCAGCGAAAAAGGATGAACAATATTACCACGTTATAGAGGGATGATGGCTCTTGGTGTGAAGATATGCAAGCAGTTCATAAGGAGGTGCAGAATTTTTACCAAACTTTGTATACGTCGCAAGGTATGCCAAATATGGATGCCCTGTTACATCTCGTGCAGGAGCGCGTCACTGAAGAGATGAGAAATGTGATGGATGAACCTTTTACCGAAGAGGAGGTGAAGGTGGCGCTATTTCAAATGCACCCGTCGAAATCACCCGGGTTGGATGGTTTTACAGCAGGTTTTTTCCAATGTCATTGGGAGATGGTGAACCCAATACTTGTTCCGGAAGTGCTGGAGTTTCTAAATGGGGGGAGCTACCAGTTGAGCTTAATGACACATTGATTGTGTTAATCCCGAAAGTGCGACACCCCAGTCAATTAAACAGTATCGTCCAATTTCCTTGTGCACAGTGGTGTATAAAATATGCACTAAAGCTATATCCCTGAGGCTCAGGCCGATTCTGCAGGAGACAATTAGTCAAGAACAAAGCGTGTTTGTTCCGGGCCGTTAATTACGGACAATGTACTTGTGGCGTTTGAATGCTGAAAGTAAAGTATAGGCACCTAGAGGGGGTGAATAGGTGCTACGACCAATTTTAATTTTTCTTTAACAATTAGGCTTGATACAAAGGTAAATTCTCTAGATGATGCAACTGCGATGAATTTACCTATATGACAAGGCAAGCACAATAACAATACAAGCAAGAGTAAAGGAGGAAGGGAACGAGGTAACCGATATGAAGCACACGGAGACACGATGTATTCCCGAGTTCCTCCTTGTTAAGGGAGTACGTATCGTTGGAGGGGTGTGAGCTTGCCATAGAGGCCTACTCAACGCCATAAAGGCCTCACCCTATTCTCCGATGAACCCCGCCACAAAGGCCTAGTCCACCTTCCACTATTGATCCTCTTTGAGGCGGGAATCGAGTCCTTTACAAACAAGCTTGGGGCACACACCCACAACCAAATTGGGGGTTCTCAACACTCACAAATCACCAAGAGTAGCAAGAAGTCTAGGTTCTCCACAAGAGGAAACCCTAGGAAAAGATCCCTCAAGCAAATGAGAGGGGAAAATGAAATCCGATTGGTGAAGACGTAGATCGGGCCCTTCTCCTTCAATCCTCCAAAGATCAAGGCTTTTGGGTGGAGGGATTGGGAGATCTAGCAAGGTGGGTGAGCTCCAACAATGGTGAGTTTAATTCTGGACGAGCTAGCTGGAGGTAGGTGGAGGGGAGGGGGTATTTATACCCCTCATAAAGTCTTGGAGCCGTTGGAGATATTTCTGCCAAACTCACACCGGAGACTCCGGTGTAAAGGTCTGAGACTCCGGTCTGAGATTTTCGCAGAGGCACCAGTCCGGAGACTCCGGACACATTCCGGCAAGTCTCCGGAGTAGCACCAGGGGGTGACACCACACACTCCAGCACGAGTACCAGTCCGGAGACTCCGGGGTGCAGGGCCGGAGACTCTGGTGTAAAACTTCGAAAGGGCCTTCGTCTTCACGCAGAGACTGTCTGAGGGTCAGCGAGGCACACAAACAAGAGCCAATCCGGAGACACCGGACAGTCTCCGGAAATACTCCGGAGTGGCACCAGGAGGTGACACCGTGCGCGCAACTTCGCAGAATTCGCAGATAAGTACCAGACCGGAGACTCCGGACACATTCCGGTAAGTCTCCGGTGTGGCACCAGGAGGTGACACCACTTGCACCGCACGGCTGGTTTCACTAACAATCCCCAGACCGGAGACTCCGGTGTGTCTCCGGTTTGTCTCCGGTATGAGATCAGAGAGTGACACCAGAAATTCCAGTACACCAAAGTCTTTGCCACTTTTTGTATCTCACTACCACCATTGTAAATATGAGTTATAAGCCCTAAAAAACATCAACACACTTAAGGATATACGTGTTGTTAACAAACACCAAAACAAGATGATTTAAGCGCGTTTGCACTTTCAAATGCGTTCATACCATGAAAAGGAGAAAGAAAGCAAAAAAAAGGTGTTTGTGCAGTAAAGTTGGACATGATGAAAGCGTATGACCGAGTAGAATTGCCTTTTCTGGAAGCTATTATGAAGAAGTTGGGTTTCTCGGAGAATATTGTTCAGCTTATTATGAAATGTGTTTCTTCTGTCGGATTCTCAGTCAAGTTTAATTGATATTTACTACCATACTTTACTCCAACTAGGGGTATTCGACGGGGAGATCCAGTGTCACCATATCTGTTCTTGACATGTGTAGAAGGATTGACAACTCTTCTAAACAACTGTTCATGTGGTTTTGTTGATTGGGTTATTCGTGTTTGCAATAGGGCACCATGGATAACTCACTTGTTTTTTGCAGACGATAGTCCCATCTTCATTGATGCCTTAGTTCGTAGTGTTGCACGCCTTAATGTCATATTACAGATTTACAACGAGGCCTCGGGGCAGAAGGTTAATAGAGAAAAGAGCTCAGTCTTTTTCAGCTCGGGGATTGAAGAGGGAACACGTCTTGCGGTGAAACAGGAATTGGATATTATGTTCGAAGCCTTCAGTGAGAAATACTTGGGCTTACCGACTGCAGTTGGACGGTTGACTAGTGGGGAATTTGATTACATTGCAGACCGAATAAGATCCAAAGTAACGGGGTGGGACAAATTGATGTCTTATGCGGGGAAGGAGATCATGATTAAGTCGGTTCTCCAGGCAATGCCAACTTATAGTATGAGTTGTTTTCAGTTATCTAAGGGCTCTTGTCAGAAGATCACTTCTTTTTTATCAAGGTTCTGGTGGAGTGGGTCTTTGGACAAGAAATCTATGCATTGGCTAGTATGGGATAAAATTGCTAGACCAAAGAGTAGTGGAGGGATGGGTTTCAGAGAGCTGGAGCTTTTTAATCTAGCTCTGCTAGGGAAGCAAGGCTGGAGGCTATTAACAAACCCCCAATCTTTATGTGCGCAGGTCCTATAGAGTAGATACTATCCGAATGATGATTTTATGAGTGTTAACGCGCCAAGAACAACGTCAAAAACTTGGCGAGCAATTCTGGCAGGAAGACAGGCGCTGCGAGCAGGCCTCATTAAACGTATTGGTGATGGAGCCGGTGCGTCTATATGGGATGATAACTGGATCCCTGATGCGGCATCGTTGAAGCCTATGGGAAGACTGGCTAATACAGGTTTGGATCGAGTAGATGAGTTGATTGATCCTGTCCAACACCAATGGCGCAAACAGTTAGTGCATGCAACCTTTCACGCTCCGGATGCAGATCATATCTTGCAGATCCCACTCAAGAGGAGTTTAGGGGAAGATTGGATTGCATGGCAGCATGAGAAGTCGGAAATTTATTCAGTGCACTCAGCATATCGTGCTCTCATTAATAATTTGGAGGTGGGAGAGGCTGTAGCAAATAATGAAGAAGGACATTCAAATATGAGAAACGATGAAAAATGGAAGAGGTTATGGAAGCTGGGTGTTCTACCAAGGGTACGAGTTTTTTGATGGAGGGTTCTTAGAGGCATCTTGTCTGATTACGCAACCCTCACCATGCGGCATGTCAGAGTTGATAGTACCTGTTCGGTTTTATAAGTCTGCTTCAGAATCAGTTTTTCATGCATTGATCGAATGTGGCCACGGAAACAGTTTGGCGCGAGGCACGGGAAATCTTGCATCTGAAATTGCCAAGATTGCACCCGGTCACCTGGGCTATGGATATATTATGTGAATCAACTTTTAAGCAGGTGTACACGAAGCAAATCATTTCGATCATGTCGGCCATTTGGGACTCTAAAAACAGATGGGCATATGATGATAAAGGTTATGATCCAGCCATGACAATGGAGAGCATAGCAGAGACACTAACAGTGTTGGAACACAAGCCAGTTTTAAAGGTGAAGGAGGCCCGGACACCCTGTACATGGCATGGTCTGGTGCCCGGCGTAATTAAGTTAAATATGGCTCTATCATAGAGGAAATTGGTCAAGCTGGAAGTGGAGGGGTGGCGAGAGACGCGGAAGGTTTTAAAAGCGCCTAGTGCAGATGCTATCATGATATAACTGATCCCCTAACGATCGAAGCATTATCCTTCAGAGATGCAGTGTTATTTGCTAATCAACATGGTTACAGAAGTATCATATGTGAATCAGACTCTGAAGAGCAGGTGCGCTTATGGAAGGAAAGAAACATACATCGATATGTTCTTGCACCGGTGTTGAGTGAAGTAGAGGACCTTGTTCCTTCTTTTCAGTTTTTTGATTTTGTTTTTGCTAGGCGAACAGCCAATCGGGTTGCTCATGATTGCGTGCGTTATGCATGTGAGCATGTTGCTGAAGCCGATTGGTTTGATGTTTGCCCTGCTTTTCTTAGTGACAACATTCAGACAGATTGTAATACCTTGGTTTTGAATTAATAAAGTTGGCAGTTTTACCCTAAAAATAAAAGACTCATCTTGTGTTGGATTGTGTTATGTTACGATATCTACCTATCATATCACCATCATCTCTCTCATTATTAATTGCACTGTCATCTCAGATTTTTTCCAACATGGTATGCATGATACCATCTATGATACCCCACGGTAACTAGTCTTAGCTAGTATCATGCAACTTGGTCCCACAAAAAAGCTGATGTGGCATGTAATTAAGGAAGTGGGATAAGACTAGAGTATCATAGGTCATGACATGCAAAACTAAAAAAATAATGACAAACAAATCTTGTACACATATTTGTATTGAGATTCTACAAAATAACCCTCCGTCCGGAATTAAATGTCACAAAGTTTGACAAAAGTGGATGTATTTAGACATAATTTAGTGTTAGATACATCCACGTTTGTCAAACTTTGTGACACTTAATTCCGGACTGAGGGGAGAGTAAATAGAAGCTAACTACTTATATATGATACCATGCATTACGGCTACGTTTTGCAGTAAAGTCTACTGCTTGCTTGGCTTAATTTGGTCCAGCTGGCCCGTGCAATGTCACCTTAGGTCGTTTCATTAGTTTATTTATAGGATTCTAAGGGCATCTCCAATCGCCCCCACCCCCCCACAGCCCCCCAGGCGGCCTTTTTAGCGCCGGAAGCGGCGAATAGCGCCATTTTCGCACCGGTCGCCCCCCCCCAGAAGCCCCAATAGCGCCGAAACGTATTTCGCGCCGCGACACCCAGGCCAAACCCAGCCTGCTGGGTTCGGCTTGGGGGGGCGAAACTGCGCTGCAACCCGCGCGGGCCAGCTCTGTCAGTGACGCGGCGAAAAAACGCGGGAACAGAAACCCCCGTGATCATCTTCTCGGCTCCCGCGTCGGTCAAAAGCTTCGAGCGCACCGTCCGTCCGAAGACGGAGGTAGACGAGGACGAGTGGCCCGACCTCAAGGCAGCGAGGGCACGCGGCGCAGTAAATGCCCGGCGGGCTACAAAAGCCCCCCCCCCCCCCCCCCCCCCCCCCCGCCGCTCGCCGCCCTCCCCATTCTTCCACCTCGCTGCTCCCTCGCCCTTCCTCCTCGGCGCTCTCCTCTCTCCCCCGTGCTCTCTCCTTCCTCCACGCAGATGGCCAACTACGACGGCGCCGCCGCGGCCAACGGCTCGATTTGCCGCCACCTTCGCCGGAACGAGGCGTGGGCGCTGTACCGGGCGGGCTACCCGTGCCCGCCGGACATGCGGCTCCCGAGCTCCGGCGGCGGGCAGCCTCGCTGGACCCTCAGCGTGGGCGGGGTGCCCGTGCCCCCGATCCCTTCAACGGACGCGGAGTTCCGGCAGGCAATCGCCGAGGTGCGCCAAGGCCTGCCGGCGGACGAGGCCGTGCGGCTACACTGGAGGCCGCACGGCCAAGACGCCTTTTGGTGGCAGGAGCTCCAGCGCCGCCGCGACGCCGACCTCGCCGCCGAGGGCAACAACGGCCAGGGGCGCAAGCGCTGGTGGGGAGGCTAGCACCGCACTCTCGAGTGGGTGCTGGATTACATCCACGCCGGCAACGATCCCCGGCTGGAGATGCCGTCCCGCCCGAACCCCTCGTGGGCACCACGGCGGATGGGCGGCGGATCGTCGTCGGCTACGTCGTCCTCCTCCGGCGCGCAGTCTATGTCCCTCACCCCTCCCCTTCTAAACTCCGCCGCGCCTGTCCCCAGGCGCAGCGGCGGCGCCCTGCGCATCGGCGGGCCACGCCATCGGCAGGAGGCCGACTTCGAGCGCACCGTCCGCGCGAAGACGGGGGTAGACGAGGACGAGGACGAGTGGCCCGACCTCAAGACCGCCGAGGAGCTGTCGCGCACGCTCCAGCCTGTCGCCGACGTGTTGCGCGACAGCACTGCCGAGGAGCTGGAGCTCCAGCGCCGCCTGCTCGCTAAGGCCGAGCAGCGCAAGGCGCAGCGAGAGCAGGAGGCTGCCGCCAATGCGGCCCACCGCCGCATTCCTCCCCCGCCGCAGACGAGGGAGATCCCCTACGTCGTGCTCGACCCCGACTCCGACGAAGAAGCCGAGGTCCTGCGAGCCCTTGCGGTGAGCAGGTGGGGCGACTCCGGCGCGGGGACGAGCAACACTGGCTGCGGCGATCCCGGCCAGGGAACGAGCAGGCGCGACGGCGACGGCCCGGACGACGACGACAACGACGGCGAAAACGTCGACTACAGCCAGGCCATCGCTGCGCGCCTAGGAGTGAAGTAGTTTAGTTTTTTAGTTTAAATTCGTTGTTTTTAGTTTAACTTTACGTCGGAATGTATGAAATTTGCGTTAATCAAAAAAATGTGCCGAATTTCAAATCTCGAGTTTTTGTGGGCCGAAAGTTGGGCTCGGGGGGCGACTGGGAAGGCTGCCCCCCAGGTTCCAGATTAGCGCCGTTTGGCGCCGCGGCGGCCCAAAACGGCGGCGTTTTGGGTCCTGGGAGGGCGCAACGACTGGAGATGCCCTAAGACACTACGAATAGTAAGAACGTAGAATTAGTGTGGAGTTTCCGTACTCAATCATGCGGGAGAAGTTTGGTTGCGCCAAGAAAAAATACACGAGCAACCGGTTGCACCATATGAAATTCCTTTGAACCAAAGTGCCATCAAGGGCAAACTCCCACGGCGCCCTTCATTTTGCACTTGGATCTCCTCTTTTTTTGGCTGTCGGAGTCGGACACTTGTTTGTGGAATGTTTGTTCGGTGAATCGAATGGTGCCTCCCATTTTATGCGGATATATCTGATTTGGACTTATTTTTTAAAACAAAATGAAAAAAATTTAAGATAAATATAGGCAAAAAAATTACATAAATATGAACTTAAATTTAATTTTAAAAGGTTGTGAAAGGTTGGTATTATCAATTAGAGAGAGTGAATAACCGACTAATAATTTTTAGAGCTTTTTTCAATTTTAAGGATATAATTACAAGGTAAATGGTGGAGACGATGATAAATTTTTGTAGTTTATTCCTTTTGAAGGAAAGCATGTCTGGTTTGGAGAGTTGTGAGGCACAAAGTCTACCAACACCCCAAAGGCGCAATTTATTTTTCTTGTGTCTCGGTCATAAAACAAGAAACCACGATCCACTAAGAGAACATTCGAAGGCGGCGAACGAAATTTTACACATAAAGTTGGGAAAATCTCCACAACTAAATTGAACTCTATCAAGACGGCCTTCCTACGATAAGACAAATAGAAAAACATCAGAAGACCATCTTCACTCTTTCCACTTCCGAGGGGTTGATAGTTGTCTTGCGCTATTCAATCTTTCCACTTGTGATGGGTCGATCAACACTAAACCCAGTTAGGGAGGGAAATGCACAAGTTGCACACAGTCCAAACATTAAAAAAAACATTACATACGAACTTAAATAAAACCAAGTATGGTGTCTAATCCTAGTCTTCATCGTCGGACTCGATGACGATCACCGGCCCAACCAGCATGGCGGCAGCCAGCGGTGGAGGTGGCGACGGCGGTGCCACCTCTTGTGTCGACGCCTGGAGTGTCGCCTCCCAGCCACGTCTTCGGTGGCTCGATGTCGGAAAACAAATTGAGCCGATACTCGTTGCCCTAGGTGATGAAAGTGTCCCAAATAGGTGAGCTCTCAACGTGCTCGAAAAGGGTTTGGTCCTCCGTCGACATGGCTACCCTCCAGGTGTAGGTGGTGGTGAGGCGTGCGTCGTCTATGGGCGGTAGCACCACCGAAACTCTAGCGAAGTTCAGGTGCCAGCCATGCGGGAGGCTACAGTCGGCCGTCACCTCTCGGTTGGTGCGCTCATACTGGCGCGTCTGCGTCAATGTCAGCCGAGGACAACGTTCGTCAAGCATGGCGGGCAGAGACGCGCGAGCAAGATCGTGTCATGGTCGCTCCTTCAGCCCAAGGAGCGGCGCGAGAATCCGAAACGGCGATGGGGCATATGGGCGAATGCAGATGGGTCTAATCTATTCGATGGAGGTGGATGCGGCGGCAATGGCCAGGCAGCGTTGGCAGCGTGCCACGTGTTTTTTTTTTTTTTGAGGATGGTGGGGCGCTGGATCCATCAGGTGGGCCTGCCTTCCCTCAGGTTAGTGGGCCTCTATGGGCTTCGTCTTTTCTTTGCCTTTTCTGCTCCGTCATAGGAGCATTCAAAATGTAACTGTAAATAAAGGTTGCGCGTGCCATTGCTGAATATGGTTATCTGGCAAGCTTGCCTGAATTAAATAACAGGTGAATTAAATATGGTCTTCTTGCGTGAATTGAGCATGTTTAATGGAGGATTTTTTTTCCAGTTCAGAAGAAAAAAACAGGTGCATCTTTGTAGTGATGGGAAGATTCTCTCAGCAATAAGATGTAGCATAATAATAAATAATTAAATATATCTACAAATTCTTTGTGTAGACGCTCTCGCGCTTCAAGTACAAAATGGAAAATTTCCTGACTCAGAGGACTCCAAAGAAAGGATTGGTGATGGCGGAGTTCAACTCGGCTCCGGCTGTGTTCAGGATCGCCTTGTCGACCTTGTCCCTTGCCAAGAACAAGAATTCGTTGTCTTCGAGTTTCTCAAATCCACACAACTCGAGGAACTGTATGCCACCAAGATTTCCAACCCTCTCCTGTAAGGGTACACAAACAGGTCATCAGTCTCGAGTTGTTCGACAGGTCATTTTAACCTGCCAAATCCTGGAATATGAAACTCACCTGAAATGTAGCATTACTGAGTCTGATCTTTCTGAATTTCTCCTCTTCGGGATTTTTAACTACGTTTCCAATGTAGGTAAGGAGTGTCTGAAACGCCCTCTTCACCTTAGCATCCTCCTCCTGTCGCAAATTCAGTCCCATGGTTAAGAAGAACACGAGTTTTTGGTCATCTAGCACAAACTTACCATCTAGTTACAGCTATTCTGCTACAGGATAAATGATGGCACGAACCCATTTTCTTGTTTTGGTCATAGGAGACATAATAACGTAAAACTTGTAGCTGTCATTCTAAGTTAATCAAGTGATAAAATTCTTGGGTTCCTCGACCTCGAAACTAATAAGTATAGTGGTTACAACTGCCATTATATTCGCATATATTCAGCAGCAAGTAATAAATATTCCATATCAAATGAATGGATTTCTGAAGAAAATGAATGGATTTCTGAGGAAAATCTGAATAACACGTGCCTCTAGGAGAAAATTAGACTGCATACCTTGTTTTGCTGCTTAATGTTTCGTAAGCAATCCCTCATCCGCTCTGCTTTTGTGGCTGGTCTGACAGGTAATGCACTCTGAAAATGTGTAGACCACAGTTAATTCGATAAACAATATTAAAGCATATCTTATATTCCCTCCGTCCCAAAAAGGATGTCTCAACTTTATCATAATTTGTATGTATCTAGACATGCTTTAGTGTATAGATAGATGCAGATTTGGATAAACTTAAGGCATCTTTTTTAGGACGGAGGGAGTACAGAATAATATGGATTTGCATCTTGGGCTCTCTATCAGACTATTAGAGATACTAAAAGGCCCTGCACGATTGATGCAGGAGAGCATATGTTTTGAGAAGTGAGAGCTTCAAAAGTACATAAAAATATTGCTAACTTCATCTGGATCAACAGCTTATAAAAATATTGAGAAGTGAGAGCTTCAAAAGTACATAAAAGTACACGTTAGATTCTGGAAAGGCAATCCAGGTGCTCAAAACAGTAGTGTGTCATGTTTAAACTGAATGGATGCACAAAATCTGGATCAACAGCTTATAATGTTAAGGATATTCGAATTAAGAAAAAAAAATACCTTCTTCTCTTCGACAGGCGGTGGTGCACTTGGCTTGGATGCAGATGGGACTTCAGGCAATCCAAGCTTTCTTCTCCGTTCAGCCTGAGAATCAAAAAGACAAAACGTTTTAAGGAAAAATTACTAGTTAGGAACTTAATACATTGCATTCAGTTAAATATCCCCAGGTTACATCAAAGTAAACTAGCAACACATGTATATTCCTGAGTGAGAGGGAAAAACAAAAAACCTTGTCCTCTTCCAGTTTCTGGCGAATCTTTTCTCTGGCCCTTTTCTCTTCCTCTTTCTCAAGCCTTCTCAATTCTATGATGCTGCCGACGATGAGGACAAATTTAATCAAAACCTGATATCGTTGGTGTAATTGTAGTAGTAAAATAAAAACGGAACAAGGAACCAACCGTTTCCTTTCATTCACCTCCTCCATTCTCTTAGCTTCAAGAAGCTCCTTACCAATTCGTATACGTTCCTACAAAATGCCTACTATGTGAGACAAAATACTAAAAAAGACCGTTAAAATGTGAAACAGATACGAAGGTAAGAAATAGTTATAGTAATGCTAAGGCCATTACTTCCTAATGTTGAGCGGAAGTGTAACTCGTAATGATGAGATGACATCATATGAAACATAAAACTAGTATTTAGATAACATAACATGGATACACCTTTAAGATTGGTATCAGCACACATCAGTATTCTCAGATAAACAATGTATTATAGTTTGTAAATGCTGTTGTGCTGATAGCACTGAAGACTACCACGATAGAAGGAAAAAGCATGTACCCTAAAACCTCCACAAACAATCCGTTGGAGGTATACACGATTACAAATTCTGACGATGAAGAAGACAATAAAATAAACTCCTTCCAGTTCGAAATAAGCTTGAGCAGACAAATTTGAGACTAGCGGTTAACCAAAATAAAAATGAGTCCATAAGGAGCTTTTCTGCTGAAATATTCTTCCTTTTTGAACTGTATTGTCCAAGATCTCATAATTAAATAATTATAAAAGAAGTAATGACAATCTGTACAAAAGAAGCCAGATTGAGATACATGTTGCAGGTTATACAGATGTAAAGGTTCATTTGTGCTGATAAAACAAATCTATACACCTTTTTAATACATACACAAGTATATTACAAAGCAAGAAGGTAATAGAAAAGTTTTTTAAAGGACTTCAATGAAAGTTGATATACCTTCTCCCTTTCTCTCTCCATCCTTTTCTCTTCTTCTTCTTTCTTTTTACGAGCGCGCTCCCTACAAGCAAAGTGGATAACTTCAGCACGAGATGTCTTGTAAGAAAACAATATTACAAGGAAAAAAAAAGTTCTAGAACAATTATTTTTATGTCACGATTTCTCTGTTCGTATGTTGGATGTTACTATGTCAATCCATCTGAGTTCCTAAATCAACGCAGGCGAGGAGAAACTATAGAAAAATCGAAGCTCTCCAAAAGCAGTGTTATAAACTGCACAAATTCCCAGTTAGGAGCTATCATTTCCCAAAACTTTAATCTGACAATGCTACCACGCTTGAGTTTCATTATGGCCTTAACTAAAGTGAAAGGTAAAACAGAAAGAAAGCAAGTATCCGAAAGTCAATGATTAGATTCAGAACCAGACCAAAAAAAACTATACAAACAGACAAGTATCTGCTATTTCTAAAGAGAACAATGCAACCACCAGCCACGATTCAGGAATGGTTCAAAAAATCACCTTAGCTCCTGTGTTTTAATCATCTTTTCCTCCGGAGTAAGAGAGGGTTTGTTAGCTTCTGTGTTCGAATTGGCCGGCACCTGAGAGAGGGGAAATAGCATAAGAAACCTGCAGATGTTATGTGCTGGATGAACACAATTTTTTCTTGCCAAAGCGTTGATACTATCTATTCATCTCCCATTGGACACACTTAACGTACTCCGTGGGACAACTGACCCTAGTTGTGCATGGGTTTTACCCATCAATGAGGAGCTTTGGCAGTTGAATTCTACATCAGCTATAGTTCAAACGATAATGCATATTCTAAAGTAGTTTTCCATCAGAAAAGTGAAGACATCCAAATCTGGGCTATTTTTCCTTACAAAGATCCTGAAACTTGACATGCTTATTGTTAAAGTATACACTTCTTGAGCAATGGGATTGCAAAAATAGGTGAAAATGTATACTAGCCTCCATATGTATAAAAAGCATTGCTTCTGGAAAGCTCATGGATAACATATATCAAAGCCTAGAGTATGCTACTAACTGATATTAACAAAATGAATGGGACCAAGTTTAAGCATCATCAGATGATCAATATGAACAAATCTATATAATAAACAACGAACAAAATAAAATTCATCATACCATAGGCATTTCATCAATATCAGGATCCTCCTGGTGCTCAGAAAGCCAGTTAATGGCACCTTCGATGGTGCTATTACCTTCAAAAAGGACATGGGTGCAGCAAATTTAGTTATGAGCATCACTGTGTTCTAATTACAGTTACATGAGACAATATCAACGAAGGGCGTATAAAATATGATGGCAGTAGGCAAGAAAATATTCCCTACACGTCCTTTATTCTGGTCCATTCAGATGATTTAGTAATTCGATGTCCAGATTATTTCAACAAAAAATAAGGTTCAATGAAAGAGATTATAGTTTGATGAATTTGGTTATCATTCCGGTTCTCACTTTTTATGCCATCCAAGAGTTAAGCTATCTATATTTTCTTCGACATGGTTCTTCTCAGTTATCTAATCTGATGTCTTATGTTAATCAGAACCCAATAATATAAACCTGTCATAATACGGCACTTTGAGTAAGGTTGTACTTCATTTGGTTAATATGAATGAACAAAATTAAGGTATGGCATTCGATGAACCGCAGCACCAACTAGCAACAGTGCCAAAAGAAGATACAAGCCCTATTCGGAAGATATTCAGCATAGCTTCCTACAGCCCATCCCAAGCAGGATGGGCTGGAGGGAGCCACAGAACAATATGGATAGTAAGTATAGGCCCTTCTATTCCGAGGAAACTGTCAAGTAGAGCGCCCCAGTAAAGTGCCGCAGTAAGGTGTACTTATCATAGGCAATGTTACTAAAAGTGGCATTAGCAACAGATAACATGGTAGTCAAAGGAGTCAGATGCTATACATACCAGAGAAGTGAAGTGCCCTAGTGGCACGCCCTGTCGAAAACCCCATCGATTCCAGGTCTGCAAGCATCTCCTTGTTCACCTCCGGCGCCACCATCTCTGCTAATGGAACACACCCCAATTACACAACCAACACTCGGTAAGTCCTTGGCTTATCTTCTCAAATTCGAAACCTCACCTTGCGGCTCCCCACTTCCGGATGCATCCACGTCCATGCCCTCAGCGGCCGGCTTCAGCGGCGCCTCAAGATCGATGGGCTTGGCCGCTTCCATGGTCTTGTCCGTGAACTCCGTGTGACCGGTGCGCTTGGTGTGCAGGTCCACCTCCTGTGAACCACCAAATCGATAACACCAAAAACTGGATCAAGCACCGACCAAGACGCATCTAGTAGGATCCGACCGAGTTTCGCCGAGATACGAAGAGGGGGAGCGGGATCTTACGGTCTGGGAGCGGCAGGGCTTGCCGCAGTCGGCGCAGACGAGGTTGAGGACGGCTTCCGTGGACTCGGCGAAGTTGGTGTGGGATGTGGCCTCGGCGTGCGCCTGCGCCTCCTCTACGCTCCGCAGCTGCACGCCGCAGTCGCCGCATCGCAGGGAAAGCCCAGCCATTGCTACTTTGCTTCCGATCGAGAGAATTTGGGGGCACAAGTCGAGAGTTGCTTCCTTTCGAGGAGGTTTAGGCGAGAAGGAGCGGAGGCGACAGCGGGGCGGAGGAGCGATTGCAATCGGGACCGTGCAGAACAATGCCCTGTGCTTACCGTGCAGCGTACCCCGGCCGCACAGTTTCTTCTTATATCAGGATCTGAGTTCGCTGACACAGCTTGCCGCACGGTTTCCGTTTTCCTAAAGAGATAAATACACTGGCAGTCCCAATAGTTGTCCGGCAGGTGCATTTTAGTCCCACTTCTTGCAAATTGGGGTTAGGCAGTCCCAATAGTTGTCATGCGGGTTGATTTTTGGTCCCAGGGGCTGAGAGGTCGACACGTTGCTGCCACGGTGGCTGATGGCACACGCCCAGGTTAGTGCCTTTTGCTGATAACCCCCTGAGTTTTGGCAACTATATGAAAGTAAATCCTCTAGCTGTTAAAACAAATCGACATTTGGTTCCTCTTTTCCCCGAATCCCTAACCGTAGCATCGCCGGCGCGATGAGTGGCTACGGCGGAGCTCTGTGATCGACCGAGGCGGAGAGCGCGGTTGTACGAGGTGCTGCTCCCGGAGGCCATCTCCCTCGCCCAGCCTCCCGTCGAGGCCAGACCGCCCGACCCGGCGAGCGCGCCAAACGCCGAGCGCGTTGACAGGACGACGACGCCGGGAAGCAAGAGAACGCCGGGGAACGACTGAGCCAGAGAGGGCGGCTGAGCGGCGGAGTAGGCTGAGAAGGCGTCGCCGTGGGCAGGGTGAGCTCGGTGGCGACCATGGCGGCATCGCGGGCAGGGTGAGATCGGTGGCGACCATGGCGGCATCGCGGGCGGCGGCTCCGCAGGCGGCGAGGACGGCTGTTGCGAAGGTCGCCGGAGAGGCGTACTGGGACACAAAACCATCTCAGCTAGGATTATTGCATTTATTTCCTTGATATTGTCTGTGTGCTGCTCTGAAATTTCTGTCTTTTTTTTGCAGAAACAAACTCTGAAGTGCAGGGAACAATTGGGTCCGAATTGGTGCAGGGAAGAAGCGAGCAAGCTTGTACAGCAGCAGTATTTCACTGGAAGAAAGTGCAGCAGCAATAGTGTGTAGAGTGTTGCAAGCTTATGCAGACTATGGCTACCAGAACAGGAGCAGTTCATCAAGGAGATGAAGAAGGAAGTGAAGAAGATGGAAAAGATTAGCAGAATTGAGATGAGGGCTAGTGATAAGAAAGAGATAGGATAGGAATTGTGGTTGTAGTAGCTATGTATTACTGTGTGTACTTATCTGTCGCACATACAAATGAACTGAGAAGAAATTGGCGGCATAATATATATATTTGGTACAAGAAATGAAATGAGAATTATTTGGCAGCGTGATATATATATTTTGTACAACAATTTAAATGAGAAGTCATTGGCAGCATAATATATTGTGTACAGGCATAATATATATATTAGAAGTAATTGTACACTGACTTAGAACCAAAAAACATGAAAAGATCAAGTTGTAGTTCTGTGCACAAACTGACTACAAAATGCCAGTTTTGAGATAATAAAGGTACATGACATGAATATTACAGATTTCAGGTAGCAAAGAAACATCTATCTGAGAATGCAGTGCACTCAAATTCACAACAATGTCCACCTGGAGCTCTTTGAGTGACTTGGATCTCCTCTTCTTCGCCTTGGACATTTAAATCTGGAATTTCCTTCCTCCCTATTTGATTATCATCTCCAAACAAGAGATAATATGCACTACCAGGTCCTCTGTTGTAAGTATTTCTTGTTGATCCTCCACTGGCATTTGCATCAGCGACTGTATTTATTCCGGATGTTGAAGCTTCAGGGGCTGCTCTTTTTCTTCCCCTATAGGGCACTTGTTCGGCACCTCCACTTCTTTGTCCTCTTCTATTTCCTTGTGATGCACCTCTACTGAGTTGACCTTTACCACTGGATGCTCTGTTTCTGGTTCTTCTCCCTCTCCCACTTGTACTAGCTGTAGTCAATATGACCCTAGGAACTGGGATTGAATCTCTAGCAGCAACAACAAAAGAGCTCTCCTCTGGTATAGGACCATGTGATTTATCATTAGCTGCATGAGGCCTCTCCTGTGAGCAATGAATTGTAGAAAAATTAATTTACTTGATGAATTCAGAAACAGACATCGAACTTCTGAATTATTGTACAAAAATGCATGAAAGAGTCAGAAAAATACCTCCTGGCCCATCTTATACACCATACTATCCACAACATTTAACGGATCCAGTGTTGGGCTTGGGTTTTGAGGGATGATGCTCTGCAGAATTTATATGCATAATATTAGTATGCACACTATTTATGTTTAGCAATTGTATTAATATGCACAATATTTGTATATTTATCACTTGTTGCATATTAAATAACATTGAGTACCTGCAGAATTGTGAGGTCATCATACTCATCTTCCTCCTCTATGTGATCATTTTGCTCTTGCACTGGTTCTGTGTCTACACCATCTTGCTCTTGCACTTGTTCGGCTTGTACATGCTTGTAGTGCCCCTTTTTGTTGTGATCAGGTTTTCCACAAATCCCACAATGCATAGTCAAGCCATGCCTAGTTACATATTTTCTGCCATTTTTCTCCTTCTCCTCTGGTGCTTTCTTTCTATATTTTTTAGGCCTGCCCATCACTTTAGTGTACAAGGGAGGAAGCAAATGTACTGCATTCATCTTCTGCCAGTGACATTTAGCTCTAAGGGGCACTAGATTATATCCATATGCTTCCATATAGGATGCTATACTATAGCAACTGTGAACTAGTGACTCTGCATCTATCCTGTCATACCTACAGCACGCAATAGCATGGTGACATGGTATACCTGAGATTTGCCACCTCCTGCAGTCACATGTTCTTTTCTTGATATCCACACTGTATTCTTTCTCAAATTCACCAGTTCTGACATGATAAACCCCATTGCCTGAAGGCTGCACAAAAGCACCAACACTCCACTCCGTGAACTTATCAAGTTTCTTCTTAATCTTTGGGCACAGAATACCAGACCATTTCATTGCTTCTCTCCTTTTTGTCTCAATTCTTTGCATCATTTTGTAGAATATTATGTCCAACATGGACTTGATTGGCATCTCTCTTGCCTCTAATATGTAGCTGTCAAAAGAGAATTCAATTGATAAGCACTACTAATTTTTAGTTGATAGTAGTAGCACAGTTGATAGTAGTTATGAGAGATAGTTGCAAATATGTATAAAAGAAGAGGGAACTGTACCTATTAAAAACTTCACAGTGATTGTTTAGCAATAGATCACACTTGGAAAATTCATTAAAGAATGCCTTAATCCAAGTGTTAGGCACAAGTTCTTCAATCCATTCCCAAGCTTCCGGACTGTCAGTTTTCATCTTCTCCATATTGAATTCCCATTTGGCAAGATTTGTTGACCTTGCAATTGACCAAAGATCATTTTTCAAGACTTCTCCCCTATGTCCTGCTTTTTGAAAATTTTGGTACAAATGCCGAACACAAAATCTATGTTCTGCATGTGGCCAAACTTTCTGGACTGCATTAATAAGGCCCTGCAAAATGTAAAATATTTCCAAGTCGGTATGGTATATGTTCGATAATGACATTACTCGGGACCACTATACTTTGCACATTATTTACAACTCACTAGAGTTTGGATAAAATCCATACCTTTTGCTTATCACTCATTATAGTGTATGGAGATGTGTTTGTGATCTTCAAGTCTTCCTTTAATGTAGTTAAGAACCACTCCCAGGAACTAGTACACTCAACCTCTACTATGCCCATTGCTAATGGATATATGCAGTCATTGGGATCAATAGCTACAGCTGTAAGCAACTGGCCCTTGTACTTTGTTTTTATGTGACATCCATCAATACAAATAAACGGCCTGCATCCTCTCAAGAACCCCATTTTGCATGCACCATAAGACCAGTAAAGAGTTGACAAATGATGTTTTGATGGATCACCTCCAATCCCTGGTACTTCATTTGTTGTCAAGAAAAACTGTGAACCAGGATTGGATCTCTTGAGTTCCTGGCCATAATCCCATAGGAGAGCAAACTGACCATCCTCATCTCCATTAATAATTCTGAGAGCCTCTCTCCTTGCTCTACCCAGCTTCCACCTATTTGGACACATATTGAACTCTCTCTGGACCTTAGCTGCAAATGTTTTCAAATCAATTTTCTGGTTGTCTCTTATCTCTTCGAGGAACTTTTCTGTGAGAAATGGCGCAGTTAGTGACTTTAATTCCCAAGCTCTCTGACAGGTATGCCTTCCTTCGTAACTCCTAATTGTGAATCCACCTGTCCTACTGTCATGTGTGGCTTTAAGATACCAAGGGCATCCTTCTTTGCAAACTGCATCTATTCTCCTTTTATCATTTTTCAGCTTATTCACCTTCACTCTCTGCCTAACACTGTATGCCTGAATTGCAGCCCTCAATTCTATAACACTACTGAACACCATACCAGCTCGGAAGATAGGATTGTCCATGTCCACTTGGGGATTGAAAACCTTGAACTTGTTCTCCAATTTTTTGTTCTCTTCTTCTCTCAGATTCAGGTCAATGTCATCTAAAGCCTCATCATTTTCATGTTCAACCACATCCTCTGCTTCATTGTGATCATTTACCTCTTTGTCAATGTTGTCAGCAAATAAATCATCATCACCATATTCCACATCAAAATCACTATCAACAAAGTCGTTGTCACTGTCACTTGTTTCTGTTGCTGCAATATCTGCTTCTCTTGCTGCTGCAATATCCCTCTCTCTTGATATTCCAATGTGTCCTTCTCCTGATGTTGCATTCCTGATCTCTCCTTCTGTTCGACTGCTAGTTGAGACCATTTCTGAACGGCTTACATCCCTCCCTCTTGATATTCCAATGTGTCCTTCTCCTGATGTTGCATTCCTGGTCTCTCCTTCTGTTGGACTGCTAGCTGCGACCATTTGTGAACTGCTTCCGCCCCTCTCTCTTGATATTCCAATGATGGGCATTTTTGTTGGACTGATCACATGTGGTAAGCTTGGGCCTCCATGAATTATCAAATCATCTCTCAACATCCTCAGAAAATTTGTGTGATCAACTAGAATACAAAGTGTTTTGTGCTCCTTTGTTGATGCTATCATATCAACTATATCCTTGTCAAATTCAACACACTGCAGCCCGTTTGTGATATCTTTACCAGGATGGCACCAATAAACATGCATTCTATTATCAATATCATGTCCTAATTGCTTCACGAAGTCTTGAATCCATAATAGTGAGAAGGTTTCACAACTGCAATTGTCAAAGAAATCTAGAGTGCCATCGATATATGACAGATCTCCATGCAATCCAGTGAAAAACCCATTATGTTCGATTGCAACTGAAAACAGTTCTTCATTATCTGCATAATAAGAAATGAGAAGGTAAACTTTCATGCAATCGACACAAACATCACACGGGAACAATACATACGCAGAGCAGACGCAAAAATTCAGACAAACAGTACTGCTGCACTAAAATTCAGAAAACTGGCAGTGCACTAAAATTCAGAAAACTGAATTCAGATAGCAGCAATTGTTTTTCATGCAATCTACATAAATTCAAAGCCTCAGATAGTGCTATGACGAGCACATCAACTAATATTGTCATTCCATTCAACAAAAATCAAAACTTTACCCAAAATTCATCTGATCCGAGCACGAAACTGAACGCACATAACCTGAAATCATGACCACCAAGAACTTACTAACCAATAGTTGGTTCTATTCTTTCTAACCAGTACAGGCACTACCACGTACCACCAAAATCGCTGTCCCATCGAAAAAAATAGTCCAACGCTACCTAGATCATCACCAGCAAGAACCCTAGATAAACCCCCATAAGGGCGGACGAAACTGAGTGAACGAGAGAGAGGAGAGGGATGCCAGGCTTACAGTACTGCGGCGGGTCTTCTCCCCACGGCCGCCAGCGCGGCTCCGGCGACATCGCCCCCAGAATACGCCAGAGTCGATGAGGATTCACAGAGGTGCGTCCGCGTCGATAACTCCGTTGTGCGTGTGCTTCCAGACGTGCGGCGTCACTTTGGGACGAACAGGTACGTGGTCACGCTTGTGTAATTTACATGGACAGCAGTTGCAGGGACCTTTCTATGTCATTCCAAACAGAGCAGGAGGGTTTCTTTGCAAACATGCGCTTCTGACCAGCGCCAGCGTGGCAGCGACGTGGCCAGTTCGGACTGATTGGGACTTATTTGCTCAACCGGACAACAATTGGGACTGCGTGACCCCAATTTGCAAGAAGTGGGACGTATTTGCACATGCCGAACAACTATTGGTACCTACAGTGTATTTATCTCTTTCCTAAACTACATCGGATAGGAATCGCTATTAAGCTGAAACCCAGTTCAAAAAACAAAACTATTAAGCTCAAACCAATGTGGCCCATTAGCTTTTTGCTGATTTCAAACAATACCAACAGCCCTGCCAAGGAGTTGTCATAAAAAAAAGCTCTACTCTTTCTAAAGTTTGAAATCAGGTTGTACTAAATATTGGTGGATATGTTTGTTCTGTATAAACATAAAAGTAACAAACACAAGTATACTCAACAGAACATGGCGTTAAGCAAATCAAACCTGAATGTTTAGTCATTATCTTTTTTTTAGCCTAATGATTACGCATTATCCAGCCATCAAGAATAGTGCATCATCATAGGTAGAAACTTAAAAGGAGTTTACAACATTCGAATCAATCCAACCAAATTATAGAGTCTGGTAAAACACAATATAGATGCTAGGAATCGGTGTTTAAGCAGTCGAGGATGACGGTGCAGAAGCGGGGCCGGCTGAGTTGTTGGAAGAACTTGAGGACGAAGGTGTGCAAGTGAGGTCAGCAGTGTCACCAGCATCTTCTGATTTCCTCCGCCCCAGAGTTTCCATTGCTTGTAGAACTCTTACTCGGAGATCATCTGAAGACTCTATCAAGTGAAGGACCTCCGTCTTCTCCAGCTCAAGCAGCATCCCTGTTACCTTCCCAGTAAATTTAGGCTCAAGTTGTTCAACTAACGTGTACAACTTCTCGCCAAGAATCTGCCAGGTAAAAAAGAAAAGATCAAACTAAAAATCCACCCTTCACTGATATACATGGTATTTTTAATTAGACATCCAATATAATTCGCAAATATTTGCATCATGAACGAAGAGAAAGGTAGAGTTAGATTTTTTTTCCCTTACCTGATGTTCTCTCTCCTTGTCAGGCGAAGCTAAAGCAATGGTAAGATTGCTAGTGTCTGGGACATATGTAGCGGAGACACTATTGTCAGTTTGTGCCAAGCGCTGGGCCACCATGGAAGTCGAGAAATATGGGGGAACCATCGCGACATTGTTAGGTACATTCGCCAAGTATGTGGTATCTTGGTTGCCATTTGGGTGAATTATCTACATAATAAAAAAGGACGGCAAGTCAAATAAACTCAATACTTTCTACAGTAATCTGAACATGAACATGGATCGATAACGTGCACTCTACAAGATCATGTGTATTAAAGATTAAAAACTATTAGAAGGATCATTTAATAACATAAATACCTGATGGTGCTGATAGCTTTCTTGACCCACTCCACGCCAAGCACCCACCCTCTGGCCATGGTGCATTGGCATCATTACGTTGGGGCCACCATAGCTCATTGAAGGATATATATGTGGTTGTGAATAGTGTTGATATTCAAAATCTGAGATCTGTGGCGAGAACAAGACTGGTGCTACCGGGTCGGAGTAGAAGTGACGGGGTGCAACATTCTGGTGTACTGCGGGTGATACAAGCCCTATGTTTTGAAGACGAGCAAAGTGTGCCTGGGAACAAAGAATTAAGCATCAAAATTTGTGGTGTTATCTGTGGAGAACTCTTAGCACAAAGATGGTATATTATAAGAATTTCTAGCAGTAGCAGGCTAAATATTCAATTGCACATACATCAACAATCGTTAGTTATGAACCGATTTTATTTGTATGTTTCATATAACCATCTTGATATAAATCATCAACATTGGATCACACGTTGTGTTCTACTTAGCATGGGATATGCAACTAAAACAAATATTTTAATTGATCAAGGAGTGCATTAAAAGAATTATACACATATTTGATCTTTATACACCAAGTAGTCAAGGACGCATATTAATGGTATTGCATTGTTAAGGACACGTGATCTATTAAATGTAAATGACCAATTTTAAAAAGTAACTAGTAACTTACCACTAAACAAACACTTATGGAATAACAATTAAGACTTACCGCCAGTATCGCTCTTCTTTCCTCCTTGCGTTGAGCGACACAAACATACAATGGTTTTCTGCCAACCATCTTTCCATTCATTTCATCAATCTACCACAATTATTCAAGGTGATTTATATTCAAAATTACTTAGTTGGAAGAAAATAACATCATATAAACAAATAAGAATAATGAACTTACGGCTCTATGGACGGCTTCAGCTGTTTGAAATGACACAAAACCATAACCCATGCTCCTTCCGCGTGAATCAACCATAACCTGCAAAAATATCAAAAAACACGGTCCATGACACATGATACTTAAAATTAAAAATAGTGTCCATCAGATAAATCGAGCATTACCTTCGAGGATGCTATCTCACCAAAGCTTTCAAATAAGTTTCTAAGATGTACATCATTAATACTATCGTCTAGGTTCTTTATGTATAGATTGAGCCCTTCAAACATTTTGAATTTCTCAACTCTCGCACGCTCAAACTTGGCTTTGAGCTCAGCTTGTCTTTCAGCCTTTTTTTGAGCTCTTCCAACATACAAAGTCATCTCCTCGATCATCTTCCCATTAAGATTTTTAATGGCTTCTATAGCACATTCTGAATTCCTATAGTTGACAAAGCCGAAACATCTAGATTGTCCATCACTGTCTCTTATAATTATAGCGCTAGTTATCTCACCAAATGGTGCAAACTCTTGATGCAGGTCATCATCGGTAAATTCCATAGGTAAGTTTTTTACATACACATTTGTAAAATTTCTAATGGCAAATACGTGTTGCCTCTCTTGCCGACGAATGAAAGGACTAGCAAAAAGTATCCTTCCATTGGACAGCATTCCATTAAGGCCATTGATGGCATCCTTGGCAGACTTATCAAGTTCAAACTGAACAAATCCATATCCTTTTGATTGGCCATTTAAATCAGTGGCCACTTTACAAGAATGAATAGTTCCAAATCCAGAACACATGTCTCTTAATCCCTTGTTGTCAATGGTTGGCTCAAGATTTTTGATAAAAATATTCGCATGTCCATTATTTCGCAACAATGGATCCCTATTTGAGAACATAACCCGGATGGATTTTCCATTGACATAGATAAAGTTCAAAGTTTCCATTGCACGCTTGGCTGCAAAGAATCACATATGGGTTATGGACCTAATAATAATGTAAAGCTCGAGCAAGCATACAATAATGAAAATCATAAATATGATTTTAGTGATGCATACAAAATAAACAAAATCTTGCCAGAGAAAAAAAGAGAGCAGATATGCATGTTGTATACATGTACATATAAGTAATCATGATACTATTTGTATACTACTCCCTCCGTTCAACAATATATGACTTGCATTTGTCTATCTATGGATGTATCTAGACACTAAAATATGTCTAGATACATCTATATCTAGATATGTGGAAGTCATCTATTGTTGAACGGAGGGAGTATATGTTATGGGATTTCCAACATACCATTATTATATCTCCGAGGTACCAAAGCAAATACAATATAATTAACTATTTTAAAGTTTGATCTTAAGTTGTTGCAACTAGACAATGAATAAATGCATGCACACAAGTTCGAATAGAATAATCACGTAATAGGAAAGGTCATGCAATAACAACACAGTGTGCAAACTGCATAGGGTGGTTATTAACAAAATTTTAACTTGAATACAATTTGGGGAAAAATCGATTAACTCAAGGGGCGTAGCAATGAGTCTTAGTTAACTTGAACCCAAACCTCGTGATCTAACAATTTCTCGCTAATTGGCTCAATTACTAGCGTCATACCATAAATAAGATATAAAACACAACAATAATATGAACAATTCATTTGGTTTCAATGAGAATAAATAAGTAGATAAAAACATTATTCAAGCTTCTGGTTTTTCTTTTGCCAAAATATGCACCCGATTCGGAGTCGGATTGCAACATATATTCCATGTCAATTATTTTGGTCGATAGTTCTTCCGAATCGGAGTCGGGTTCGGATTTCAATACATGTGACTATCTTTGGGCAACATGGTCTATTATAGTTAGTTATGAAACTACATATTCTCACACTATCTACGTACAATCATATACAAAATCCAAAATACTTGCCTCGATTAATCAAACAGCAAAATATACCTTCTACAATCGATGGCCACAACTTGTATCTTGACTTAGTAATCACATGATTTCACAACCAAGTATAACTATCACCAAACAACCCTAATTCACTACATATCCAAACATGCATGCTACATCTATAACAGATCTATAAAAAATCCACTATAATATTATAAAAGACCAAACATGTCAAGAAACATTTTTCCATATCCAACATATCATTATCAAATGCCCAACATTCCAAAGCCAAACTAAACATGAATTTTTGAGAAGTTGTTGTCGCATGAAAATATATAAAGATTCAAATTCGAATTGGTTAACCACAAAATATCTAGGTTCATGAGGTGATTATGTAGGCTACCTAATACGTACATGGTACTACCTCGACTTGAACACCACCGTGCACAAACTTCATTAATATCTTAACCAGTTTTTAAGTCAAAACCTATTTTTTCTTCTGTTGAAAGTTCCCTAATTTTCATGCACAGTTTATGAATCCATTCACCCATGGAATCTTAGTTAACTTGAGAACATAATATAATATATATTTTTTCAATTATTCACGAATTGATTTGACTCGTATATATACCATAGATGAGACAAAACCAAGGATAGGAAACATGCCATATTGTTTATGATAAAAATATATAAGCAGAAAAACCTGACTAAATATTGTGGTTTTTGCTAAATCACATATATAGCGGATTCCGAGTCGGATTCCGCCATCTATTCTTCCTAAATTTTCACCAGATCGGAGACCCGAATCGGATTCGGACTCTAGCACTACCAAAAAAGCAAGATGCTCTACAACTAACCAGGAAACTATAGATCGCAGAAAAACCTGACTAAATATTGTGGTTTTTGCTAAATCACATATATAGCGGATTCCGAGTCGGATTCCGCCATCTATTCTTACTAAATTTTCACCAGATCGGAGACCCGAATCGGATTCGGACTCTAGCACTACCAATAAAGCAAGATGCTCTACAACTAACTAGGAAACTATAGATGATCATATTGTCTACTACATTCCCATCACAAAACCCAAAACCCAAAATGTTGACTGGATCATCACACACAAAAAATAGAACAGACGACTACAACTTCTACCAGGATTAGTAATCTCAATATTTCACAGCAAACTAGATCTAATAGACCAACACCAAACAACTCCTAAAACTAGATCTGACAGACTAACACCAAACATCCCCTAAATCAAACTCCCAAAACGTGTTATATCAATTTATGAACCGAGGGAGTAACATTAGCATGCATGCCATATAGCAACCCAAAAGACGATGCAAAAAAAAAAGTGAAGACACGCACCGTCCTCCCGCGAGTGAAAGTTAACGTAGCCATAGCCGAGCGACCTCCCGACGAAGTCGCGGCATACACGGAGAGACGCCACGGGCGCTACCTGGCTGAAGATCTCAAAGAGCTGCCCCTCCGCGACGCCCTTATCAAGGTCACCGACGTACAGGGAGGCCCTCGAGCCAAAGGCCGGCTCAGTCGCAGGTGCATGAAACGGCGTCATGGTCGACGTCGGGGCCAGGCGCGGCCGGCTCGCCATTGCCATAGACGGTCGCCAACCCGCAGATGCAGGAGGCGGCGTCATGATAGGGGCTACAGGCCGCAGGCTTGCCATTGCCAGCCGGAGGAGACTGCCGGCAGCGACGACGATGTCTGGAAAAGCTTGTGCGAGCTAGGTATGGCTTTGTGGGTTGTTGTAATTTTGGGCTAGTTCTGCAGTTCTGCTCTGATCCAACCCCCAGTTCCTGTGCAATCGATGATGGATGCTGCACGCTAATGGCCTCTATTTATTTCACAAACTATAAATGCTCAATTTTAATTCCATAGCCTGAATTTAATGTCTGCCTTGCTATCACTGATTTCAAATTAATGTGCGGTGAAGATATGCATATCTTTAGAAATTATGATGATTAGGTTGGCCCACACGTCAGTATGAGTATCTGTCGTCAGCGGCATTGGACTGGGATACGTACTTACGTAGGCATTGGCCGTGAGATACTGGCAGCGTTTGTGCCTGAGAGAAACTAAGCCCAGTCTACCACGTCGCCGTCGTGGAACGTTGGCTGACGAGTGGGCCCTTGTTAGCTTCCTTGGTTCACAAAGGTTTTTCTTCAACAAGCACAAAGGAGTTTGGGTGGCTGTACGTGGCAGTTCAGCCACGCGTGCAGCCCGTGACAGGCTAGAGACTGGCTCTTAATTTCCCCTCTTTTTCCGGGTAGAAACAGGATAGTATTAATTTACTTGATTAATACTAGCAAACGCATAACGTTGCAACGGGATTGAAAAAAAAACTTATGGCCGGGCGCCCTCTGCACCATCTGCGGTGCGCCGGAAGAAACAACGAACCACGTCATCGTCGGCTGCGTCTTCGCGGTTCGCTTCTCCCCGTCCGTGGGCGCCGCCTTCCCCGCTGATGTCGATGTTCGCTGCCTCCACGAGTACGCCGTGCCGGCGTCGGTACCCATGGAGACGGCGGTCACCTTCACTCTCCTCTGCTGCTGGGGCTGTGGAAACACCGGAACACGGTGGCTTTCCGGGAACAGCGACCCTGTCTTGCCCTCCTCCGAAAAACCTGTAGAGACGAGGCGCTGCTCTGGCGTGTCCGTCTCCCCGTAGAACACAGAGGGGACGTCCTGGCCTGGGCTGCTTCCCTGGCAGTGTCATCGCCGCTCGCTCCCCCCCCTCCCCTCTCCCCCATGTAATTCTCCCCCCTCTCCCTTGTAAAGCATACGGCTGTTTGAGCCACATACAAAATCTATAAAAATTCAGGTGGGGTTTTGCCCCCCGGTGACCATAAAAAAAACTTATGGTCCATACATGTGGCCATGTGGGCACGACCCAATATTGCTCCAAAATTGGTTGACCCGATTCATATAAATTTTTTCCCTACCCATATTTATTAATATCAAGTTGACACAGCAAGAAAAATAACCTAGTGGAATTCTGGCATTGATATTTAATTTTGCTCTAAGCCTAAACTTCTCTTGATTATATCTGCTTGATACTTTTACCACGATGAAATCTTATCTTATTGCTTTCAGATGATTAGAAAAAAACTATTTCTAAATCATCGAGCAGACCGGTGTAATATGATTTTGTTTAGTAACTATCATCACTTATCACTTCGTCTGGTTTCACAAGCAAGTACCCAACCGTATGCTTGGTCAGGAGAGCTCCTTTGCGGGTAACCGGTGGACAGGTTACCTTCCATTTTCTCTACGGAGGCAAAACAAGGGTGGATCCTACCCACATGCAGTATTTTTTTTCTCTTTCTCCGGTGTCTCTTTCCATCTTTTCCTTTCGTGATTCTCCTTGTTCCTTTTTTGCCTAACAAATTTCACTTCCTTGACCCATAAAATTTATGGAGGGATTAAAGAAATGGACAATTAGCTAAACAGTTGGTTACCTTAAATGAAAACTAGCACATGTGCCCGTGCGTTGCAACGGGATAAAAACTTCCCATAAATTGCGTCATGTACGGATGTACCCATGGAATAGTGTTGAAATGACATGCCACTAAGTAAGCGGGGTCATGTATAAAAATTTAAGCAAATATGCACTCCACCGGTGCTTCTCCATGGAGAAGATGTGAGTTGAAATCTACCGAAATGACCATCATCAGAACATCCAGCGGAACTCCAGCCACATAGCAATGACGAACCAGAGCTGCACGCTGGAGCGTGGACTAATCTATGTTGATGCGGGATCCAGGAGAGGTGAGACAACATCAAGGTTGGAATGAACGGGGGCATGGAGGAGGGGTCTTGCACTGGCATGTGAGACCATAACAGCCTTGCACGGGAAGTCATCCACTCTAACCGAAGATTCTGCTAATACCACTACACTATGGAGCAAGAGCATAAGCCACAGGCTAATCCTGCTAGCAAAATTAATGAGCCGAAACATAAATATATAGGACTAACTGTTAATTCATTGGTCAATATAGATCATGTTCTGAACCATGGAGTCCAGAACCTTGGTTTAAGACTCCTGCTACAGCCTTGTCAAACTGTAACGATAACTTTTCTCCAGGATCAGGTAGATAAGAACTGAACATGATCCTTAGGAATGACTTACAAAAAAGCAACCGGTCTCCCATTTTTTCCTGCATCATTAGTGGATCAAATTGGGCTTAAAAACACTGCCAATATCATGTACTTATTCGAGGCTCCAAGTTGGACTTTTCTAATAGAAACATAAATGGCTAGAAAATCAAATTGGAACACATCATATATTATATATTCACAGTCTGCGTCAAACCTTCACATAATGCTGAAAGGCAGAAGGATTAGATTATATACATCATGAAGAAATCAGTATATTTAGCGTGTATTGGGAAGAAACATCACACAGTATCCAAATTCTATCTATAGGAAACCTCAAGCAGTGACCTGGCTGTTCCATGTTTACTTGTTTTCTAATGCAGAGAACACACTTCAAGGATGGAGATCAAATCTCTTTCTTTCCCAGTTTAACTTGTCTATGGTATTGCTGAGCAATAGACATACAAAACTGATTTTTATTTTATCTACGTCAGACATTAGGGATAAAACTAATTTGTGGGGCTTCTATGATGAACTTACTGTAAACCTAAAAAAAGAACTTGCCAAATAAATGAAAAATAGTGGAAGGACTCTTAAGTTTTTTTTCCAAACGACTAGAGCCGGGTTCCATTACCGAAAACATAACAGAACATATGTCTTGTTACAACCCAAAAGAAACGCAAAATAAAGGAAACCTGGTCAGAAGCAAAAGGAAACAGGTCTCCTCCCCCTCCAAGGAAGGCAGAAGTGACCCCCTAAAGCTCTGCAACAGGAAAACGGACTAGAAAGTTTTAACAACAGTGGCACGAGGGCCAAAAGTTTAAGAAACACATGTAGCTGCGCGCAGGCAGTAAATCCAGCTGAGTTTCATACTCTTGTTTTCTAAACTGCTCGAAAGATCATGGGGGAGTGGATGCACCATCACCCAACGACATCAACCTCTTCATCTGAAATAACATCTGCTTCAGTAGTCCTGTTTCTTCTGGCTTGACTGCGGGCATGCTGTTCCAACGCGGCGTCTTGAATCATCCTTGCACCTGCCTCCAGCTGAGTCATGTCTCCCTCTGAAGCTTGAAGGCCTGCCCAGTAACGAAGAAATGCACAAAAGTAGCAAATCAACTCAATAGGGGTTGAAATGAATTTTTTATTAGAACATGCATTGTTCCTAGTTTTCCAAATTGCCCAGCAAAAGGCAGCAATTCCAACAACATGAAGATTCAAACGAGCTGGAAAGTAAGAAGAGATCCACCAAAAATATTGAGTAAAGTTAACAGGTCTGTTCAAAGCCCCAAAAAACGAGCAAACAACGCTCTACATGTATCTAGCAACAGGGTAAGAGAAAAATAGGTGGTGAATGGTTTCAAATGCAGAACAAGAACTGCAAGAAAAATCCCCTTTCCAATTCCTTTTCTTCATATTATCCTTGGTAGAAATAGAATTATGCCAAATCAGCCACAACCACACTTTGATCTTCAAAAGGATCTTGGCTTTCCAAAGCTGAGAGAAAGATCTGTCCACATTAGAGGAGGACATCTTATTGTACATAGATTTGACTGAAATTTTTCCAGATTTAGTAAGCTTCCATTTGGGTTTATCAGGCCCCTCCCCCAAAGCCAATGTCATGAGTAAACTACGCAGGATTGATGCTTGATGTTGCATGTTCACGTCCAACCATCTTCTAAACTCAAGTTGCCAATTCCTGTCAGGCATCTCCCTAAAAGTGCACACCTGAAGCACGCACACTTCAAACAGGTCTGGGAATCTGTCACAAAAGGGGATTGGACCACACCATTGATCATGCCAGAAGTCAGTCTCATTTCCCCCAATGACCATCATCGATCTACACTGCAGATACCACTGTTTAACTTTCAAAAGGTCCTTCCACACAGGGTAATCATGTTGTCTCATCTTAACTCTCCAGATGCCATGTGTAATGCCATATTTGTGCTTCACCAAGGTTTGCCACAAACCTTCCTCCATCTCCAGTCTCCACCACCACTTGCACAGAAGACCGATGTTAAAAAGTTTAAGATCCTTAATGCCTAAACCCCCTTTGCTCTTGGGTTTGTTGATTATGTTCCACCTAACAAGGTGATACTTCCTTTTAGTTCTGGCCCCTTGCCAAAAGAACTTCCTTACGATTTTGGTCATCTGCTCCAGACATGTAGCAGGGAGCAGGTACATGGACATGTGATAAATTGGAATACTACTCAACGAAGACTGAATCAGAATTAGTCTCCCCCCAATGGAAGAGTTATTACCAGCCCAACCTTCCAACCTTCTACTCAATTTTTCCACGAGAGGTTTCAAATCAGCAACCAAGATTCTGGATCCACACACAGGAACCCCCAGGTACTTCATTGGCCAGTGACCAATCTGGCAATTCAACATGTCAGAATACAAAACACTTTTGACAGAGTCTTCCATAACCATAAACATCTCACTTTTCATGAAATTAATTTTCAGCCCTGACATTGCTTCAAAAAGGTAAAGTATCATCTTAAGCTGCCTGACTTGATTGATCTCATCCTGAACCATCAGCAGAGTGTCATCTGCATATTGGAAAATGGCTACCCCTTTAGTAATCAAGTGGGGCACCAAACCACAGATTAATCCATTATTCTGAGCCTGCTGAATAAGTTTGGCTAGACCTTCAGCAACAAGGTTGAAAAGGAAAGGAGAAAAAGGACCCCCTTGTCTAACACCCCTATGGCTGCCAAAATCTTTGCCCCTGGTATTATTAATTTTGACACAGAGGATCCCATCCTTGACTCTTCTATCAACCTTCTCCATAGTGCACTAAATCCTTTCAAAAAAACACAGTGTATCAGGTAAGCCCAATCCACCTTGTCATAAGTCTTCTCAAAGTCTATTTTGAAGACCACACCCTGTTGTTTTTTTCCTTTTGGCCTCATGTAAAATTTCATGAAGAGACATGATGCCATCCATGATGTTCCTGCCTTTGATAAAAGCAGTCTGACATTTGGAAATTAGCTTATCCATGTAAGGTTCCATCCTGAGGGTGGCCACCTTAGTAATAATCTTGTACAATACCTGTAGCAAACAAATAGGCCTATACTTCTGGAGGCAATCAGCATTAGGTGATTTCTGCAACAGAATGATCATACCAAAGTTAAGTCTATAGAGGCCAAGCTTCCCAAGATACCAATCATTGAACAACTGTACAATATCAGTTTTTACAATATTCCACGAAACCTGAAAGAACTCAATAGGAATCCCATCAGGTCCAGGAGCTTTATTCCTAACCATGGAATCAATAGCTATTTTAATCTCCTTTTCAGTAAAGGCAGAATCAAGATCAACATTATCAGTAGCAGAAAGCATCTCACTTGCTTCCCAAATACCAGCAGAAAACCTCATAAAGTTACCTTCCCCAGGACCAAATAGCTGTTTATAATATGATGTAGCATGGGAAAGTAACTCCTAGTCCCCTGAACACATTTTTCACCATTAACCAGGGAATACATGGTGTTTTTTTCTCTTCCTACCATTAGCAACTCTGTGGAAGAAGGCAGAATTTGAGTCCCCTTGCAACAGCCACCTCTCACTAGACCTTTCATGCCAAAATTTCTCTTCCTCATAACACAGTCTGAACAACTCACTTCGAATAAACCCCTTCCTCTCAAATTGTTCTACTGACAAGATACCTTGCTCTTCCAGCAGTTCCAGATTGTTCAGTTCCACAAACAAATCCTTCCTTAACTTGGTTGCATCACCTCTGATATTTGCACCCCAACCCTTCAAGCTGTTTTTTTACTCGTTTCAACTTTTGCTGGATGCCCGAGACACTATCCACACAGGGAACAACATCAGTCCAGGCTCTCTGCACCCTGTCCAATAACTCAGGATGGGAGGTCCAAGAATTCATAAAGCTAAACTCTTTGTTTTTAGGAGTCATGGCCTCACCAGTATCCACAATCAAAGGATTGTGATCTGAGATGACTCTAGGGTTTCTCCTAACATTTGTGAGAGGAAACATATTTTCCCAGTCTGATGACATAAGCACTCTGTCTAATTTTTCCAGGGTGGGATTCTTTTGGTTATTGGTCCAAGTGTACAAACCACCAGACATATCCACTTCCCTAAGCGAATAGGACTTAATAATCAAATTAAAAACATCAGAAAATTTAGACACCCCCCAGGTTTATTTTTTTCAAAATAAAATCTCAAGATGTTAAAATCACCACCAATGAGGGAAGGAAGAGTCAAAAGAGAACAAGCATTAGCAAAAGCAGCAAGGAAATCTGTTTTGTCTTTGTCCTGTGTCGCACCATACACCACCATGAGAGTAACTTTCTTATTGATTTTCTTATCCAACACATCTGCCTTAACAAAAAATCTGTCAACTGAGGCATTAATGATATCAAACCTAGAGGATTTAATACCACAGAGAATGCCCCCAGATCTACCAACAGAAGGAGACCAGAACCAAAGGTAATTATTACCAGGATCAAACTTCCTCCAAATCTCAGGGCCCACAATAGTTTTCATGGTTGCTTGCAGGCAAATAAAATCAAACTCAAACTCCCTAATCAGGTCTATCATGTTAGTGGAAAAACCTTTCTTGCCCACTCCTCTACAATTCAAGAAGACACCTATCATAATTTTTTTTTTGATTTTGTCCTGATCCTGGGTTCATCTACAATGCCACTCTGAGGGTGGTTTGCATGAACCCTGCCAAGGGATCTGGTTCCACCAAGGGGCACCCCCTGAGATGAGTTGGATTTAGATTTTGATTTTTTGCTTTAGTTTTTTGGAGGATCTTCTAGAAATAACAGGAGTAAAAGGAGTGTCATCACTATCTGAAGAGTACTCCCTAATACCTTCCTCTATAGGAGGCAAGCACAGAGAAATGGACCCCTCAGGGTGAGATGATGTATCAGGATTCACAGGAGTAGAAGCAGATAAGATTTCCTTTTTATTTAGCAAGTTGGCTCTAGCAATTTCCCAACTAAGAAGCAAATCAACAGTTTCTAATGAAATAGAGGCAGGATCGATTCCTAATTCAAGTGCTTTATCTAAAACATTATTGTCAGCTAACACAGAGAAAGAATTTGAACACGCGGTCTTACCTTCATCTCTCAAAGTTATCGATTGAGTAGCTCTTTGGAGGATTGTCTCATTGGCTCTGCCAGATGCATTGATCCTGGCACTGCTCCTTAAGGGCGTAGGCTGAGCTGGAGTGAAGGAGGAGGGAGCACTCACATGTGGCACAGACACAGCAATTACTAGTGGCAAAGATTCATTGACCAGGCCAGGACTCTTGTCAACCTCCATAATATGCACCGCAGAGGGATGCATTTCTTGACTTTCAACAGTATTTGCAGACATAGCTGACATCGATTTTGACTGGCTATCAGTTTCATAAGTTGTCTCAGGAGATTCAACCGCTGGTTGTAAATCAGCACCAGGAATTTGCTGAAGCATCCCTTTCCACATAAAACTTTTATCGCTTTTGGTCTTAAGCAATTGCTTGAGAAACTCCTCATAGGTGAGTTCATTCTGAAGTGGCTCCTCTGGGTTTTCAACAACACCTGTCATCAGGAGCTTTGGAGCTGCCAGGTATTCAAGATATCTATCATAGTGGTCCACAGCAGGAGCTGCATTAACCCTAGAGGTAGAACCTGGAGGAACAAGGATTATCTGCCTCTGCTCATTAGGATTATATCCAAGCCTATGAACTTGAGAAGTGAAGGAGTCTTCATCACTGTCATCATCCACATTCTCAGATGGTTCAGGAGCTTTTCTTTTTCCTTTGTCATCACACTGGGTATCCTTTGCTTGAACAGAGAGACTAGAGCTCCCCAATTGCCTAGCATAAGATGTCCTGACATCTCTCATGAACCCCCCAGAAACAAGATTAGCAGCAGAACGACCTGAACTAGGGGGGTCCTGTCTGGCCCGGAAGGACTCTAAGTTGTGCTGTTGTATCTGCAAATCACAAAGAATGAAATAGTCAAAAACTTGTAATTTAATCAGAGATCATCGAAATTTGATATGTAAATTAAAAAAAGTAACAAATCAGGTCTATTTGTAGACCTCTTCACAGGTGATGGGGAGGCAGCTGAAAGGCACATTGCCAGTGAGGATGCGGCATGTGCAGTCTTTGCTTAAGACCGGCTCATCCACAACCCGCCGACCGGTGAGGATGCAGCATGAACACTTCTGCATCCGCGAGAACCCTCTGTTAGTGCTTCTCAACATGAATTTGAGGCACGTCGTCAACGTGCTTATCAACGACGCCAGGTGCGACATCGCCACCTTCTGCCCCCAGACCGCCGGCAACGGCAATTCCATGGACAGGCCGCTCCCATCGTGCTGCCAGACTGTGGGAGTTATCAAGCTTTGCATGATGGCCTAGCTGAAATGGTCAGATGAGATGTAGAGCATGTCAGGGCCGGCATCGACATAGGTTGATGCGGTGGCCATGGTGCGGCAACTGTCGGGAAGCGGGAGTAAAGACACCAATTAAAGTTCCAGTGGTGGCGTCGACGAAGTGGGTGCCCTTGCGGCCCATGAAGGTCATCTGCGGCTGCAGTGACGACACAAGCGGCTTCATGGCAGCGGTCGCCGCTTCTCCGCTCAGGAGGCTTGGAAGGACGGTGTGGTCACGCATCGGCCATGGGAAGGAGAACTGCGTGGTGGATCCCGGGTTCCCCTCTGCGTTGATCCCGCTTTCAGCACTCCGAGGTCCCCCCCTCCGTCGAGACGTGCCGCGAGCGTGTGTGGTCGTCCGTCTGCATTTCCACGGCCACCGGGCGTCGACGCAGGGACCGCAGCGACCGTCGTCCTCGACGCGACTATGTGTCGCAAGTAATCCGTTCGCCGGCTGCTTGTCCTGCTTCGACGCTGTCGGGAGGCACCACCGTCGTCCTCGGTGTCGAATCTGCATCTCAACAAGTCCCTCGGATGAACCCATAGGGTTTCGATTAGGAGAACGTGTAGGCGCTGGTGACAATCGTCGGCTAGACAGGGGACACGATTTACCCAGGTTCGGGGCCCTCGTAGAGGTAAAACCCTTACTCCTGCCTCTATCGATCTATATTAACGGGTAGATCGGTTACAATGGGGGGTTGCTCAAGTCGAGAGTATGATCTCGATCTCAAGGCTTGGTGGTGCGGTATTGCTTGGCCCCTCTCCTGTGGTTCTCCTGGCCTTATATAGGTGGCCAGGTCTCAAACCGTACCCGGAGAGGACTCAAACTCTAACCTAAAGTCGGTTACAAGTTTCCTAACTTGACCCGCAAGGCTTTGTGGGTGGGCCCCAAGTGGGCCTTCTAGAGTAATCCTTGACGCTTCCTTCGGAGCTTGGGCCGTGGGCCTGACACCGGGTAGGCTCATCCGACAGGCCTAGGATCCATCCCTTCGTCAGTAGCCCCCGAGCGTTTACTCGACTGAGAATCCGTCGGGTGGACGCTCAGAACTTATCTTGATTTCCTTTCGACTGGTGGTTTTGATTGTTTGAAGAGGATGTATATCCTGTATGCGATGCATTTCTTGTACTCGAGTATCGAGAAAATAGAGTGCCCGTGTATTCGGATGTTTTCGCAGAAGGATGTGGCTCAGTTGCTTGGCTCTCTCGAAAGCTCAGGGCCAATTAATTGCATCTACGGCAAAAACAGTTCTGGCCTACACATATTCAAGACCTCCGACTCGAATCCGGTGAGGTGATCATTGCGACTGGGCCGTGGAGGTCTTACCGAGTCGAACTTAACCTAATTGGGTACCCGGCGCGTCCGCTAAGATTTTTCTTCGTGTTATTGACACGGAATTTACCGGAGGACGCAATGTGAGTGCGATTCCAGGCCCTCAAGAGAGATCTTTTGGGTCTTACCTTCGTATTCGAAAGAAATACGTCATCCGGATGTGCCTAGTCGGCCGAACAATCCGGGAGATTGATGTGTGTACATCGCATAATCGAGTGGTAGGAGCTACGCACTCGCAAGTTTTTGTCTAGAGATGTTTCGAGTGAAAGTTTTCTCCCTTGATTTTGCGCACACAGTGCTTTGTGCTTTGTAATCTTCCTTCCGTACGAAAGAGTTTTCGTGTTTGGAAATCTTGTCATGCCCATTCGAAAAGAAATTTGGTATCTGGGGCTTTCATGCGAGAGAATTTTCGCGTCACAGTTTGTCCATGCGAAGTTATTTCGTGTTTGGAGCTTTATGCGAAGGAATTTTCGCGTCTTGACTTGCTCATACGAAGTTTATTTCGTGTTTGAGGCTTTATGCGAAGGAATTTTCGTGTCTTGATTTTCTCATATGAAGTTTATTTCGTGTGTGAGGCTTTATGCGAAGGAATTCTGAGCTTGATGATGTGCGCTATGACGTCACAACGCACTTTATCCTCCCGATGGGACGTGACGGAGCGAGAGCAGAGGCGCTGGCCCACCTTGTCAGCTTTCTGACCGGAAATGAGACGTCGTTCCCGGTTTTTACGCGAACTGCGCGCAGTAATTGCGCACGATCTTCTGTTAAGATCGTTGCACGAAACAGCGTTCACCGCCGTTGCGTTTCGGCTTCACGCGTGGCTGCCGTGATGAGCGCCACGTCGCTCGATGATCGGCCACGATTAGATGACACCGTGTATAAATACGACCCTTGGGTGAAAAGTGAAAGTTTCCGTCATTCGTCTCCAGCTTTCACCTTCCTAGCCTTCGTCTTCCTCGCGCCCCTTCTCTGTCCTCAAGCTTGCACCAGCGCTCATGGCGGGAGGCAAGAAACGAAGCGCCGCTATTTCCTCCTCGCAAGCGCCTGAGGATGCCCCTGTGGTTCCTGCTCCGTGCTCTGGCGACTGGCGCTCCGCCAACACCACGCAGAAGAGCATCAAGGAGATGCAAAGGGAGGGATTGCTGCCTGCCGACGCCGAGAAGTGAGTTCGCCTCGGCAAAAAGGAGGAGGTACCCAATCCCCACGCGAACGAGCGTGTGATCTTCGCGGATCACGTCTCGCTCGGGCTTTCTCTCCCCCTTCACCCCTTCTTCGTGGCATTGCTGTATGTCTATGGCATACAACTCCACGACCTGCCTCCGAACACGGTGCAGCACATCTCGTGCTTCATCGTGCTTTGCGAGTGCTTTCTCGGTATTCGCCCGCACTGGGGCCTTTGGAAGGCTCTATTCAAGGTGCGGTCTTTCCGCGAGAAATCGCGGGTGGAAACTGAGCTTGGGGAGACGCTGCACACCGGCGGCTTCGGAATCCAGGCGAAGTCCGACACCCTCTACTTCGACATGCAACTCATCGACTCCGCGCAAGGGTGGAGGAAGAAATGGTTTTATGTCGTTGACAACAGCGCGGGTGGAATTAACGAATTCCATCCGTTCACTGTTCTGAAGCGGCGAAAGTCCTGGACGCACAAGCTCTCAGTCGAGGAGAGCCGGATCGTCGCCCCGCTACTCGCCAAGGTTGCAGCGCTTCGTGACCAAACTGCAGGGGTTGCGCTGAACGGCTTGCATCTTGCGAGTGTGTTCCTTAAGCGCAGGATCCAACCCCTGCAGGATAGGCCCTCTACCATGTGGGAGTACCAAGGAACCGAAGACCCCAGCCGAGTGAGCCGTGAAGAACTATCGAATGCCGAGTTCGAGAAGAAGATAGCGGCCATCACGAAGCTGAAGGTAGGCGAGTCTTTCGCCGATTGTCCAATCGCAGCCTTTGCAGCCTCAAATCCTCCTCCATCCGACGTAAGTTAAATGCTCTTTCTATCTCCAATTTTTCCTTCGTTTTGCGAATCCTTCGATTGAGTTTTTCCTCCTTTCCTACCTTTTCTCTCCTTCCAGAGTTTGACAGTAGTAACTTGCTACCCGCCAGTTTCTGGTGAAGAGGTTTCTGATCTGTTGGCGAGCAACTTGGATGTCCCTGCTGACACCAGTGTTGCGGATGCTAGCTCGAGCTCTGACCACGCTTCTTCGGATGATGTGGAGGAATTGAGTAGCGATCTTCGCCATCGCAAGCGCCGCCGGGCGGGAGGAGACGAAGCTACTTCTAAGGACAACTCCCTGGGTGGAGGGCCCGATGAGTAGCCTCTCCACGCGACCCCGCTGAGTGTGCGTGCTCCTCCTGCTCCTAAGCCGACAATCCAAACCGCTTGGAACACGGATATGCTGGACGACGAAGATGATGACGAGTAAGTTTTTTCTTCTTTATTCTAGTCGAACGTTTCCTTCTTATTTCTTCTGACATCGTTGTTTCCTTTCATGACAGGCTCTAGTCCATCAGCCCCGGCCGGTTTGCCTCTTCCCTTCCTCTCGAGAAGAGGAAAGAGGTCGCTGCTGCGGGTGGGACCCCCACTACCGGGACCGTCCATAATTCACCGATCCCAGCTCCAACAGCTGCGGCTACGGAATACAGGATCCCTAGCTTTGCAGTTGGGACCTCAACTCCGAAAGAAGTGTCGGGTAGCTCGGCTGATCCTCTCTGCATTGCTCAAGGCCAGGTAAATTTTGCTATTTTCTTTTGCATCTTGTACTTTGTTTGTTCGGGATTTTTATCGGGTGCGCGGCAGTGCTCCCGATGGGAGTAGCCCCCGAGGCTGTAGTTAATCGCTGGCGATTGGCTACAGGCTCAAGAACTTAAGATCTTTTCTTCTCTTCATTTTATCGGGTGCACGGCAGTGCTCCCGATGGGAGTAGCCCCCGAGGATATACTCGATTGTTTGCAGTCGCGTATAGGCTCAATCTTCTCCTCTCTGACTCTTTCATCTTCATGTTTTTGCAGTCTCTTCTTGACTCCCTTGCAGCCATTGGCCGTCGCGTTATTTCGGCTGAGACAGATTGCGTGACGCTTCGGGCAGATCGCGATCGACTCGTCTCGGAAAAAGAGCTTCTTCGAGGTAAGTTTATCTACTCCTTCTATCGAATCTTCTCGCTCATGCGGATTCCTTTGTGTTTAAATTTATCGCTGTGTAGCTCAAGCCGAAGTGCTGAAGACCGAGAAGATGGACGCTGCCACTCGGGTAAGCACCCTGGAGGCTCAGTTGGAGACTGTTCGAAAGGAACTTGAGTCCTCTCGTAAGCAGTCGACTGATCTCGAGGGAAAGCTTGCGGATGCCCAGGATGCCCTGAAGAAGTTGGAGGAGGCTGGCACCAAGCAGGACAACGATCTCATTGACTTCCTTCGCCCTCTGGCCCAGCGTTTTGCGGGTAAATTACACTTATCCTTTGTTGTTTCTCGACTGGCTGGTAAGTCCTTTGGATTTTAACGTTTCTTTTTGCAGATCTTCTTGGCGTTGCGCTGGAGCTGCCCGGGTTTCAACGGGTAGACGCCTTGACTGATTCCTGCGTTCAGCTTCGAAGGCATGCTAGCGGGATTTGCTCCCTGATTGGCGATGCTACTCGGGTGTTGACGCAACTCCACGGGCGTCTTCTGGTCAACGCTGCAGTTCCGCCTACGCCGTATGGTCTCCTGAAGGTTTTCCTGGAAGGCGATCTCCTTCAGGCCTACCCGGTTGCTCAGTCGGAGTCCGGGGCAAAGACTGTCATCCAGTTTGCACTGGCGCACGGAGTCGCAGGCTTGGACGAGGCGTACTCCAACCTCCCCGTCGACGCTACTACGGGCAGAAAGGTAGCGCTTCGTCCTTTCGGCGATCCAGCTGGAGTCCTTGCCCAGAAGTTATCTGACTTGATTGCCCGTGCTAGTCGCAGGGGGCAATCTGCCGCGAGTGGCAGCACTTCTGTAGTTCCTTAGGATAGACTAAGTTTGTGCTTCCGATGTAATGAACCTTGGGATGTATTCCCGTATTCTATCTTTAATCCAAGTGTTCTTTTGATATCTGAGATGCTTCCTGTGATTGATTGTCATGAGTTCCTCCCGATGGGAGTAGCCCCCGAGCACCTGTCGAATAGGTGGTTTTATTTCTCGAATGGAGCGTCTTGAATTATTCCTTAACTTTTCTTATCTTCTTCCAGGTAACAGGTGTTGTCGCGGAATCGTCGAGTGGATCTGCTGCTCAAGCAGATCCTCTTGTTGCTGCTGTCGGTACTTTTGCCGGCCTCCGTGACCGGGTCGCGGATGGTGAGCGCAAGCTAAAAACTTTGCGTGGGGTGGCTGATGTAGCCAAATCCAAACAGAAACTTGCGATTGAACGTGAACAGCTTGTGATGGATGAATTGGCGGCTGTTGCCAAGGATTTGCTCTGTAAGTATCTCAGCCCCCTAACACTTCGTGTCTTTCTTTCTTTCTTTGATTCTGTAGCTTTCTTTGCAGTTGTTCAGCCTGACGATCGGTGTGAAAAGCATTGGGTAGAAAACCATATTGTTCACGAAGCCGGTAGTTCAAAACCCCATGCAAATAACTTTTGGTCCGACCGCAGTCGAGGCTTTGTGCTGGCTACTTTGAAGTATCGTGTGAGCCAGGCGAAGATACTCGTTGATCGCTGTCACGAGGCCTTGATAGCTTTGAATGGCGCTTTTTATCCCTTGTAAAGGGGTCCAGAAGATTTGAGCCAGCTACTCAGAACTTTTGGTCAAGTAGGCGAGATTCGGGAGTGCGTCCGTCAACAGTTGATCTGCGGGTCATTAGTAGCACTATCGTTTGTTCGATTATGGCATCCCGAGGTTAATTTCAACTCCGTTGCCAAGCTCCCAAATGCTCCAGTCGATATGACATCTCATTATACAGTCGTTCGACCTGCTGCAGAAGAGATTATTCGACTGACCTCTGATGAGGTTAATCGGGTCTTGGCCGAAGAAACTGCTCGTCGCCATATGTAATTGTAGGATGTTTATATCCTGTTAATTCTGTATAGTTGTCTTCAAATTTTATAAGGTGCCAACCTTGTTTGTACTCTTGTATTTGTAAATGGTGGTAAGTTAGGCGTAGCCCCCGTGTGTTTGGGGTGTATACCTGTTTTAGCGTGTAAAAATCAATGACTTGAGAAACTATGGTTGAGAAACCATGTATATTATTAATATGACTGAGAAGCCATGTATTGTCTTCGAGCTACAGCATGGCTAGTATAGCCTTAATTTGTCGAGTAGAATAATCTAGGGATAGAATTTGCGGAGGTGCGCAACATTCCATGGATTGGAGTAGATGCCACCGGTCTCGGGGTTCTTCAGTCGATAGGCGCCACCAGGGATAACTTCGTGTATTATGAAGGGTCCTTCCCACGGTGGCTCAAGCTTGTGTCCTTCCTTCTGCTTGAGTCACAGCACCAAATCTCCTACCACGAAGGCTCTATGGCATATACGGCGGCTGTGGTAGTTGCGCAGCGACTATTGATATACCGCGGATCTTGCGAGTGCAATGTCGCGTATCTCGTCGAGTGCATCCACGTCTTCTGCGAGTGCCCTGTTAGAGGTTTCTTCGCTGTAAGCGACGACTCGTGGGGCGCTGAACTTGACATTTTCTGGAAGGACTGCTTCAGCTCCGTATACCATGAAAAATGGTGTGTATTTTGTTGATCGATTTGGGGTCGTGCGGAGGCTCCATAGTACGGAGGGTAACTCCTCTGCCCAGTGTCCTACCGCTGGGTGCAGTCGATCTAGTAGTCGTTTCTTTATTCCAGCCGAGACCAATCCGTTGGATCGCTCGACTTGACCATTGGTTTGCGGGTGAGCCACATAGGCGAAACTAAGGGTGATGCCCTTTTCCTCGCAGAACTGCTCTGTTTCCTTTGCTGTAAAATTGCTTCCATTGTCGGTGATAATGTTGTGTGGTATCCCAAATCTGCACACGATGGAGTCGAGGAATTTGACAGCGCATTGAGCGCTAGCCGAGGTGACTGGCATGGCCTCAATCCACTTTGTAAATTTGTCGACTGCAACTAGTAAGTGCGTGTAACCTCATGGTGTTGATTTTTTCAGTGGTCCTACCATGTCTAGACCCCATTGTGCAAAGGGCCATGCGATTGGGATCATGTGAAGCTCAGTGGCAGGGTCGTGCGGCTTGGGCGAAAATCTTTGACATGCGTTGCATTTGTCGACTAGGTCCTTTGCGTCCCTGGATGCTGTGAGCCAGTAGAACCCTGCGCGAAAAGCTTTACCCACGATTGCCTTCCAGCTAGCATGGTGCCCGCAATCTCCTTGGTGTATATCTCGTAGTAGTTCCTGCCATCCTCGGGCGCTATGCATCTTTGTAATATTCCTGGTATGCTCTGCTTGTATATTTCTCCGTTGAGTACTCGAAAAGCTTTGCTGCGTCACACTATCTGTCTAGCCTCGCAAATATCTGCTGGGAGCTGTTTGTTGGACAAGTAGTCGAGGTATTTCTGCGTCCAGACTGGTTCGACCATAAAAACTTGTCTTGAGATGTTGTGGGTGAGCTCAATCATAGCAGTTTGCGGGCTGACCTCTGTCTCCAATGTCGCGGGTGCTTCTGCTGATTTTTTGACTTTGACTAAGCGCTTGATCATCCTTTTGAAGTATATTCCAGGCGGTATGGGTGTGTTTGTAGAACCCATGTTTGCCAATTTATCCGCTTCTTCGTTGCTGGATCGTGCAATGTGCTTTAGTTCGCACCCTTGGAAACTTCCTTCGAGTAGATTGTACATATCTCGATAGGCAACCATGTTTTCTGCAATGGTGTCGCACTCTTTCATTGTCTGCTGCACTATGAGGTTTGAATCTCCATAGATCATTAGTCGGGTTGCTCCACAGGCAATTGCCATCTTCATGCCATGGAGGAGGCCCTCGTACTATGCATCATTATTTGACGCCGGGTCATTGGGTGGAAAGTCCAATCGAAGGACGTATTGTAACTTGTCACCTCTCGGGGATATCAGGCAGCTAGCACCGTGTTTTGGTTTCCTGCTGGGGGCAGGGCTTGCGGCTGTTGAAATCCTTGAGCTCCTCCTCCAGGAAGCTGCGGATAACCCTGATTAATTGCTGCTCTATTTTTCTTCAAGAGGGCCTCATGGATATCAATGAACTTTCGGCAGTCCTTGAGAAGGTGTGTTGCCTTAGTTTTGCCGGTGCGCTTATCTGTGAATAGATGCAGCGTGTAGTAACCGTCGAGGTCCTCCTTGGGGGTTTTGTCTTCTTGCTTTGGCTTCCACTCGCGTTTTCCACGATATCCGCTGTCGCAATTTTTTGTGAACTCCGCTGCCACAAATTCTTCTCGATCATCGTGGTCGTAATTCTTTCTTCTTTTCTTTCGACTATGGCGATCATCATCGCGTGCCGGGGATGAATCTTTCTCGTTGCGCACTGCGTCTTCACCGTTTGCCCATCTGTCGGCTATGGCCATCAGCTCTCCCATGGTCTTGGGTGCGAGTCGTCCCAGTTCTTCTCTGAAAGAGGTTCGGCATGCTCCCTTTGCGAATGCTTCAACCGCGACTTCTTCTGATATATTTCCTGTTGTGTTCCTGAGTGTGGTCCATCGCTGAATATATTCGCGAGTAGACTCACCACTTTTCTGCTTGCAAGCTCGTAGCTCCTCGATGGTTGCCGGTCTTTTCTATGTTGCCTGGAAATTTTTGCAGAAATCGAGGTTTAGGTCATCCCAAGATCTGTAACATGCCCTCGGCCTTCATTCGAGCCAGCTGCGGGCAGCACCGACTAGGTGTAAGTTGAGGTACTGCATAGCTGTGTTTTTGTTCCCACGTTGGCATTTTACTGCCGTGAGGTAATCTGACAACCAGGCCAAAGGCTCTTGCGAACCATCGTATTTCTGTACTTCCGTGGATAGCTTAAATCTTTTTGGTAGCGGCGCCTCGCGGATGCTGCGGGCAAAGCATAAAGCTCCGCAGACTTCGTCGTCGGAGGATGTAGATGGGGAGCGCGCACGATTTCTGGCCGCCCGACCTTTATCAACCTTGCGCTGGGCGATGTCCGATCGCGCGTTGTATCCGGGTTCGTCGCGATTGACGTATCCTCTTGGTTCCTTGCTGCGATGTCGCCAGTGGCTTCTGTCTCGATCTTTTCGCGGGCTGCGATCTCTATCCCTCCGCGGACTGCGGTCTCGACCTCTTCGCGGGCTGCGGCTACAGCCTCGACCCCTCGGGCTGCTATCTCTGCCACTCGGGCTATCTCCTCGTCGTCGAGCCTCTTTTCCTCATGCCCGACGGGGTGATTTTTCCTTGGCAGGTGACGTGCCCCTATGTCCACGGGGTGCTTCATTGTCCTTCTGTGCGTCTGCTTTCCTGTGATCGTAGGAGGCGAGTTTTGCGGCTGCCATGCCTAATCCTTTCTGCACTTGCTTGTATTGTTCCGCGCGGGGTCGTTTTCCCCTGGTTGATTTATTTGCATGTAGGTGGCTGCGGGAGTTTGCGGATGGATGTTTCCGTCTTCGTCCACGCGCATGAGTGATTTGCTGATTCCGCTCAAGGACTCGCCGTCCATGGTTGCGGTTCTTGAGGCGCGTCCCTTCTTCTGGGGGCGGTTCCCGACATAAGGCGTTAGGGACAGCTCAGCTCGGTGTTGACTTGACTCATCTGCCAATATTTTCCGTGTGGCTAGATCTTCCCGAGCTTCTTTGATAGCAGTGGTCGCTCTCACTAGATGATAGTGGTAGGCGATCATGTCTTCGTGTGGGACTCTGGCCGCATGTGGTTTGCTTGTGCGGATAGCCTCCTTTGCTCGGAGCCAGGCGTCTCGCGAGACGTTGATCTCAGTGCGTTCTCTTGCGCTTTGTTCAGTTTCTGCGGGTGGCTGTTCCGATCCTGCCATGCAGACTTGAGGCAGATATGGCTTGTGAGTCCTAGGCGTAACTTGAAAGGCCTTCCTGACCCGAGAGGGTTTCTCTGTAGAGAGAGTATGGAAATTGCTGGTGTTGAGGCAGATGGACTCGCCACTTTTTGCCAAGTAGGGTCGTGAATCGACAGCTCCTGGGCTGGAAATTGACTCAGATCCCGATTCCTCAGGGAAGTGAAGGATCCCATCTTTGTTGGTGTAGAACTTGAAACTGCCGAACGTCAAGGTGACGCTTTTCTCCAGATTGCTGAATTCCGGGCGTGATTCCGACGAGTGAGGGGTGACTACAACAGATCCGATCCGAATCGGGTTGGCCGGAGTCAAAGTCAAAGGTTTCCAACGTGAGTTGGTCGTCGATGAAGCCGAAGATGCCGGAGATCCAGCGCCGCCGTTCCCATAGACGGCGCCAATTGTCGAATCTGCATCTCAACAAGTCCCTCAGGTGAACCCATAGGGTTTCGATTAGGAGAACGTGTAGGCGCTGGTGACAATCGTCGGCTAGACAGGGGACACGATTTACCCAGGTTCGAGGCCCTCGTAGAGGTAAAACCCTTACTCCTGCCTCTGTCGATCTGTATTAACGGGTAGATCGGTTACAATGGGGGGTTGCTCAAGTCGAGAGTATGATCTCGATCTCAAGGCTTGGTGGTGCGGTATTGCTTGGCCCCTCTCCTGTGGTTCTCCTGGCCTTATATAGGTGGCCAGATCTCAAACCGTACCCGGAGAGGACTCGAACTCTAACCTAAAGTCGGTTACAGTTTCCTAACTTGACCCGCAAGGCTTTGCGGGTGGGCCCCAAGTGGGCCTTCTAGAGTAATCCTTGACGCTTCCTTCGGAGCTTGGGCCGTGAGCCTGACACCGGGTAGGCTCATCCGACAGGCCTAGGATCCATCCCTTCGTCACTCGACGTGACTATGCATCGCACGTCATCCGTTCGTCGGATTTCGCCGGCTGTTTCACCTGCTACCATGCTGTCTCGAGGTGTGTATTTATGGGACGCCTGTAGCTGCTTGCCTTGTGAATTATAAGAGTTCGGACGACAACCAAAACCGAGTCCTGATTCCCATCACATTCCTTAAGGGATTTGGAAAGATTCCTTTTTTGCGATTGGGTGATTGGGTTAACGACGGCCAAAACCAGAGCGATCGGATGAAAACGTATTTAGCGACGTACGAAAGCGTAGCACACGACGGACGAAAAACGTACGAAATTTTGGGAGGAAGAAACCTACCTTCCTTTATTATTAGGGAAAGATAACCTGTCAGAATATCAACTGTGGCATAGGTTAACCCTAAGCTAGCCCTGCCCATGCTTGGTCTGGTTCACCGTCAGCCGAACATCCTTCAAATTAATCACGGTAATTTCATTGTGTGAAAAAAGACACGGGAAGCAAACTTCTTGTCATGTTCCTTGTGTACATCCGTTCTCAAAAAAAAAAAATCGGTGTACATCCAAGAGGTCATCATGTTCGACTGAGGATAATAAGGGTGCGTTTGGTTGTGTGGCTATGAAAAGGTGGTTATGGGCACCCCCAACCAGCTGGTTGTTGGTAGCCATTTTTCCTGTTTGGTTGATTGGGTTGGTTGAGCCATTTTGGTGTTTGGTTGAAGACATAAAAAGTGGTTAGGGACAACCAGAGCATGGGTGCGAATACAAAGGATTTCTCAAATAATCGATCTAGCTTTGCAGCCACGGATAATTATTGATGGAAAAAGAATCCATGGATCTAGCTAATCTATCTAGCTAGCTTTATCTAATAATCAAGCTTTGCAGCCGCACACTACAGCCACGAATCAAGCAGGTTTCTGTACCCTGTCACCGCGCACGCCTTCATGCCCGACGCTGTGTGTGCCCTGGAGTCTGCCGCCATGTGTGTCTTGCAGCCCGCCGCCGCGCGCTCCCTGCAGCTCTAGATGAGCGTCCAGCCTCTCGTAGACACCGATGCGAGCGCAGTGGAGGGTACGAGCTTAGATGGAGAATGTTGAGTGGAGAAGAGAGATCGCTCACGAGAGGATATGGGGCAAGCGATTGGCTGAATCCGGTTCCCTTATCCGCCAATCGTGGTCGCACTCTGGTCACCATTGAGACCCGATCTAGAGCTGCCATGGTCACAACAGAATGAGGGGAAGGTGAACACGAGCGAGCTGGGGAAGAAAACGATTTGGGAGAGAGGCTGGCCCGAAGTGGTTGGCCTCATCCGGCAGATTTAGAGGGATGAGCTCAACCAAATTTTTGTGGGAATATACCAAGAATCTGGTTGCCCCTATCCACCTCGTACCCCAAACCAAACGGCTGGTAACCACTGAAAAAGTGGCTATCCCTAACCAATCAGGGGATAGCCACTCAACCAAACGCACCCTAATAGGATGCCCTGCATTGGACCTAGTTCCGGTGACAGATTCGCATCGGATCAGGCCTTATGCAAAAAAGTCACCCTGTTGAATGATTTGCTAAAACTATCGTGACGGCATGCTAGCAAAACGACACGTGTGGGTGAGGCGGCAGGGCCTACCGCCACGAGCGGAGGCGACACCTTGACGCGAACAGATTCCCTGGAGCACCGGCAGAACGGAGAACGGGCATGGCCTCATGCCACCACCGTGTGAGGCGGCACCCCTTCACTGCTTCGGCAGCATATCATGCGCATCTGCGCTGATTCTTAGGCAAAGATGATTCACATGCTTTTGTTCCTATGCTCATTATTTGTCCCGACTGGTGTGGAGTAATTGATATTGCTGGACCCAATAAACATATACTCCACGGGATAGGCACGCACGCACACACTCCTGCATGCATGTACACACGCGTTTTAGGCCTAACTATCTGATCCACTAATCCCTCCACTAACATCACTTTTCTTTTTTGAAATTTCCACTAGCATCACTTACACATGCAGGAGCAGAGAATCGGAGGACAGGCCGTCGTCGCTGTGTCTCTGGCCAGGTGTGGAGAAGTCGGAGAAACGGAACATGCCGCCTCCGGCCCAGGCGGCACCTCGCCACATCGACATGCCGCCTCCCTACGTGGCGGCAGGGCCCGCCACGCTCCGTTCCCCGTTCCGCGTCGGGAGAATCCCCTTTGGCACTCAGATGCCGCCTCTGTCCCAGGCGGCATGCTATGCCGCCTCGCTCCGTGACGGCAGGTGCCACGGGTCGCCTGTATTTTTGACAAATCATCTGACATGTGGTCTTTTTTGTCATTGCATTTTTTGAGGTAGTCTGTTTTATCAAAAATTCGCCTTATGCCACTATATACGACACACAAAATGAGTCATTCTGGGTACTAGCTCACTCTTCTCCCAACATAACGATTTATGTGAAGCTGCTCACATTGATGAATCTACAAAATGAGCTTCTGAAATAGAATAGTGAGTCGGCAATTAAAGCATATATATACAATCCAGTTTCACAATGTAATACCTGCAATTAATATTGAAATCTTTTTGCAAAAATATAACAAGTTAATACTCAAATCTCCTTGTCCTTAACCGAAGCCAACCCATAACAGATATCTTTCTTCCCCGTTTTCACCTAAAAAATCAGATTAAAAAACGCATCATAAAATGTTGGTTCTCCTATTTGGGATGGGGAATCAATGCACAAAATACCAGAAATTATACTAATTGCACGCATTCAGATTTTCCTTATGCCAAAACAAATCATCAGGTAGCTAGACAAGGGAAAATGGAGACCATGTACGACCAGGAGCTAGGTGTCCATGTATGAAGCACGACACCTTATTCGTACTTGGGGATCTAGGAGGAGACGGCGGGAGCTTTGGGATGACGCAGGCAGCAGGAACTCTAGGAGAACAAAAGCTCAGGGTCTCAGGAATGAGGATGAGGGCGTGTGCGTTACTGTTGGGTCAGCTGGCGCGGTTCCGGCGCGACACAGTTGGTGAGGTAACGACGGCTTTCCAAAGAGGAGCACGCACGAGTGGCCGAACCTGTCTTCCCCTTCCTCATGCTAGGACAGAGATCTAGGTCGTGGCACTACCGAACCCGTTCCTCGTTCGCTCTGCATGTCCCACACCTAACGCTGCCCGACGCTACCACGGGTGCTCACAGAGAGCGTCCTCCCAGATTCCTACACACCCCGCGCTGTCCAGGACTGCAGGTTCCCTGAGGTGAGGTCGCCGGAATCCCTCCTGACGCGGCTCCCCGAGCTAGCCAGAATCTTCCTCGAGCTCGCCAACTTCTCCTCGCGACTCTCCCCAATAGCCTGCTGGAATCTCTCCTCCACGACCAGTCAGCTCGCCGGACTCCCTCTTCCTCGCAGCCGTTTCCCATCAAGCCATATGGGGGATTTTTTTGTCATGGTAGTGTCACGACAGATGCCATGGGATGGGTTGAGTTTGGGGCCGATGAACGTTGTCAGTATCCGGGGAGGGATAGTGCGCTAAGAAGCACACACGGGAAACAACAAACACACCGATGTACCCAGATTCAGGGCCCTCGTGAGGAGGTAAAGCCCCTACTCCTGCCTGTCCGCGTCTATATATGTGGGTAACCGAGTTACAAAGTCGCTCCTCGAGCTCTTCCAGCTGGAGGAGGAAGAAAAATTTCTATCTCTCTCTCCTGTCTGTGGGAAGAAGGAAGAATGAGTCGCTGGGATCGTCCCTCACGCAGAAGGGATGTGGCCACCTTATATATTGGTGGCAACTGACAAAAAGTACAACAGTTAGGCGAAAAGCACTATGGCGTAGCGCACGCTGCCTGGCACGAAGCCGAAAGTCTCCTCTACGTCACATACAATCCGTTTTGTCGCCTCTGTCAGCGATACGACGGGACCTCGCCGATACCTCCATACTGCTACCATGTACGCTCTATGTCACCCGCCTAGTAAGTTGAACCGCACGCCTATACGTCTCCGTGATCTTCGGGATTCACCTGCCCCCATTGACTTTGGCCCAGGATAACAGGTTCTTCCCCTAACCCGGTTTCTCCAAGTGTAACCCGGATAACCCGGGGGAGTACTCGCCTGCAAGACAATGAACAAGATAGCACATTCCGACATACGTTATGTCAGTAATCAGATGCCAGTAGGGCACTTATGTCTCGGTCCACTCCTTGGACACCATTTCACAGCAAGTATGACCCTACCCGGGGGTAGCCCCCCCGACATTAGTCCCTGAAGCTGGTGTGGTCCAGCAGACCCGGATGATGGGCCGTAGCAGCTTAAAGAATAACTCCACAATGCTCAACATACATACCTCTTATGTCGGTTCCAACCTCAATCTTGGAACCAATCCACGATCATCGCCAAGGATTCCACCGAATCTCCGACATAATATGATATGGCTCTGATGCGGGATGATATAGGCTTGGCCTCTAGGGTGGCCCGATCTTCACGGATTGACGCACGAGAGGTGGGGAGATTGGGAAGAACGTGATGAACACGAGTAACACGATGAACTCACGCACACAAAAGGGGAGATAACTCGTGAAGCCTATGAGGGATTGCAAACCCAAGTCAACAACACGCTAATTGGAACCGATTCCTCTCACCAGCCGGTCCACTGATCCGACAAAAGACGCAAGGGTAAGGTTGGCAAGAACTAACGGAATCACGAGGTGAAAGAGTAGCTACTTGGAGAGATCTTGATACAATCCAATAGATGAATCTATGGAGTAGCCATGGATCCCTTGGGGGAGATTGTTCACATGGAGGGGGAGCACAAGGCCCAATTCTATCTCAAGTCAACCCTTAGCGATACAAGGGAATATTCCCTGTCACTGCGCGTAGGCAGGTATGGCTGTAGGGTAGTCGGCCTGGCCGGGTAGGTAACAGAGCACACCGGCCTAGGATCGCAGGGAAGCCGTCCTAGGCCAGGATGGAGGCCGGGGCGGTCTGTAAGGTAGCCGGCCTGGGGCCAGCCTAGGCTGGGCTTCCTGGCTCGGAGGCCGGCCGGGTCTATGGGGTAGCTGGCCTAGGGCCGGCCTAGGCCGGGCTTCCTAGCATGGAGGCCGGCCTTCCCGTCTTCTTCTTCTTCTTTGTCTTCTCGCTTCTTTCTCCTCTTCCATGCGTACACCTTGGACGGCCTTGAGTCCTGGGCTTTCTCGGCATCCCCCCTCGCATCCGTACTAGTCGACTCATATCTAGAAATGTACGGGGGTAGATGATCAAGTAGTATACCGTCCTAAGGGGTACGAAATGGGCTATAGAAGAGGAATGCGTTCACCTTTTGACTCTATGGTGACTTGACATATGATGGAGTGTGAGACATGCCTTGCGGGATGGGTCGCGCTGCATCATAATGTGGGTCGAGTCACTGTTCTTCCGAGTTTCAACACTTAGCCATTTCTCTTCTTGGTTCAAGCCCCACTGTCATGAGGTGAGAACGCCTCGTCTCCTCCGTGCTGTGGCTGCACAAAGTGGCGGAGAACAGCTGCGCGTCCCCTGGGTTCCTATGCACGACTGCACACACGCCGAGCGCACGCCACGCCTGCGCACTGGGCCCGTGCGGTGTCAAATCCACACAACACTCGAGTGGATTCTCTGAGATGCCCGGGATTTACTGTGTCACACTGTGCGGTTACCATATGTAGCGTCCCGACCTCGGAAGTATTCTAAGTGCTGGATGTCACCTGTTAAGATACCCGACTGAAGGTTACTTTGGTTACCACTCCCAGGATGAATCACATTAGCGGACGCGGCCCGGTCATGGATCATCGGCCCACAACCCCTCATACATGACATAACGTCGGGCCCAGCTAGGTTGCATAATTAAGAGATCAAGACTCGGAACAATCAAGCACATCACAGTCTCTACGACAGAAACATATAGTTCAACTCTTAGCAGAGAAAATATACCAAGTACCACAACAGAGGTCACTTGCCCAACATTACAACAAGAGGAAGCAAATTAAGTGTTCTAAGAAGAATATCCAAATATGTCCTAAGAGACCTACAATAATATAACAGTGCCAACCTGTTCCGTGTTGCTCCAGGCTGCCACCCGGGAAACCCATACTACTCGCCAACTTCGATGAAGAACCCGCCTTCGACTTCGGAGAGGTCCTCAAATGTAATAGAGAAGAGATTCAACAAAGCAACGGTGAGTACAAGAGGTACTCGCAAGTTTACTAGAGCTACTAGCTCGAATGAGGCTTTAGCAAGGCTATTTGGAGTTGTTTTGCAAAAACTCTAGTTTTCCTTTTGAAAGACCCGACTAGGCAATATCTATAAGAAGGTTTTGAAATGAGTTTGAAATTCTAACTCTTCTTCAACTTCTGATCATTGCATCCACCAATCCTGCATCACACCTATCTACTTAATTTTATTATGATGCAGGTTCTCTATGATCTCAATTGTTGTTCCCAAGAATGTCCATAACCATGGACACGACTTTTCGAAAAGATTTAACCCTGCAGGGGTGTACTAATTTTAACCACCTGTACCGTCCGGCAAGGTCAGAAGAGGTGTTTGGCAGAGTAGCTGGCTACCCGGTGCCTGCTACCCGGTCGACTGCTATCCGGCCATACCCATCAATGGCCAGGAGGAAGAATCAAGAAAGTTGTATTCTTACGAGTAAAGGAAGTAGTCCGAGTAGAGGAAGTGGATTCCTACTCGGGCCAGAAGTCAATGGAGCTGTTCTGACACAGGATCCCGCGTATCCTGCGTCCGTATGGCGTGCGGTTAAACTTACGTAGTGCGTGATTATCCGCACCACGGCGTGGCTACAGTGCGGTAGGCGCCTGTCTAGTCCTGTCACTGACAGAGGGGACAGGACAGGGTTAGGGGCCTACCCTATCTCACTGACAAGGGTGGACAGGTCCCATCTCCGAACGGCGCAACGACTTACGGGGCAAGCGTCAGCGGGAATCCGGAGGCTTGCGCGGTTCTGTAGGGCTCCTGTCACATCTTGTTGTACTTTATAGTTGTTTTCTATTCGGCTGGGCACCAGTATATAAGGTGCCCTGCCTCCTCCTATGAGAGGTTCGCTGCATACGTTTGGATCCTAGACGAGGCAACACTTAGAGAGAACTTGAGCATAGAGTGGCTACTCGGCTGAAGGCCTGATCCGCACTGTGGCTACTCGGTGAACACACATATAAAGAGAGAGGCAGGAGTAGGGGTGTTACCTCCACACGAGGGCCCTGAACCTGGGTAAGATCTTGGTGTTTGTAGTGTTTGTGATCTACCACACGCGGCTACTCGCCGTGTGATCCCTCCCCGAGCACCTACAGCGTCCATCGGCCCCAACTTTAGCCATCCCATGGCATCTGCCGTGATACCACCACGACAGTTGGCGCCCACCGTGGGGCAGACAGAGGCGCTGGCTGGAGTCCATGTTCGGACGAGACTCATTTCCGTTACTGGGGAGCGCGTGGTGTGTGGCCTTGTCCACAGATTTGGCTCTTTCGACTTCGTCACCGACAACGCCGGAGATTTCGGCGGGAGACCCATTCCGGCAGGCGGCTCCGTGCTCTCCTTCGGCTCACACCTCGTCTACGTCGCCACCGCCGTCGTCCGCGAGTTTCCAGAGGAGGTGCTGGTCGCGGAGGATCCTCCTGCCGTGCTCGCTGCCCGCAGAAGGCCGGTGGGCTGCTCCACGGACAGCGTGGAGGTAATGATGACCGGGCTGGCTACCGATGCCGGGAAGGGCGCGGCTACTGCCGCGGAGGTCATCGAGGATCTCGCTGGCCCAAGTGTTGGCGGGAGGACCCACAAGCCCTACGAGAAGGATTCCAACATCCCTCTCTCTACTACACCAACGATACCGGCATCCGCTGCGCGGATGGGGATGCCGCCTCCCACCGAGCTCGAGCTCTTGACCATGAGGGCGCAGCTCGACCGGCAGCGCCAGGAGCTGCTCGCCGAGCATCTGGAGTTGGAGAAGGTTAGGCTTGAACTTAGCCTAGACCAGAACGAGTACAACAAGGCCCACGGCTTTACGCCCGTTGTTAGGAAGTCTAGCAAGGTAGGCGCTACGCGTCGCAACTTAGGCGCCGAGATGGCGACAGTTGTAGAGGCTCCTAGCCAATCTGCCACCGCAAACACCTCCACCATGCCTAGATACAGCACCCCCGCCAAAACACTTAGAGCTGCAGAGGCTGTATAGCCGCAGAGTTGCCAAACCTTGCCGGCGACGCGCGCGCTAGGCAGCAAGAGAGGCTCAATGAGCTAGTGCTAGAGGCTGCTTGGCAGAATGAGGAGTTCCGGAAAGCCAATCCAGGTGCTGGTGCTTCTCAGGTCGTGCACTCGCATGCGGTCAGATCCACAGATCAGGCCTCATCGCCACATCCCAGCCGCGAGAGGGACCAGAGTGTGCGCTCTGGGAAGGGTAGAGAGATGCAGGTGTACGACCCGGTTCTCGCCGCAAAACAGCGCGCTGTGCCGCGAGAATCCGGTCATAAACACACTACTGCAGGAGCAGGCTATCAAGCCCATAAAGCTCAGAGTAAGGGACATAGCGGAGACAACGCAGGGCCTTCTCGGCGTCCTGCTGCTCAGCCTACTCGGCAGAGGACGCAACAGCCTGCTGCAGCACAGCCGCGTGCGGCTGCGCCAGCAGCCAACCCTGTGGTGCAACCCGCTATCGTGCATGAGAACAGGTACGACGATGGCTACTCGGCGATAGGGCTAGCTGGCTATGCTGACCCCAGGAATGTTGCTGATCGCCTTGGTGAGCGCATGCTAGAGCCCAGTGATGCCAGGTTCAAGCTGGACAGAATCAACCTGTCCGTGCAACTCGAGAACAGGGGGACGCCTGGCCCAGAGTGCTTTGGCCCTCGCATCATGAACGAGCCATCAGTGAACCACTTCCAGCTCGCCAGGGGGACCAAGTGTTACAATGGCAGCACCAAGCCGGAGGATTGGTTGAGTGATTATGTCACAGCCATGCACATTGCAGGCGGCAACCGGAGATGGGCTGTGCGGTATGTTCCGCAAATGCTTGAGGGTCCAGCTCGGACTTGGCTCAACAACCTGCCCAAGGACAACATCAATTGCTGGCTGGACTTCTCGGAGGCCTTCATCAGCAACTTTACCAGCACTTACAAGAGGCCGAATAGGCCGCAGCAGTTGTCCGCGTGCAAGCAGCGGGAAGACGAGACCGATCGCGAGTACCTTACTCGGTGGAGCACTTTGAGGAACACCTGCGAAGGTGTGAATGAGGCCCAGGCCATCACTTGGTTTGCGCAGGGTTGCAGGCATGGAAGCATGTTGTGGCAGAAGCTGCAGCGCCAGATGCCGAGTACTCTCACAGAGACCATCAAGATCGCGGACATGTATGCACTTAGCGACCCAACCCAGCCTCTGATGGACTCCCCCGAGCCGAGAAGGAACTACAGCAACAACAACAGCAAGCGCAATGATTTCCGCAACAAGCGCAGGGGCGACCGGATTGATACTCGGTATGATCCCGAGGAGGTGAATGCTGTGACTACGGCTGCTGTGAGTAGCCAAAGGCAAAAAACTGCTGGAGCCCAGTACGGGCAAAACCAGAATCAGGGCCAAGGCATCAAGAAGCCATACAATGCTCCCCAGCAGGGTAGCGGCAACTCGGGTCCTGCACCAAACTTCATCTTCACGGATATGAAGGATGGGCCGTGCAGTTTCCATACTCGGCATCCTGCCAGGCCAGCCAACCACACTACTCGGCAATGCAGTTGGTGGGAACAGATCAAGAACGAGGGCTTGCCTCCTCCTCCTCCTCTGCCAGCTGCGAATGCCAATGTGCAGCCAGCTCGGGCACCCGCTCCTCGGCCTGCAGTCTTCCCAAGAAGAGAGAACGTGAACCAGGTGGCTTTAGGAGCCAACCACAACTTCAACAACGACCGTTACCGCAACAACAACAACGACCGCAACCGCAACTACAACAACAACTACTACACCCGCAACAACAACAGGAACACACCAACAACAACAACCAAGGTAACAACAACAACGACAACAATGGCGGTGGAGACCGCAACCAGTACCAGGAACACCACGAGAGCTACATGATCTTCACTTCTGAGCCCACCGACAAGCAGTCTCAGCACAAGCGCGCTATGGAAGTCAATGCTGTGATTCCTGCTGTGCCCCACTACCTGCACTGGTGCGACCAGGAGGTGACTTGGTCCAAGGCTGATCACCTCAAGGTGATGCCCAACCCGGGTAGCTATGCTTTGGTGCTGGATCCCACTTTCCTGGGACCCGAGAAGAACGTCCGTTTCAGCAAGGTGCTGATTGACAACGGCAGCAGCATCAACATCATGTATCTGGATACATTGAAGAAGCTCGGCCTTGCCGAGAACATGCTTCTACCTAGCAAGACCACATTCCATGGAATTGTGCTGGGGGTATCTTGTGCTCCAATCGGCCGCATCTGGATGGATGTCCTATTCGGCACCAGGGAGAACTGCCGCACCGAGTGCGTCCGGTTCGAGGTGATTGATCTTCAGAGCCCCTACCACGCCCTTCTTGGTAGGCCGGCACTTACCAAGTTCATGGCTTCTACCCACGCTGCCTACCTGAAGATAAAGATCCCTGGTTCCAACGGAGTCATCACCATCTCGGGTGACTACAAGAAGTCCATGGAGTGTGCCTCTGCTGGTTCCCAGCTGGCGGAATCCATGGTCATTGCTGTCGAGAAGAAGAAGATGTACGAGGTGGTGGCTATGGTGCAAGCAGCGCAAGGTGGCGCGCCTGGCATGCCGAGTTCCCAGTACGGGACTGCATTCCAGGCATCCCAAGAGACAAAGAAGGTCCAGGTCGACCCTGAGTTCCCAGACCGTGTTGCCATCATTGGCGCCGGGTTGGGAGAGAAATAGGAAAGCGAGCTCATCCACTTCCTCCATGAGAATCAGGACGTGTTTGCCTGGTCCAATGAGGATCCGCCAGGTGTCCCGAGGGAGTTGGTTGAGCACTCGCTACATGTGCAGCATGATGCCAAGCCAGTGAAGCAGGCGATGCGCCGCTTTGGCGATGAGAGAAGGAAGGCTATCGGTAATTAGATCACCAAGTTGTTGATAAGCAACTTTATCATGGAGGTTTTGCATTCGGACTGGCTAGCCAACCCGGTTATGGTTGAGAAGAAGAAGGAGGACCCCAAGGAGGATACCGCTTGGCGCATGTGCGTGGACTACACCGACCTGAACAAGGCCTGCCCTAAGGATCCCTTTCCGCTACCCCGCATAGATCAGGTGATTGATTCCACTGCTGGTTGTGAGCTTTTGTCTTTCATAGATGCCTACTCTGGTTTTCATCAGATAGCTCTCAACCCTGCTGATCAAATAAAGACTGCCTTTATTACCCCGTACGGGGCTTATTGCTATCGTGTCATGTGCTTTGGGTTGCGGAATGCTGGGGCTACCTATCAGAGATGCATGCAGAAATGCTTGCATGATCAAATTGGCAAAAATGTGCAGGTGTACGTAGATGACATTGTCATCAAAACGAATAAAACACATACTCTGCTTAGTGACATTGAGGAAACATTTTCCAACTTGCGCAAGTACAAGATGAAGTTGAATCCGACTAAATGCACCTTTGGTGTCCCGGCTGGCAAGCTACTCGGCTTCTTGGTATCCAGTCGGGGAATTGAGGCTAATCCTTCAAAGATAAAAGCTATTGAGAGCATGTCTTTGCCGAGATTCCTGAAGGATGTGCAGAAATTCACTGGTTGCTTGGCTTCTCTGAGCTGCTTCCTGGGCAGAATGGGCGAGAAGGCCTTGCCTCTGTATCAGTTGATGAAGAAGAGCGACAAGTTCGTCTGGACACCGCAAGCTGATGTGGCATTCAAGGAGCTGAAAGCCATGCTGGGTAGCGCTCCCATCTTGGCTAGCCCGCTACCCAAAGAGCCAATGCTGCTGTACATTGCTGCGACTAACCGAGTGGTCAGCGTTGTGATTGTGGTGGAGAGAGAAGAGGAAGGCAAGACTGTGCAGCGGCCAGTATATTATCTCAGTGAGGTGCTGTCCAGTTCCAAGCAGAACTACCCTCATTACCAGAAGATGACTTACGGCGTGTACCTGGGTGCCAAGAAGCTGAAGCACTATTTCCAAGAGCATCCCATCACTGTGGTGAGTTATGCTCCCATCTCGGACTTCATGGGCAACAAGGAAGCAAGTGGCAGAGTAGCCAAGTGGGCAATTGATCTAGCCGCATACGCCCCTGCGTATGCGAGAAGAGAAGCCATCAAGTCTCAGATCCTGGCAGATTTTCTGGTGGATTGGACTGAGGTGCAGTATGAGCCTCCTACTCCGGTAGCCAACTACTGGAAAATGCACTTCGATGGCTCCAAGATGAAGGAAGGCTTGGGTGCTGGCGTGGTGCTCACGTCACCCAAGCGGGATCAACTCAAGTACGTGCTGCAAATTCACTTCAAGGCATCCAACAATGTAGCAGCGTACGAGTCCGTGGTACACGGCTTGAAGGTGGCCAAGGAGGTTGGCGTGCAACGCATCATATGCTATGGCGACTCGGATCTGGTTGTGCAGCAAGTTTCAGGCACTTGGGATGCTCTGGATGTCAACATGGCGTCATATCGGTTCTTGGTGCAAACCATGACTGGATTCTTTGAAGGGTGCGAGTTCAAGCACATCCACCGAGCAGAGAACGATGCAGCTAATGAGCTGTCCAAGTTGGGGTCTTCTCGGCAATACATCCCGGCTGGGGTTGCCTTGGAGCATTTGAGAAAGCCATCTAGCAAGCCATCCCCCAACTCGGAGTCTATATTCGTTCCTTCTCTGCCTGGTGAGGAAGCTGTTCCCATGGAGATTGACTGGGAGGTTGCAAAAGAGAACCCGGGGACTGCCGTCTCCATCCCGGGGACTGGCGCCTGCAACCCGGGGACTGTCCCTCCTTACTCGGGGAATGCCCCTCCCAACTCGGGGACTGTCGCATTAATTGAGGGAGTTCTTGCTGCGGTCACGAGATCTCGGGGGCTCGTCCCCGCCCCAGAAGTGGAAGAGGTGGTGGCTGATCCAATGGAAGTGGACGAACCAGTGTTTCCCATCCGGGAAACACCGAGTTGGGCTTTGCCCATATTATCCTTTCTAAAGGACGACACCTTGCCAAGTGATGAGGTTACCTCAAGGCAAATTTAGAGAAGATCCAAGGACTATACAATCTTCAGAGATGTGCTGCATAGAAGAAGTCCAACTGGTGTGTTGCAGCGCTGTGTAGAGCCAGAAGAGGGAGAAGAAATTTTGGTGGAGATACACCAAGGAGAATGCGGACATCACGCCTCTTCTCGGGCTCTGGTCAACAAGGCTTTTCGGCATGGTTTCTTTTGGCTCACTGCCTTAAAGCAAGCTAAAGATATTGTGAGAAAGTGCAATGGCTGCCAAAGATTCGCAAGTAAGATTCATATGCCAGCTTCCGAGTTGAAGACCATTCCCATTACCTGGCCATTTGCTGTTTGGTGCTTGGACATGGTGGGTCCGTTCCAGCCGGCCAGAGGCAACATGACTCACATCTTGGTCATGGTAGACAAGTTCACCAAGTGGATTGAGGTGAAGCCTATTCGGAAGTGTGATGGAGTCACTGCTGTGAGTTTCTTGAAGGATGTGATCCTGAGGTATGGCTACCCGCACAGCATTATCACTAACAATGGCACAAACTTTGCTGAGGGTGTGTTCGCAAGGTTCTATAGAGATAAGCATATTCGGCTAGATGTTGCATCTGTTGCACATCCCGCCTCCAATGGGAAAGTGGAAAGAGCAAATGGCATGGTGCTGTCAGGCATAAAGCCAAGGCTGATTGAGCCGCTGCTGAAAACACCTGGGTGTTGGCTAGACGAGTTGCCATCGGTGTTGTGGAGTCTAAGGACTACCCCTAACCGGTCAACCGGCTACTGCCATTCTTCTTGGTTTATGGAGCTGAGGCCATGCTGCCCACTGACCTAGAGCATGACTCGCCCCATGTAACGCTCTACCCGGAGGCAGAGGCTAGAGAAGCTCGAGAAAATGACGTTGACCTTCTAGAAGAAGCAAGAGAGCTAACTCTGTCACGTTCAGCTGTTTACCAGCAAAACTTGAGGCGTTATCATAGCCGGAAAGTGAACCCAAGGGTTTTCCGAGAAGGAGACATGGTGCTTAGGCTGGTGCAGCGCACAGCCGGGATGCACAAGCTTTCTCCTCGTGGGAAGGGCCATTCATTGTGAGCAAGGCGTTGCACAATGATGCCTATTATCTTATCGACGCACAGCCACCCCAGAAGAACAGGCCGGATAGAGCTGGAGAGGAAACCAAGCGCCCTTGGAATGTAGCTCTACTTCGATGTTTTCACTCATGAGCAAAATGTGTATGTATCTCCTTATCCGAGTTAAAACTCCTATTCGGCAATCTGAAATTGAACTCGGGGACTGCCCTCGTCAAAATTGTTCCTTGTGTTTACTCTGTCTTACTTTGTCTATTCGGTTGAACCACTTAGAATTTCAAAAGCATACAAAGTAGTGTGTTTAAACTCACCGGACACCCTGCGACTCTGCTGCTGTCCGCAACCCGGCTTCATGGCAAGCCAGAGAACAAGCCAAAGAGTCAATGAACACATGAAAAATTGCAAAGGAAAGGAAGCGTGTGGCAACCGAATAGAGTGTTTTTTACTGTTTTTTCTTTCCGGCTAAGTGATGGGCAGCGTTACTATGATTTTTCCAAGTGGCTAAGTATTTGAAACTCCTACTTTGAACTCTTGTGACTCGACTACCAACAAAGCAACAAGTTGCAGGTAAGAGCTGAGATAAAAAGGAAGAGCGGATAAAAAAATGCAACTCGGGGACTTGCATATTAACGCAACCCGGCATTGAGCCAGAGTTGCTAAGAACTTAAACTGAAATAAAATGGAGTAGCAACAAAAGACTTAATTGTTTGATACATGTGCACCCGGCATCCCGGGGATCTGATGAAAAGTTAAGATAAGTGTTTCAGGCGGCAGCAGTGTCGACAGTGGCAGTGTTATCCGCGTCAGTCTTCTCGGCGTCGGCGCTCTCGGTATCAGCTTCTGTGTTGGCGTTGGCGGCTTGCTCGGAGGTTGCCGTGGCAACGAAAATGAGATCCGTGGCCGAGGTCATTGCGGCAGCCTGGAAGCTGCTGTTGGTCGCGCCCAACTCAGGAGCCGCCTGTTGGATCACCATCTCGGTGGTGAGGGTGGGCTCCTCGACATGGGTTTCCGGCTTCTCGACTTCGTCATCGACCTGGGCCTTGCCCTTCCCTTTCTCGGAAGCGCCCTCCGCGGCACCGTCGTCAAAGAAACTCAAGTCATCCGACTCGGTGTCTTCATCATCGTCCTCGCTTTCCACCTCGGTGTCCGGCTCGGGGAGGCCCTCGATGAAGGTTGCGGTGTCCGCGTAGGAGGCTACCTCGTAGGCTGCTGCCTTCCGACGAGCGATGCACTCGGGATCCTTGCTCCACTTGGAGTCTTGGCGCCTTTCAGTAATCCTGGAGAGATCGAGGTTCTCGTACCAGCTGCAAATAAAGTGGAGAAGTTCATCTGCTCCTGCCCGAGCTGCCGAGCCGCGCCATTTCTTCAACTCAGCCTTCACACCGCCCAGCTTCTCGGCAAGCTCGACAAAACTGTTGGGCGCGGATTGATCCGGCCAGAACAGATCGTGGAGTCTGTACGTTGTGGACACCATGGTGGTGCCCAGGCCCTTGAGTTGGTGAAGCTGGGTCTTGATATTCAGGAGGTTGTCATTGACGCTTGATTTAGTGTTGATGGGCAACCCGGAATCAGCTCAGAGTTGCTGCGCCTTTGCCAGAGCAGGCGAGCTCGCGGCGCGAAGATCAGGGAAGACGTCTAGAGAGAAACAAATAAAAGTTAGATAGGGAGGCAGAGAAGAGATAAAACCAAGAGGAAAGAATGGGAGGAAAAGCAAGCCAGGTAGCGAAGAAGAAAAACAGATAAGTGCCGGGAAGAGGAAACTTACTTCTAAGATCAACAAGCAGCGCGTCTAGCTTGATCTTCCAATCCTCCTCATCGGCGAGATGCCTGTCTTCGATGCTGCGCGTGTTGGCACCTGCTGCGCGAGCTGCACGTTGTGCTTCTTCAGCACCTCGATTTCCGCCTCGAGCGCCTTCTTGGTGGCTTTGGCTGAGGTCTCGGTCTCCAGGGCACCCTCAAGAGCTGTTTTCAACTTCACCTGCATCGCCTCGAACTCGGCGCGCTCGGCGTCACGTTCCTTCTTCAGCTCTTCATCTCGGGCGGCCAGCTGCTGCACCTCGGCAGGCATCAAACAGCGGAGATGCTCTTCCCGGAATTTCTTATATTCTTCTGCAGAGATAACAACAGAGAAGATGGCAACTCACCTTCCAGCTGTTTGATTTTGCTGTCGGCGGAGGCAGTGAAGACGTGGCAGTGCTCGTGCTGCTCCCGCTGTTCTTTGAATTTGCCTGTAGAGTAAACAGAGTTATAGCAAAAAGCAGAATACGGGCGTAAACACAAAACGCACAAACTGAATAGCTAAAAGCTTACCTTCGATCTCTGAGAGCTGGAGAGCGCGGTCCAGTGCCGCCTGCTCCAGTGCTGCTCGTCCTTGCGTTCGGCTTCAAGAGCCGTAATGCGCCTCTTGGCGATGCTGTGATTCCAGAGCAGCCGCCGGAACAGGTTGGTCCTCTTCAGGAGGCTATTCTGTGAAGGAGAAGAAAAAGAATTAGAAAAATTGGGGAAGATTTGGCCCGAGAAGACAGCAACTCGGTTGAGTACCCGTCAACTCGGCCCGAATCTCAGGGACTGGGGAATAGCTAAGGAGAGAAGAAGAAAAGAAAAACTGCAACTCGGAAAAGCAAGAAAAAGCAAGGGAAACAAGAAATACTTACGACGTATGTTTGTTCCACATCTTCGGCGGCCTTGCGGAGGCAGAAAAGCTTCCCGGCTAGCGTGCAGGTTACAGAGGCGATGGCCACTGGAGTAGCGCCGATGTCGGCCTTATTCCAGTCAATGCGGTAGTGGTCAACTTCGCCCAGCACGCTGCCGTTCCACTTCTCGACGCTGTGGGCGTCACTCTCCCAGACTTTGTCAATAAAGCCAACCCGATCCACGACCGCGGTTAGCCCTTGGGAGTGGATGTCGTCCTCACCAGCTTCGCGGGAGAAGAACTCAGCAGGCTTCTTGGCTTTGAGCTTGGCGACCGTTGCCCTGGCCTGGCCTTCCATCAAGGCGGCAAGCCGCTTCTCGCCTTTCGTCAGGGAGATGCTGTGTTGCTGGGACACAGACCGCAGATATGATGGCCAGCTGCCTTGTACCCGAGCAGCACCTCCAGCACTTGACCCTGCGCCTGGGCCAGCAGATCCACCAGTAGCGCCGGTGGTGAGTTGCGTGCTCGTTGGTGCCTGGGGTGGTGGCATCAGGTCCGTGAACTGCACAACCTTGCGAGGCGGATTCTTCCGAGTAGGGGCAGCTTCGGGCTTGGCGTCTTGCTTGCCGGTGTCCGCCCGAGAAGCGGGTGCAGGCACTTGGCGCGCAGCGGGAGGAGGCATCAGATCAGAGTCAGCCTTGGTCGTCTTCTTCTTCTTTGGGGGAGGGCTTGGAGCGGTTGGTGGAGTAGCCTGTTGGGTAGGCGGCCCAGGGGGCCGGCTACCCTGCGCAGCGTCCCGCTGCGCTTGGCTCTGGAGCACAGGCTCCACCACGGTCTTCTCAACCCGCTGCTCGGCAGCGGGATCAGGTCTTGCGTCAACTTGTTTTTCTACCCGCGGCCTGGCCGCGGGGTTTTCATGAACTGCAGCTTCTTCTTCCTGCTGCTCGAGGTTCTCGTCCTGCCGCTCAAGGGCGGCACGGTCCTGGTTCCCGGCTTCTTGTTCAACATCCTCCCCCGCTGTGGTAGCTGGGGGAGAGGGAGACGTCTCTTCGTAATCAGCATCCTGCGCACTCTGGTGCGCGTCGGTCTGCTGATCCAGGTCCTGGAAATCTTGGTCACCAGTGCCCGTGTTCTCGGCGCCGGCGTCTTCTTCTTCTAACTTCACAGGGGAGGACGCACGCGTCTCATCCCGCTGAACTGGCTTGTCCTCTTCCTCGGAAAGATCGACGAGCTTCTCGATGTCGATGACGGATTTCCTCTTGGGGCGAGTAGAGGTCGTGGCAGCATCAGCATCCAGAGCATCGCTGGAAGAGAAGAAAGAGGTCAGAAAAAGAGAAGGGGAAAAGCATAGCGAGAAGCGGCAGCAAACTAGTACTCGGTTGAGGTAACTTACCCCTTAACGGTGGGAGGCGGTCGCCTGGCGGTAGTGAGCTTATTCTTCTTCTCGGTCTTCTTGGACTTCTTGGCAGCGGGTTCTTGAGCGCCACTGCCCGTCCTCTTCCGAGTGTTGGGAGCTGCCACGGACAGAGGGTCGACATTCAAGGCCTCCTCGTCGTCCTCATGCTCAACATCCTCTGCGGAAAAGAGAAAAGGGAGTTAGAAGCAGAGAAGGAAGTTAAGTTGGGTTGCGAGTAGGCAGAAAGGTGAACTTGGTCACCTTCGTCGTCCTCGGACCAATCCCGGATAGACGCGTCGACTCGGTGCTTACCGGGCTGAGTGGCATGCGGGATGCAGAGGGTATCCTGCGTGTCGTAGGCCTTCTCGTCGTCCTCTTCCCGGTCAGCATGCCAGTTGCTCTCGAAGACCTCAGAATCCTCTCTTCTCTACCGATCAATGTGCTGAGAAGGCAAGCAAGATAACAGAGTGAGTTGAGATCTACTCGGAAAGACATGCAAACACAAAGCATATTTGTCTAAGTGATTCTACTCGGAAAGACATGCAAACACAAAGCATATTTGTATAAGTGGTTCTATTCGGGGTAACATGCAAACACAAAGCATATTCGGCTAAGGATTTCTACTCAACACGGCATGCAAACACAAAGCATATAAAGCCAAACTGGACATTCATGGTCTTCTACTCGGGATCAAAGTACGACAGCAAAGTGTAGAAGGCTAACCTGTTCAATGCGCTTGGTGCGGCTGTACGGCTCAAAGCCATACAGCCAGGTATCGGAAAGCGTGGTCTGCATGATGGACCTCGCCCAGATAGCCACATCCTCCTTGGAGAGCTCGAAGGTGGTGGTCCTCGTGCAGTCGCGGGATCCTCCCATATAGCACATCTTGTGCGAGCGGCGCTGGAGGGGGAGAACGCGACGCGAGATCCAGCATGCGATTGGATCATCTCGGCGGAGTCCCTGCTCCCGCAACTCGCTCAGGCGCTGCTCGACCTGGACGACGTCTTCGATGGTGTTCCTTGGATGGTAACCCCAGTTCTGCTGGGTAGGCAGCGTGTTCCGGAACTCGGGCAGTCCTATCCGGTTCTCGATTGGTTTCCCTTCCTCTGTGGCTACGTTCTTCACGTAGAGGAAGGAGCGCTGCCATTTGCGCACAGATTCAAGGCCCTTGACCTTTGGGTGGCTACCCGTGGAGCGCTGCAGCATCATGGCGCAGCCGATCTTGGTCATGGCGCGAGCAGTATCCGTTTTACCCGGATTGGGAATGCTCTGTTTGCGGAAGAAGAAATACCGTGCCCACGTGTGGATTGTCGGGTACACGCCAAGGAACGCCTCACACACCACGGCGTGGGTGGAGAGCATGATCAAGAAATTAGGAGGGAGGTGATGTGGCTGGAGGCCGAAGTGCTCAAGAAACTTAGAGAAGAAATCCGAGATAGGGAGGCCGAAGCCGCGCTTAAAGTGCACAAGAAAGACAACATACTCACCCGCTTCGGGCGCGGGGACGATCTCGTTGCCTGGATGCCGGCACTTCACGCCGGGAGGCACACGGCGGGTGTTGACTAGCCATTGGCAGTCTTCCGCCGTGCCCTCGGAGCCCTCCCAGCCGGCGCGGGCGGCGGCGTCGTCATCTCCACGGGCAGCCATGGCGGCGGAGATGCGGATTGGAGATGCGAAGTGGAGGCACCGGTAGGAGATGTGACCTGGAGTGGAAGATGTGAATCGAAATCTGGATCTCTCTCTCCGGCGGCGCGTGGAGCAGTGGCGCAGCAAGAGATTGCGGTGGCGGAGTGCTGGACGGCGGCGGAGAGGCGAAAGGACAGAGGATGAGAAGAGGCAGGAAAGAGAAGAAAGGAGCGGAGGGGGGATATTTATCTCTCCCCTCGAGTTGCCGTTACCACCGGAGTTAGTGGGATCAATCGTGCACGGAGATCGTGCGGCGTGGGCTGCGCGCCGGTTAGAAACACACATAGCGCATATTGCGCGCGTAACGGGCGCAGTTAATCCCACGTCGAGATCGTGGGCTATTGAGTGCAGTTGAGGTGACTTAACAGGCGGGTGGGCCCTAGGCGCAGTTATTGGCGCGTGGCCTGCAGCGTCCCAGGCACCGAGGCGTCGGGGGTACGGGGGCGTGACACGTGCCCTGTAGCGACACGCAGAGGTGGATTCGCACCGTTTGAGCAGGATTGTGTTTCGAGATTTCGCTAAGACTTTTTACTTGGCACCAGAGAAGAATGACAGTGCTACTCGAAGAAGAAGAGATTCGAGCCAACGATAAAGGCTACTCGGAGGTGCTACTCGACATCTTACAGTTCAAAGACAAGATTTGTTTGTAAGATGGAAGGGCCCAGTGAACAAGTTTGCAGGACTCTACCAGCTTCGGGGACTAATGTCGGGGGTTACCCCCGAGTAGGGGTAAGGCAAGTGCTAAAGGCAAGGTCAGAAGAGGTGTTTGGCAGAGTAGCTGGCTACCCAGTGCCTGCTACCCGGTCGACTGCTATCCGGCCATACCCATCAATGGCCAGGAGGAAGAATCAAGGAAGTTGTATTCTTACGAGTAAGGGAAGTAGTCCGAGTAGAGGAAGTGGATTCCTACTCGGGACAGAAGTCAATGGAGCCGTTCTGACACAGGATCCCGCGTATCCTGCATCCGTACGGCGTGCGGTTCAACTTACGGAGTGCGTGATTATCCGCACCACGGCGTGGCTACAGTGCGGTAGGCGCCTGTCTAGTCCTGTCACTGACAGAGGGGACAGGACAGGGCTAGGGGCCTACCCTATCTCACTGACAAGGGTGGACAGGTCCCATCTCCGAACGGCGCAACGACTTACGGGGCAAGCGCCAGCGGGAACCCGGAGGCGTGCGCGGTTCTGCAGGGCTCCTGTCACATCTCGTTGTACTTTATAGTTGTTTTCTATTCGGCTGGGCACCAGTATATAAGGTGCCCTGCCTCCTCCTATGAGAGGTTCGCTGCGTACGTTTGGATCCTAGACGAGGCAACACTTAGAGAGAACTTGAGCATAGAGTGGCTACTCGGCTGAAGGCCTGATCCGTACTGTGGCTACTCGGTGAACACACATATAAAGAGAGAGGCAGGAGTAGGGGTGTTACCTCCACACGAGGGCCCTGAACCTGGGTAAGATCTTGGTGTTTGTAGTGTTTGTGATCTACCACAAGCGGCTACTCGCCGTGTGATCCCTCCCCGAGCACCTCCAGCGTCCATCGGCCCCAACTTTAGCCATCCCATGGCATCTGCCGTGATACCACCACGACACTTGGCCTCTAGGGTGGCCCGATCTTCACGGATTGACGCACGAGAGGTGGGGAGATTGGGAAGAACGTGATGAACACAAATAACACGATGAACTCACGCACATAAAAGGGGAGATAACTCGTGAAGCCTACGAGGGATTGCAAACCCAAGTCAACAACACGCTAATTGGAACTGATTCCTCTCACCGGCCGGTCCACTGATCCGACAAAAGACGCAAGGGGAAGGTTGGCAAGAATTACCGGAATCACGAGGTGAAAGAGTAGCTACTTGGAGAGATCTTGATACAATCCAATAGATGAATCTATGGAGTAGCCATGGATCCCTTGGGGGAGATTCTCCACATGGAGGGGGAGCACAAGGCCCAATTCTATCTCAAGTCAACCCTTAGCGATACAAGGGAATATTCCCTGTCACTGTGCGTAGGCAGGTATGGCTGTAGGGTAGCCGGCCTGGCCGGGTAGGTAACAGAGCACACCGGCCTAGGATCGCAGGGAAGCCGTCCTAGGCCAGGCTGGAGGCCGGGGCGGTCTGTAAGGTAGCCGGCCTGGGGCCGGCCTAGGCGGGGCTTCCTGGATCGGAGGCCGACCGGGTCTATGGGGTAGCTGGCCTAGGGCCGGCCTAGGCCGGGCTTCCTGGCATGGAGGCCGGCCTTCCTGTCTTCTTCTTCTTCTTTGTCTTCTCGCTTCTTTCTCCTCTTCAATGCGTACACCTTGGACGGCCTTGAGTCCTGGGCTTTCTCGGCATCCCCCCTCGCATCCGTACTAGTTGACTCATATCTAGAAATGTACGGGGGTAGGTGATCAAGTATTATACCGTCCTAAGGGGTACGAAATGGGCGACAGAAGAGGAATGCGTTCACCTTTTGAATCTATGGTGACTTGACATATGATGGAGTGTGAGACATTCCTAGCGGGATGGGTCGCGCTGTATCATAATGTGGGTCGAGTCACTGTTCTTCCGAGTTTCAACACTTAGCCATTTCTCTTCTTGGTTCAAGCCCCACTGTCATGAGGTGAGAACGCCTCGTCTCCTCCGTGCTGTGGCTGCACAAAGTGGCGGAGAACAGCTGCGCGTCCCCTGGGTTCCTATGCACGACTGCACACACGCCGAGCGCACGCCACGCCTGCGCACTGGGCCTCGTGCGGTGTCAAATCCACACAACACTCGAGTGGATTCTCTGAGATGCCCGGGATTTACTGTGTCACACTGTGCGGTTACCATATGTAGCGTCCCGACCTCGAAAGTATTCTAAGTGCTGGATGTCACCTGTTAAGATACCCGACTGAAGGTTACTTTGGTTACCACTCCCAGGCTGAATCAATTAGCGGACGCGGCCCGGTCATGGATCATCGGCCCACAACCCCTCCTACATGACATAACGTCGGGCCCAACTAGGTTGCATAATTAAGAGATCAAGACTCGGAACAATCAAGCACATCACAGTCTCTACGACAGAAACATATAGTTCAACTCTTAGCAGAGAAAATATACCAAGTACCACAACAGAGGTCACTGGCCCAACATTACAACAAGAGGAAGCAAATTAAGTGTTCTAAGAAGAAGATCCAAATATGTCCTAAGAGACCTACAATAATATAACAGTGCCAACCTGTTCCGTGTTGCTCCAGGCTGCCACCCGGGAAACCCATACTACTCGCCAACTTTGATGAAGAACCCACCTTCGACTTCGGAGAGGTCCTCAAATGTAATAGAGAAGAGATTCAACAAAGCAACGGTGAGTACAAGTGGTACTCGCAAGTTTACTAGAGCTACTAGCTCGAATGAGGCTTTAGCAAGGCTATTTGGTAGTTGTTTTGCAAAAATCTAGTTTTCCTTTTGAAAGACCCGACTAGGCAATATCTATAAGAAGGTTTTGAAATGAGTTTGAAATTCTAACTCTTCTTCAACTTCTGATCATTGCATCCACCAATCCTGCATCACACCTATCTACTTAATTTTATTATGATGCAGGTTCTCTATGATCTCAATTGTTGTTCCCAAGAATGTCCATAACCGTGGACACGACTTTTCGAAAAGATTTAACCCTGCAGGGGTGTACTAATTTTAACCACCTGTACCGTCCGACTCCTTGCCTGATCAGGCCTGATCACAACCTCTTCCTAGGAGGACGGTTGAGTGGGCGTGGTTACAACCTTTGGCTTGCATGAATCTATACAAGGATCCTCAGTGTGCCATGGCCTAAGTCGGCCCTGCTAGCCCCTAGCCCGTGGCCACATTCTAAACAACACTGTCCTCGTCCGCAGCTTCTCCATCCTTCACGCGCACAGAAATGGAAAGCTCAAACTAGAGGACCCTTGGCGAGACCCTCACATGTTAGTAGGTTGATAAGGATCCGATAAATCCCACCGATGGAAGCACGCTCGGTCTTGGTTCAAGTCGAAGATAACTCGCTCCTAGGGTCATGAGTGAGGAAAAACACCACCATTCACCGATGACAACTCATCCATGCCTGTTAGCATTTTAATTGAAGACAATCGGTCTCCAACACATCTGGCATGACATAATAATTTCCAACAACAACCCATCCATCGGACCCAAGAACTCAACTAAGCAGGGCTAAGTAATTAAGTAGCTTATAGCAGTATCTCGTCCACACAGCAATACTATGGATAATAGGAAGGGAAACAAGTAATGGTGTCCGGGACAAAATGCAACTACTAAGATAGTATAGCCAAAACATTTGAATCAACTGCAATATTATGGTGGATAAGATACTTGAGAGAAAACGTAGGATTAGGGAGATTCTCAAGAAGTGGATTTACGCTTGTCTTGGTGATAGGGGTGGTAGTACGATTCGTCGAAGTATTGTGGTGGAACCTTGACTTATGGATCTACCGATACACAACAAGCAGAAAGAACAAATCAATAACATGAATACATACAAATGCAATGCACACTCATTGACAAGTTAACGCAACTAAATATTTAGTAAACAAGAGCACCATTTTAAATGGTCCAAAAAAAATTAAGCATGAATAAAATGAGACACCATGTTTATCTTAATGCCCTAATGTTGTTTTCCTATAAGGACCAGTACTGGAATATGGTGAAAACATGCATGCAATGTTGTTTTGTGTTAGATATTTTCTTTCTGGTCATTTTGATATATTGGTTGCAATTTTATGATCAATTAATAATTTTTGGTAATTAATTTTCAATGGCATTTAAATCTGCCCCTTTTTAGAAAATGCCAAGAACCATGTTAATTCAAATTTTATTTTAGGTACAGCAAGGTTCAAAATAGATAGCAATTGTTCCTCTGAACCATTTAAGGTATTAAACATATTCTTTCAATAATTGTTTAGAAGTTATGAATTATTCAAAATTGGTTTTAATTCTGCCAATTTGGTATTTTTAACAAAACAGAGAATAAAATTGTTTCAAACATGTCCAAATAAAATATGGATGTGTAGAGTTTGTTAAGACAAATATTTTGACACCTTGTTTTCTCATTATTGTAAAACAAAACAAAAGTTATTAAGTTTCATTTTTTATAGGACTTTTCTGTAATTAATTAATCAGTGCAAAATTAATTAATCCAATTTGTGTACACATAAATCCAACACAAAGATATTTTCAATATGAGTTCATTGAAATTTGAATGGACTCATTTGGATCATTTTTCGATTTTTATGGATTTTCCAAGTTAAGCTTTGAATATGTTTTTTTGGATTTCAAAATTTTAGAGAAAATGGCGAAACGTTTTTCACTCACACGTGGCCCAGCCATAAAGGCTGATGGGTGGCCCCCGTGGACACGTGTGCGTCCACACAGGCACACAGGCTCCACTGTCCGGTTTGACTGGGTCAGCTCGCATGGCGTCACCCGCCGGCGTTGACTGCTCCGGCGAGCATGGCGCGGCGCATCCGGCGCGACCTAGACCTAAGCAAGGGAACACCTAGCCTCTACTCTATGAGATGAACGTGAAGGGGGTGGCTCCGCTACCTATTGGTCGCCGGAGCAACGACGACGAACACGTGTGGCGGCGGAGGCTCTCGGTCCACGACGTTACGGTGTTCTAGCGTGCGCGAAGGAGAGAAACGACTAGGAGACGCGGCGGCTCATCCTCGACGCGTGCGTGAGCTCGATGAGGATGGAGGAGGGCTTCAACGGTGGTGCGGGCTTGCCGAAGTTGCATCGGAGCCGTGAAAAAAATTGGATGGTGCGGGCGTCTCCGGGCGACTCACGTCGATTCCTCGCGCGTGGAGGAAGAAGGGACTACGACGCGTGTGGTGGTGGTCTTCGATCTGCTCCTCGAGCGCTCAGTCTCTAGCAGCGAGCACGGCCATGGAGCTAGGGTTTCGGGTGGAGGAGAAAATCCAGAGAGAGAGGCCACGCGGGGAGAGAGGGAGGGAGTGGAGGAGGAGGCAGTGTCGTGGGGGGCCTCCCTTCTCTTATAGGCGCTGCGCAGGGCGGCGTCGTGGTGCAGTGGCGCGGTGGCGGCGCCCACTGTCGCCATGCCCACGAACAGGAGAAAGGGGATTTTTTTAAAACCCTGCCCCTTTTCTTCCTTCTCAATTTCCTCCCTCTTGCCACTATAATTTGATTAAAAGAAGGCCTTAACCTCATTCAAAATTTCAGCAAAATTTCCCAAAATTCTTATTTGACATATTGAAGCGGTGGTAATGTTTTTAGATCATTTGGGGAAACTTGAGAGGACAAAGTTATTTTAATTTGCTTTAAGGCATTTTTGATAATTCCACTATTAATTTTATTTGGTGAATAAAATGACTTTGCAAATTTTATATTTTGAACCAGTATCACTTCCTTAACACATTGGTAAGCTCAAAAAAAAAAAAATTGGTTCACAAAATTAATCAAAACTCTGATGTTTGAGTTATAGTCAATTTTTGGCTTTTTCCATTTCATAAATTTTGGCATTTGTTTTCTTCTTCCAATTTTTAATGCCATGATGCAGGAGTGCACTTAAGTTTCAATTTAGCCCGAATTTTCGTAGTACAAAAGTGGGGCTGTTACAATTCTCCCCCCTTACAAGAATCTCGTCCCGAGATTCCTAAGATTGAGAGAAGAAATCAGGATAATCCTTCCAAAGACTAGACTCTCTTTTCCAGGTTGCTTCATCTTCGGAATGATTTGACCACAGGATCTTGAGGAACTTGATGGACTTGTTACGAGTCTTCCTTTCCGCTTCATCAAGTACGCGAACATGAGTCTCGCGATAGGTCAGATTTTCCTCAAGCTCCAACTCTTCATGATTGACTCCACGAATAAGATCCTTGAAGCAACGACGGAGTTGGGAAACATGGAAGACATCATGAACATCTGGAAATTGGATGGTAGCCCCAACTGATAAGAGAGATATGAGCATGCTTGTGTGGAGCCAATTTCCCCTTAACCCCGAATCGACGAACCCCTCGAAGAGGAGAGACACGGAGATAGACTTTATCACTAATTTCATAGTGGATCTCCTTGTGATGCTTATCATAGTAGCTCTTCTGCCTAGACTGGTGTCAGACCCCGGACCCAGAGATATACATACTGTTATGTGCTCCTAGCCATGGACTCACAAGGGCTTCAGGGTTACCAGCCCCAGCCGCAACAAACAACGGCAGGCAGACCGGATTCATCGGCACGTAGTCCGGATCCCCGGTCTACTACTCCTTGTATCCATGCTAGTCATAACCAATTATGTATACCCAAGCGTCCACGAGTCGGATGAAACTGAAGGAACGGGACCAAAGTTATACAGAGCTGCTATGTGTCCAGAAAGTGCAACAACAATCGAGGGTTACTGGGGTTACCTCGCCCCAGGCCGATCACATCGACAGGCGGGCTCGGACATGGATCATCGGCTCCACAACCCCTCGACTGCGACAACTATGCAGGCATAGCCAAAACTGTATAACAATGAGCTCGAAACCAACAACCGATCAAAGCAACACTCTAGACAAAGAAACTTTATTAACAGGTGATACTAGAGCATAGCTTACAAGCAGAGGTCACACGACCCAACATTACATCAGACAACGGAAGGCAAATTATGTTGCTAATCAACAAGAACCAAAAAGGCCTAAGAGGCCGCAACATAAGGCGACGTCCCAGCCCATAGATTCCAGGCTGCTACCTGGGAACCCCGAACTACTCGTCGATGTCCACGTTGAAACACCACCGAACTGAGGAACTCCACCTGAACCAAATTGAAGCAAACATGAGTACGGGAGGTACTCAACAAGACTTAGTTAACCTATTATATATCTTCTAACTTCAGAAAGGGTTATATGAAGGCTGATTTGCGTAAAGCAATCTTTGTTTTCCAAATTGAGGAAGGAATAGCACGTCTCATAGAATGTTTTCAAAACAGATGAGAAAGCTACTCAACTAATGATATCATCATCTTTTTAATCCACCGAACAATTTCAGCACCTCGTGCTTCAAAGATCACCACCTCAAGTTGTTCCGGTAACTCATGCTACAAGGTAACCCCTCTCGGCATCTCTGAGGAGGCATCCTTCACTCATTATCAACAAGTTTTAATCATTCCGTTTAAGTTGTCTATGATCACAGAATCCGTCACCAAGTCGTCCTTAACCGCGGACACGGCTTTTCGAAAAGATTTGACCCTGCAGGGGTGTACAACTTTAACCACACGTATCAACCAACTCTTAATGCCAGATCATTAGCACTATTCCGGGAAGTGCCGGCAGATGGAGGTCGACCACGACCTTTCCCTTGCTTCGCCTATTCCATGAGTCGCTCCGAGTAGAGATGGACCGCCAATAGGGAGTGGCCATCTCCTGCCGGGTCTCTATCGTTGTGCGCAATACTCGACGGTTACCTACCCGCAGAGCGCCGATACATCACCACATCCTAGTTTTGAAAGTGTTTTGATATCCCCGCAAATCCAAATGGAAAGCCCGAACTAGGCAACTCATGGAACAAACTAGGCAAGTTGAGACCGAGGGGAATCCAATCCCTCGTGTGGATGCACGCTCAGTCTTGGCTCGAAGACGAGAACTCGCTCCTAGGGGCATGAACGAGACAACCACCACAGACCCTCTATGGTCTCGTCATCCACACCTTTAAATCATATTATTCAAACATCTCTTAACTTACCACTACTTCCTACCATACTAGATCATTTCGTAACTCTGATTCATCAACCGGATGGAGCAGAGATAACAGGCATGTATGACTAAGCATGGCATATTTGAGGCTCTGGAGATACACACAAACAAATCCTATGTCTGCTAGGAGCATTGAATCATGATATCTGGGTTATGCAAATAAATAGGATAACTCTATCTATTGACTCAAGATACTTTGGAACCGAATGCATTTGTACGAGAATCAAAAGTCTTTCGAAATTATATATGGGCAGATAAGAGGTTATGCTTGCCTTGCTTCAAGAAAACCAGGGAAAGTCTTCAGGAATAAGTGCTTGACTTGTCGGTTAGGATCAAGTATTCGCCATGGAGTTGTTGGCCTTCTCTTCAGAGTCACGTTCTACCGAGGGGGAAACAACACCGAAACAGGAAGAACAACAATCAACACATGGCATTGATGCAATGCGCAATATGTATGCATTTGCAGGTTAATGCACTGAAATAAAGCCCTAGGCATGTTCAATGGGTTGCTAGGGTTTGGATGTTGGTTAAGCAATTTTACTGAAATTACCCCGAAAATAGACCCCGGAGGGGGTTTCGGGTGATTATAAAAGTGAGTACCATTTTAGTTGCTCAAATGGGTTTGAAAACATCATAAACATGTTGCATTTGTCATTTTGAGCATTTTGGTATATAACTTTTAATTTTCTAATTTTATTGAATAAAAACTTATTTTTCTATTTTTAAATGATTAAACAACATTAAAATAATACTCATTTTTCAACTTTGTCAAGCATGTGTGAAAGTGACATATTCATGTAGATATTATTTTTCTGATCACTCCCATATTTTTCTTTTATTTTTCTGATAAACAGAATAGAAGTTATTCATTTTCTAAACTTTAATTAATTTCTGTAATTTAAAAAACAGGGGGCCCACGTGTCAAATGGTTTTCTTTTAAAAGGAAAGAAATAGAAAACGGCCTATGACATGAGCATGACATCACGAGGACGTCACCCCGGGCCAAAATCTCACAGAGGGACTCAAATTCGACGAATTGGTCGATGAACTTTCGAAATGGTTGCTCTCACGAGGTGCAGGAGGCCTAACTGAACTCGTAGGTGGCTGTGGCTGGCCGGATGGTCGCCGGATTGACCGGCGGTGACCCTAGGCGCGGCGGCGAGCGGCGGCGTTCGGCGGCAGCGAGCTACCGAGGGGGAGACAGCAAGGGGCAGGTGTTGGCGGTTGCAGGAGCTCACCAGGAGCGGCCGGAGGGGGTCGGGGAGGGCAGAGGAGGCCGGAGTCGCCGGCAATGGAACAAAATTTTTGGAAAGCTTATGAAATTTCCAACCTCACCATGTATTGCTTTGGTGAAATTGAAATACTTCTCAGAACAAAATTTTGGGAACCAAAATAGGTACCATATGAGAGATTTTTCTGAAACCATTTGAATTCATAATTTAAATTGGTTTCAAACATGATTTAAATTGTTCTTTCATGCATGTATGATATGAACACAACACCACAACACTTTGGTAGCAAAATTGGGATGTTACAAATCTACCCCCTTACAAGAATCTCGTCCCGAGATTCCCGAAGGAGGAGAAAGAAGGAACACCGGTTTTGAACGATCTTCTCGAACCTTACGGTTCTCTTCTCGAAGAGGTTGATCCGTAGCATCTTGAAGTATTGAACGGACACACCTTAGGTAAGAGGGAAACTCTTAGGAAATGATCTTCACGAAGATCGAGTATCCCATGGTAACTCATGACAGGATGTTCATAAAGAACTGTTGAGTTATCGTGCATGAAACACATCAAGGTAACGGAATGAATAGAAGATGGTTTCAAGTTTGCAGACGATTGGTCTTGAAAGGATTTAGAATATGAGCTTTGCATAAGACTTTAAATCCCTTGGGAAAAGAAAGTTTTTACAACTTATGAAACCGAGGTTTCTTCAAATAGAAAACCAAGATCGTGAGGATGGTCTTGGATACCACAACGTAATATCCTTAGACGAGGGAGAACACGAGAAAACACTGTAATTGTGTGTCAGAGAGAAAATTTGATACAGGATCATGTTCACTCTTCGGAGTGGACACGAAAGATGAGGGAACTTTCATTCCGTTAAAGGTTGTCGAAAACTTTGTCAAAGATTGGGATGTTACTTCACGACAGAATATGAGTAACCAAAGGATGTTGGAATCACCGTAGTTAAGGAGGAATTTTTGGTCACACCATAACGGTGAATAACCAACGGGGATTGAAAGACCGGAAAGAAATAGGGAGTCTCTTTCCTATTGTGGATTGTACGTAGCAATACGTGTACCACATGGTTAAGACCTCATGGCTGAAGTGACTGACAAATTCACACAATGTGTGAGAAAAACAGAACTTCAGGTACAAACAAGTTGAAATAGGGAACTGATCAAGGGCGGTTACAAAACACCACGAGATGATTCTCCTTGGGAACTTGTTTCCATTGAAAGAAAGGTTTGGAGGATTGACAAGGAGACATTGGAAGAATCAACTTCCAGGTTCTCCTGGAGGTTCTTGATACAGATACCAGGCTCATGACAAGCCTTCTATAGGTCATCTAGCAAGAGGGAAACTTGTTGGAATGAGCCATACAAGAATTCTCACGGAGAGTGGCTGTTCTTACGGATTCAAAGAGATATGACATTAGGTCTTCCGGCTAATTGTGTCAACCACCACATCAACCATGCCGTATTTTAAAAGACCTAATTCAGTACCCTTGAGGAAAACACAAGCCATCATTGCTGCTTGAGATTCAGCTCTGTTTAGTGGATTGATAACTGAGACTCCACATGTTTGACCAAAGAGATTGCACCGGTTACAACAAGATACATTTACTGGATTCTCAAGATATGGACTATGATGTCAAGCTCGAAAAGATGAGCGAGATTACGGAACTCATGTATTAGCAACTTGTGAAAGACGGTTGCACCTACACGAACTACTCGCAAAATAATACATCGGAGTCCTGATTGGGAAGATGATAACAAAGATAACGAAGTTCTTAAACTTCTTCTCTTTCACGAACAATCAGTCTGTGGCTTAGTGTGGATGCAAACTTCTTCAAATATTGGAAGTAACAACCTACCATCTCAAGAATAGTCCACATTTGCATGACCGACTTGGGATTATTCCCGAAGGAACAAGAAAACTTTACTCGGGCCCATGGCAACAACTTTCACCATAAGCACACAAACCCGAGAAAGTCACTTCGAACATCCAAAACACAACTTCGTGATGACACAAAGATGGTTCTCAAAGGTTTCCAACGTTAGTGCCAAGTGTTCAACATGAACCTCTTGCAACTTGGAGAAATAGGGATGTCATCGATGGGCTCGACAACACACTTATCAAAACGCTCCAAGAAAGAGTATTCATATAACATATGAACAAGGCAAAATGTCGGTTAGGCTAAAGGACAAGAAGGTGTACCTAGGGAAAACACCATGAGTAAAAGCACCATCAAGGTAAACCTTGAATCTGGACTTGATCTGACGATAGCTCAAATAAAATCAAGGGTAGAGTGATAGCATGTCCACTACGGAGATACTATCCTGTTTCAACATGAGGAGAACTAGACATCCCTTAACAGAGGATCAAGTTAGACAGAGCCATTGTCTTTCAACTCTCCAAGTTGTTGTTTATGCTCCACCAACTAGTCCAGGGTATCCAGCAAGGTTCCTTTGGAGGAAGGAGTGGTTCAAACTACCCCTTGTTTAGACATCACGGTCAGGTAACAACCTGGTGATACTTCTAGAAAGACAACCAGAATATCACAACCCACCGATATGTCTTGGAGTTTGAAAGGAATCTTGCTTGACAAAGCAACTGATATGGTCTTGAGAGCTTTGGTGTGAACCTAACTCTTTGACCAAGAATGTGCACCGGAATGAACGGATTTGGTAACACGGTCAACTTAAAGTGGAGACCGGGTGACCAATAGTGCTAAGATGGACACAGATGTTTCTTAGATTTTCAAAGCAATAAGAATTGCTCAGAATATCTGATGCACACATCAATGCACAGACCCATCATACTCCAGCACTCAAACTTGGAGGGAGGGTGAGTAAAGATGTCTAGGAGCATCACTTCATCAACAGAGTCTTGAAACTCAACACAACCTCTTGATATATAAGAGTGTGATTCTCGAAGGTAGAACAGATTAGAAGCTAATGAAACTTCTTTAATCTGAGAATTACAAAACTTTGACCTGGTTCGTAAGATGAACGAGGTACTGGAGTTTGTTTCTCCTGACATTCCAAGGTGAAATGTTCTGACGGAAAACAAGAGCAAATGCATTGTAAAAATCCAACACACATGTGCAACTTGGTTTCAAAACAACGGATGTAGATTTAAGAGCAACTGGAAGATAGAAACATGCTCCGGAAAATCCAGAGGCCATGGGGAGTGCACATGTGATACTCTTTTGTAAAACCCATGCTAAAAGATCGGTGTAGCTGAATTGAGAACGAAGATGTGGATTTCATGATGACCACTCTTGTTGTGATCCCTTCTTGATTACCAGGGAAAACCTATGGCTATTTGAGTTGAAATTACCTAGCCATCCTGAGGTAGAAGATATTCCTCAGGATCCAAAGAAACAGAACTTGGGTTAAAGGTCAGCATCCTGTACTGATGGTGTGAGCATCACATGGTTATGACCACATGATTCAACCCACCACAACTCAGCACATTCCGGGACCTTCGGTTCAAGTCCAAGGGTTAGAAACCGAAAGAAAGGAGTAACTACTCTCTTAGTGTCTTAAAGGACACTATGAATAGCAATCACGAAGTATCTTTCAAAAGACAAACTTAACTCCAGAAGAATTTGGGCAGAGAATAACAGAAACATTCGAGATGGAAAGCGGATCTCGAGGTTCAGGATTTGGAACTTTGAAACACATAGGAATGTGGAATCCGGATAACTCTGAGAGATTAGGATGGGAAGGAAATCTCCCAGTTTAAGAGAAACAACGGAGTAAGAAACACACACGACTCTAGAAACTTTAACACTAGGTCAACTTGGGTAAAAGACGTCCTTGCCAGAGAAGGCACCTAGTTTTGAATGACTAGAAAAGATAGCAAAACCTTTTCAAATCAAAACAGGTAAGGTGACCCAGAGTTAGAGCGATACCAGATAAGGAGTAAAAAGAATCCTAAGAAGGTTTTTTCACAACTCATTTGAGGTTTCAAGGTAGTTTTCACAATCACTAGACTCGACATCGACCAAGCAGTAAGGTTTTCCTACAGGCAGTCCTGCTCTGATACCAACTTTTGTCAGACCCCGGACCCAGAGATATACATACTGTTATGTGCTCCTAGCCATGGACTCACAAGGGCTTCAGGGTTACCAGCCCCAGCCGCAACAAACAACGGCAGGCAGACCGGATTCATCGGCACGTAGTCCGGATCCCCGGTCTACTACTCCTTGTATCCATGCTAGTCATAACCAATTATGTATACCCAAGCGTCCACGAGTCGGATGAAACTGAAGGAACGGGACCAAAGTTATACAGAGCTGCTATGTGTCCAGAAAGTGCAACAACAATCGAGGGTTACTGGGGTTACCTCGCCCCAGGCCGATCACATCGACAGGCGGGCTCGGACATGGATCATCGGCTCCACAACCCCTCGACTGCGACAACTATGCAGGCATAGCCAAAACTGTATAACAATGAGCTCGAAACCAACAACCGATCAAAGCAACACTCTAGACAAAGAAACTTTATTAACAGGTGATACTAGAGCATAGCTTACAAGCAGAGGTCACACGACCCAACATTACATCAGACAACGGAAGGCAAATTATGTTGCTAATCAACAAGAACCAAAAAGGCCTAAGAGGCCGCAACATAAGGCGACGTCCCAGCCCATAGATTCCAGGCTGCTACCTGGGAACCCCAAACTACTCGTCGATGTCCACGTTGAAACACCACCGAACTGAGGAACTCCACCTGAACCAAATTGAAGCAAACATGAGTACGGGAGGTACTCAACAAGACTTAGTTAACCTATTATATATCTGCTAACTTCAGAAAGGGTTATATGAAGGCTGATTTGCGTAAAGCAATCTTTGTTTTCCAAATTGAGGAAGGAATAGCACGTCTCATAGAATGTTTTCAAAACAGATGAGAAAGCTACTCAACTAATGATATCATCATCTTTTTAATCCACCGAACAATTTCAGCACCTCGTGCTTCAAAGATCACCACCTCAAGTTGTTCCGGTAACTCATGCTACAAGGTAACCCCTCTCGGCATCTCCGAGGAGGCATCCTTCACTCATTATCAACAAGTTTTAATCATTCCGTTTAAGTTGTCTATGATCACAGAATCTGTCACCAAGTCGTCCTTAACCGCGGACACGGCTTTTCGAAAAGATTTGACCCTGCAGGGGTGTACAACTTTAACCACACGTATCAACCAACTCTTAATGCCAGATCATTAGCACTATTCCGGGAAGTGCCGGCAGATGGAGGTCGACCACGACCTTTCCCTTACTTCGCCTATTCCATGAGTCGCTCCGAGTAGAGATGGACCACCAATAGGGAGTGGCCATCTCCTGCCGAGTCTCTATCGTTGTGCGCAATGCTCGACGGTTACCTACCCGCAGAGCACCGATACATCACCACATCCTAGTTTTGAAAGTGTTTTGATATCCCCGCAAATCCAAATGGAAATCCCGAACTAGGCAACTCATGGAACAAACTAGGCAAGTTGAGACCGAGGGGAATCCAATCCCTCGTGTGGATGCACGCTCAGTCTTGGCTCGAAGACGAGAACTCGCTCCTAGGGGCATGAACGAGACAACCACCACAGACCCTCTGTGGTCTCGTCATCCACACCTTTAAATCATATTATTCAAACATCTCTTAACTTACCACTACTTCCTACCATACTAGATCATTTCGTAACTCTGATTCATCAACCGGATGGAGCAGAGATAACAGGCATGTATGACTAAGCATGGCATATTTGAGGCTCTGGCGATACACACAAACAAATCCTATGTCTGCTAGGAGCATTGAATCATGATATCTGGGTTATGCAAATAAATAGGATAACTCTATCTATTGACTCAAGATACTTTGGAACCGAATGCATTTGTACGAGAATCAAAAGTCTTTCAAAATTATATATGGGCAGATAAGAGGTTATGCTTGCCTTGCTTCAAGAAAACCAGGGAAAGTCTTTAGGAATAAGTGCTTGACTTGTCGGTTAGGATCAAGTATTCGCCATGGAGTTGTTGGCCTTCTCTTCGGAGTCACGTTCTACCGAGGGGGAAACAACACCGAAACAGGAAGAACAACAATCAACACATGGCATTGATGCAATGCGAAATATGTATGCATGAGCAGGTTAATGCACTGAAATAAAGCCCTAGGCATGTTCAATGGGTTGCTAGGGTTTGGATGTTGGTTAAGCAATTTTACTGAAATTACCCCGAAAATAGACCCCGGAGGGGGTTTCGGGTGATTATAAAAGTGAGTACCATTTTAGTTGCTCAAATGGGTTTGAAAACATCATAAACATGTTGCATTTGTCATTTTGAGCATTTTGGCATATAACTTTTAATTTTCTAATTTTATTGAATAAAAACTTATTTTTCTATTTTTAAATGATTAAACAACATTAAAATAATACTCATTTTTCAACTTTGTCAAGCATGTGTGAAAGTGACATATTCATGTAGATATTATTTTTCTGATCACTCCCATATTTTTCTTTTATTTTTCTGATAAACAGAATAGAAGTTATTCATTTTCTAAACTTTAATTAATTTCTGTAATTTAAATAAACAGGGGGCCCACGTGTCAAATGGTTTTCTTTTAAAAGGAAAGAAATAGAAAAAGGCCGATGACGTGAGCATGACATCACGAGGATGTCACCCCGGGCCAAAATCTCACAGAGGGACTCAAATTCGACGAATTCGTCGATGAACTTTCGAAATGGTTGCTCTCACGAGGTGCAGGAGGCCTAACTGAACTCGTAGGTGGCTGTGGCTGGCCGGATGGTCGCCGGATTGACCGGCGGCGACCCTAGGCGCGGCGGCGAGCGGCGGCGTTCGGCGGCAGCGAGCTACCGAGGGGGAGACAGCAAGGGGCAGGTGTTGGCGGTTGCAGGAGCTCACCAGGAGCGGCTGGAGGGGGTCGGGGAGGGCAGAGGAGGCCGGAGTCGCCGGCAATGGCGCGAGGGCGGCTCGCCGGTGACGAGGAAGATGGCCTCGATTCCGGCGGCTCGGCCCCTCCCCTCAAGCGTTACTCGTCCAGGGAGAAGAGGAGATCATGGCGGAGCTCCACGGACGCTCAATTCGTCGGGGGATGGCCGGAAACGGGCACACGACGGCGGCGGTGCAACCTAGGGTTTCGGGTTGATTTACAGCAGAGAGGCAAAGAGAGGGCACGGGGCGAGCAGGAGCAGGGGAGGCGGGATGCGGACGGCTCTTCGCGTCTTATCCTCGCCGGGTGGGTGAAGCAGGACGTGGCGAGGCGCCGACGTCACCCTCCATCCTTCTGTCACGAGGAAGAAGAAAGGAATAAAACGAATTCCCACAAAACCCCCTGGAACCTTTGTGAAACTACAGAGAGGCCCCTCTTCCTTTAAAAACAGAAAAGAAACACAAGTTTTGGGGCCATTTTTGAAAAGACAAAATTTGGCAAAAATAATTTTTGGAAAGCTTATGAAATTTCCAACCTCACCATGTATTGCTTTGGTGAAATTGAAATACTTCTCAGAACAAAATTTTGGGAACCAAAATAGGTACCATATGAGAGATTTTTCTGAAACCATTTGAATTCATAATTTAAATTGGTTTCAAACATGATTTAAATTGTTCTTTCATGCATGTATGATATGAACTCAACACCACAACACTTTGGTAGCAAAATTGGGATGTTACAACTGGGTAGCCTTCAAGTTCTCTCGAATAACGCAAACTGTCTCTTCAGCTTCATTGATCATATCTGGACTAAAGAGTGGTATTTCTCTAGCTTCGGACCAATTCAGCGGAGTGTGACATTTTCTTCCATAAAGAACCTCAAAAGGAGCCATCTTCAGACTAGCTTGAAAGCTATTGTTGTAGGAGAATTCTGTGAAAGGAAGGTATTTCTCGCATCCTTTGCCGAAAGAGATTACACATGCCCTGACCATGTCCTCCAGAATTTGGTTTACCCTCTCGGTCTGTCCATCTGTTTGAGGATGGTAAGAAGTGCTAAAGTTGAGACGGGTTCCCATAGCAGCTTGGAAGCTCTGCCAGAATTTGGATACGAGTATACTCCCACGGTCAGATATGATCCTCAATGAAACCCCATGTAATGGAACAATTCGTGAAGCATACAAGTCATCTAGCCGACGTGCATTGATATCTTCACGCACTGGAAGGAAGTGAGCGGCTTTGGATAGACGATCAATGATTACCCAAATAGCATTGTTTCCCTTTTGCGATTTCAGAAAACCATTAATGAAATCCATACCAACTTCATCCCATTTCCACTCAGGTATAGCTATAGGGCGAATAGTACCCCCTGACCTTTGATGTTCAGCCTTGAGACGACAGCAGACGTCACATTCGGCCACATAGTCAGCAATTTCTCGCTTCATGCGAGTCCACCAAAATTATGGACGGAGATCTTGGTACATCTTGGTGCTACCCGAATGGATAGAGATAGGGGACTCATGTGCCTCGAGGAGTATTAACTCCTTCACATTCCCACTCTTTGGCACCACTAGACGGTCACCAAAATATAAAACCCCGACATCATTTACTGAGAAACACTTTGCCTTCCCACTCGCAATATTCTTCTTGATATCGAGGACACCAGCATCCTGTTGTTGGGCCGCCTTGATATCAGTTTCAAGAGTGGAGGTGATCTCTAGGTTGTCTAAGTATCCAGAGGGAACAAGCTATAGATTCTGTCGGGCAAACTCTTCATGGAGAGGAGGTTGAGACTTCTCAACCATAATGGTATTGCAATAACACTTCCGACTAACAGCGTCAGCCACGACGGCCTTGCCGGGCTGATAGTTTAGGGTCACATCATAGTCCTTGATTAATTCCACCATCTTCTCTGCCTGAGATTCAGATCTGGCTGGGTGAAGAGATACTTGAGACTCTGATGATCTGAGAATATCTCACAACGGTTACCCAGCAAGTAAGGTCTCCATTTCATTAGAGCATGTACAACAACGGCAATCTCTAGATCGTGAGTCTGGTAGTTTTGCTCATGCGGCTTCACCTGGCGAGAAGCATACACCACCACATGGACTTCTTGCATTACCATACAACCCATACCTTGTAGAGAGGCGTCACTGAAGATGACAAAATATTTACTCGTGTCAGCATGGACGAGCACAAGAGCTGATGTGAGCTTGACCTTCAAGGTCTGGAAGCTCTCCTCAGCTTTTTCTGAGCATTCTATCTTTTTGCCTTTCTTGAGAGGGTCACCCTTCTTGAGAAGTACTGTCATCGGATTGGCTATCTTAGAGAAGCTCTCAATGAATCGACGGTAATAGCCCTCCTAGTCCGAGGAAATTGCGGGCATCCTTAATCGACGATGGAGTCTCCCAATATAGAATAACTTGGATTTTGTCAGGAACGACAACCACGCCTTTAGCAGACACCACATGTCTAAGGAAGATGAGTTCCTTCACCAGAACTCACTCTTGGAGAATTTAGCATATAGACGGTGCTCACGGAGCTTCGTCAGAACTATCCGAAGGTGTTCAACATGCTCATCTTCGGTCTTGGAATAGACGAGGATGTCATCAATGTAAACAACGAAAAACTAGTATAGATATTCATGAAAGACAAAGTTCATGAGCCTCATGAAAGTAGCTGGAGAATTGGTGAGACCGAAGGACATGAGAATATACTCGTAGAGAACATAACGAGTAACGGAAGCAGTCTTTGGTATGTCCTCCTTTCTGATCTTCATCTGGTGATAACCTGACCTCAGATCCATCTTGGAGAATATGGTTGATCCAGCTAGTTGATCAAATAGATCATTGATCCTGGGAATTGGATACTTATTTTTGTTTGTCACTGCATTCAGTGGTCGATAATCAACAACCAATCGAGAAATCTTTGTATCCCTATTTTTGACAAACAGCACGGGACAACCCCAAGATGAACTACTGGGACGAATGGCATCCTTTGCCAAGAACTCATCGATCTGTATCTTCAGCTCGTCCAGTTCATCCTTGGGCATACTATAGGGCCTCTTGGAAACGAGAGCAGTTCCAGGCACCAAGTCTATAACAAACTCCATACTTTGATCAGGTGGCATGCCAGGCAATTCCTCCGGAAGGAGATCAGGAAAGTCACACACCACACCTACCTCGTGCATTTTAGGAGGCGGTGCCTCTTCCATACCCTCCAGGAAATAGTACCGTATTCCCAGATGAATCAGTAGCCTCAGTAGTTCTAGCTCCACAGTCAATCTTAGCCTTGTACTTTTTCAGCTAGTCCATGCCTAGGATAGCATCAAGGTTTGTTCTCCTCAAGGAAATCAGCGGGAAAGGAAAACGGGGGGAGCCTATATTAATCTACACTTCACGATTAACCTAGATAGTCTGCAAATTAGACCTGGCGTCTTAACCACCATTAGGTTTTTCATATGTTCAAACTGAATGTGGTGTTTTTGTGCAAACTCTATCGATATGAAAGAATGCGATGCTCTAGAATCGAACAATACTTCAGCAGGAAAGGTGTTGGTTCAAAGCGTACCCATGAGGACACTGTGATCTCCCTCGGCCTCTTCAGTAGAGGCATGGTTCAGGCGACCACGGTTGGTAGGAGCGGGCTTGATTTGCAGGGTCGTGAGAGCTGGTGCAGCGGTTCCCTGAGCCACCTGCTTCCGAGGGCACTCCCTTGAGTAGTGCCCGGGCTTGCCATAGCTGAAGCAGGTAACATTCTGAGGCGGAGTTATTTGGGGATGATAACCACTTCCACCCGCTCCAATTGTCGGAGTAAATGGGCGGGGTGGAGTGGGCCTAAATCTAGTGGTCCTTGGCACAAGTGTAGCACGAGGAATCACGTTGTATGTAACGAAGACCTTGCGCTTCTTCACTTAAGTGATGGAGGAACTAGAATGTTCCCCCTGGTCTGGCCTCTTAGAAGCCTCCATCTCCTTCCTTCCCTGCTCGAGACTGAGAGCCTGATTATATAGCTCTTGATAGGAAGAAAACTTGAAGGGCAGCAACTCGTAGTGGAGCCGCGGAGCAAGTCCCTTGCGGAACAACTCCTGCTTATCCGCATCAGTAGTCACGTCACAAGGGGCGTAACGAGCAAGGCGAGTGAACTCACTCCCATAAGCTCAGACGTCCAGACGTCCTTGGATAAGATTCAAGAACTCTCTTCTCTTCACATCCATCACGGTCTTAGGTATAAAGGCCGCTTGGAAGGCGGTGCGAAACCCCTCCCAAGTGAAGACATGGTCTGGCGCGAACAACGCCACATGGCTCTCCCACCAAGCGCCTGCTGGGCCTGCCAACATATAAGTGGCAAAGTTGACCTTCTCAGCCTTAGGCACTTGCAGGGCGGTGAACTTGCGATCCATGGCACGCAGCCAGTCATCAACCTCAAGGGGCTCCTTGCAGCCAGAGAACGCAGGACGTTGGGTCCTTAGAAACTCGTTTAATGTGGTGCAATCGACGTTCCTATGCAGCATTGAGTTGTGCACCAGCTGCTCAAGCAGGCGATCGTTGCGCTGGAGGGCTTCCTCCATGACCATGAGGACCTTAGAAAACGTAGGAGGTGGTGGAATGTCCTCCTGGTCGTTGTAGTTTGTCTGGCGTGGAGCCATCCTGGAGATTTGACAAGGACACAAATTAGTATCTATCTTCGGCTGGACACACCGTGGAAACGCCGGAATTGGTTACAACTACAACGTGCATCGATTAGAACTATAAGAACGCATGCATTCATCAAGAGAACATGTAACAAGTCACCACTCGGATGGCGCTTACTCGAGCACAACAGACATAAACGAGTTGAAATCAGATCATCCATAGTAGTGCCACAAGCATACAAGCTTTAGTACATATTTCCCGAATGTAGATAACGATGATACATATCACCGAGTCTGATACAACAAGTCTTGCTCCTCAGAGCTAATACTACTAAGGATACACGAGTACCAAGCTCATCACGTATGAAGGCAAGAGTACTCTCCACATACCACTCCAAGGAAGGACTAGTATTAGCCCAAGTCCTACGGCAGTCTAACACCAGGCCCGGTGAACCCACGGACACCCTACGACTGGCTCACGTAAGGGGGCTGGTGGATATCACCTCTTGGAACTTTGGCCGGGCCAGTCGGTGGCGATGCGCCTCCAACAGCTGGGGTGACCATGACAGCAGGCATGGTCAGCGGAGTGGGATGTAGAAGCTCGGGTCCCAACTCCTCGCAGTGAACATGTGTCTCTATCGCCATCAGCATGCGCCAGTGGGTCTCTCTGGGGCTGACAGCGTACATATACCACTGTCTCGCTCGGACGTCCAAAGCTTGGACCAAGGCCACCAGAGCACGGTAAATCGGGCTCGCACCTGGGTCAGACACAGGGTAGGTGGCAACATACACTCCCTCCATGTTGTTCTCTGCAGCAGGGAAGTCACAAAAAGCCGAAGCAGGGACGGATAAGTAGGGGTCGAACCCTCGGTAGGGAGCCTCCTGCACTGCCTGGTCCACGATTAGACCGACACCATAAGCATGGTATAAGTACCATGGTCCAACTCGAGGTCCAGCTGGAGTGTCGCGGTTCTCATCAATGAGATTAACCACACACATGAACTGCCCATGTCCATAGGGACAGTACTCCTCGTAGAAGACGTACTCGGGGTAGCGTGCGGCTCCTGTCTCAACCAACATGGCCACGAACAGGGCCGGAAAGACCGCAACTCGCTCGCAGCGGGCAAGACGAACAACAAGTCTTGAAGTGGGCATCTGTATCAAGAGAATTTCAAGAATGAGGGTCGCATAGGTAGAACAACTCGAGATATAGCAACCAAAGACAACTCAGAAGAACAAATGAACCCCGTACATCCTAGTTGTTTGAAGTAACAGATAAGCAAGAAAATATTTAAATCAAATAGGGTAAGATGCCTCCAAGAATAGAGGGTAACCAGATAAGGAATAAAATAATCCTAAGCAGGTTTTCATAACTCATTTGTAGGTTAGAAATAGTTTTCACAACGCTAAACTCAACATCGACCAATAGAACCTACATGCAGTCCTACTCTGATACCAATTTGTAGCGCCCCGACCTCGGAAGTATGCAAAGTGTTGGGTGTCACCGGTTACGATACCCGACTAAAGGTTACTGGGGTTACCACTCCCAGGTTGAATCACATCATCATGCGCGGCTCGGTCATGGATCATCGGCCAACAAACCCTCAGTCATGACATAACGTCGGGCCCAACTAGGTTGCAGAATTAAGAGAATAAGACTCGCAACAATCTAGCACATCAGAGTCTCTACAACACAAACATATAGTTCAACTCTTAGCAGAGAAAATATACAAGTACCACAACAGAGGTCACTGACCCAACATTACAACAAGCGGAAGCAAATTAAGTGTTCTAAGAACAAGATCCAAATATGGCCTAAGAGGCCTACAATAACATAACATCGCCAACCTGTTCCGTGTTGCCCCAGGCCATCCGGGAAACCCGGACTACTCGTTGACTTTGATGAAGAACCCACCTTCGACTTCGGAGAAGTCCTCAACTGTAATAGAGAAAATATTCAACAAAGCAACGGTGAGTACAAGAGGTACTCGCGAGGTTGCTAGAGCTACTAACTCGAATGAGGCTTTGGCAAGGCTATTTGTTAGTTGTTTTGCAGAAAGGTAGTTTTCCTTTTGAAAGACCATACTGGGCAACGTCTACAAGAAGGTTTTGAAATGAGGTAGAAATTGTAGCTCTTCTTCAACTTATGATCATTCCATCCACCAATCCAGCATCACACATGTCTACTCAATTTTATTATTCAGGTTCTCTATGATCTCAACTGTTGTTCCCAAGGATATCCATAACTATGGACACAACTTTCCGAAAAGATTTAACCCTCAGGGGTGTACTAATTTTAACCACCAGTATCGTCTGGCTCCTTGCCTGATCAGGCCTGATCACAACCTCTTCCTGGGAGGCCGGCAGAGTGGGCGTAGTTACAACCTTTGTCTTGAAGGAATCTATCCAAGGATCATCAATGTGCCATGGCCCAAGTCGGCCCTACCAGCCCCTAGCCCGCGGCACATCCTAAACACCACCATCGTCGTCCGCAGCTTCTCCATCCTTCGCGCACACGCAAATGGAAAGCTCAAACTATAGGACCCTTAGCGAGACCCTCACATGTTAGTCGGTTGATAGGGATCCCATAAATCCCACCGATGGAAGAACTCTCGGTCTTCGTTCAAGTCAAAGAGTAATCGCTCCTAGGGGCATGAGTGAGGAAAAATACCACCATTCACCGATGGAAACTCATCATGCTTGTTAGCATTTTAATTGAAGACAACCGGTCTCCAACACATCCGGCATGACATAATAATTTCCAATCACAACCCATCCATCGTTTCCATGCACTCAACTAAAGGCCTCTTTGTTTGGGCTTTTAGCTGCTTTCCACGGAAAAAAGCAGGGCAACTGAAACAAAGACCATGGCTGTGCGTTAGGCTTTTGCCGAAGCACTCTCCTTTCCTTCATACCGAAAAAAGCACCGGTTGGGGGTGCTTTCCGCGCTTCACCACTCATCTTCCGAAAGGGCATATAGAAATAGTCATATCGTTTTGTTGTATTTACGTAAAACTGCCACCGGGAGACATCCCGCAGCCCAGCTGCCCAGGTCCTGGCCCCCGAGCGAGCGCTCGCTTTCCTCCCGAGCGCCCCCCACCCCGTTCTTTTTCCTGTCGAGCGAGCCCCCCAGTCGGGACTCCCAGATCCGCACCGCCCCCTGCCGCCGCCGCCCCCTGCCGCCGCCGCCCGTCGCCTCGCCGGAGATCCCGCCGGTCACCGCCCCCATACTCCCCCGCCCCGTCCCCACCCTCCTCGACTACTTCTCCAGCCGGCCCGAGCTCCCTCCGCCCGCCTGCGAGCTCCCTGCCCGCCTGCGAGCTCCCTCCGCCCCTGCCCGCCTCCGAACAATACTATGGATAATAGGAAGGGAAACATGTAATGGTGTACGGAACAAAATGCAACTACTAGGATAGTATATCCAAAACATTTGAATCAGATGCAATATTATGCTGGATAAAATACTTGAGGGAAAACGTAGGAGTACAAAGATTCTCAAGAAGTGGATTTACGCTTGCCTTGGTGATAGGGGTGGTAGTACGATTTGTCGAGGTATTGTGGTGGAACCTCAACTTCTGGATCTACCGATACACAACAAGCAGAAAAAACAACATGAATACATACAAGTGCATTGGACACTCATGATGACATGACAAGTTAATGCAACTAAATATTTAGTAAACAAGAGCAACATTTTAAATGGTCCAAAACAATTTAATGATGAATAAAATGAAACACCATGTTTATCTTAATGCCCTAATGTTGTTTTCCTATAAGGACCAGTACTGCAATATGGTGAAAAAATGCATGCAATGTTGTTTTCTGTTAGATATTTTCTTGCTGATCATTTTGATTTATTGGTTGCAATTTTCTGAGCTATTAATAATGTTTGGTGATTAAGTTTCAATGGCATTTAAATCTGCCCCTTTTAAGAAAATGCCAAGAACCATGTTAATTAAAATTTTATTTTAGGTACAACAAGGTTCAAAATAGATAGCAATTGTTCATCTGAACCATTTAAGGTATTAAACATAATATTTCTATAATTATTTAGAAGTTATGAATTATTCAAAATTGGTTTTAATCCTGGCAATTTGGTATTTTAATTAAACAAAGAATTAAATTGTTTCAAACATGTCCAAATAAAATATGGATGTGTAGAGTTTGTTCAAAAAAATAATTTGACACCTTGTTTTCTCATTTTGGTAAAACAGAGCAAAAGTTATTAAGTTTCCAAGTTTCAATTTTTATAGGACTTTTCTGTAATTAATTAATAAGTGCAAAATTAATTACTCCTTTGTAAAACATAAATCCAAAAGAAAGATATTTTCAATATGAGTTTATAGAAATTTGAATGGACTCATGTGGATCATTTTTTGAATTTTTATGGATTTTACAAGTTAAACTTTGAATCTGTTGTTCTGGATTTCAAAATTTGAAAAAAAACAACGAACCATTTTTCACTCGCACGTGGCACGGATATGTGAGCTACGAGCTATACAGAAGGATCCGATACATGAAAAACAGTTCAGGTCCAACATGGCTGGAGATGATCCTCCCCTGGTGCAAGAGCGAAGATAGAGGTTCACGTCGCCGCGGCAAAAAAGCACGAACAAAAGGATATGCAGGAACTAGTTGTTTAAGTGTTTTTAGCGCTTGATAATAAGTGTTCTTATTTGTGCTCTGGTTTGTGTGCGCGAATAATATGTTTGTTTTACATATTAATGTATTTTTGTGCAATTTGTAACACCTGGAATTTGTTTCTATGATTTATAGATGAAATACATTACTGCTTTTTTTTCTTTTTTGGCATGAATTAACATTAATTGGTCAAACATTAGCAGCCCTAGATTCAACTCAAATTCAACAACAAATTCGAACATTTTCAAACTGACTAGAGATCAAACTGACATACTACAACAGATAATAGTCGCAACCTAAGTCAAACATTTTCAAACTGACTAGAGATCAAACTGACATATTACAATAGTAATAGTCGGAACATAAGTCAAACATTTTCAAACTGACTAGAGATGCACGGCATAACTCAAAATTCAGCTGCAACATAAGCCAAATGATATCTTCACATAGCATTTCAAACAACATCTCAATCTTCTTCTGTCAGCAGATCATTGTCCTCTGTAAGATCCGTTGCCGTTGTGCCTACCGAAATAGTGGCCGCCGTCCCTCACGTCAGGAGGTCCACTGCCATCCAGACACGCGCCAAAGAATGGGAACTGGTGCGTGCGTGTGGTGTCGACCTTGTCGTCGTCGTCCCGCAGTGGAGTGTCCGAGATGACTGGGCCATAGTCCACGACCTCCGAGACATGGATGAGGATAGTGTGCTCCAGTGTCCTCTTCAAGGTCGGGGTGCGCGCTCTGGCAGGCACGTACGGCTCTGGCACCTCCACGATGTAGGTCTTCGGGACCGCGCTCGCCTGCTTCATCCAGGCCTCCACCGACAGGAACCAGCTGTCCACCGGGACATGCATATGCACCACATCACCGCCAAGATGGTTGACGAACTACCCCACCGCAACGGGCTCCCATGCTTCCCACGGGAACCGCTCGAAGGTGAGCTTCGTCAGATACGGTAGCTGAGATCGCTCGGCGCCGCTACCACGACATCAGCGACTAAATTTGAGCGGCGCTCCACCGGCGATGACGTGCCGGGACAGATGTAACACCGCGGTGCAGTCCTCCTTGGAACGGAATAGAATGAGAAAGTCCACCAGCGGCGCACTAACATCCACCTTCACCTGCCTACGGGTGACTGCGCATTGCGCGACTAGCGCAACCAGGACTTCCTCAGGCGACAAAGGAGGGTGAAACCCTCCCACATCACCCTCGAGCGCGCGACCTCGAGCTTCTCCATTGTACGCGTGCGGGCGAGCACGCAACGGCCTTGTGTCGTCGGTAGTGCGGGCTACCCAGTATGGAACATCTCCTCCGGCAACATGCGGCGGGCAACCATCAATGAAGGAGACATCGAATAGATGCGCGCAATCTATGGATTCGGTGGGGGAAGAATGGGGAATTTGGGATTCGATCCTGTTTAAGTCTGCGAGATGGGAAGATGACACTAGTGGAAACAACCCCTTTCGTCCAGGGGGCCAGGGGGCATCTGTCCCGGTTGCACCAAAATCTGGGACAAGTGCTATGCATAGGTCCCGGTTCGTGCGCCCGAGGCAGCAGAAACCACCTGGGGGCATCTGTCCCGGTTCGTGGGGAGCCAATGGTCCCGGTTCGTGGCACGACCCGGGACCAATCCCTAGCCACAGGCCACGTGGCACGCGCATGGGAATTGGTCCCGGATCGTTCCCCAAACCGGGACCAATGTCCCTTCCCCTACAAATGCGGCCTCACAGCCCCCATCCTTTTTTTTGTTGCTTGGGGGAGTGAGAGAGTGGTGTGGGTGGTAGTGTGTATTGTACCTCGTGGCGCGGGAGTCCTGCCGCGTGGCGCGGGAGTTGTGACGCGTGACCACGAATGTGCGGTATAAACTGCCGCGCCTCGAGCGTCTTCTCCACTCCACGCACCGTCGTGCCACCACCATGCCTCCGAGGAGGAACAACACCACCGGTTTCCGCGGCGTCCGATCACGGCAGAACGGAATGTTCACCGCGAATATCCGCTGCGGGGACGACCGCATCCCCCTCGGCTCCTTTGCGACGGCGTCGGATCACGGCTGAACGGAATGTTCACCGCGACTATCCGCTGCGGGGACGACCGCATCCCCCTCGGCTCCTTTGCGACTGCGTCGGAGGCCGCCCGCGCTTGGGACGCGGCGGCCTGGCGGCTCAGCCGCCCGCGGTCGTTGATGAACTTCAACGACTGCCACACCCTCTAGGAAGCGGAGGCCAGGGCGGCGACGCCGCAGATCGTCACTGCCGCCGACCACCGCCACCTTAGGCACCGCGTGTTTTAGGGCCTAGTCGACGCCAGGGACGACCGCGTGGTCCGCGAGTATTACCGGAACAATCCGGGTGAGGAGCGCCGACGAGGAGCTATGGCAGAGCAGCGCGGCTGAGCGGGCGGAGCGGCGCCTCGAACGCCACCTCGAGTTAGATGCCGCTCGGGAGGCGAGGACGAAGGCGCTGCAAGAGCTCCGTCGGGCCGACCACGCCGGCGAAGTCTGGGCCTCCGATGATCCGAGGTGGGGGCCTATGTCGGACATACCATCATGCACCTCCGACGACGACGAGGAGGTCACCGACGACGACGACGAGGACAAGGAGTAGCACGCTAGCGCGTCTGTTTTCTGTTGGCTGTTTAATAAAATAATTTGTTGTATTCCGGGAAACAGCGGCGCGCTAGCTCGTCTGTTTTCTGTTTTCCGTGTGATTTTTCCTGATTGGTTGGATTCAGACGACTAATGGCATTTCGATAGACGTTAAAAAGAGGGGGACATGCATTTCGATAGATAAACAAGGCACAGTACACATAATGGCAAGATTGGATCTAAATCTAAATGGAGAGCATAGATCTAAATAAACAAGGCAGTACATAATGGCCAAAGTGCATCGATCTACTAACTAGTCATACTCCTGCTTAGGCCTATAATACTCCGACTCGTAGTCATCGTAGTCGCCGCCGTCGTCGCCACTATCGTCTGACGGTGCTCTGCACTCCCTCGGAGGATCACGACTCCAGGACTGGGCGTGAGGGTAGCGCAGGCGGGGGATATCGCCGGCCCTGATGTAGTCCATGACGCTCTGTAGAGTCCGGCCGTACCACCATAGCCGACGGCCGGCCTCGTGAAAGTTCCCAGGAGGCAGACCGTCCTCCTCATACCTGGCGAGCGCCCTCTCACGCCGATTGATGAAGAAGGCATCCCAAGTATGTTGGTTATCGGGATGCCAACTGGGATTCCTCCGCTGCTCCGGCGTGAGCTCGTGGTAGTAGTGGTTCGTGATGGCCGCCCGGCGCGCCACACCTTGAGGAAGAGGAGGGACCGGCACTCCTCCGGCGCTCAGCATCCAACCGGCGGGAACGTTGTAGCTGCACGGGCAGGGGTAGTTCGAGGCGGAAAGGGCCTCCGCCTGGATGAATGTTAGAGTGGGTACGGTAGAAGCCATGAGAGAGTGATGAGTTTGTATTTGTTTATGCCAATGGTGTGGCAATGCATACATATATATAGCAAGAAGAAACCATATATCCCTTTAGTCCCGGTTGGGGACACCAACCGAGACTAAATGGTTCGTGTTTCGTTGGACCAATCAGATAGAATCACACGGATCGTGTGTTTCTTTCAAACGCTTACTAAAACGGTATCGGCGAATATCGTAGCGCCGCATGGCGCCCAGTCAGCAGCGTGCCCATTTTCTAGCCGTCGCTCAGCGTAGCCGTAGCTAGCCCAAGCCCAGTCCTTATCTGTTGCCCAGTGCAACACATATAAGCCCAGGTTTTTTTCTAGATTATTCTTCCAGAAAAAAATTCAATTGGTAGTTTTCCAAAAAACACCCTAAAACTTAGAACCATCATAACTTTTTAACCACTTGTCCAAATTTAACAAACTTGGAATTTTTGAAATCCTATGGATGTGTAAAATCTTTTGGAACTTCCAAATTTAAATTATACCATTTAAGAAAATTCAAATTAAAATGTGTTTGTTTGATGAATTTTGGCATAATTCAAATTCTATTAATCCAATTGTGCGAACAAAACATTTTTGGGATCCCTATAATGTTTACTAACAGTACCCACTGCCCAAAAACATGTTTGGTTTATTTTATGATTTATTTAGAATTTAGATGGCCATTTGGGTATTTAAACATAATTTAAATTCTATAAATAATTTGAAAATGGTTCGTTAAGAAAAATTTCTCCATTTGGTTACCTTTAAACAGATACATCAGTATCTAAAACTTATGACCACCCTAGAACCCTTTCCATGTAGAATTTGCCAATTTTTCACAATTATGCTTCACACCCTAATGTTCATGACTTAGAATATTTTTGTACCTATATGTGTATGTGTTGTGGCCATTTGGGGACCAAGAACGATTCCTTAGTATGTGTCAATAACCTAATTGGATAACTAGTAAACCCAACTATCTAATACATATATTTGCTACGTACTTCTCAATACCCCTATTCTTGCATCAAGAATTCATCAAGATAGCAAAATGGAAATCAAGACTCAAGCACAAGAAGGAACTTCATTATCAACTTGGTGGAAACATGAAGAGCTACAAGGAAGATCATTGAAGAAACTGAAGGAAGGACTTAGACTCCACAACAAACAGAAGAAACTCAAAGAAGTACAAGTGTATGAAGAAATCAACGAGAAAACATCAACCTATCTCTTTCTATGTTTCTTCTTACTGCCTTTCTTTTCTATTTAACTTAGTGGTATGTACCCATCCCACTTTGGACCAACTAGTGATAAAGCCATGAAGAATCTATTAATACCAATAGAAGCACCACCCTAAGGAACAAGACTACAATGGAATCATGAAGATGATATTCAAGAAAATAAGCATGCGAAGACTAAGAGATAATCTATACAAGTTGAAGAATACCAAGTTGTTTTTGTCCAACCATTGACCCAAATGGAAAATCCCAAGAATTTATCTTATTTTCTCTATGGTTATGAAGTTAGTGAAATGTAGACCTACCCTAACCAAAATGGAAAGTCTAACTTAGATCACTCCAGTGTCTTGATGAAATAACTAAGAGTTACACTTTGTTATGTGTTACTTTAGTTGAAATAGTGAGATCACATTGGTGAACTCTTGGAGCTTCCAACATAAATATATCTTCGATAAAGGTTGATCACAACAAACTCAACCTAGTCCATCCCAAGTAAACACTTGGAACTACCTTAACAAATATTGAATCAAGAGAGAATGAATCTTTCAAACTCAAACCTTAACCTATCCCAAGCCAACTTGGTTAAACCCCTTTTGATATGTTAGTTACTTTGCATGTTTTATTCCCTTGTGTGTGTGATTTCTAGTATGCTTGTTTATTTATATTGTGTTTTCAATGTATAGAACTTAAAGAGAGCAACGATCTTTTGTGAGGAGAGTGTGATTTCTTCACCAACTTCAGCATGGCAAGTAGCACACCATCCATCCACCCATTATTTTATATATGCATGGAGTAGAGTTTTGAGTAGTATGCATGATAGGAAATTTTACTGAGTTAATATTATTATGCTATGCAAAATCCTAGTAGTGTGTAGTCATCCTTTTACCTTGTTATTTTGAAGCCTTAGTACTTAGTAGATTCTTATCCTTGCTACAAATTGTTTTACTCTATTTTATGGAAAAAATTTAAGTACCAACTTGAATGAACCACCTGGGTGGATTTGGTTGTATGGTTGAACATAGTGATTATGATGTTCGCCAAGTTTAGGTTGCTTCCAGTGCAGCCTTTTGACATATGGGCTTTGTCTTTATCAACTAATTTGTGAGAGTTCGGCCTGGGTTTGACAAGAAGCTCTAGCATAATTATAGATGGAACGGGTCTTGCCATTGGGTTGGATTCTTACTTCTGAAAGATCTCGTCTCAATTATCTCTTTTCCATGATACGCTCCGGGTGTATAGGATGTTTGGACTAATTGAAGACAAAAGGTGAAAGTGCACAACTTCCGCAGGTTCAACAAATAAGATCTTAGTCGTGTCCCCGGTTATTGACAACTTCGAGCAGATGGACAAGGATGGACGGAAGAATCACATCACCATTTTTCAATAAGTAAATTTTGACTAAGTGAACAGTAGTTGTGGTGCTCGGATCTTAATCCAATGTTGCCACCCTTTGAAAAGAAAAGATTGTTTTACAGAAGAGATAGGTGGAAAGTGGCTTTATGCAAAATTAGCCAAAAATCCACTCAACTAGATAAGCATGTAGTATTAGTCTTGCCATATATATCCACCATAGTGTTACTAGCCAATACATTAAATTTTATTGACCCCCTTGCGGATGCATATTCCATACTACAGATGGATCTGAAGACGAGTGAGGATTTTGTTAGGATCTCTAGTCTACCGCCAACATGTTTCGCCTGTGGCACATGAAGAAGATGGGATTAATGTTGTACTATATTATCCGATGTAATACTTTGTATCCTGCGGGTATTATAAGACTATGCAAGTTGTAATGTTATTTTTTAAAGGCTGGACCATGCGATGTAATAGAATTTGACGCATTTGCATGGTATTTATTTTGTACTATGGTGCTAGCAATTGATCAAGGCACTAGCACAATAACACACGTGTTCTTACATTATTTAAATGTGGGAATGCTACAAAATGGTATCAGAGCATTGTGTTTCCTGTAGGATTCGAGACCCTAAGTTTGGATTATAACTAGGAAAAACCATAGGAATAAAAAAAAATCTTTCAAGTACTTCACAAAGAAACCCATTATATCTTCATTCCTCCTCGTACTTATATCTATGGTGCATTTCTAATGTCTGCTCTTATCTATAGATGGCCAACATCTTTGATTCACTCAAGAGAGGACCAATGATGACCATGACCCTCGAATGTGACACTGAGTTCCCAAGAGTACTGATCAACCTCATGTTAATCATAGATTTGAAGGAACATGAGTCTACTAGGGTTTTCCCTACATAGATGAGGAGGTTGGTCTTGAATATTGGTGGGTACAGATTCATCTCTACAGAAACCAAGAGTACGACCACAAGATAGGAGGAGATTGCATGTTTACCAGCATGGTAACACATCCTTCATTCTTCGGTTCAACAAGGAGTGTTGCATGGAGTGCTATTAAAGAACTTGCAGAGAGACTCAAGTGGAGACTTCACAACACTCAGAAGGATCTCAAGGTGGCTAAAGAAGAGATTAACACTCTTGAAAAGGAGATGACAATGCACAAGAACATGGAGATTGTCGTGAAGAGTGAGTATTGAAGATGTTTCATGAAGAATAAAGCAAGAAAGTGGTTAGACTTCTTTACGTAGTATACCACCATGAGATGTAATAAAGTTGTGAGAAAAAATACGATTAGTGTATTGATCATACTTTTAAGTGTTCTATGACAATACCAGTTGTTTTCCTAAAACCATGTTGTTTCGTATGTTGAATGTGTTGTTATATGTTTGTTAGGTGTTGTTTGCAAGAAGAGTTTCCTTGATTTGCTGTGTTTGAGTAGGAACCTTATTTAGCTATCTTTCTAACCTCTACTAGTATCCCCCTAAAACCCCAAAGAGATGCCTATCTAGAATGCCAACAACCCTGAGAAGTCAATAGCAATGCAGATGCTACTAGAAGCTCAGACTCGGCTAATACAATTGATGGACCAGAATCAAGCCGGCAATCCCAATATGGAGTTAACACCAGGAATGCAACAAGTGTTGGATACTCAATCTCAGATAGTGCAGATGATGTCCTAAAACATGGCCAATAGTGAGAACAATCAGCCCTTTATAGCTATAGATAACCAGGAGACAGAAGAAGAAATGTTGTCAACACTCAAAGCCCGCAAAGTTTGTGGAGAGAGAGGACACTATTCCAAAGAATGTCCTAATGAGTGGCCCCATAGTGGTGATGGTAACTTAACTGAAGAATACTTCACTCCAGTTACTTGCTTTTTGTGTGAAGGAACAACACATGTTCCAGCACAGTGTCCACTTTACCCCATGGTACAACAAGTAGCACAACAAGCCAGAGTGGGAATGGTTAGTGCAATCCAAGAGAACTTAGGAAAACAAGAAGTGAAAGGAAAATGCAAGAGAGACACTATTTAGATGGACCATGTCAAGACGGATACTGGAGCCAAAATTACACCACATCCATATTCATCCAAGCACACCACCAAGTGTTGTAATTCTTGTGAAGAAGATGGACATTTATATAGGAATTGTTCCAACAAACAATCCATCCCTTTAGCCAATATAGTGAAATATACTAGACATCAATATGAAGATATGATGGCCAATATAATACCACCAAAAAGGAAGAAGAAATTTCAGAAGAACCCCAATCATGTCTATAGAGACATCATCCAAGTAATGTGCTTCAGATGCAAGAACAAAGGACACTATGCCAACAAATGCCCTGAAAAGAAGAAGGACGAAAAATGACAGCCTGCAGAAAAGCATGAGGAGCATCCAGAAGCATTAGTCCAAGAATGATTCTTATCCAAAGTATTACTTTAGAAATAAATGTTCCTTAAGATGCTTCCAATGTAATAAAATACAATGAATGTTTGAGAAATGTGTCCCATTATAATAAAATGTGATGTTGTGAAATCCTCCCAACTTGGTCTTTTGATTGACCCACAGAGTGACACCTTAGTGTCAGAGGTAGTTCAATAGAACTATGTTGGTCTGCAACTCTACCTCGAAGGAAACTTCTACTCAAGACAATCTGGAATCAAGCTACAGTCCAAGCTAATGGAATTAGGCTGCCCACAAAAAAACTTTTAAGGTGGTAGCCACCAAGTTATTTTGGAACCCCGTTACCCAAACCGATCTTTCTTTCTAGCCTTCTCAAATCACACGACGAGATTTATTTTAAGGGTGGTAGTGTGTAACATCCCTGATTTTTAGAAAGTTCAAAAATCACTAAAAATTAAAAACTTTTGTTTATCTTGGTAAAACAATCCACCAAAAAAAACTCAAACACAAAGGAAATAATATTGTTATTACAATGTCACTGAAATTAAAAATCCATTATGCCTCTATTTTCCTAAACCCTAAAAGCCCATTCAAAATAAATATCCATTATTTAAAGAAATTGATTTTTCCTTCGCAAACCTTATTTCATATAATGTTTTCAAATCAACTATTACTTTAAAAACATTATAGCCTTGAAACCAAAGAATTATTACTTCTAATAGTTTTCTATGCCTCAAAATTATTTTATGAGAAGAACAACTATTTATATTGATATTCAAATGTTATTCCAAGTTTTTAAACATAAAGTAGTATTCATAAAATTCTTTGCAATGAAAATAATATAAAAGTAGACTTGGAAAACAATATTATGGCTTGTAGAGTTTTTCTGAATTTTATTAAGCCCTTTTATATTTATTTGATTTATTTATTTAAAAATGGTATTAAGTACTATTAGTGAATTATATATAATTTCAAATTTCAAAAATTGAAATGTGTCCAAATAAGTTTTCAAATGTGCTTAGTTGAAAGTAAATGTCATTTTCAAGATTTAGAAATTTATTTGAGGCTAAAAGGATTTATAAATCAAAAGTTACAAAATAATAAAGAAATCGGAATTTAAAAAAAAAATCTGATGTCACCTCGTCTTCTACGTTCAGAAACAGATGAACGCCCGTTTCGGGTGTAATAATGCGCGCATGATTTTGGGCGATTTAGGCCGCAATAACCTCTCTCGTTTCCTCACCTTAAAACACCAGCCTCCCCTCTGCATTTTCCCCTCTGGTATCACCCTCTCTCTCGCCACCAATCCAAAGAAATAACTCGCCGGAGTTCATCGTTTTCGCCGGCGTCCGTTGTCGATTCCGGCCAAAAGAGCCCAATCGAGAGCCAGGGACCAGCTCCATTTGTTTCCCTGTAACCTAGCGCACCCATTGATGCTCGTGGTTCATGCTTCTGTGCCTAGGAAACGTCGCGCCGTGCGCACCCGAGGATCGTCGGAGCAGCTCCATCCCCATCTGCGTCGCGCCGCCGTTCTAGGAGGCTCGAGACCGCACCGTCATCGCCATGTTCGTCACTATGGTCTCCTGTGCTGCTTTATGCTCGCCGTTGAGCTCGAGGACCACGTGAGCTCCATCGTCTTTCTTTCCCGAGAGCCACGCCGCCATCCCTGCCATTGCCAGCAAACAATTCCGGCCGAAGGTAACCCTAGCTTCCCCAGCGCCCGACTTCATCCTGCGGCTGCGATAGAACCACTTACTAAAACAGTATCGGTGAATAGCGTAGAGCCGCGTGGCGCCCAATCTGCAGCGCGCCCATTTGCTATGTGTCGCTCAGCCCAGTCCTTATCTCTAGCACAGTGCAGCGCATAGAAGCCCAGCATCTGTTTTTCTGGATTATTCTTCTAGAATAAAATTCAATTGGTAGTTTTACAGAAAACACCCTACTACTTAGAACCATCATAACTTTTAAATTACTTGCGACAGAAGCATACATATGGGCTCTGTCTTGCTCAACTAAGTTGTGAGAGTTCAGCCTGGGCTTGAAAAGCAGATGTAGCATAATTATAGGTGGAACGGGTCTTTCCATTGGGTTTGATTTTCTTAATTATGAAATATTTCGTCTCAATTCTCTCTTTTCCATGATATACTCCAGGTTTATAGGTTGTTTGGACAAACTGAAGACAAAAGGTGAAAGTGCACAACCTCCGCAGAGTCAACAAACTAAGATCTTAGTCGTGTCCCCGATGTCGTGGTGGTATCACGGCAGATGCCATGGGATGGCTAAAGATGTGGGGACGAAGGACGCTGGAGGTGTCCGGGAAGGGATCACGCGACGAGTAGCCGCGTGAGGTAAGAACAACACACTGCAAACAACACGATCTACCCAGGTTCAGGGCCCTCGTGAGGAGGTAAAACCCCTACTCCTGCCTCTCTCTATGTATTATGATGTTTCTCCGAGTAGCCACAGTACAAATGATATCGCTACCGAGTAGCCACTCTCCTCTCTCCGAATAGAGCTAGGTCAAGAACTTAGGGTTTCTAGGGTTCAATGTGAGCATGCCTCGCGCAGGAGGCGGCGGGGCACCTTATATACCTGGTGCCCAGCCGGATACGTCCAAATCTAGACAAGTGTCGACATTGTGTGCACACCGTCCTTCTTCCGGGTTCCCGCTGACAGCTTTGGTTCCTAACCTTGGCTTCATCTGGAAAGTCGTTGGGCAAAACTAGGGGACAGACTGGTATCACTGTACCTAAGCACAGAGTAGGCCCCCCTTATCCTGCCACGGCCTGCTTCCATGCTGTCACTGTCAGGCAGGCCGGTCCCAGATGAACAGTAGTTCGAATGCTGCCAAGTACGGACCCAGGATACGCGGGATCCTGTGTCAGAACGGCTCCTTTGACTTTCTGGCCCGAGTAGATTCCCGCCAATTGTTCCCGCCAATTGTACTCGGGCCAACTCTTCTACTCGAACGTAGAGAACTTGAATGATTCTTCCTTCCGACCATCTTGAGGTGAGACCGAGTAGCAGTCTGCCGGGTAGCGGGTACCGGGTAGTCGGCTACTCGACCAAACCTCTCTTCTGTAAGACGCCTTTACCACTTGCCTTTACCCTACTCGGGGGTAACCCCCCGACAGCAGTCCCCGAAGCTGGTTGAGTCTTGCGAACTCGTTCACTAGGCTCTGCCAGCTTAAAACCAATTTTCGCCTCATAGCCCTTGAACCTCAAGATGCCGAGTAAAAGGCCTCCGAGTAGTACTCTGAAAAGTACCTTGAGTCTTGTGTCTTCCGAGTAACACCAGTCTTCTATTCGGCAACCGAGTAAAAAGACTTAGAGAATTTTCTTGAATTGAGCCGTTGCGGCGTAGGGCACTATCCAGCCGTCCGTACCGCAGCCGGACGCGTGTCAAGCATCCACGACCATGTCGTTTCGCTGCCCACGACACATCGTGCCACGCGCCCAGTTTTCACGGGGCGGGCCCACCGGCTCGTTATGTCCCATCAATCGTAATAATAGGCCACGATCTGATCGTGGGATCTACTGTGGCCGTTACGCGCGCGTTCCGCGCTTACGTGCGTTTCTATTCGGCCACAGGCCCCACCACACAGCAATCATGGCCACAATTGATCCCACTACGCCGATGGTAACGGTAAAATCGCGGAGAGGGTATAAATACCCCCGCCGGTAACTTCCTTTTCCCCTTCCCTTGCACTATTCCTCTTTCGTCCTCTGCTTTCCTCCGCCACCGAGCTCTCCGCCGCCGCGCAAGCTTTCGCGCTGCCGCGGACTCAATTCGCCCAACCAACTCCATCTAATTTCTTCCTCTCCTCCTGCTCGCAACAATGGCCAAAGCCGGCTGGGCGGGCTCAATCGTTACCAGTGAGGATTTCGCCTGGCTCGTTAATACCAGGCGAGTTCCTCCCGGCGTGGAGTGCCGGGCGCCTGACGATGAAGTCGTGCCAACTCCGCGGGAGGGTGAGCGCGTCGTCTTCATGTCGCACTTCGAGCGCGGCTTCGGACTGCCGGCCTCCGAGTTCCTCCGTAAGTTTCTTGACCACTTCGGCCTTCAGATGCATCATCTGCCGCCGAACGCCGTCGTCTTCCTCGCCTACCACGCCGTGGTGTGCGAGTCTTTCCTCGGCATCCACCCGACGTCGGAAACCTGGCTGAGGTACTTCCACCTCCGCCAGCAGACTGTCGGGAAGAAGGACAGCGCGGGCGTCGGCCGCGCAACCGACACCGGCTGCGCCATGATGGTGCAGCGGACCGGGACGAACCACCCCCGTATCAAGGGGCTGGACTCCGTTCGACTGTGGCAGAAGACGTTCTTCTATGTCAAGAACATCCCCGCCACCGAAGGAGCCCAGGTAAATGACAGGATCAACCTTCCCGCCTGGAGCCTCCGTGCTCCCACCGGGAAGAACTGGAAGGAGAAGCCCGCCAATGACGACAACGCCATCGAGATAGAGAAGAGGCTAGGCTGGCTGATAGAGCAAGGCCTCAAGAATGATGATCCGGTGGCTTGCTGGATTCAGCGCCGAGTGCTGCCTCTGCAGGAGCGCTGCCATCTCATGTGCTACATGGGAGGCCCCCGCGACTGCACCAGGACGACAACCATCGAAATCGACAACATTGATGTTCCCGGGCACGCAAGGGCCATCTTGATGACAGGCCTCAGCGACAATTGGCAGTACGGGTTCGTCCCGTATAGCCGCATGAAGCCGATTGAGCGGGTATGTCCTCCTTACTCTGTTTTTGCGTATGCTTTCCGAGTAGATGATTCTTCTTCTTGCCGCGAGTAGCAATTGCTTTCTGCACCGAGTAGGATACTTAGCCGAATCGCCTAGGCTTAATGTGCTTTTGCGCTTGCACGCCTTGTCGAGTAACCTACTCGGGAACAATTCTTAGGCTTAGTGTGCTTTGTGCCTGCACGCCTTTCCGTGTAGGATTTTCAGCAATCATGCTTAGGCCTCGTATGCTTTGTGTTTGCACGCCTATCCGGGTAGAAACGATCAGTGAGCTGCCTAGGCTTAGTGTGCTTTGTGCCTGCACGCCCATCCGAGTAGAATTCCTTCCTGATACTCGGCTAATCTGTGATCCTTCTCTGTTTTTCAGATCCTTACTCGCCAGAAAATTGAGAGCTGCGAGCGCTTCGATGGCAACTTCTCTGCCGATCGCGAGGAGGACGATGTGCCCTCCTCCGATGCTGCGGATCAGATCAATCTCCCACGCTCCCCAACGACGGAGAAACGCGAGGCCGGATCATCTCTCCGCGACTGGCCGGAGGACGAATCTGAAGGTAATTGCGCACTTGCTTTGCTTGTTCTCAAGAAACACCAATCCACCGATTATTGTTTCTGACTTGCTCCTTTTCTTTCCTCTGTCCGCAGATGATGTTGCTGACGAGAACGAGGATGAGGACGAAGACGAGAACGAGGACGATGCGGTCCTTGTCGTCAGACCTCTGTCCGTCGCAGCCCCCAACACCCGCAAGCGTACAGGCAGTGACGCCCAAGAGCCTCCCACCAAGAGGAAAAAACCAGCCGAGAAGAAGAAGCCGACCAAGGCGGTCGCGAAGAAGCCGAGGCGGACGCTCCCTTCCACCACTGCGTAAGTTTTCTTCTCGGTCGTCTCTCCTCTCACGCTGTGCTGTTTTCCCCAATCTGCTTCTAATTTCTGATTCTCTCTTTCTCGGCAGCCCTGCCATGGACGCGAATGCCGTTCTCGCGCCCGACCAGGCCAATAAACCACCAGTACCTCTGATCAATCTTGACGATGAGGAGGATGACGCCACCAACACCCAGGGAGCAGAAGCAGAACAGCAGAACCGTGCATCATCAGCAGCACGGGACACTGTTGCTCATCAGGACAGAGCGCCTTCTCCTCCAGCCAGCAATGCTGGGGAGAATCAGGACCAGGAGATGCAGGACACCGTCACCCACGAGCGGCCAGACGCTGAGCAAGAGCAGCCCACCACAGGGGCTGCCGCGCAAGAGAATCCCGCCGGCGAGCAGCGGGTAGAGGACGCCACCACCACGGATGCCACCATGGCGGACGTCTACCCACTGAGCGACGTGCAGTCAGGCGCCACCCCGAGTAGCGCCCAGCCGATTGGCGCACCGGATAGCGCGCCTTTGGCGCCGCCAACTGATCCTGCCAGGCAACAGGCCCTTGATGCTTTGAGGGAGGAGGTTGAGAAGAGAGCAGCCGAGAAAGAGGCTGCCGAGAAGATCGAGGCTGAGAAAGAGGCAGCCGAGAAGGAAGCCGCCGAGAAGGCAAAGGCGAGAGCTGAAGGAAAGAAGCTCGAAGATCCCGAGAAGCAGAGAGCCGAAAAGGAGAAGGCGAAGAAACGGGCTAGAGATCAGATGCCACCGCCAACCTCGAGTGGAGCGTTAGTGATTCGAGAGTCCGGCCCGGTTGCCACTGCGACCGCTGCCGCCGCCATCGCCGCTGGCCAACCTTGCTTCCCGGAGTACATGGTTCAGGTTAGCCAGCAAAACACAATTGGCTTCTCTCCCCAGGACAAGCAGCTTGCCCTTCTGAGGGGACGAAAGGCCGTAGCCCGGAACTCCCCTCCCCCAGATCCAAACCAGAACCAGTCCGTCACCATTGCCTCTCGGGGAGTCCAAAATCCAACGATAACCACGAAGAGCCTCGAGCAGGTGTTGGATACCATTGGCTATATCGACGCCAAATGGGACAGCAAGGTTCTCGGCACGGACAACTGGCACGGCCTTGGTCTCGGCGCAATTGACCATATGCGCGTCGAGTGGAACAAAGTGGATCTGGGATACAAGCCCATGACCGTCTCCACCGCCATCGCCACTCTCGCTGCCAAAATGTTCCTGCACCGTAAGAACGCCGAGGACATCGAGCAAGCGTATGCAGTAAGTCTCAGCTTACCCTTCTCCGAGTTGAATTTTTCTTCTCTTCTATTCGCCTTTATCTTCCTTTACCATCACCCAGTCCCCGAGATTCTGGTCGAGTAGGTGAATACTCTCCGAGTACCTCCTACTCGGGTTGAATCTTTTCTGCTCTGTCTAACTTGTTTTCTTCTCGCTTCTCAGGATAGCGTCCTGAAACGGACCAACTTATACCGCGTGCTTCTCTGGAACCATTCGATCGCCAGGAGGCGGATCGCTGCGTTGGAGAAGGAAAAAACAGCTGCGGAGGCAGCGAACAAGAATGCCAGTGACAGCACTCAGCAGCTGGCTGAAGTGAAAGGTACGCTTTTAGCTATGCGGTTACTGCGTGTCCCGTTTACGCCCGCGTCTGCTTTCTTTTGCGCTAACCTTCCCTATTCTGCAGACAACCTGAAGAACTTAGCTGAGGAGCACGAGAAGTGCCGCGCGTTTGTGGAGAACGCCGAGGCCACCATCAAGAAGTTAGAAGGTGAGTTTCCGTCTGCCCGGCGTGATTGTGTTTCTGTTTCTTCTCTGCTTCTCTGCTAACCTTATTTGTCTCTCCGCAGAAGATCATAAGTTGTTTGTTGAGGAACATCAAGACTGCGTCAAACCGGAAGAGGTGCAGAAGCAGTTGTCCGACCCGGCTGTCGAGTTGGTGAAGGACCACACCACAGAGGTGGCAGAACTGCAACTCCAGCTGCAGAAGGCACTCCAGGATGCTGTTACTCTTGGCGCCGAGAGGGACAGAGCAATCGCCGAGAAGGCCAAAGCCGAGACCACTTTCAATGCCAGAATCAATACCCTCAAGCAGGAGTGCGAGGTTCTGACAAAGGCCAATGCTGGGCTCTTCGCACAGATGGATACTCTGCGCCAGATCCAGGATAAGCACATATCCAATGAAGAATCCTGGAAGACCCAGCTGCAAGCGCTTCGCATCGAGCTTAAGAGTAAGCTTTCTCTTCTCTGCATCTTTTTCTTCTCGGTCGAATTTCTTCTCGGTTCTTCCTCTACTCGGTTCTTTTCTTCTCTGATTCTGAATTTCTTACTTGTTTTCCCAGAAATCTTTCCTGCCATTATTTCTTCCTGCGTGCCCGCTCTGGCCAAGGCCCAAGCAGCACGTGCTGCGAATGGCGAGCCAGAGGACACCAGGGCCGAAATTGAAGACAGCATGCTGGTGATGCGAGGCCAGTTCGAACGCCTAGCCGGCGTTGGTAGAGACCTCGTGCGCGTGGGTTTTGAGCTTCACAAGCTCTTCTGGCCTGAGGATCCTGAGCCAACAACCATCCGGGGCCTCGCACTCAAGCTACAGAATGTGAAGGCCGAGTTGAAGAAGTGGCGTGCTTCCGGAGCTCGTGCAGGCGCGGACTTGATGCTTCTCTGCATCTCCTCCTGGTACGAAAATCTTAACATGCAACTCATCCGCGGGAAGCGCGACAACTCCAAGTGGGAGACAGACTCCGACTGCGTGGCCACGCGCAAATCGATCGCGTATGAAGTGGCGGAGTGCGCTGAGACGGAGATCTACATCGACGGCCCCCCCCGAGCCCGACACCGAGGTGGAGGAGGACGAGGAGGAGGAAGATGAGGAGACAGACTCCGACCTGGAGTCGGGCTTCTTCGATTCCCCCAGTAGCAAGGCCGGGAAGGGAAAGGGCACGGCCGTCTCGAGTAGCGATGAGGAGGCCGAGCACATCGACACCGCCCCACTCGACTTCGGCACCTCTTCAGGGGCCGCTCTTGACGACACGATGCCCGCCCCCAGCCGAGCCTCCGGTTCCTCTACAGCTCCAGGGCCCATCTCGGTGGCCACGGCCACTTCTGACCAGGCAGCCACCGAGCAGGACGTCGTGATGGAGGAGTCCACCACCGTCCAGTCGGAGGCGGATGCCACCCATGCCAGCGCCGAGGAAAACGCGGCAGCCAGGGCCACCACAGAAGCTGCAGCTGCCAATGCCAGCACCGACAACACCGCTTCCTCCACATAACTTTACCTGCAAACTTTTTTACTCGAACACTTATCAGATCCCCGGGATGCCGGGAGCAGATGTAATAGACTATCTTTGTTTCGCTTGCTACTCAGTTTTTATGCCCACTCTGTTTATTTCGACATTAATCAATTTGAGCAACAGTGGCTCAATGCCGAGTTGCGTTTCCATGCGAGTCCCCGAGTTGCTTTCCTTATTCACCCTATCTTTTCATCTCTGCTCTACCCGCAACTTGTTGCTTTTTTGGTATTCGAGTCACAAGAATCAAAGAGTAGAGCTGCAAATTCTTAGCCGCTAGAAACAATCATGATAACGCAGCCCACCACTTAGCCGAGAAGACGAAACAGGAAACAAAAGTAACAAACAACCTACTCGGTTCCTGCACTTTTTTCTTCCTTAGCGATTTTCTTGTGCTCAGAGACCTTTTGCTTGTTCTCTTGCTTGCCATGAAGCCGGGTTTCGGACAGCAGCAGAGTCGAAGAGTTGGCATATAGGTTTAGACACAGTACTCAATACGCTTATGAGTTTCGAAGTGAAGCAACCGAGTAGGAAAACAGTAAAGCCGAGTAAAAACACTTAGAGTAATTTTGGACGAGGGCAGTCCCCGAGAACAATTTCAGATTGCAGAGTAGAATTTCAACTCGGATAAGAGGGTACATACACATCTTTGCTTACGAATGAAAACGACGAAGTAGAGATACATTCCAAGGGCGCTTGGTTTCCTCTCCAGCTTTATCTGCCCTGTTCGCCTGCGACGGACGCACATCTACAAGGTAGTATGCATCATTGTGCAGCGCTTTGCTCACGATAAAAGGCCCTTCCCAAGGAGGAGACAACTTGTGCATCCTGGCTGTGCGCTGCACAAGCCTAAGGACCATGTCTCCTTCTCGGAAAACCCTTGGGTTCACCTTTCGGCTATGATAACGCCGCAGGTTTTGCTGGTAGATAGCCGAACGTGACAGAGTCAGCTCTCTTGCTTCTTCAAGCAGGTCAACGTCGTCTTCTCGAGCTTCTCTCGCCTCCACCTCAGTGTAGAGGGCTACTCGGGGGGAGTCATGCTCTAAGTCTATTGGCAACACGGCCTCAGCCCCGTATACCAAGAAGAATGGCGTGTAGCCGGTTGACCGGTTAGGGGTAGTCCTTAGACTCCACAACACCGCTGGCAACTCTTCTAGCCAACACCCAGGTGTTTTCAGCAATGGCTCAATCAGCCTTGGCTTTATGCCTGCCAGTACCATTCCATTTGCTCTCTCAACTTGCCCATTGGAGGCAGGGTGCACGACTGACGCAACGTCTAGTCGGATATGCTTATCTCTGCAGAATCGCACCATTGCCCCCTCTGCAAAGTTGGTGCCGTTGTCGGTGATGATACTATGCGGGTAGCCATATCTCATGATCACATCCTTCACGAACTTCACAGCTGTGACCCCATCGCACTTCCGAATAGGCTTCACCTCAATCCACTTGGTGAACTTGTCCACCATGACCAAGATATGTGTCATATTGCCTTTAGCCGGCTTGAAAGGGCCAACCATATCCAAGCACCAAACAGCAAATGGCCATGTGATAGGAATTGTTTTCAACTCGGAAGCAGGCATGTGAATCTTACTTGCGAACATCTGGCAGCCGTTGCACTTTCTCACAATATCTTCAGCTTGCTGCAGTGCAGTGAGCCAGTAGAAGCCATGCCGAAAAGCTTTCTTGACCAATGCCCGAGAAGAGGCGTGATGTCCACATTCCCCTTGATGTATCTCCACCAGAATTTCTTCTCCCTCTTCTGGGCTCACACAGCGTTGCAGCACGCCGGTGGCACTTCTCTTGTGCAGCACATCTCGGACTATGGTGTAGCCCTTGGACCTTCTCTGAATCTGCCTCGCAGTCACCTCATCTTCAGGTAGAGTGCCGTCCCTTAGAAAGGATAATATGGGCATAGCCCAACTCGGTGTCTCCCGTATGGGAAACACTGGTTCGTCCAGTTCCATTGGGACAGGCTCTTGCGGTTGCACAGGAGGAGCAGGAGCGCTTCTTTGCAGCCCAGACCGATTGGCGAGAACTTCTTCAATGAATGCGACAGCCTCTGGGTTGAGGGCTGCAGTCCCCGAGTACGGAGTGGCAGTCCCCGAGTATGGAGTGGCAGTCCCCGAGTAAGGAGTGGCAGTCCCCGAGTAGGGAATGGCAGTCCCCGAGTATGGAGTGGCAGTCCCCGGGTTGGGAATGGCAGTCCCCGAGTACGGAGTGGCAGTCCCCGAGTAGGGAATGGCAGTCCCCGAGTAGAGGACGGCAGTCCCCGGGTTCCCTGCAGCACTCTCCCAGTCAATCTCCATTGGGTCAGATTCTTCACTTGGCAAAGAAGGGACAAATATAGACTCCGAGTTGGGAGAAGGCTTGATGGATGGCTTCCTCAAGTGCTCCAAGGCGATTCCCGCCGGGATGGACTGCCGAGAAGATCCCAACTTGGATAGCTCGTCTGCTGCTTCGTTCTCTGCTCGGTGAATGTGCTGGAACTCACAACCTTCGAAAAACCCAGTCATAGACTGCACCAGGAAGCGATACGATGCCATGTTGGCATCCAAAGCATCCCAGGTACCTGAGACTTGCTGCACCACTAGATCTGAATCGCCATAGCATATAATGCGCTGCACACCAACCTCCTTTGCTACTCGCAACCCATGCACCACTGCCTCGTACTCGGCTACATTGTTGGATGCCTTGAAATGAATCTGCAGCACATACTTGAGCTGATCTCGCTTGGGTGACGTAAGCACAACACCAGCGCCAAGACCTTCTTTCACCTTTGAGCCATCAAAGTGCATTTTCCAGTAATTCGAAACTGGAGCAGGAGGTTCATACTGCATCTCGGCCCAGTCCACAAGAAACTCCGCCAGGACCTGAGACTTGATTGCTTCTCTTCTCGCATACGCGGGAGCGTACGCGGCTAGCTCGATTGCCCACTTGGCTACTCTTCCACTCGCCTCCTTGTTGCCCATGATATCCGAGATGGGAGCAGAGCTCACGACAGTGATGGGGTGCTCCTGGAAATAATGTTTCAGCTTCCTGGCGCCCAGGTACACACCATATGTCATCTTCTGGTAGTGCGGATAGTTCTGCTTGGAGCTGGACAGCACTTCACTAAGATAATAGACTGGGCGCTGCACAATCTTGCCTTCTTCTTCTCGCTCCACCACTATCACCACGCTGACTACTCGGTTAGTCGCAGCAATGTACAGCAGCATTGGCTCCTTGGGTAGCAGACTAGCCAAGACGGGAGCGCTAGCCAACATTGCTTTCAGCTCATTGAATGCCACGTCCGCTTGCGGAGTCCAGACAAACTTGTCACTTTTCTTCATCAGCTGGTATAGAGGCAGAGCCTTCTCGCCCATTCGGCCCAGAAAACGGCTCAGAGATGCCAGACAACCCGTGAACTTCTGCACATCTTTCAGTGATCTCGGTAAAGACATGCTCTCAATAGCTTTTATCTTAGAAGGATTGGCTTCAATGCCCCGACTAGAAACCAGAAAACCGAGTAGCTTTCCAGCCGGTACACCAAAGGTGCACTTACTCGGATTCAGTTTCATTTTGTACTTGCGTAGGTTAGCAAAGGTTTCCTCCAGGTCGGCAAGCAGAGTATGTGTTTTATTCGTTTTGATGACAATGTCATCTACGTACACCTGCACATTCTTGCCGAGCTGGTCGTGCAAGCATTTCTGCATGCATCTCTGATAGGTTGCACCCGCATTCCTCAAGCCAAAACACATGACACGATAGCAATAAGCCCCGTACGGGGTAATGAAAGCAGTCTTTATTTGATCAGCAGGGTTGAGTGCAATCTGGTGAAAACCAGAGTAGGCATCTATGAAAGACAACAGTTCACAACCAGCAGTGGAATCGATCACCTGATCGATGCGAGGTAGCGGGAAAGGATCCTTGGGATATGCCTTGTTCAAGTCGGTGTAGTCGACGCACATGCGCCATGCGGTGGCAGCCTTGGGATCCTCCTTCTTCTTCTCGACCATGACCGGGTTGGCTAACCAATCCGGGTGCAGCACCTCCATGATGAAGTTACTTATCAGCAGCTTGGTGATCTGATCACCGATGGCCTTCCTTCTCTCATCTCCGAAACGGCGCATAGCCTGCTTCACGGGCTTGGCGTCAGGACGCACATGCAAAGAGTGCTCAACCAACTCCCTCGGGACTCCTGGTAGATCTTCATTGGTCCAGGCAAACACATCCCGATTCTCACGGAGGAAGTGGATGAGCGCGCTTTCCTATTTCTCCGCCAACCCGGAACCAATGATGGCTACGCGGTCGGGGAACTCGGGGTCGACCTGGACTGTCTTGGTCTCCTTGGCAGCTTGGAAAGCAGTACCATGCTGGGTACTCGGTACACCTTGTGCACCAGCTTGTGCGGACTGAGCCATGTCCACCACCTCGTACATCTTCTTCTTCTCGGCCTCGATCACCATCGACTCTGCTAGCTTGGAGCTAGCCGAGGCACACTCCATGGACTTCTTGTAGTCACCCGCGATAGTGATGATGCCATTGGGACCAGGGATCTTCATCTTCAAGTATGCAACATGAGTGGAGGCCATGAACTTGCTCAGAGCAGGCCTGCCGAGTAGAGCATGATAGGGGCTCTGATGATCCACCACTTCAAACTGCAGGCGCTCTGTGCGGCAGTTCTCCCGAGTACCGAATAGCACATCAATCCACACTCGGCCAATCGGGTTGCACGAGATCCCGGGCACAATGCCATGGAAAGTGGTCTTGCTGGGCAACATCATGTTCTCGGCTAGGCCAAGCTTCTTGAGTGTGTCCTTGTACACAATGTTGATGCTGCTGCCGTTGTCGATTAGCACCTTGCTGAACCTCACATTCTTCTCGGGACCCAGGAAGGTAGGATCCAGCACCAAGGCATAGGTACCCGGATTGGGCATCACCTTGGGATGATCTGCTCGGGTCCACCTGATCTCCTGGTCACACCAATACATGTAGTGAGGGACAGCGGGAATCACTGCATTGACCTCCATGGCCCGCCTGTGCTGTGATTGCTTGTCGACTGCCTCAGAAGTGAAGATCATATAGCTCTCATGGTGCTCTTGGTACTGGTTGGAGCCATTGCCCCCATTGTTGCCATTGTTGTTGTTGCCCTGATAGTTGTTGTTGTTGCCTCTGTTGTTGTTGTTGCGGTTGTAGTTGTTGTTGTTGTTGTTGCGGTATCTCTCATTGTTGAAGTTCTGGTTGGCTCCTAAAGCCACTTGGTTCACATTCTCCCTTCTCGGGTACACTGGCGGCCGAGCTGCGGGTGCGCGAGTAGGCTGAACAGTAGCATTGGCGGCTGGCAGAGGAGGAGGAGGAGGCAAGCCATCATTCTTGATCACATCCCACCATTCGCATTGCCGAGTAGTATGGTTCGCAGGCCTTGAGGGGTGGTGAGTGTGAAAGCTGCATGGGCCATCCTTCATGTCGTCGAAGACAAACTTCTTCGGCTGCTCGGAGTTCCCGCTACCCGACTGAGCAGTGCGGAACGGTTTCTTGTTGCCCTGGCCCTGGTTCTGGTTCTGCCCGTAGGCTCCAGCAGGTTTCTGCCTTTGGCCACCACCGCCTCCGACATTCACTGCATTCACCTCTTCAGGATCGTACCGAGTATCTACTCGGCGCTTGTTGCGGAACTCGTTGCGCTTGCTGCTGTTGAAGTTTCTTCTCGGCTCAGAGGAGTCCATCAGTGGCTGTGTAGGATCACCGAGTACGTACTGATCCGCAATCTTGATGGTCTCGGCCAGGGTGTTCGGCATCTCCCTCTGCAATCTCTGCCAAAGCATGCTGCCATGTCGGCAACCCTGCGCAAACCAAGTGATGGCCTGTGCTTCATTCACACCCTCACAGGTGTTCCTCAAAGTGCTCCACCGAGTAAGATACTCGCGGTCCGTCTCGTCTTCTCGCTGCCTGCAAGCTGATAGCTGCTGTGGCCTATTCGGCCTCTTGTACGTGCTCGTGAAGTTGCTGATGAAGGCATCCGAGAAATCCAGCCAGCAGTTAATGCTGTTCTTGGGCAAGTTGTTGAGCCAAGTGCGAGCTGGACCCTCTAGCATCTGCGGCACATAGCGCACAGCCCATCTTCTGTTGCCATTCGCGATATGGACCGCGGTGACATAATCATTGAGCCAATCTTCAGGCTTGGTGCTGCCATTGTAGCTCTTGGTGCCCCTTGCCAGCTGGAAGTTCTTCACGGACGGCTTGTTCATGATGCGCGGGCCAAAGCACTCGGGGCCAGGGGGACCCGTGTTCTCAAGCCGTGCCGACAAGCTGATACGATCCAGCTGGTGCCTTGCATCTCCAGGCGCCAACACGCGCTCTCCAACACGGTCATGAATATCATAGCCAGCCATCTCCATAGCCGAGTAGCCATCATCATACCTATCCACCTGCACAGCTGCGGGCTGCTCCACCGGGTTGGCGACTGGTGCCACTGGGCGCGGCTGCTGCCTCTGCCGAGTAGGCTGAGCTGCGGGTTGCCGAGAAGAACCTGGACGCGCGGCATCTCGGGCACGGCTTTGAGCTTGATGGGCTTGAGAGCCTGCTCTTGCAGCGTTGTGTTCCCGCCCGGGCTGCTGCGGCACAGCAACCTGTTTCGCGGCAGCAGCCGGGTCATACACCTGCATTTGCCTGTCTCTACCCGAGCACCCGCTGCGGCTCTTCTCGCGGCTGGGATGCGGAGATGAGGCCTGATCGTTAGATCTAGCCGCGTGCGAGTGAACTACCTGCGAAGCTCCAGCACCCGGGTTGGCCTTCCGGAACTCCTCGTTCTGCCTAGCGGCCTCCAACACCAACTCGTTGAGCCTCTCCTGCTGCCTGAGACGCGCCTCTCCATCCAGGCGCGGCAACTCGGCAGCCACGGCCTCTGCAGCCCTGAGCGTCTTGGCGGGTGTGCTGTACCTTGGCCTTGTGAAGGTGTTCGCAGTGGCGGACTGAGCGGGCACCTCCGCAACTGTTGCCATCTCGACACCCAAGTTGCGCCGCGTAGCGCCTACTCTGCTAGGCCTCCTGGCGACCGGCGTGAAGCCGTGAGCCTTGTTGTACTCGAGCTGGTCTAAACTCAGCTCAAGCCTGATCTTCTCCAACTCCGCCTGCTCGGCAAGCAGCTCCTGGCGTTGCCGCTCGAGCTGCTCCCTCGCGGCTAGGAGCTCGATGTCGGTGGGAGTGGGCATACCGGCTCGCGCAGCAGACGCGGGGATGACCGTAGAGGTGGAAGGCGGTAGGTTGTTCTCCCTCTTGTAGGGCCGGTGAGTCCTGCCACCAGCAGGCGGTTCGTCAACCTCCTCGACGACGGCCGCGGCGCCAGTAGCAGCTGCGCCAGTGTTTGCCGCCAAACCCGTTACCATCACCTCAGCGCAGGTCGCAGAGCTGCATGCGGGCCTTCCGCGAGCAGCAATCACCGCGGGAGGATCCTCCGCGTCATGCACCAGCTCGGGGTACGCGCTGTTGGCGACGGTGGCGACGTAGACGAGGTGAGAGCCGAAGGAGATCACCGAGCCGCCCTCAGGCATGGCCATGCCGCCGAAACAGCCGGCATTGTCGGTGACGAAGTCGAAGGAGCCGAATCTGTGGACAAGGCCACAGACCACGCGCTCCGCTGAAGAAGATCCCGTCCGAACAGAAACTCCAGCCAGCGCCGCTGGTTGCCCCACGGTGGGCGCCAACTGTCGTGGTGGTATCACGGCAGATGCCATGGGATGGCTAAAGATGTGGGGACGAAGGACGCTGGAGGTGTCCGGGGAGGGATCACGCGACGAGTAGCCGCGTGAGGTAAGAACAACACACTGCAAACAACACGATCTACCCAGGTTCAGGGCCCTCGTGAGGAGGTAAAACCCCTACTCCTGCCTCTCTCTATGTATTATGATGTTTCTCCGAGTAGCCACAGTACAAATGATATCGCTACCGAGTAGCCACTCTCCTCTCTCCGAATAGAGCTAGGTCAAGAACTTAGGGTTTCTAGGGTTCAATGTGAGCATGCCTCGCGCAGGAGGCGGCGGGGCACCTTATATACCTGGTGCCCAGCCGGATACGTCCAAATCTAGACAAGTGTCGACATTGTGTGCACACCGTCCTTCTTCCGGGTTCCCGCTGACAGCTTTGGTTCCTAACCTTGGCTTCATCTGGAAAGTCGTTGGGCAAAACTAGGGGACAGACTGGTATCACTGTACCTAAGCACAGAGTAGGCCCCCCTTATCCTGCCACGGCCTGCTTCCATGCTGTCACTGTCAGGCAGGCCGGTCCCAGATGAACAGTAGTTCGAATGCTGCCAAGTACGGACCCAGGATACGCGGGATCCTGTGTCAGAACGGCTCCTTTGACTTTCTGGCCCGAGTAGATTCCCGCCAATTGTTCCCGCCAATTGTACTCGGGCCAACTCTTCTACTCGAACGTAGAGAACTTGAATGATTCTTCCTTCCGACCATCTTGAGGTGAGACCGAGTAGCAGTCTGCCGGGTAGCGGGTACCGGGTAGTCGGCTACTCGACCAAACCTCCCTTCTGTAAGACGCCTTTACCACTTGCCTTTACCCTACTCGGGGGTAACCCCCCGACACCCGACTATGGACAAATTCACGCAGTTGGACAAGGATGGACGGAGGAATCACATCACCATTTTTCAAGAAGTAAAATTTTGACTAAGTGAACAGTAGTTGTGGTGCTTGGATCTTAATCGAATGTTGCCACCCTTTGAAAGAAAAGATTGTTTTACAGAAGAGATAGGTGAAAAGTGGCTTTATGCAAAATTAGCCAAAAATCCACTCAAGTAGATAAGCATGTAGTATTTCTCTTGCCATATATATCCACCACAGTGTTACTAGCCAATACATTAAATTGTATTGACCCCCCTTGTGGCTGCATATTCCATCCTACAGGTGAATCTGAAGACAAGTGAGGATTTTGTTAGGATCTCGAGTCTACCACCAACATGTTTTGCATCTGGCACATGAAGAAGATGGGATCAATATTTTACTATTTTTTTCGCTATAGTACTTCGTATACTGCTAGTGTTCTTAGACTATGCAAGTTGTAATGTTATTTTTGTAAATACTATATCATGCGATGTAATAGAATTTGACGCATTTGCATGGTATTTCATTTTTTACTATGGTGCTAGCAATCGATCCAGGGACTCGCACAATAACACATGTATTCTTACATTATTTAAATAGAGGGTCAACTCTCGGCTCAGGTGGGGGAGGCAACTCGCTGGCCATGCTGAAGAAAAAGAATGGTATAAGACGAGAGAAGATAAAAGGATGGTTTTGTTTTGAAAACTTGTGAAACAAACCTTCTCATAACAGAGATGAGAACGGTTGAAAACACAACAGCAGATAAACATCTAAGAACAAACCACAATCACAAAGAAAGACTAACATACACATGAAACAGAGTCTCAACAAGCATAACATAACTTGGGGTTCACATGGCAAAAACATAGGTCTTACAACACACCTACGAAACACATAGCTCTTAGCAGAGTTAACACAACACCACACAAACAAGCGTCTCGGGTGGGAACGACACAAACTACTAATATCCTGCGGGAATCCTAAGTGCTCGAGGACGCGCGTAGCTGTTCCTCCAACTCTAGCCTAGCTGGTTGCACGCTGAAACTGAAGGCTTCCCACTTGTGCGCGAAGGTGGGAGTCAACATACTTCATGGTCTTCCTTTGTGCTCCGAGACGACGCTCAGTAGCAGAGGAAACTCTCAGGTCTTTCTCTAGCTGGAAGATCTCTCTTCCTCGGACATCGAACTCTCTTCTGAGTCTATTCAAGGGAAAACTAAGTGGTGTACAGTTGTCCCTCCATGTGCTGGAAATGACGAGCAAAGACAAAGTCTTCAGTGACATCTATCGGCTTGTCCTCCTCATCGCACCTCCCATAGTATCTATAGGGAGTGCCTTCAAACTTGTTGTGGAAAAAGTATTGACTTCATTTGAGTTATCATCCTTTTACTATGTAGATAACTCAAGCAAATGGAAACCAAGATATCACATACTTGGGGGATGTTATTAATATACCTAGCAATGCCGCGATGGTTCCCCCGTATTTCTCGACTTCCATTGTGGCCCAACGCTTAGCACAAACAGACTCCGCTACATATGTTTCAGACAGTAGCAACCTTACCATTGCTCTATCTTCTATTGATAATGAGAGACAACATCACATGAGGACAATCTAACTCTATCTTCTTCTTGTACACTGCAAATATTGGCGATTTTTATTAGACGTTTAATTTAAAAACTACACGTTTAGCTATCATGGCTCATAAATGCCAAGTACATTTGTGCGGAGTGGATTTTTTGTTTGATCATTTTTTTCTTTTGCTTTTTCCAGAATCTTGGCAAGAAGTTGTACATGTTGGTTGAACAACTGAGCCTGAATTTGTTGCGAAGGTAACAGGGGTGCTGCTTGTGTAGGAGAAGACGGAGGTTCTTCACATCATAAAGTTTTTGGATGATCTCCATGAAAAATTTGAAGCAGCAATGGAAGCTCTATGGCAGAGGAAAGCAGAAGACGCCCATGACACCGCTAACCTCACTTGCACACCGTCATCCGCAAGTTCTTGGAACGACTCAGGTGGCCTCTCTTCTGCACCATCATTGTAAGGTCCCCCAGAACCACTGTTCAAGGACACCTCTGATATGCATACATTCATGATCCCAGATCACACTAGTCCTGAACAACATATCAAGTTGGCATACAGACACAATATCCATTACCCGATTACAGAAATACTTACAAAATAGACATGGTCACATGACCAAGTCTAACACAACTACCACGCGGGGCAAACACACAACACACACAGCGGAAGACTAAACACACAAAATGTAGTAGATCCCAAGTCACTCCTTAACCTACACACTGCTGACCAGGAGACGATCCTAGTTCGCAAGGCCATCGGTGCAGTACTCCTCCTCGTAGATCTCCTCTTGAGACTCCTTCTCGAAGTTTGGCAAGTAAATACCATGGACGAAACCAATATGAGTACATTTGAATGTACTGAGCAAGACACCCATCATGTAGCTTACCCAAATGCAAGTATGCTTATATAGTGGGGTAGGTAGGCTATACATATGGTTCACTATCCATGATATATGAAAGACATATCATAGTTGTTTTTGATAATCTTTATATCTTTGTTGAAGAAGATACTTCAAAAGAAAATAATATAGTTTTCTTTCTCTTGTAGATATTGCATATCCAAGAGTTTTTGTAAAACTTGTTTTATAAAAGAATTTTTTTTCTTTGCAAAACTTCTTGTAAAACAACTTCTGGCTTTTCTTCAACAGTATCTCCGCAGTACAAAGTTCCTCCTTTTAAGTACTTCACAAGTTCCAACTCTTTTGGCAAAACTACCTCACAAGCACTCAGGGTACAAAATTATCACTAGAAAATACATATGGTTGGGAAACCATATTCCACATTCTAAATATCCTAGATGGAGTGGGTGTACCACTCTCATACCAAGATACTTAAGAAGCTAAAAATAGCTTGTGATCACAAGGGTGAGACTGCTAAACTAAAATCAATCAATCGAAACAATACCCATGGTAGTGGGTATTAACAATAACACAAGAAAGCATCACCAAACAAGTTTACCACTAACTCAAAGAATAGATCATAAGATACTACTAAACACAACCAGAACACTAGTACAATTCTCATGCTAAAACAATCACTCAGACAATTCCAAGCAGCAAAGCAAAACACAGATGCATAAGATAGTTACTTACTATGCTCATATCGACACAAATACTAAGGAATCACTCAATCATAAATATCATCAACCAAACCAGTGGCTCAATCAATGGTAACAAATTATAAAACACACTCTAAACCACAATGACCACACGAGATAATAAAGCTAGAAAATATCATAATAACAGGAGTGCACTAATAGTATACTAGGGTGAACAGATTACTATCCAAGCATGCTATAAGATAAATAATGTACTCCACAATCAATATCATCTAGAAACTCACAAATTCATGTCATAATAACAGAAGTGAAACGATCTAAACATGCTAGGATAAACATACAACCATAATATAGAAGGGCAACAATACTAGATCAACTCATAATATCTAGTGGTGACACTAATTCAATACTAGAGAAGCAAACAACACTACAAGGATGCATAATCCTAAACAACCAACACATGAATATAATATATCTACTAACAACACATACACCTTACACATTCTAGTAATCAATTACACTAAAATAATACTATGAAAACAACTACTTAGCAAGAATCAACCAAGTCTAGTAAATCATGCTTTCCTAACAATCAAATCACAAACATTAAAGTGACATTCTATACAACCAATAGATATGCACTCAACACAAGCTCAACTAAACACTTTCAAAAAATTAAAACACTCAAGGAAATTCTATCCACACATAATTTACCAACACTAGGAAAATATTCCTATTTACAAACAACACTCAATTTAATCAAATCAACAATCAAACACTTCTTAACATGATATTCCCAAAGGAACATCACATAAAAAATGCACTACAACTAAACATACTAGGGGTCACAAAGTATTACTAAACACTTCCACAAAACAAGTAGTGCAATCATTTATTTTCCTTGGTGGAAAATACTAAACATACATATAAAAATATATGCTACAAGGAAACAAGTGTATGGTAGGGAATTTGTATTCCTAACCAAAAATGAAATGGGACCAGTGGGTTATGGTAACACTAATATACCAAGGCATTTAATAGGTCACAAAGCCTCTGGTCTCACTTGACAAAAAAAATTTACCCAAACAATCATTCACACAACTAGTCATACTAGTGAAAACAATAAAGTGAGAACAAACAAACAATTGCTACATATGCTTTTCTATAAACTAAAATGCAAGATAACGAATACGATAACATCAAAATATTAGTACCAAAATGGTACTAGACTCAACATAACCACATAAAAAACTTAGGTATCAAACATAACAAGCTTGCTCACAAAAATCTACTTAACAAAAAGACTAGAAAACAATAAAATGATATTTTTATTTCTATTTGTTTTTTCAAACATGCACACACTTCCTATCATACTAGTATTGCAAGAAAAAACAACCTAATAACAGATAGCTACACATCTACACATGCTAGCAAACAAGTTTCTAACAATCAAACATTTATTTACAAACAAGGACACAAGTAATAATGAAAACAGAAAAGGTGTTGTTTCAAAAAATGCACACCCAAAAATAATCTAGATCTCTAAAAACTTGTCCAATCTAGTATTACATATATCTAGCAAAACACAAATTCATCCAATTGGATTCACATAAAAAATCATTTTTAAACTCCTTCTAAAATCCCTAGAAATGCCTACTGGTAATTTACCATAATAGATGGCATTTCCATTTTGTAACTCTCCTTGATATGAGGTTAAGTGCTCCTGATATATCAATTCAATAGCTACTCAAAAAATTTTGGTTTGCAAGATTTGGATACAGATCCAAAAAGTTATGCCCAAAATGGACTATTAGACACATTATGGAATTTTAATTATCATGGCATAAATAAAATAGAAATTCTTGATCTATCACCAGGATGTGTTCAACAAAACATTGATCTACTTCCATGAATATTTGGGGAATTTATTTTGCAAAAAAATATTTTTAACAAGACTAAAACAAACACTCAAAGTTTCTGTTAAAAAATAAACGAAAAATAAAACAGAGCACACGGGCTAGGCTAACAGCGCGCGGCCCAACTAGGCGCTAAAAAGGCCCAGCGCATCAAGGCACACACGCGCGGGCGCACGAAATCGACCGATTCAAAGGGAGTCGTTGATCCGTGGATCAACGCGGCGTTTTCTTCTTCCTCACCCGTCCTCTCTCTCACCGAACGACGGGGAAACAGGGGCGGTCGTGGCCTCACCATGGGGAGACGGCGAGGGGCGGTGCGGTGTCGAGGAGGTAGATGGGGCTCGGGGCTGTCATGGGGCGCAGATAACGACGGATGGCGCGGCTTCAAACAGCGGCGACGAGCGGTGCGGCCGTGGTGGCAAAACGGATGGCGGCGGCGCTCCTGCACAAACGCGAGCACAATAGTTGCGAGGGACTGGATAGGGCTGCACCACCTCGGGTGGGTCTCAGTGGCCGGCGGCGGTTTTCAGCTTGTGGAGCTTGCAAGAGCTCACGGGACTCGGTCAGGGCTGCATGAGGTGAGTGTCACATCCCAAATTTTGGAATACCTGTTAACACAGTTGTTTTGCTAATTGCTTTACTAATAAACCTTGGTTGTGTTCGTTTGTGGTTGTTTAAGTGAAAACAAACAAACTAATTATATAAACTTGCAAACTTAAAAGGATAGCAAAGCAGTGAACTAAAAATATTCAACATATTGTTCCAGGGATAAAAATATTCAACATATTGTTCCAATGACTTTGACAATATTTTCTTAAGTAAATATTGATCAAAGAGTTTTCCAAACTACCTTATAAAACTCATACTTGTTGAATATTATTCCAAGACCTAAATTAAGAAAGAGGAAACACTTAATAAATTTCCCTAAAAAGATTATCAGAAAAAGAGGCATTCTTAAATGCTTCACCAAAATATTATCAAATGTTTTTCCAACCTTGCAAGATTAAAAACAAAGGTATTGGAGAGCATTGACTTGCTATCTCTAGTCACATAAATATTTTGGCAAAGCATTGTTAAAGAAAAGCCAAGTGCTTTATTAAATAGAAATTCCAATATTTCCAGAAACAGAAAACTAAAACAAGTTACTATTGGAAACTTTAATCAAATGATCTGAAATTCATACCATTACTTCCTTATATCAAATAAGGAACACCCACAAGAGGAGACCAAAAATTGAATCCATTAAAGTCCTGAAAACATGGTTTTTCTCCACAGCAATATTTGGGATTTTGAACAAGTTTGTTCTACAAACTTTTTCCAAATGCCATGAAATAAATACCACATTCTCTATATCATAAATGAGGATGAAAACCAAAAGGAAACAAGTTTTTGAATTGTTTAAGTTGCCAAAAACCCCTGTTTTCTTCACAGCACCTTTTAGAAATTTGAACAAGTTTGTTCTATAAAGTAACTCAAAATGACTTGAATTTTCTACCACATAAGGAACACATCAAATAAGGAATGTGTGCCAAAAATTATCATTTTTGGAAGCTCCTAAGTAGTCAAATAAATTCAATGTCCATTTCTGTAAGATTTCAAATTTGAACAACTTTGAGTTATCAAGTTTAGGCAAATGAGCCAATTTTCATATATGTTGTGCATCTCAACTAATAAGAATTTTGGGCAAAAGGATTTCAAATTTTGACTAGGTTTGCTTAGGGAAAACATCCATTTTCAGAGAGTACAGGGACCTACTTGTAATTTCCCAGGGACTTAAATGTAAGCTGAGTCACATGGTCATCTTCTTCTTCCTGTAGATGACGCAGTAGAGGGCCATGGCTGCCCATGCTTGCTTGCCTTCGAGTAGAAGTCTTGCTAGTTGATAAAAACCCCCCCCCCTGTGGTCTCTACCTGCTCTCTCTCTCTCCCTCGAGCTACCCTCTCTCTCTCTGAAATAAAAAGAACAAAAAAAAAAAAAACAAAAACCGAAACCCTAGCTACTTGAGCTCGCCGTCGATCGGCCGATAGAGGGCGCGCCGCCGGTCGCCGTTGAGCTCAACGCCTCCGCATTGTCTTGCTGAGTGCCCCTGCAGAAGGAATCGTGGCGGGAGCACGCGTGGAGGCCGCGCCATCCCGTTCCCTTCTCCGACTCCGGCGGGCTCCGGCGAGGCATTCCGGCCGCCACGACCCTCCTCCTCCGTAGCCGTGCGTCTCCGCGTGTTCGCAGTAAGCAGGGGAATGCCCCCGTCGTTTTTACCCCTCCCTCTCCCTCTAGTTCGTTCCCGCGCCGTGGACGCACTCCGGCCGCCGCGCGTGGCCGTTGCCGCCGGTCTCCGGTCGTCTCCCAGGAAACGAACCATACGCTAGGAGGTTCCCCTCATCGTTGGAAACACACGGGTGCCTTTTAATCGCATTAAGATGCACGGAATCGCCGTATGCGTGCTCGCCGGAGAAGCTCCCGCCGGCGGGTGACGCAATCCGCGCGTCATGCTCGCGTCAGCCCGCCCTGACCGCGCGTAGGAAGTCAAACTGGCGGGTGGGGCCGCGTGATGTCCGCGTGGCTGCCGCGTGGCGCCCAGGCCCGCGTGTCAGCCTCACGGGCTAGATCTGCCCGCGGTATCTCTGGATCTAGCCGGCCCACGATGGATCTGGCCCATCCCTGCCTTCTTTTCCATTTTAAATTTTACAGAATGTTACCTGTTTGCTTTTGGCTCTAAAAGGCAACCTAAAAGATGATTTTGACCAAACTAAAATTCACAGTGGTACCTCAACTAATTCCAAACCACCTCCAACTTGTAGATCTACTTTTGGATGAACATGTTTGAAATTAAAAATGATTTGGCAACAGGTACCAGAAACACCAAAATGAGCACCATTTTTATTTTACAACTCAGAATGAAGTGAGGCCAATTGCATTGGAAAGCCCTTGAAATTTCCTAACAGAAACATTTAACCTCGTTTCCAAATTCATTGTATTTTTGAAATGGCATGCAAATTGGTAAAACACCAGTGAGCACTTTGGTGATTTTTATAAATTAATTAAAGATGAATTTTGATGCAAACTAAATTTGATGGCCTTGTATATGTTTAGGACTATCCAAACATAGAAGGGTTTAATTTTTAGAGCATCCTAGAAAATTTGGTGGACAGATCCTTGTTTCACCTATTTCTGCCATTTTGGCATTTTTAGGTAATTAATTTGTGTGAGTTATTTTTGTGATGCAATATTGTTTTCTAGCATGTATAAGTTGTGTGAACTTGTTTTCTAAGTGTTACTTAGCTATTTTAGCATGTTAGATTGTGTGGACTTGAGTGGAAAAGAAATATGATTTTTGCTAGTAGCATATGTTTATTCTCTAGTAAATATTTGCATAGGATTTTTGAGTGATGAAATTGTGTGCAAATGCTTGGATTGTTGATTGTATCCAGTACCATGTTGGTACTTATATTTTGTTGTTATCACCTCTGCTAGCTTGCATTTGAGTTGGTAGAGAAGCATGAGTAATTTAGTCATTGCTATGAGATTGTTGTGGAAAAATTCCCTCATGTGTGGAATTTTTGACATAAGAATTTGTGGTTGTAAAACCACATATTTTTGTGTTGTATCCATAGGTCCAGTAGCATTTTTCTAAGGTTGTTATGAGTACTTGACCCCTAAAGTTTTCACTTGTGTGAAAACAATAACATGAGTAGCAGTGCCTTGCTTATTTAAGCACCCTATTATTTTCTACTAGTATTGTTATTGCACTAGATGCTAGTTTAGTTTTTTGTTAATTTTTAGCAAATGGACCAGAGGCATTGTGACCTCTTAATGCTTTGATATGCTAGTGGAGCACCCACTGGTTTCATTGCATTTTTGGTGGAAACATTATTTCCCCCACACTAGATGTGTTTCTTTTATATATGTTTTGAGTAGATCTTTAAATGCTTTTTAGGCTTATTGCTAGATTAATTCTCATGAAACTAGTACCATTTAGGTACTGTTATTTTGGTTATAGAACCTCTAGATACTTGGTGATTGTGTTTGAAATAGGTTTAAAATAGAAATGCTTAAGGACTAGATTTCACACTAGGATATTCATGTATGCTTTTTGTCTTGTTTTCCCTTAGGGAAAAATATAAATCTTTGGTGTGGAAACCAGAGGATGGAATGTCCTTGTGGCATTATTATCTTAGGGTTGTTACCTCTGATAGGTTTCCTCTTAAGTAGCATAAAATCATGAATAACACTTGGATGACTAGGAATTAATCTCCTCACATGTGTAGCATTTTAAGCATAGTTTTTCCTTGTTTCCTAGCTTTGTTTTTTATGTTATTTTGTGGAATCCAGTAGCATTTGTGGTACTGGTTAGAGGAGTATTTTTCCTCTGCTAGCTTGCACACTTGTGCATAAAATTAACTAGTGTAGCCTAAACTAGTCTAGTATTTTTCCTAAATTTTCTACTAGTAATGAGTAGGAGTTTTTGGATGCTTGTTTGTTTGTTTTGAGCACTTTTATAAAAGTGACCAGAGGCTTATTAACCTCTTGGTGAGCATATTTGCTAGTGGAACACCCACTGGTATGTTTGCCTCATGGTGGAAAAATAGGTTTGACTTGTTGTCATGAGCTTATTTCACCACTTGAGTAATTTAGCAAATTATGTGTGCTAGCCATAGAGATTGTTGGGGAAGTTTTTAGACATAAAAATGTGTTTTATGTGACACCCTACTGTCTAGTAACATGTGCTCTACCCCACTGGTCCATGGTGTTCTTAACTAAAAATCATTGAATTGGCCACACATAAACACTAGGAAAAAAGCAGACTTTTCAACTATAGTTTTTTTTGCCAATTTTTCTTAAGGGAAAAATTGAGAACTTGGGTGGTACTTCTTGATTGCTTGCTGTATGTATTACTTGTAGCCTTGTTTGTCTTGTTTGGTTCTGAATGTGTGTCCTTTATTCTCTTTCTACGACGTTAGAAAAACGAAGAGGAAGGAAGTGTCGGGAAGCTCTGTTTCAAGCTCCAGTCACTCCAACAACCAGGGACACAAAGAGATACCAGGCAAGCATCCTGATTGCTTGCTGATACAATACTTACCATTATATATCATGCATGTTTTACCTCTGAAGTTTTACAAAAAACTTGATTATCAAAACTATTTTTGAGGTGGAATTTACTACTATACTATATTATAGGTTACTATCATGCCATTAGTTAACCTTGGTAATACCAAGCCCATAAGCCACCCTATGGTATTTATTACCATCAAATATACTAGTCCCTAAGTGGACACCCTAAAATTGTGATTCTACAAAACAAAGGCTTTACGGAAAAACCCGGAGAAAAGGCGGATCCTTGTTCTCCGGAGGAATGTGGAAGTGGTCATTTTTGAGAAAGTGGTGTTTTCAAAAATGACACATAACCTAGTCTTCGCCGGACAACCTTTACCGTACTGCCACCCTACCCTAACATGGGCACGGGGCTTAACTTGAAGTTTGTTCTTATTAGTGTGTGCTATCTCACTTGCTATAAGGGGCGTCGTACCCTCGAACCGAATGTCGTCAAAACTCCCAATGTTGAGGCATATAAAGTGTGGGATTAATTTTCCCTCCGGTTGCATCGGTTGAGTCTCCTGTCATGGCGATGTGCGACATGGTGCCGAGGAGATTAAAACTGAGAGATAGGCATATTCTAGCTTGAACATAGTGGATGGTTATGATCAGATACCTGATGTTTACATACTGTTGTTACAGTCCGTGGTTGTTTCACGGGAGGTGTACTGGATCTGGTGGATGTGTACACCTCTGCAGAGTATAACTTTTTCGAAGAAGCCGCGTCCTCGGATATGGACAGTTGAATGGCCATGTAGCTAGCATTGTGTCAATGTTTTCAAAAAGGAGTTTTGAAAGGGAAATTTTGGAAAGGAAGTGTTGAACTTGTGAAGTTCGGAAAGGAATGGAAACTTATACCGTGGAGGTATCGTCGATGATGAAAAGCCAGATGATGTTATACAAAACAAAATGTTTTGCAAACAAAACCTTTTCTACTCTACGCAAGAATTCTGGAAACTGATTCCAAGAAGTTTTGCAAAGAGAAAATATTCTTTAAACAAAACTTTACCAAACCTCTTGTACATATGATATCTACAAGAGAAATAAAACTATATTATTTTATTCTGAAGTATCTTCTTCAACGAAGATACAGATTAACCTGACTGCAACTGTGGTGTCATCATATATGAACACCATTGATAGTGAACCCTATTTATAGCCTACCTATTCCACCATATAAGCATATTTGCATGTTGGTAAGTGACATGATGGATGTCTTGCTGAGTACATTCAAATGTACTCATTATGGTTTCGCCCCTGGTATCTACTTATCAGATTTTGAGAAGGAACCTCCGAAGGAGATATATGAAGAGAAGTACGGAGTTGACGGCTTTGCGAACTAGGATCGTCTCCGGGTCAGCAGCCTGTAGGTTAAGGCGTGACTTGGGCTCAACTACGTTGTGTTTTATTTGTCTTCCGCTGTGTTTGTTAAGTGCCTGCCCTTTTGGCAGTTGTGCTAGACTTGATCATGTGATCTTTTATGTAATACCTTTATGTATTCGTGTAATGGATGATGTATTTCTGTGTGCCAACTGTGTATGTTGTTCACGACTGATCTTTCTGGGATCGTGAATGTATGCATACGTAGGGTTTCAGACTGCCGGTCTGGGGTCCTTACAGAGTTGGTATCAGAGCCATCTTGACCTTAGGAGACCTTAGTTAGCATGGACGTCAGATAGGAAAGAAAAGTATTTTTTAGTAAAAACCTATTTACTATCTACATTATTTTATCTAAGGGAATTTTAGTATATTTTCCCTCCTTCTGATCTTTTCAAAAGATTCTAAATGCATATCAAGGGCGTCCTTGAACAGTGGTTCGAAGGGCGAGCCTTATAGAGTTAGTATCTCTCTCGGTTAAGAGGTTATTTCTTACTTGTTTGCAACTGCTCCGCTCTGTTTTTGAAAAATCTCTCGTCTTTGAAGTTTTCTGTCCAGAAAATAGTTGGAGTTTCAAAAACAGATTGTTGCATAAAGTTTTATCAAAACTTTACTTCTATTTGTCTTGTTTATATACAAAAAAAAAAAACTTGTATACTTGCCGATGTCCCGAGAAGACCAAAATAATTGCTTAGCTCTACAGTGATGATGGTCAGAAGTAGATATAGTTCTTCAGCCACTTCTAGGATTTTGGATCATTCCCCCGTCGTAGCTCCAGTGGAGCCTTGCTTGTGTGTTTTGGCTTGCTTATGTGTGTCCGTAGGACTTTGTGCTATAGTGTGGTGTAGAATTTGGTTCATCTAGGCTTCTATATGTTTGTGGGGTGCTCAAAATTTACAGATTTGTGCTTGCCCCGCTCTTGTTTTTGAATCGCCTCGTGTTAAATTTTTGCAAGCAAAAATGTTAGTATAGCATTCAAAACCAAGAATTTGTTGCTTAGACTTATGCTTGTTTTCGCTTCATAATGCGACCCGTCGTGAACCACCACCATTAATGAAAGCACCATTGGACCTAATAATAGAGGACCCTCAAGCCACACGAGCTGATAGCGTTGCTACCAGTGATGCACTCCAACAAATAAAGCTCCAACAACGACAACCCTCAAAGAAGAAAAGGCGTGAAGAAAACCAACCAATACTGACCAAAACCTCTATGTTTGTCTATTTGCAAAAGACTCTTTTTGCCCTGTTGGCTAAACGTTGCACTTTTTATGTCCCCTTTTAAAAGACCAAACTAGGGAGATCCCCTTTTAAAAATTATATACCTCCCTCCTATGGAGAAAGGTGAACAAGAAGTATTCACATGCCATGATGCGCAAACCCCTCGTAAGCCAATCCAAAGAGCACAATTCAATATTCGACGTATGACGCTAGTCGTATCTTGTCGGACAAACATGATTTAATAGAAAGCTAACAAGACTAACATGCTTTGCCTAATATTAGGTTGACACCTAACCAAAGCATGCGAACTACTGACAACTCTTTCTAAACCAAGAAATTAAGTGATTTAAGACACCTTTTAATCTAGTTGGTAAAAAGGAGAAGTCACGAGAAAATAAGATGTTGACTTATTCGTTTACTAGTCAATAGGATATCGTGTGTATCTACTTTGGAAATCAAAACTTGGTAGACATTGTAGGTACTATGAAATTCGGGGTTTAGAAATTAAGTGAACGATGAAATGATTATGATAGATCTAGAGAACAGCAGTTTTCCTGTTTTTGTTTCTTTGTGTGCTCTTGATTGAAATAAATTTGTATTTTATTCAATCTTGCTTCCTAACTTATATGGAGTTATTAGGACTTGTTATTATGTTGTTATCTTCATTAACTTGCATGTGATCTTATAGCAAAGCAGGAGTAACATTTGTTATTTTTCCAGTTTTTATTATTTGGAATTATTGTGAGAGCTAGATCTGTGTATACTTTCGTAGTAGATTTTTGTGCTATGTTTTCTTTGAGTCAAGTAACATTTAGGTACTGATATTTTGATGCTTGTACCTATGTTAGCTTGCATGTCTCTTAATAGTAAAGCATGTGTAAGCATTACTATCAGTATGCACTAGTATTGTTTCACTAGATTAAATAGCCTTATATTTTTATCTTGTGTGCAAAGTTTTTCATGAGTAACCAGAGGTTTAGTGCCTATTTTTACTTGGTATTAGTAGGCCATAGCCCACTGGTCCCATTGCATTTTGGCTTGAGGATGAAAATCCCCAACCATACACATGTGTGAAAATAGCATGTTTCACTATGTGATTGATTTCTATTTCCCACCATGGAAAATGTAATTGTTTGTTTTCACTTATGAAAGTGAGAAGTTTATTTCTTATTAGTAAATACTAATATGTTTAGGTGTGATCCTTTTTTTTAGCATAATATTCCTTAGGGGTATCATGTTAAGAAATGTTTCACTATCGTGTGCTGAAATTAAATTGTTCGCAAATAAAATAAATTCCTCTTGATTGGTAGATTGTTTGTGAATGATTTTAAATTGAGTGTATGGATTTTTGAAAAGGTTTAGATAACTTTTCACTAATTGCATAGCTACTGGTTGTGTGAGTTATACCTTGCTTGTTTGCTAGCAATTGGTTAAAGAAAAACATAAATTGCTAGAATTAATTTATGCATGTTTAATAGTTGTTTCATGGAATTGTTTTGATGTTTGTGCTTACTAACATGAGTAAGTTTTGTGTACTATTATTAGGTACATTTATATTCATGACTTGCTTGTTTAAGTTTAAACATCATGATAGCATTGTTTGCTTCTCTAGAGTGAAACTAGTTTCACCACTAGAAAATGGTGATTTTTGCTCTAGTATTACCCTCTTTTTATTTTATGAGTATTTGTGTTGATATAGCATGTTTAGGAAGTTATTACTTCTGTCATCATGCCATGAATTATTTAGTTTCATGTTCTATGGTTATAGGATATGATTATCTCTTATAGCATGCTGGTGTAGATTTTTCATACTAGTATGTTATTTGTGCAGTCCTGTTTTTATGCCTGTGAAATAGGAGTTTCATCTTGTGTAAAGATGGTGTTTTAGAGTATCTTTATGATTGAATTAATTGGTTTTTAGCTACTGGTTGTTTGCTAATTGTTCATGATTGATGGATTCCAAAACCTCTAATAAACAATAACCTAGTGAATAAATAGTCTATTCATCTGTGGTGTTGTTTGCTTGCTTATTGGATTTTGTTTAAATGTTTTACCTTAGCATGAGTTTATACTTGTGTTATGATTGTGCTTAAGAGTACTTTATGAAACTAATATCCAACTAAAATCATGAACATATTTAAGTGATAGTTGCTTGTGGTGAGTAATATCCACTGCCATGGGTATTATTCTGTCTGTTTGTTTTACCTTAGCAACCTAACCTCTTGCACCCACAAGCTATATGGTTAGTTTCTTGTATACCTTGTTATGAGAGTGGTAGACCACTCCATATGTGGTATGTAATATGTGGGATTTTAGCTAGAAACTCATGAATTAATTGACGGTACATTTCCAGGTAGTTCTGCACTAACCTTAATTTTTGTTCAAACTAGGAAACAAAAGTTTTGGACCTAACACAGTGCTGATGTAATTTTTAAAAAGAATTTGATAATTTAAGGGATGTACCCCACCTCCCAAGAAAAGTCAAAGGGGGGAAGCACCTGCACTCCAACACTAACATTGTGTTTGTTGGCCCTCCCTTAGTCCTCGCTTGTGAATCTCGGGGACGAGATTCTTTTTAAGGGGGGAAGACCTGTCACATCCCAAATTTTGGAATACCTGTTAACACAGTTGTTTTGCTAATTGCTTTACTAATAAACCTTGGTTGTGTTCGTTTGTGGTTGTTTAAGTGAAAACAAACAAACTAATTATATAAACTTGCAAACTTAAAAGGATAGCAAAGCAGTGAACTAAAAATATTCAACATATTGTTCCAGGGATAAAAATATTCAACATATTGTTCCAATGACTTTGACAATATTTTCTTAAGTAAATATTGATCAAAGAGTTTTCCAAACTACCTTATAAAACTCATACTTGTTGAATATTATTCCAAGACCTAAATTAAGAAAGAGGAAACACTTAATAAATTTCCCTAAAAAGATTATCAGAAAAAGAGGCATTCTTAAATGCTTCACCAAAATATTATCAAATGTTTTTCCAACCTTGCAAGATTAAAAACAAAGGTATTGGAGAGCATTGACTTGCTATCTCTAGTCACATAAATATTTTGGCAAAGCATTGTTAAAGAAAAGCCAAGTGCTTTATTAAATAGAAATTCCAATATTTCCAGAAACAGAAAACTAAAACAAGTTACTATTGGAAACTTTAATCAAATGATCTGAAATTCATACCATTACTTCCTTATATCAAATAAGGAACACCCACAAGAGGAGACCAAAAATTGAATCCATTAAAGTCCTGAAAACATGGTTTTTCTCCACAGCAATATTTGGGATTTTGAACAAGTTTGTTCTACAAACTTTTTCCAAATGCCATGAAATAAATACCACATTCTCTATATCATAAATGAGGATGAAAACCAAAAGGAAACAAGTTTTTGAATTGTTTAAGTTGCCAAAAACCCCTGTTTTCTTCACAGCACCTTTTAGAAATTTGAACAAGTTTGTTCTATAAAGTAACTCAAAATGACTTGAATTTTCTACCACATAAGGAACACATCAAATAAGGAATGTGTGCCAAAAATTATCATTTTTGGAAGCTCCTAAGTAGTCAAATAAATTCAATATCCATTTCTGTAAGATTTCAAATTTGAACAACTTTGAGTTATCAAGTTTAGGCAAATGAGCCAATTTTCATATATGTTGTGCATCTCAACTAATAAGAATTTTGGGCAAAAGGATTTCAAATTTTGACTTGGTTTGCTTAGGGAAAACATCCATTTTCAGAGAGTACAGGGACCTACTTGTAATTTCCCAGGGACTTAAATGTAAGCTGAGTCACATGGTCATCTTCTTCTTCCTGTAGATGACGCAGTAGAGGGCCATGGCTGCCCATGCTTGCTTGCCTTCGAGTAGAAGTCTTGCTAGTTGATAAAAACCCCCCCCCCCTGTGGTCTCTACCTGCTCTCTCTCTCTCCCTCGAGCTACCCTCTCTCTCTCTGAAATAAAAAGAACAAAAAAAAAAAAACAAAAACCGAAACCCTAGCTACTTGAGCTCGCCGTCGATCGGCCGATAGAGGGCGCGCCGCCGGTCGCCGTTGAGCTCAACGCCTCCGCATTGTCTTGCTGAGTGCCCCTGCAGAAGGAATCGTGGCGGGAGCACGCGTGGAGGCCGCGCCATCCCGTTCCCTTCTCCGACTCCGGCGGGCTCCGGCGAGGCATTCCGGCCGCCACGACCCTCCTCCTCCGTAGCCGTGCGTCTCCGCGTGTTCGCAGTAAGCAGGGGAATGCCCCCGTCGTTTTTACCCCTCCCTCTCCCTCTAGTTCGTTCCCGCGCCGTGGACGCACTCCGGCCGCCGCGCGTGGCCGTTGCCGCCGGTCTCCGGTCGTCTCCCAGGAAACGAACCATACGCTAGGAGGTTCCCCTCATCGTTGGAAACACACGGGTGCCTTTTAATCGCATTAAGATGCACGGAATCGCCGTATGCGTGCTCGCCGGAGAAGCTCCCGCCGGCGGGTGACGCAATCCGCGCGTCATGCTCGCGTCAGCCCGCCCTGACCGCGCGTAGGAAGTCAAACTGGCGGGTGGGGCCGCGTGATGTCCGCGTGGCTGCCGCGTGGCGCCCAGGCCCGCGTGTCAGCCTCACGGGCTAGATCTGCCCGCGGTATCTCTGGATCTAGCCGGCCCACGATGGATCTGGCCCATCCCTGCCTTCTTTTCCATTTTAAATTTTACAGAATGTTACCTGTTTGCTTTTGGCTCTAAAAGGCAACCTAAAAGATGATTTTGACCAAACTAAAATTCACAGTGGTACCTCAACTAATTCCAAACCACCTCCAACTTGTAGATCTACTTTTGGATGAACATGTTTGAAATTAAAAATGATTTGGCAACAGGTACCAGAAACACCAAAATGAGCACCATTTTTATTTTACAACTCAGAATGAAGTGAGGCCAATTGCATTGGAAAGCCCTTGAAATTTCCTAACAGAAACATTTAACCTCGTTTCCAAATTCATTGTATTTTTGAAATGGCATGCAAATTGGTAAAACACCAGTGAGCACTTTGGTGATTTTTATAAATTAATTAAAGATGAATTTTGATGCAAACTAAATTTGATGGCCTTGTATATGTTTAGGACTATCCAAACATAGAAGGGTTTAATTTTTAGAGCATCCTAGAAAATTTGGTGGACAGATCCTTGTTTCACCTATTTCTGCCATTTTGGCATTTTTAGGTAATTAATTTGTGTGAGTTATTTTTGTGATGCAATATTGTTTTCTAGCATGTATAAGTTGTGTGAACTTGTTTTCTAAGTGTTACTTAGCTATTTTAGCATGTTAGATTGTGTGGACTTGAGTGGAAAAGAAATATGATTTTTGCTAGTAGCATATGTTTATTCTCTAGTAAATATTTGCATAGGATTTTTGAGTGATGAAATTGTGTGCAAATGCTTGGATTGTTGATTGTATCCAGTACCATGTTGGTACTTATATTTTGTTGTTATCACCTCTGCTAGCTTGCATTTGAGTTGGTAGAGAAGCATGAGTAATTTAGTCATTGCTATGAGATTGTTGTGGAAAAATTCCCTCATGTGTGGAATTTTTGACATAAGAATTTGTGGTTGTAAAACCACATATTTTTGTGTTGTATCCATAGGTCCAGTAGCATTTTTCTAAGGTTGTTATGAGTACTTGACCCCTAAAGTTTTCACTTGTGTGAAAACAATAACATGAGTAGCAGTGCCTTGCTTATTTAAGCACCCTATTATTTTCTACTAGTATTGTTATTGCACTAGATGCTAGTTTAGTTTTTTGTTAATTTTTAGCAAATGGACCAGAGGCATTGTGACCTCTTAATGCTTTGATATGCTAGTGGAGCACCCACTGGTTTCATTGCATTTTTGGTGGAAACATTATTTCCCCCACACTAGATGTGTTTCTTTTATATATGTTTTGAGTAGATCTTTAAATGCTTTTTAGGCTTATTGCTAGATTAATTCTCATGAAACTAGTACCATTTAGGTACTGTTATTTTGGTTATAGAACCTCTAGATACTTGGTGATTGTGTTTGAAATAGGTTTAAAATAGAAATGCTTAAGGACTAGATTTCACACTAGGATATTCATGTATGCTTTTTGTCTTGTTTTCCCTTAGGGAAAAATATAAATCTTTGGTGTGGAAACCAGAGGATGGAATGTCCTTGTGGCATTATTATCTTAGGGTTGTTACCTCTGATAGGTTTCCTCTTAAGTAGCATAAAATCATGAATAACACTTGGATGACTAGGAATTAATCTCCTCACATGTGTAGCATTTTAAGCATAGTTTTTCCTTGTTTCCTAGCTTTGTTTTTTATGTTATTTTGTGGAATCCAGTAGCATTTGTGGTACTGGTTAGAGGAGTATTTTTCCTCTGCTAGCTTGCACACTTGTGCATAAAATTAACTAGTGTAGCCTAAACTAGTCTAGTATTTTTCCTAAATTTTCTACTAGTAATGAGTAGGAGTTTTTGGATGCTTGTTTGTTTGTTTTGAGCACTTTTATAAAAGTGACCAGAGGCTTATTAACCTCTTGGTGAGCATATTTGCTAGTGGAACACCCACTGGTATGTTTGCCTCATGGTGGAAAAATAGGTTTGACTTGTTGTCATGAGCTTATTTCACCACTTGAGTAATTTAGCAAATTATGTGTGCTAGCCATAGAGATTGTTGGGGAAGTTTTTAGACATAAAAATGTGTTTTATGTGACACCCTACTGTCTAGTAACATGTGCTCTACCCCACTGGTCCATGGTGTTCTTAACTAAAAATCATTGAATTGGCCACACATAAACACTAGGAAAAAAGCAGACTTTTCAACTATAGTTTTTTTTGCCAATTTTTCTTAAGGGAAAAATTGAGAACTTGGGTGGTACTTCTTGATTGCTTGCTGTATGTATTACTTGTAGCCTTGTTTGTCTTGTTTGGTTCTGAATGTGTGTCCTTTATTCTCTTTCTACGACGTTAGAAAAACGAAGAGGAAGGAAGTGTCGGGAAGCTCTGTTTCAAGCTCCAGTCACTCCAACAACCAGGGACACAAAGAGATACCAGGCAAGCATCCTGATTGCTTGCTGATACAATACTTACCATTATATATCATGCATGTTTTACCTCTGAAGTTTTACAAAAAACTTGATTATCAAAACTATTTTTGAGGTGGAATTTACTACTATACTATATTATAGGTTACTATCATGCCATTAGTTAACCTTGGTAATACCAAGCCCATAAGCCACCCTATGGTATTTATTACCATCAAATATACTAGTCCCTAAGTGGACACCCTAAAATTGTGATTCTACAAAACAAAGGCTTTACGGAAAAACCCGGAGAAAAGGCGGATCCTTGTTCTCCGGAGGAATGTGGAAGTGGTCATTTTTGAGAAAGTGGTGTTTTCAAAAATGACACATAACCTAGTCTTCGCCGGACAACCTTTACCGTACTGCCACCCTACCCTAACATGGGCACGGGGCTTAACTTGAAGTTTGTTCTTATTAGTGTGTGCTATCTCACTTGCTATAAGGGGCGTCGTACCCTCGAACCGAATGTCGTCAAAACTCCCAATGTTGAGGCATATAAAGTGTGGGATTAATTTTCCCTCCGGTTGCATCGGTTGAGTCTCCTGTCATGGCGATGTGCGACATGGTGCCGAGGAGATTAAAACTGAGAGATAGGCATATTCTAGCTTGAACATAGTGGATGGTTATGATCAGATACCTGATGTTTACATACTGTTGTTACAGTCCGTGGTTGTTTCACGGGAGGTGTACTGGATCTGGTGGATGTGTACACCTCTGCAGAGTATAACTTTTTCGAAGAAGCCGCGTCCTCGGATATGGACAGTTGAATGGCCATGTAGCTAGCATTGTGTCAATGTTTTCAAAAAGGAGTTTTGAAAGGGAAATTTTGGAAAGGAAGTGTTGAACTTGTGAAGTTCGGAAAGGAATGGAAACTTATACCGTGGAGGTATCGTCGATGATGAAAAGCCAGATGATGTTATACAAAACAAAATGTTTTGCAAACAAAACCTTTTCTACTCTACGCAAGAATTCTGGAAACTGATTCCAAGAAGTTTTGCAAAGAGAAAATATTCTTTAAACAAAACTTTACCAAACCTCTTGTACATATGATATCTACAAGAGAAATAAAACTATATTATTTTATTCTGAAGTATCTTCTTCAACGAAGATACAGATTAACCTGACTGCAACTGTGGTGTCATCATATATGAACACCATTGATAGTGAACCCTATTTATAGCCTACCTATTCCACCATATAAGCATATTTGCATGTTGGTAAGTGACATGATGGATGTCTTGCTGAGTACATTCAAATGTACTCATTATGGTTTCGCCCCTGGTATCTACTTATCAGATTTTGAGAAGGAACCTCCGAAGGAGATATATGAAGAGAAGTACGGAGTTGACGGCTTTGCGAACTAGGATCGTCTCCGGGTCAGCAGCCTGTAGGTTAAGGCGTGACTTGGGCTCAACTACGTTGTGTTTTATTTGTCTTCCGCTGTGTTTGTTAAGTGCCTGCCCTTTTGGCAGTTGTGCTAGACTTGATCATGTGATCTTTTATGTAATACCTTTATGTATTCGTGTAATGGATGATGTATTTCTGTGTGCCAACTGTGTATGTTGTTCACGACTGATCTTTCTGGGATCGTGAATGTATGCATACGTAGGGTTTCAGACTGCCGGTCTGGGGTCCTTACAGTGAGTGTGGTGGCGTGGGAGTGCAGTGGCGTAGTGGTTTCGAGCGAGGAGGCTTTAAGACACGGCATCGAGTTGGAAGGCTAGGGGGTGCTCTCAGGGGCTGTCAGAAACGACATGGGGGCGCTCCATGGCGTGTCCGCGACAGTGCCAAGCATGGCACCATGTTAGGAAGCATGGAGGTGGTCGTGTGTAAGTCAAAGTGGCGCTTGAGGGGTGGAAGAGGCAGTAGCATGGACACACTTCCCATTGCATTGTATGTCGTGTCATGCTATCCTATTCTCTGCCACCTCTTCTCCTCTCTCCAAAATACCACTCTCTAAGCCTTCCATAAGCAAACAAAAGGATCCAAAGTGAAGTCCAATAATTAGTGAACACAAATGGCAAGGTTGCACTTCAAGATTTGCATAAAAAATCAAATGGAACCAACTGCCAAAGTTTTGTAAAAATTCTGTTTCAGAAAAGTTCAGAAAAATTCAGTTAGGGACTTAGAGAATTTTTTTAAGTGTTGAAAACAGATAAAATGAGCAAAAAGTTCAGAATGTTTGAGAGGTCAAATAAATTCCAATTTTTGTTTCAAAGTTGGAGATTGTTAAGCATGTTTTAAACTTTCATAAATAGGTTTAAAAAAAAATTGGAATAGTGGAAGGCTATGAAAATAAAGTGGAAAAAGGGCCACATTCTGTTTTTCTCTGTTTTCTAAAAATGCATTTTTCTGCCTTATTTTTCTTCCACAAAAACAACATGCAAAAGATTGTTTTTCTTATTCCAAAACCCAAACCAAGCTTATGGATTTGTAGTCCATATATCAAGGAACAAATACAATTCAAGAACACACGAAATGGAATATTATAGCCTGGTGAAAACAAGTGTGGAAAACAGGTACTTGGCTATATTTTTAGGGAATAGTTACTATAGAAAACTTAGAATTAAACTTTCATAGATCATTTTGAAATTTTGTTTCCTTGGGTCCAAAAAGTTTAAAAGTTTAAATCAAGATGCTATCAAGCATGATCCAAGTCTTTGGAATAAAAATCACTCAAGTAACATCAGGGAAAACATTAGGGAAAATTTATAAAAGTGTTTTCAGGAAAATTTGGTATTGGTTTTAAAATGAAACAAAACTTGCATTTCATATATGATTCTTGTCACATACACAATGTTGGTTCAAACAATCATGTTGTTAGAAAAAAAAATTGTTCGCCCTCATTTTTGTCTCCTTGAACTAAGTACAAGAATCCAAAAAATGGGGTGTGACAATCATCCTCATCTACTTGAACAATGATTCATAGCATATATATTTTCTATTACCAGACTCTATAATTTAGTTAGATTGTTTCAAATGTTGTTAACTATTTTTAAGTTTCTACATACGAGGATGCACTATTTTTGATGGTTGGATAATAATTAAACATTCATGTTTGATTTTTCTTAATGGCATGTTTTGTTGAGTTACACTACTTCTGTTTTTAATTTTTTTGTTTACACAACAAACATTTTCACCAATAGTTAGGAAAACCTGAGATCAAACTTTTGACAGACGTTTGGCAAAGTTGTTGGTATATTGTTTCAAATCATCATCAAAAAGCTAATGTGCCATTGATTTCGTGTTTATGTTGGAAATCCCATAACAGAGAGTATACACTATAGTATCATGATTATTATTATGTACATGTATACAACATGCATATCTATACAATTTTTTCTCTAGCAAGAATTGTTTATTTTGTATGCATCACTACAATCATAGTTCTTCTTTTCATTTTTGGTATGCTTGCTTGAGTGCTTGACATTACTATTAGTTTCATAACCCGTATGTGCATCTTTGTAGCCAAACGTGCAATGCAAAATTTGAATTTTATCTAGATAAATCGCAAACCCATCCGAGTTATGTTCTCAAACAGTGATCCATATCTGTGAAATAATGGACATGCGAATGTTTTTATCAAAAATCTTGAGCCAATCATTGACAACAAGGGATTGAGAGACATGTGTTCTGGATTTGGTACTATTCATTCTGGTAAAGTGGCCACTGATTTAAATGGAAAATCAAAAGGATATGGATTTGTTCAGTTTGAAGTTGATAAGTCTGCCAAGGATGCCATCAATGTCCTAAATGGAACATTATCCAACGGAAGGATACTTATTGTTAGACCATTCGTCGGCAAGAGAGGCAACATGTATTTGGAATGATAAAATTTACAAACGTGTATGTAAAAAACTTTCCTATGGAATTTACTTATGATGACCTACATCAAGAGTTTGCACCATTTCGTGAGATTACTAGCGATGTAGTCATAAGAGAAAGTGACGAACAATCTAGATATTTTGGCTTTGTTAACTATAGGAATTCAGAATGTTCTATAGAAGCCATTAAGAATCTTAATGGGAAGATGATCAAGGATATGACTTTGTATGTTGGAAGAGCTAAAAAAAAGGCAGAAAGACTAGCTGAGCTCAAAGCCAAGTTTGAGCGCGCGAGAGCTGAAAAATTCAAAATGTTTCAAGGACTCAATCCAGTCATAAAGAATCCAGAAAATTGTATTAATGAAGTGCATCTTAGAAACTTATTTCAAAACTTTGCTGAGATAGCATCCTCCTAGGTAATTATCAATTTATTTAATGCAAGCTATCTTTACATTTAAGTGTCATGTGCCATAGATCGTGTTGTTGATATTTTTGCAGGTTATGGTTGATTCACAAGGAATGAGCACGGGTTATGGCTTCGTGTCATTTCGAGTAATTGAAGTTGTCCACAAAGGTGTAAGTTTATTGTTTGTATTTAGTTTATATGATATTATTTTCTTCCAACTAAGTACTTTTCATTGTTAAATCAACTTGAATAATTGTGTAGATTGATGAAATAAATGGGAAGATGGTTGGCAAAAAACCATTGTATGCTTCTGTCGCACCGACACTCTCTTATCCCTAAGCCTCTTCGCTAACTCGCTCGCCTACCAAAAATGACAACGCAGGGAGGAAAGAAGAGTGATGCTACGGTAAGTCCTAATTGTTGTCCCATAAGTGTTTTTCTATTGGTAAGTTATTAGTGACTATTTTATCTGATTTGAATTTTTCATTTACATTTACTGAATCATGTGTCCTTAACAATGTAATGCCATTAAACCGCGTCCTTGAATACTTGTTTTATAAATATCCAACATGTGTTTAGTTCTTTAATGCAGAACTTGATCAAATAAAATAAATTGTTTAATTGTATATCCCATGCTACGTAGAACACACATCGTGTGAGTCAATGTTGATGATATATAACATAAAGTTTATATAACTACCGATTTTATTGAAGCCTGTCCAAATGAATATTTAGACTACTAGTGCTAGAAATTTTTATAACATACTCTTTCCGGTCCATAAAAAGTGTCGCGCATTTTGTAATAAGTTAATACAAAATTTATACTAAGTGAGCGACACTTTTTATGGATCGCAGGGAGTACCATCATTGTGCCAAGAACTCTCCTCGGAGAACATCACAATTTATGATGCTTACCACTCTTTTCCCAGGCACACTTTTCTCGTCATCAAAACATAGGGCTTGTAACACCCGCAATACACCAGAATATTACTCCCCATCACTTCTACTCCGACGCGGTAGCGCCTCTCATGTTCTCACCACGTATCTCAAGTTTTAAACATCAACACTATACACAACCACATATCTATCCATCAATGAGCCTTGGTGGCCCCAACTTAATGATGCCATATAACATGATGAGGCGAATGCACCATCGCGAGAGGGTGGGTGCTTGGTGTGGATTGGGTCATGAAATTCATTAAAACCATCAGGCATAAATGTTATAGAATGGTCCTTCTATTGGTTTTTATTTTAATCTTTAACACACATGATCTTGTAAACTGCACTTTATGGATCCATGTCCATGTTCAGATTACTGTAAAAAGTATTGAATTATCATAATTTTTGTATGTAGATAATTCACCCAAATGGAAACCAAGATATCACATACTTGGGGAATGTTATGAATGTACCTACCAAAGCCGCGATGGTTTCCCCATATTTCTCGACTTCCATTGTGGCCCAACGCTTAGCACAAACCACTACCAAATTTTGCGCGGTCTAGGACGTTTAAATAACGAGGCGGATTAGCTCCAAACCGTCGCTAAGGGCAATCCGCGTCGGTTTACGCGACGAAGTGAGAACTTGCCTGATCGACTATCACGGACGATTCTGTGACGTTAATTTGAACCGGAGAACGTCGAGGCGATCCGCAACGTTCAGGAAATCATCGCGAGCAGCTGGGCCGTCCGGTCCCGGCCCAATAAGCGGCAACATTTTTATTTCGTCGCTGTCGGCTGCCACGTAGCAAAGGATTAACTCACGGACGTTAGCGTAATCAGCTGACGTCACATTACACGCAGATTTCGTCATTGCGATCGCAACGCTTTTTTCCGTCAAGAATATATATTGTTAAGGCGCCGTTTATGAAATCATCGATCCGTTCATGACATCATAACCGCTGATCCCCTTCATGATGTTTTTTTGTTGTCGTGGGGTCGACCAATCAGGTGAAACCATGTGGACGCCATCTGCGACGAACTGCTAGCGTCTTTGTATGAGATGACGCCACGTGGAACAATCGTAGGTCGACGCGTGGTTTATTTCTGGGACGATCTCCGGTCGTCGTGGGATACGCGGTGACATATTTTTTCGACGCGAAGCGAGCAGCAAAGCAACACCACGTGGACCAAATGCACGGTGCCACGTGGCTCCCTTTCCGCAACGTTTTGTTTCATTGTGGAACTGCCCAATCGTAAAACGACACGTGGGCATGGCATACGGCACCACATGTCCTGATTTGGGTCCCTTTTTACTTTACAATACTACGACGTTTTTGTTTTCGTGCCAGATGGGTGCTTAAATCATCGTTCGAATTGACCTTTCCATGTTCCATATGCAAAAAAAGAAAACCACATAGGAGGCATCAAATACAGAAATTCAATTACTACTGGTTTATTTTACAGAAGCAAGCCAACATACAGAAATTCAGTTTTCAGCAACACGACCACGGTTTCAATTACCACATATGCGCTGAACTAACTGCTCAAGCAGGGAAACTCCTTCTTGTTGGCACGTTTTTAGCTCGTCTTGTTGCTTTCGCATTTCTTCCATTTCAAATGCAAACCAGAGCCTCATTCGCTCGGATTCTGCATTCGCCACCCTCAAATCAGCAATTGTGATGAGCATATTGGCATGCCCCCTCTCTCAACATCAGTTTGCACTTCAAGTTCAGACTTTGAAATAGTTGTTTCCACACGGGATTTCTTCGACAAGGTACGGTTTCCATGATTCAGCATGACACCAAAAGTATCATCCTCATCCTTTGAAGCTGATTTCGACATCATCCTTTTCTTGCTTGCCTACCAAGCATGCAAAGAAAATAGATGTAAGTATGTACATAAAACAGATGAAACTAGCAGGTGACCAGCAATGTACAGAAAATAGATGAAACTAACACATAGCCAGTAATGTACATAAAATAATCAAACAAGCGTGTCTGTAATGACCTAGCAGATGTCAAGCATGTCAGGAGCATAGATGGAAACCATGTTGAAATGACAACCATAGCCTTAATTAGCATGCCAAACCTTCTTATGGTATGGAATAGATGAAGTAGCACAAAATATATGACACAACAGTAATCAAACTGTTCAACAGAAGATAAGTAAGTTGCGCCTAGTTGTTTTTATTCCACTAAAGAGAGTTTTTATTACTTAAAGAGTTTTATGAATTACACCCTAGTTGTTGTGATATCATGAAAGAATGTTGAGCTGCCGAATTAGGGAATAACCTGCAGCTCATTGTCCTAACTGAATAGTGATTGACATGACCATTATCCTTCACTCGGATCTGATTCCTCTTCAACATCATCCTTAGGAGTGTACTCAGATCCAGAGTCTTCCTTCTTGATCTTTTTAGGTGTGAATACAGTAGAACATGAAAGAATACTTTCTAAAGAATTTACACCCAGTGGATGCATCCTTGCATTGTTTGCCATGATAGTTCTGGCACACTCTTCTTCCATGGGGTGTAGTGGTGATCCTAACATGAATAAATAACTCAAAGTAAGCTCCAAATATAAACACTTGGTAAGAACCTAATACAATATCAAAAATTAAGGTACTCATCCTGTAAGAACAGTTCAATGTAAGTAATATAAATTCTGATTATAACAAAGACCGATAGGATCATAAGCAAAGTGAGATTAAACCTAATAGTATACAAGCTGGAAATAAGCAAACTTTTACCGTAGGAAAACAAAGTTGGATACTTCTATTTTTATTTTTATGAAAGATTAGCAAAAAGGCCCCCCTTCCGATTTCGATTAAAAGAAACCATGCAGTCTTTTGTTACAACTCTACTACGAAAGCAAATAATTAAAAAAAAGGAGCATCAGGAGGGCAACACACCCATTTCCGCTACATATATTTCAGAATTAACACATGGACAAGCATTTGTTTACCACTATACAAAGTTATAAATGCAAAGCCAAGAACAAAGAGGGATATAAGGAACCATCAATCATACAACTAAATAGAGAAACATTTTAGAGAGATTTATTACATCAAACATTAGCCGAATAATTAAGAAGCATCGATCAAACAATTTAGAGAGATTAATAGCATCGAACATAAGAAGGATCAAGCATACAATTAAATAGAAAACTAATCCAGAAAGATTAATTGCATCGAACATATGAAGAACCATCAATCTTACTGCATTTCTCGCCTTCAACCTTTACCGGTCTCGGCGTGGTTGCAAACATTGAAGATGAAGTTGCGGCGAGGTTGGAGACTAGGTGGCAGATCTGAACGTACAGAGAGGTTAATAGAGAGGTGGCACACCAGTGAGCACACGAAGGCGAGGTTAGTGACGATGTGGCTGACCGGTGAGCACGACAGCGAGGTGGCAGACCATCGAGACCACGACGGCGAGGTTGGTGACGATGTGGCAGACCTGTGAGCACGGCGGCTAGGTAGTGGTCCTTGACGGCGACCTGGGCGGCGTGGGGGATCTCGACAGCAACGTGGGAGATCTGGCAAGCGAGCTATACGGCGATGTGTAAGAGGAATGGGATCTAGTCTGGGAGGACTGGGACTGGAGGGGAGAAGGGGGAGTAGTCGATTCTTTGGGCGAGGGCCAAGGGGATAAGGGACGGTTTTGGAATGATTGCAGAAATGCCCTCCGCGATAAAGTTTGACCGTTGTGTGAGGGAGGGCTGAGAAGTAATATTCTTGCACGAAAAAAATTGGGTGGGCTGTCCTGGTGCGAAATTTTTGGAGGGACGCGAAATTTTGGCGGAAGTGCGGGAAACTATGCTAGCCGTCGGATGTTGATGGGTGGCTTAAACAAATTGACCGTTTATGCAATAATTATGTAAAGGGACCTTGTGAGGAAATCAAGAATTATTATGAAATAATTTTGGAGTTTAGGTCGCCGGGCATAAAACGCGATAGAATATGCAGAACGGTTCTCTGTGAAACCAACATTAACTAAAGAACTACAGCTAACTGAGTACTTGCAACACAACACAGATTAACTTAATTATAGAGTAGAAACACACAATCACATCACACACAGACGTGTCGACAAGTAAAACACGATGGGTCGACGGCGTAGAAGGTTACACATAGGCTCTATAGCACACTAGTTGCTGCGATGAAGGACACGAACAACCGGATGCACCAGTGGGACGGACTTGTTCCAGAGGAGCAAATGGTTGACCTAGACGTTGCACACCAGGGTGTCATTCAGCCAGTAGACGCCGCCGTGCAGATTTGCTCCCGAGCCATGCTCCCAAAGCATGGCGTAGACCCCGCCACCATCCTTGCCGTGGTCGATGATGAACATCCGCCGATCGGCGTACTTTGTGCCAAGCACGATATGTGTGGCGCTCCAAGCAGAGATATTTCCACCAGCGGTAAAGAACTGCACCACGTCGGAGAGGTCAGAGCCGTCGGGGCCGACGTACTCCACTTGGTGTGCGACCTCGAGCGGTTCCTCCCCGATCAGCTCGATGGTCGTCCAGGCCATGGTGCACGCAGAGAGCACAAAGCTGACCTCTTGTATTTTGCACAAGCTATTATTCGAGACGCGTTGATGAAGCGGGTGTGTTTTGCAGAGGCCCTCCAAATGCACCGATCGGGTAATATAGCGGCGGGGAGAGGCGGCCCGACGGATCACCAAACACCATTAATTGGTGTCGAGGCCGGCCTATACCATTGAATTTGTTGTCCATGCGCAGCAATGACAACGAGCACACACAAACGTCCAGGTCATGCAGGCGCGGAGAAACACATGCAGCACGGGCCAGTATGCATACAGCCGGCGCCGACTTCGACCCAGCAGTCCACAGCTAGCCGGCAATGCCTGCAAGCAGAAGCGAGGCATGGGCATGCATGCACATGGCTGGGCACGCCCGTAGGCACGCTTTAAGATCAAGATGCGGCGGGTCACGCAGCGCATGGAGGCAAAGAGTGCACGTCTCGCGCGGCATGCAGCTAGCTCGCCCCAAGTTTGCAGGCATGGTGTGCAACAGTTAGCTAGCCCCAAAGCAGACTCAGCACACATGTAGACAGAACTGTGGCGACATCATGTCTTTCCCACCGAGACGTTAATGCACGTACTGTCGAGAGCTATTTTGGCCGGAGTTTTTTAAGGGGCCGAGCATCTCTCCTCGTCCACTCTTAAAGTCCACTCCTCCATTAGCTTCTGTCCTCCTCCACTCCTAAATCCCACTCATCCATTAGCTTCCCTTGGCCTCCACTATGCACCAACGCCGACACGATGCAGCCGGACAACGAGATCCCCGCAAACCTGCGGGTGCCCACGCGCCTCCATTTGACGAGAATCTGCTGGCGGAGAAGGACGCGCGCGCACTTATCCACACGAACACTCTCGTGTCGGCTGCTTTACGCCTCCCGGATGGTTGGAAGATCAACGCCATCTTCGTATCGGTGGCGGCGCGTCTCTCTGGCCACGCACGGTTCGACTACATCAACAGTGCTACGAGAACATGTTGTGACAGACGAGACATCAGCACCCCCAAGACGCCATGTCTTCGTTGTACTGGGACCAGCAAGTGGAGCTGGAGTACTTAAAGCGGCTCCACTCCCACCGCATCGACAGCAGTATGCACTCCAGCGACACGGAGTGTTCCGACGAGCAGGTGGAAGAGGACTCGCCCAAGACAGAGTGGCGCCCCTTGGCACCGCCATAACCTGTCGCCCGCCAGAAAACGCCTTCTTCCTTCCATGTAACTATCCCATTTGCAGCTGGGCACTTGCACAACCGGAAACCTGCCCGAATTACGAGTCCGGGGAGTGCCACCACCTAGTTTAGACTTTTATTAACTGTAATAATCATTATCTTAATTAAGTTCCCTTCAGTGTGAATGTATTATATTTATTTTGACTCAAGTTTGATTCAAACTCCCTAAATTTCAGCTTCGAAGGGGGTGTCCCAATTGTATATTAAGTTTGCTTCTGGTAGGCTTCTCATGCTCAAAGTCAACTTTTTCGTCTACCCCTTCCACCGGCGTCGGAAGGGGGTGTCCCAATGGGATATTTTGTTTGGTTGTGTTAGGGTAGGCCATAGGTACATGGGGAACTAATATCTACCACTAGTTCTAATAAGAGATTCTCTCAGGTTCGTCTTAAGGGGGAGTTTCAAGATGAAGTGGAAGAACCTTCCTCTATACAAGTGATGTCGGTGAGACCGGTCACACCTCTTATTAGGATCTTGGATCTCTCTCCACCTCCAAACACACTTGTATAGACATTATTGGACCACATCTAGGTTTTTTAGGGATTCCTATGCTCCGGAGCCCCCGCTTCAGCGTAACTCTGGCATGTTGACCGAAAAGTCAACCTTTTCGTCTACCCCTTCAACCGGCGTCGGAAGGGGGTGTCCTAATGGAATATTTTGTTTGGTTGTGTTAGCTTAGGCTATAGGTAGATGGAAAACTAATATCTACCACATGTTCTCATAGTATTCCATCGGGTTCGTCCGATGGAGAAGTTTCAAGCTCTAAATAGTCCTCGAACCCGCGAGAGAGAATCTGACGTCGGTGAAGCCCTAACACTAAGAGTGAGCGAATCTTGGGCATCCAAGGCCCATCCCACACTCTAACACACATGGTATGACAAACCCTTGGTTTGGGTGGGATTCAAACGCTACTGTCACCCTCTCCGGAGAAACCCTAGGCCCGCTAGACAAAAAGACTAAACTGCCGTTCTAGCCCCTCTACGTGAGCCGGAAGGGGGTAGCAAACTGGAACTGATTGCTTGGTTGTGTTAGGTTAGTCCCAAGGAACACCCAATAAAATTTTAGGGATCGCCTCTCTTGGCAAGATTCCCCCCTTTCCGTCAGATCCGGGAGTTTCGGACTCTCGGTAGTTTTAGAACCCGAGAGAGAGAATCTGACGACGATGAAGCCATACCACACAGAGTGAGGGAGTCTTGGGAATCCAAGACCCATTCCCCACACTCTAACACACATGTTATGTAATACCCTAGGCTTGCGTGGGATTGACACGCTCCGGAGCCCCTCTCCGGGAAAAATCTAGGCCCGCTGGAGAAAAAGACGGAACTATCGTTCTGCCCCACTACGTGAGCCAGAAGGGGTAGAAAAGTGGAACTAATTACTTAGTTGTGTTATTTTAGGACCAAGGAACAACCAAGACAATGTTAGGTCCCACCTCTTGGCAAGATTCCCCACATTCCGTCAGATCCGGGAGTTTCGGGCTACGAGTAGTCCTGGAACCCACATGAGAGAATCTGACGCTGGTGAAGCCATAACACAGAGAGTGAGGGAATATTGGGAATCCAAGACCCATTAAACACTATAACCCACATGATATGGAATACCCTAGGATTGGGTCGGATTCATACGCTCTAGAGATCCTCTCCGGAGAAACTCTAGGCCCGCTGGAAAAAAAGGACGGAACTGTCGTTCTGGACCCTCTACTTGAGCCGGAATCGGGTAGAAAAGTGGAACAGATTTCTTGGTTTTGTTAGTTTAGGACCAAGTAAAACCCAACTAAATGTTAGGGCCCACCTCTTGGCAAGAGCCCCCCCTGTTCCGTCAGATCCAGGAGTTTTGGTCCCTGAGTAGACCTGCAACAACTAGAGAGAATCTGATGCCGGTGAAGCCCTAACACAAAGAGTGAGGGATTATCGGGAATACCGTTGGGAATATTCCCTAGAGGCAATCATGTATGATGTAATTCCCAATGTATTCATAAAGTCATTAAGTCGTCCTTGTTTTGAACATCTGATATATGTCATTGAATATGTGATTCGATTGTGGAACTATGTATTCATGTTGTTCATACTAAATTGTCCTTGGTCATCAAGGTTGTGCTGGACACACACCCTAGACTAATGTGAGTGTTGGCTGATGACTCGGTTCCACTTGTCATGGGCATGGCGATGCCATTCCAACGATTCACAGACTTTGCTAAAGAGTTTAGCAAGTCGGACTGACCCATATTGAGATGCAACGAGCAAGTCGTCATTTGCATGTCTCAATTAATGTAATCCTTAGACCTGAGATTGTCGCACAATCCGAGTTGTGGATCACCGACTTAGGTTCTGTCAAACGTTGTTCCGTGACAAGGCAGTTATAAAGGCAGAGTTCGGGTCGAATGAGAAGCAAGCTGCATGATGTGGATAATCAAGATGGGATTTTGCCCCTCCGAATGGAGAGATATTCTCTGGGCCCTCTCTAGTGATATGATTCCAGAAGCATGGCCATGCGTGACTCAGTTAAGTGTTAACTGGGTCTATTGACTAAGAGTTAGTCAGATGAATCATATATCACGGACCGAGAAGAGAGTTGAGCTATTAAGGGATGACGATAAATCGCCTATAGTTCGACAAGGTATATCCTGAGGCAAAAGGGACTAAGATGAAAGTCACATTGGAAGGTATGTCGTCATGACTCAATGGGACTTTGGAGTCGGCACGTTCTGCTAGGAGCCGCTACCGATTGATCGATTGAGAGTCGGACTCCAATCGTGTCCAACTCGCCATGAGCCTGCAGGGTCGCACACATAAGAGCGGGAGCAAATGTATTGGTCGGGTTGGACCCGAACCGAAAATGGACTGAGTTTGTGAGTCGGACTCACAGAGGGAATGGGCCACAAGTGTTGTGAAGCCCACTACCATTCGCTATGTAAAGAGGGGCGCAGGTTGCCCAGCGGGCACGTTACTTCACTCCCATGCGTTGGGAACCCTAGCCCCACTTAGTCCAGCCGTCGCACCGGACCTAGCAGTCCGCCGTCGGAGCTCCTCCTCGTACGTGTGGATACCGGTAGAGGTGTTGTACGTTCAGCACTTCGACGTTCGCGGGATTGGATCGGCTGGATCGGATCATGGGACTCCACTGAATCGACGTGGTTCATCGATAATCCGCAACCGCGCGTCTAGTGGTAATCATCGTGGCCTTCTACCTCGGCTAGATCTTGGAAGTACCGCGTAGGAAAAAGTTTTGTTTATCTCTACGCGTTCCAACAAATACAAGACCCATGCCACCCTCTAACAAACATGTTATATGATACCCTAGGCTTGGCTGGGATTAAGACGCTCTGGAGCTCCTCTCTGGAGAAACCCTAGGCTCGTTGGAGAAAAGGACGGAACTGCCGACCTGGTCCCTCTACGTGAGCCGGAAGGGGTAGAAAAGTGGAACTAATTGCTTGGTTGTGTTAGTTTAGGCCCAAGGAACACCCCAAGACAATGGTAGGGCCCACCTCTAGGAAATATTCCCTCCGTTCCGTCAGATCCGGGAGTTTCGGGCTCTGAGTAGCTCTGGAACCCGCGAGAGAGAATCTGATGCCAGTGAAACCATAACACAAAGAGTGAGGCAATCTTTGGCATCGAAGACCCATGCCACACTATAAGACACGTGGTATGGCATACCCTAGGAGCAGGTGGGATTCATACCCTAGGACCGCCGGCTTCACCCTGTCGTAGAGCCTTAGATGTCGTTACGAGTTTCACAACGTCGGTAGATATCGTGTCTATGCATAACTTGTTTTTGCAGGAAGTTGTGAATGGTATGACTTATGTGCATTTGATGTGTGTAATCCATACATGATCTGCGTATCATGTTTTTGTCAGCCGGCTGGAGCCTAGGTGCTGTCATTTTATTGTATACCAGCATGCGTGTCGGATTCTCTATGTAATCTTTGATTTACTAGCTAGTGTAGCTTGTTGGAGAACCCGGTGACATGCAAGTCGATATACAAGTCGGCTACATGGAGTAAGATGGCACGTGACAAGAGTTGGCACGAGTCGACTTACAAGCTTCGTGGAGATGGAGATCACCATGAAGAGAGCCATACCATTTCACATTATAATTGCTTTATTTGTGTTATTGCTATGTCTCTGTTTACCTCTATTTAGATAGTTGGTAGATTTTAATCCCTCAAAGAAGGTCTAGTCGGTCGCCCTGCCAGTGCTGCACCATCACAAGTGAGACATTCTTGGTAGTGGGCTCATGAAATTGAGGTGCTACCAATTCTTTCCGATTAGGTGGGTTTGAGTCGGACTCTTACAAGCGGAAGCACTTGGTAATCTAGACGAGTCTATCACAACGGTTGTGGGGCTCGGGCGAGGAAGGTTGGGAGCCGGGGCATGTGATGCCACCCAACTAACAGGAGTCGTATAGGGATACGATTGGCAAGGTGTTGCCTACCTATATCACTTGACGGCTAGCGGTGATGCTAAACCTCACTAGTCGGCTTGCTTATTTAGGATCTTGAATCACTTAGCAACCATCGGAGGGGTATTGGTTCTAGTGGGAGCATAAGTACTAAAGAGTTTAATATGCCTGCTCTTTTATGAATACATGTCTTAAGTGTTTTGCATATTTTCTGTTGTAGATCAATGGCACCTAGCAACCTTTCTCAGTTGTCCACTTTTGCGTTGAGGTCAATCCTAGAGAAAGGTAAGCTTAACAGAACTAATTTCACCAACTGGTACCGTAATATAAGGATAGTCCTCAAGCATGACAAGAAAGAACATGTTCTAGAAACTCCACTTCCAGAAGAGTCAGATGACGATGCGACTGTCGCTGTCATGAATGCCTACCGTAAGCCTAGAGATGAGTCTACGGAAATTAGCTGTCTTATGCTTGCACACATGGAACCGGACTTGCAGCAGCAGTTCGAAAATGTTGAGACCTACGATATGATCGAAAGCCTCAAAAGTATGTTTCAGGCTCAGGCAAAGACCGAGAGGTATCAAGTCTCTCAAGCTTTGCTGGGTTGTAAACTGAAAGACGGCGATCCACTGAGTCCCCATGTAATCAAGATGATTGGTTACATACAGTCTCTGGATCGGCTGGGCTTCCCAATTAACGAAGAGTTCGCTACTGATATAATTCTGAACTCTCTTCCTAGTGCGTATGGTCTGTTCATCTCGAACTACCATATGCATGGTATGGATAAGAGTATCACTGAGTTACATGGGATGCTCAAAACGGCAGAGGCTGATCTTAAGAAATGCGCCAGTCAAGTGTTGATGGTGCAGAATAAGGCTAAGTTCAAGAAGAGTTCTTGGACTAAGAAGAAGAAGAAGGATAAGTAAGGAGGTAGCGCCCATGGTCCTGTCCAGAGTGCTTCCTCAAAGACTAAGCCTTCTCCTACAGCCGGAGCCAATTGCTTCTACTGCAAGCAAGATGGCCACTGGAAGAGGAACTGCACCAAGTATTTGGCTGACAGAGCCAAGAGTGGAGGTATGACTTACGACTCAGGTACACTTGTGTGCAATGTTATAGACATTTATCTTGCTGATGCACCTAATAGTTCTTGGGTATATGATACCGGATCAGTTATTCACATATGCAACTCGTTGCAGGGACTGGTAAGAACTAGGAGCGTGGCAAGAGGAGAGGTTGATATTCTGGTCGGCAACAAGGCGAGAGTCGCTGCGTTGGAAGTCGGCACGATGCAACTTCATTTACCTTCAGGATTTTTAATGGAATTGAATAATTGTTATTATGTTCCAGTGCTTAGTTGAAACATTATTTCCGCCTCATGTTTGATGAGACAAGGTATGAGTCGAATATTAAGAATAATGGTTGTTCTTTATATTTGAAAGATATGTTTCATGGCTTTGCACCCGTTCAGAACGGGTTATTTATTTTGAATCTTGATAGTGAATCGGTCTATAACATAAATGTTAAAAGGTTGAAACCAAATGATCTGAATATGACTTACTTTTGGCATTGTCGGCTTGGTCATATAAGTTGGAAGCGCATGAAGAAGCTCCATGATGATGGAATTCTAACTTCGTCCGACTTAGAGTCATTCGAGACATATGAATCATGCCTACTCGGCAAAATGACCAAGACACCTTTTGCAAGGAGTTGTGAAAGGGCGTCCGACTTGTTGGAACTAATACATAGTGATGTATGTGGTCCAATGAGCACGACAGCCAGAGGTGGTTATGAGTACTTCATTACCTTCACTGATGATTTGAGTAGGTATGGATATATCTATTTAATGAAACACAAGTCGGAAGCCTGTGAGAAATTCAAGGAATTCCAGAATGAGGTACAAAATCAACTCGGCAAGAAAATAAAGTTTCTACGATCGGACCGTGGAGGCGAGTACATGAGCCATGAGTTTGATGACCATTTAAAGAGTTATGGAATAGTTCATCAACTCACTCCGCCGGGTACACCGCAGAGAAACGGTGTATCGGAACGGAGAAATCGTACCTTGTTGGACATGGTACGATCAATGATGAGTCGGGCAGATCTACCTTTATCATTTTGGGGTTATTGTCTAGAAACTGCAGCGTTCACACTAAACAGAGTACCATCAAAGTCAGTAGAGAAGACACCGCATGAGATGTGGACTGGCAAGAGACCAAGTTTGTCCTTTCTTAAGATTTGGGGTTGTGAAGCATTTGTCAAGCGACTTCAGTCGGACAAACTCACGCCCAAGTCGGATAAGTGTATTTTCGTGAGGTATCCGAGGGAAACCTTAGGGTACTACTTCTACAACCGAGAAGAGGGCAAAGTGTTTGTTGCTCGGAACGGTGTCTTCCTTGAGAAAGAATTTCTCAGTCGGGGAGTCAGTGGGAGCACAGTGCAACTCGAAGAAATTCGAGAAGAACCAGCTAGGGGCGAGTTGGCAAGGGCCTTGGAGGCTGAGCCAGTCGTGGTACCTACGCCGGTAACAGCACCTGAACCACGAAGATCTGCCAGATTACAAAATGCTCGTGATGTTTTACTGTTATACAGTAACGAGCCGACAACTTATTCAGAAGCGATGGTGGGATCTGATTCCGAGTCATGGCTTGGAGCCATGAGATCCGAGTTAAAATCCATGGATGAAAACCAAGTTTGGAATTTGGTTGATCTGCCTGACGGTGCAAGACCCGTCGAGTGCAAATGGGTCTTTAAGAAGAAAACTGATATGGATGAAAATATTTCCGTCTATAAAGCACGACTTGTCGCAAAGGGGTTCCGACAGGTTCAAGGAGTTGACTATGACGAGACCTTCTCGCCAATAGCGATGCTTAAATCAGTACGGATCATGTTAGCCATAGCAGCCTATTTCGACTATGAGATATGGCAGATGGATGTCAAGACGGCTTTCCTTAATAGAAATTTAACTGAGGACGTGTATATGATACAGCCCGAAGGTTTTGTCGATCCGTCTAATGCTAACAAGGTATGCAAACTTCAGAAATCCATTTATGTGTTGAAGCAAGCATCTCGGAGTTGGAACATTCGCTTTGATGAGGTAGTCAAATCGTTTGGCTTCATCAAGATCGATCATGATTCTTGTTTATACAAGAAGTTTAGTGGGAGAAAAGTAAATTTTCTAATCTTATATGTGGACGACATATTACTGATGGGAAATGATGTCATGATGTTGCAAGAAACCAAAGAGTCATTGGAAAGGAGTTTCTCAATGAAGGATTTGGGTGAGGCGACTTACATATTAGGAATCGGGATCTATAGAGATAGATCAAGGCGGCTCATTGGATTGAGTCAGAGTACATATCTGGACAAAGTTTTGAAGAAATTCAAAATGGAAGAGTCTAAGAAGGGATTCTTACCGATGTCCCATGGTATAAAACTTAGCAAGACTCAGTGTCCTTCGACGACTGATGAGCAAAGTCGGATGAGTGTGATCCCATATGCTTCGGCAATCGGATCCATCATGTATGCCATGATTTGTACTAGGCCAGATGTTTCCTATGCTCTAAGTGTTACGAGCAGATACCAGGCTGACCCTGGCGAAGCCCACTGGGCAACGGTTAAAAACATCCTTAAGTACTTGAGAAGGACTAAGGAAATGTTCCTAGTTTATGGAGGTGATGAGGAATTCAGTGTAAAGGGTTACACAGATGCGAGTTATCTCACCGACTCAGATGATTCTCGTTCGCAATCTGGATACGTGTTCATAATGAAGGGAGGAGCTGTGAGCTGGAAGAGTTCCAAGCAAGATACGGTGTCTGCATCTACAACAGAGGCTGAGTATATTGCTGCCTCAGAGGCGGCAAAGGAAGCTGTTTGGATCAGGAACCTCCTGATAGATCTTGGTGTGGTTCAGGGCGCGTCCAATCCTTTGGACGTATATTGTGACAACACTGGTGCTATCGCACAAGCCAGGGAACCTAGATAACACCAGAAGAACAAACATATACTCATGCGTTACCACCTCATTCGCCAGTTTGTCGAACAAGGTGATAACAAGTTATGCAAAGTACACACGGATGCAAACATTGCAGATCCGTTGACAAAGGCGCTACCCCATCCAAAGCATGAGGCGCACACGAGAGGTATGGGCATTCGATGCCTAGGCATATGATGCCAGCATGATTGACTCTAGTGCAGGTGAGAGACTGTTGGGAATATGCCCTAGAGGCTATCATGTATGATGTAATTCCCAATGTATTCATAAATTCATTAAGTCGTCCTTGTTTTGAACATCTGATATATGTCATTGAATATGTGATTCGATTGTGGAACTATGTATTCATGTTGTTCATACTAAATTGTCCTTGGTCATCAAGGTTGTGCTGGAGACACACCCTAGACTAATGTGAGTGTTGGCTGATGACTCGGTTCCACTTGTCATGGGCATGGTGATGCCATTCCAACGATTCACAGACGTGGCTAAAGAGTTTAGCAAGTCGGACTAACCCATATTGAGATGCAACGATCAAGTCGTCATTTGCATGTCTCAATCAATGTAATCCTTAGACCTGAGATTGTCGCACAATCCGAGTTGTGGATCACCGACTTAGGTTCTGTCAAACGTTGTTCCGTGACAAGGCAGTTATAAAGGCAGAGTTCGGGTCGAATGAGAAGCAAGCTGCATGATGTGGATAATCAAGATGGGATTTTGCCCCTCCGAATGGAGAGATATTCTTTGGGCCCTCTCTAGTGATATGATTCCAGAAGCATGGCCATGCGTGACTCAGTTAAGTGTTAACTGGGTCTATTGACTAAGAGTTAGTCAGATGAATCATATATCACGGACTTAGAAGAGAGTTGAGCTATTAAGGGATGACGATAAATCGCCTATAGTTCGACAAGAAATATCGTGAGGCAAAAGGGACTAAGATGAAAGTCACATTGGAAGGTATGTCGTCATGACTCAATGGGACTTGGGAGTCGGCACGTTCTGCTAGGAGCCGCTACCTATTGATCGATTGAGAGTCGGACTCCAATCGTGTCCAAGTCGCCATGAGCCTGCAGGGTCGCACACTTAAGAGCGGGAGCAAATGTATTGGTCGGGTTGAACCGAACCAAAAATGGACTGAGTTCGTGAGTCGGACTCACAGAGGGAATGGGCCACAAGTGTTGTGAAGCCCACTACCATTCGCTATATAAAGAGGGGCGCAGGTTGCCCAGCGGACACGTTACTTCACTCCCATGCCTTGGGAACCCTAGCCCCACTTAGTCTAGCCGTCGCACATGACCTAGCAGTCCGCCGTCGGAGCTTCTCCTCGTACGTGTGGATACCGGCAGAGGTGTTGTACGTTCAGCACTTCGATGTTCACAGGATTGGATCGGCTGGATCGGATAGTGGGACTCCACTGAATCAACGTGCTTCATCGATAATCCGCAACCGCGCGTCTAGTGGTAATCATAGTGGCCTTCTACCTCGGCTAGATCTTGGAAGTACCGCATAGGAAAAAGTTTTGTTTATCTCTACGCGTTCCAACAAATACAAGACCCATGCCACCCTCTAAAAAACATGTTATATGATACCCTAGGCTTGGCTGGGATTAAGACGCTCTGGAGCTCCTCTCTGGAGAAACCCTAGGCTCGTTGGAGAAAAGGACGGAACTGCCGACCTGGTCCCTCTACGTGAGCCGGAAGGGGTAGAAAAGTGGAACTAATTGCTTGGTTGTGTTAGTTTAGTCCCAAGGAACACCCCAAGACAATGGTAGGGCCCACCTTTAGGAAATATTCCCTCCGTTCCGTCAGATCCGAGAGTTTCGGGCTCTGAGTAGCCCTGGAACCCACGAGAGAGAATCCGATGCCAGTGAAGCCATAACACAAAGAGTGAGGCAATCTTTGGCATCGAAGACCCATGCCACACTATAAGATACATGGTATGGCATACCCTAGGAGCAGGTGGGATTCAGACGCTCCGAAGCTCCTCTCCGGAGAAACCCTATGCCCGCTAAAGGAAAGGACAGAACTGTCATTATGGACCCTCCACTGAGCCGGAAAGGGGTAGCAAAGTGGAACTAATTGCTTGGTTGTGTTAGTTTAGGCCCAACAAACACCCAAGACATTGGTAGGGCCCACATCTTGGCAAGATTCCCCCCATCCAGTCAGATCCAGGAGTTTTGGGCTCTGAGTAGTCCTGGAACCCGCGAGAGAGAATCCGACGCTGGTGAAGCCATATCACGGAGAGTGAGGTAGTATTGGGCATCAAAGACCCATGTCACACTCTAACACACATGGTATGACATACCCTAGGCTTGGGTTGGATTAAGACACTCTAGAGCTCCTCTCCGGAGAAACCCTAGGCACGTTGGACACAAAAGGACGGAACTAATGTTCTGGACCCTCTACGAGAGCCTGAAAGGGGTAGCCAATTGGAACTAATTGGTTAGTTGTGTTAGGTTAGGCCCAAGGAACACCCAATACAATGGTATGGCCCACCTCTTAGCAATATTCCTTTCATTTTGACAGATCCGGGAGTTTCGGGCTCTGAGTAGTCCTAGAACCACTAGAGAGAATCCGACGTCGGTGAAGCTCTAACACAAAGAGTGAGGGAATCTTGGGTATACAAGACCCATTACACACTCTAACAAACATGTTATGTGATACCCTAGGCTTTGGTGGGATTCAGACTCTCCGGAGCTAGCCCCTTATCGGAGAAACCCTAGGCCTATTGGAGAAAAGGACGGAGTTGCCGACATGGCCCCTCTGCGTGAGCCGGAGGGGGTAGAAAAGTGGCACTAATTGCTTTGTTGTGTTAGGTTAGACCCAAGGAACACCCAAGACAATGGTAGGGCCCACCTCTTGGCAAGATTTTCCCTGTTCTGTCAGATCCGGGAGTTCCGGGCTCTGAGTAGTCCTCGAACCCACAAGAGAGAATCTGACGCCGGTGAAGCCATAACACAGAGAGTAAGGGAATATTGCGAATCCAATACCGATGAAACACTCTAACACACATTGTATGTCATACCCTATACTTGGGTGGGATTCGGATGCTCTGGAGCTCGCCTCCGGACAAACCCTAGGCCCGCTGGAAAAAGGATGGAACTGTCGTTCTGGACCCTCTACGTGAGCCGGAAGGGGGTAGCAAAGTGTAACTAATTGCTTGGTTCTGTTAGGTTAGGACAGTGGAACACCCAAGACAATGGTAGGGCCCACCTCTTTGAAGCCTCCCCCGTTCCTTCAGATCCGGGAGTTTCGGTCCATGAGTAGTCGTGCACCAACTAGAGGGAATCTGACGCTGCTGAAGCCCTAACACAAAGAGTGAGGGAAACTTGGAAATCCAAGACCCATTACACACTCTAAAACACATCGTTTGACATAACGTAGTCTTGGGTGGGATTAAGATGCTCCAGAGCTCCTCTCCGGAGAAACCCTAGGCCCGTTGGAGAAAAAAGGACGGAACTTTGTCGTTCTGGACCCTCTACGAGAGCCGAAAAGGGGTAGCAAAGTGGAACTAATTGTTTGATTGTGTTAGGTTAGGCCCAAGGAACACCCAATACAATGGTAGGTCCCACCTATTGGCAAGATCCCTGATGACCCACAAGTATAGGTGATCGCAACAGTCTTCAAGGGAAGTAAAACCCAAATTTATTGATTCGACACAAGGGGAGCCAAAGAATATTTGTGATCCTTAACAAGTGAGTTGTCAATTCACCTGCACCTGAAAGTGGACTTATTCGCAGTGGTTTATCAGTAGTAACAGTTTTATAGTAGCAGCAGTAGTGAAATAATAACAGTAGTAGTATGAATATAGCAGCAGTGGTGTTTGAAATAAACAGCGGGATTAAATAATGTAGGCATGGGGATAGATGAACGGGCGTTGCATGGATAAGATAGTTCATATAATGATCAAGTCATGGGCATTGCAGATAAATAAGATAAAGCATCCAAGCACTAAGTAACCATAGGCATGTGTTCCGTTAATAGTCGTACGTGCTCGCAATGAGAACTTGCACAACATCTTTTATCCTACCAGCCCGTTTTCGGCGGGGCCTCAAGGGAACTACTGGTAATTAAGGTGTTCCTTTTAATAGAACACCGGAGCAAAGCATTAACACTCCGTGAACACATGTGATCCTCACATCACATCCATCCCCTCTGGTTGTCCCAATTTCTGTCACTTCGGGGCCTCGGGTTCCGGACAACGATACGTGTAAACAACTTGCAGGTATGATCAAGAAACAATAATTATCATCGTGATTCAATATCATGTTCAGATCTGAGATCATGGCTCTCAGGCCCAAAGGGGTAAGCATTAAGCATAACAAGTTGCAACAATGTTAATAACACTGATAGAGGATACTAGGCACTATGCCCTAACAATCACGACATTATTACATGAACGAACTCATCCAATCCCTACCATCCCCTTCAGCCTATATCAAGGGAATGACTCACACAAAGATGGGGGAAACATGGATGGTCGATGGAGAGGCGTTGGTGATGACGATGGCGATAATCTCATCCAATTCCCCGTCCCGGCAGGGTGCCAGAACGGAGTTTCTGAACCCTGAAAAAGGATTCGCGATGGCGGCGGAGCTATGGACTTCTTTCTGGAAAACTATCAAACCCCCTCGGGTTTTAGGGTTGAAGGCTATTTGTCGTCGAAAGGGGAAACCGAGGGGGGCTCTAGGTGGCCCACACCCTGTGCTGGCGCGGCCTCAGGGGGCGTGCCAGGGGGTGGTGTGCCCCCCTGTGGCTCTTCTTTTGGCCTCCTTCTGGCTCATGGAGTCTTCTGGTGTTTTAGGACCAATGGGGTCTTTTCTGGGCAATTTCCCGAAATTTGATTTTTTTTTCTGCACAAAAACGAGACACCAAGGTAATTGTGCTAAAAACAGCGTTAGTACGGGTTAGTTGCATTCAAAACACACAAGTTTAGAGGAAAACAATAGGAAAAATGTTCGGAAAAGGAGATTCGTTTTCGACATATCAACTCCCCCCAAGCTTAGCTTATTGCTTTTCCTCAACCAATTCAGTGACAACTGAGTGCGATAAAAGACTTTTAGGAACACATTTGTTTCATATGATGTAAATATACTCACTATATGATCAAATACTTAGTTATTCTTATGATAAGATACACGCAAGATACTGTCACTTAATAGCTATGCAAACCATGAAGAGATAACAACATATTAATAATAAACAACATGAAGCATAACTATTTGCAAGATTGAAGTATTCATAATAGGATCTGATAAAGTGGTATCTCGCTTGCCCTTATGTGTGGGGAAAAACATAAATGCCAGGGCACCTCTGATGTTCAAGGGAAGAGTAGAAGTAAAGATATCAAAGATGCAAGTATCAAGATTATACAACAATCAACTGTGCTTTGGGACAAACACATCACACTAACAATGATAATTATGCTCTCAAGAAAGTTCTCAAAGAATATGGCGGAGACTCAACATAAAAGTAAAAGAAAGGCCCTTCGCGGGGGGAAGCAGGGATCACTCATGTGCTAGAGCTTCTATTTTATTAAACAAAAGTATTGAGAACCTTTTTAAGAGAGGTGTATGCTTATGTAAACGAATGGCAAACAAACAATACAGTACGTCAGAAGCCAACTGGATTCACAAGACTGGCTCTCATTGTGAATGACGCAACTGGTGTAGAAGGTCATCCCTCTTTCTCTTTTGTTTACACAACTAAGCTTTGACTGATAAATCAGGGGCAAAAATAGTGAAGAGAATTTGGTGTATTAGTTTGGGGCTGGCACCCCGCTCCCAGCTCTTCTATCATTTGGATAAGCGGATGAGGCCACTAGTTCAGGGTGTGAAATCCAATCAACAAGTGAGATAAAGATTCTCTATTTACGTCCTCATGAGCTAAAACAGGGGCATAAAACAGGAATAATTTTTAGAAGGTTTTAAAGGTAGCACATGAGCAATTTACTTGGAGTGGCAGTTAAATACCACATGTAGGTAGGTATGGTGTACACAATGGGAAACTTGGTTTTTTGGAGTTGTATGCACAAGTAGAATTCCATACTCGGTACAGGTGAAGGCAAGCAATAGACAGGGAGCTACAATCAAGAGAGCGACAACTATCATAATCATGTTTGCCACAAAGTAAAATTAACTGAGGCATAAAATTGATACTAGAATTCTGAGGAAAAATAAATCATCGAGGCTTATTGACTTTTTGTTTTCAGTCTTAGCATGCGTGAGCATGTGCCAAGTCGATTCAAATGAAACAGTCAGAGAAGGCTACCCCTATGTCATACCCTTCTACGAATAGAACAACGCAAACAAATATTTATATGACATGTCATTTGCCATTAATAAATTGGAACAAAACATGAGAGAGAACGAACTATTAAGCAGCCATTAAGTCACATATATCTTATACGAACAAGCTAAGCATGCTCACATAGATGGATATATGTACAAAAATGAAAGCAAATAGAATTCATACCAGCCTCTCACCACGCTTGAATTGTCGTAGATCGTCATTATTGCTCTTCACTTGTGGCTTGAATAAAATATATAATGAAAACCAAGCTTCAATGCAACCACGGACGACTGTTGAACTCTGCACCAAACTTTAAAAAACAAGAGAAGAACAACAAATATTTTTGGGGTTTTCAATTAAAGCACAAGCAAAAGAGAACAAGCAAACAAAGCAAAATCTTTTTGGTTTTTTAGAAATAAAACAAGAATAAAGGAAAGCAAGCAAACAAACATAAAACAAAATATTTTTAGGTTTTTGAATATTAAAATGCAACTAAAGAATAAAGCAAACCAACTAAAGAAACAAATAGAGAGAAACAATAGAAATATTTTTGGTCTTTTTTTTTGTTTTGGAAAGCGTAAAAAATAATAAAAACAAAAGAAATGAAAGAAACGAAAACAAGTGAAAGAAACAAAAAGAAGCGAAAGAAACGAAAAGATGGATATACAAAGAACCGACAGAACATGATATATAAATGAGCGTGATGTCAGTATACCTCCCCCCAATCTTAGGATTTTGGCCTAAGTGGAGATCAATCACCAAGGGGCCCATGAGGTGTTGCCCCCGTAGTATGTTGAGGAGGAACCCTCCCCCTGATATGTTCTTGAGGATGCGCCGGTGTACTGCGTGTTGCGGTCCTCGGGAGGCGCGTCTCGCCTCTCCTGCTGCCTGTGAAACTCTGTTGTGCTCATATGCTCGTCTACCTGCTCCTTGGAGAGCAACCATGGTGTCCTGTCAATCTTACACAAAACAGGTTGCGGGAAAGTAACTTTTTGCTCCTCTCCATCCATATATAAAACTTTATATACTAAATGATCAGCAGTAGAGTTAGAAGTGACAAACTGATGGGATTTCATGGCAGCAAGGTTAAGCCTATGTGGAGCAATTATTTCATCATTAGGGTCAATGGAAACATGTAAAGCAGCTGTTACATGTGTAGAAATAATGCAACCAAAAATAGGCTCAGAAGCAGCAAGGCGGCGTCCAAAAAGTGCACCAAGGTTATACTTCGTGCTACGGTTCAGCGCAGCATCAATGAAAGCAAGGTGGTAACTAGAAACGTTGCTAGTGTTCTCCCTACCAAGGATACTAGTAGCAATATAGTAAGTAAAGTGTCTAAGAGCGGGAAGTTTAATGTTCCTTATCTTCCCACACTGGGATGAGCGACCAACATCATTGGTGATTTCTCGGTGAATCCCCTAGAGGTCTGCTGGTTTATCTTGAATCCTGCTCGCTGTCCTGGTGGCGTTGATACCATCATCTTCCGCATCGTCAATAGTTGACTCAATAACATCCTAATTGTACGATGGCCTCGCTGAAGTGGATGAGCGTGAGGGCCTTGTCCTTCTAGGAGCATCACTCCTAAATATCTCTCCACAATTATAACTATCCATCTCTGAAATTTTTCAACAATCATCACAAAAATTAATTTAAAGCGACTATAAGGTGGAGACTACCATAGGGACTTATATGAGAGCTAAACATACATAAAAAATACATTATTTCTACTCGAATCAAGCATGCAAACTAACATAATATGTCACCTACAGTACCAAATTACTCAAGAAATACTTCACTAAACAAAATTATGCTTGGATCATCGGAGGAGTCACATACCGGAGATCAAAAACACCAAATATCAGCACAAATGATGAGCTGAAGAAGAAGATCGAAAATCCATAGGAACAACAACAAGAACACGGGTTCAAGGAAATGTTTTCAGTTTGTGAGGTGGGAGAGAAGACTTTGGCAGGGGAGAGAGTTAGTTGAGGGCCAGGGAGGCCCCACACGATGTGCTGGCGCCACCAGGGGCTGGCCGCGCCACCCTATGGTGTGCCTGATTGGTGGGTCCCCCTAGGGTCTCCTAGGTGGCTTTATGCCTCATTTTTAACGTAATAATTTATTACAATTTTTCGAGAAACTTTATTTTTGGACTTTTTCAGAATTTTAATAAACAATAATAATTCTGGAAAAAAAGTGAAAAGGTGGAAAACAAAACCAAAACCAGCACTACAGAGGTTCTATGACACTCTAATGGAAGAATATCCAAATAAAACAAAGGTGGTAGTGGTTAAAACAAAAGTATGGATGGTGAAAACATGCATATGCTCAGAAATCAGAGTGAAAATATCAGGAAAACATGCATAGGGATGGTGTAAAACATGATTGTACTCAAGTATCAATGTTACAACATAAGTAAACATGGTGAAAACATAATGGGGAAGGTGAAAACATAGTGAAAAGATTGTCATCTTCATTCAAAATCATTTTGTTAACAAGGGTGATCAAGTCTTGTTACGAGAATAATTTTCATATGAAGAAAAACTTTGCTAATCACTAAATAATTATGTTACCTCAACCTTGATAGGCATAGTCCCAATCATAATAATTTCATATTCTTTTGGAGGTACTGGAATGGGACAATAAAATTCTCCAATCTTGATGGTCTCAATATTTTCAATTGAATTTAGACCATATTTCTTATCAATCTTCTTGGGAAAATAAACAATGTGCTCTTTATCATTAACATTAAAAGTAAGTTTTCCTTGATTGCAATCAAACAGCCCCTACAGAATTAAGAAAAGGTCTTCCAAGAATAATAGACATATTATCATCTTCAGGCATTTCCAACACAACAAAGTCAGTTAATATCAGACAATTATTAGCAACTTGAACAGGAACATCCTCACATATACCCACGGGAATAGCAGTAGATTTATCAGCCATTTGCAAAGATATCTCAGTTGGTATCAATTTTTCTAGGAGGACTCTTTTATAGAGGGTAAAAGGCATGACACTAACTCCAGCTCCCAGATCACACAAAGCAATTCTAACATAATTATTTTTAATAGAACAGGGAATAGTTGGTATATAAGGATCTCCAAGTTTCTTAGGAACCTTGCCATTAAAAGAGTAATTAGCAAGCATAGTGGAGACTTCCTCATTAGGAACCTTCCTTTTGTTAGATACAATATCTTTCATATATTTTGCAAATGGAGGCAATTTAATAGCATTAGTTAAAGGAATTTGCAAGAACAAAGGTTTCATCCATTCACAAAACTTGTTATAGTGTTCTTCTGATTTTGATTTCTGTTTCTTGTTAGGATAAGGCATTGCTTTTTCTACCCAAGGTTCTCTCTAATTACCATGTTTATTAGCAATAAAATCTTCCTTAGTGTAATTTGTATTTTTAGTTTGCTTTTCAGGTTCCTTTTCAGTTCTTCTTTATCAGAAGCATCATTATTTTCATTGCCACTATTAGGATCTTTAGCAAGTTCAGAGGATTCTACAGCAGTTTTATGTTTCTTCTTCTTTTTCCTCTTAGTATGAATAACATCATTATTACTTTGCTGAGAATCTTGTTCAATTCTTTTAGGATGTCTATCAGGGTATATAGGATCTTGTGTAGCAATACCACTTCTAGTTCTGATTTCATAAGCATGTTTTTCTTTAGAAGCATTAACTAGCAAATCTTTCTGCACTTTAGCAAGTTGCTCAATTTGAATTTGAACCATTTGAAAATGTTTAACAAGCATTTTAACATCATTAGAGGTTCTTTTTATAATACCATGCAAATTATCAATAGCATTAGATTTTTCCAGTAGGTGATTTTGCACACTCATATTAAAATTATCTTGCTTAATAACATAATTATTAAATTCATCTAAGCATCGATCAGGAGGTTTACTATAGGGAATATCTCTACTGTCAAAATATTGGAGAGAGTGTACCTCAATGGGTTATGAGTGAGGGATTGGCTAACATAATTCTTCGATAGGTGGAAGATTCTTCACATCTTCAGATTTAATACCCCTCTCTTTAAGAGATTTCTTGGCTACTCTCATCAATTCATCATTTAATTCAATCATTCCCCTCTTCTTGCGTGTTGGTGTTGGTGTTGATACTGGAATAGGGGTCGGCTCAGGTTCAACCATAGTCCAATCATCATGATTTTGGCTTATTTTAGCCATTAATTCCTCAGCTTCTTCTGGAGTTCTTTCCTGAAAACACAACCAGCACAACTATCCAGATATGTCCTAGATTCAACAGTTAGTCCATTATATAATATATCAAGAAGTTTATTATCTTCTAGCTTATGCCCAGGTGTATCCCTAACTAAAGAACAGAACCTTGCCCAAGATACAGGCAATTTCTCTTCTTCCAATTGCTTGAAATTAAATATATTTTGTAAAGCAGCATGTTGAGCACTAGTAGGAAAATATTTCTGAAAGAAAGCATTAACCAAACCAATAGGACTATAAATAGATCCTGGAGACAAATTATTAAACCAAGTTTTAGCTTCATCAATTAATGAGAAAGGGAATATTTTAGGAACAAAGTAGCTACGTTTCTTAAGATCATTAGAGAATAAACTACTCAAAGAGGAGAGCTCATTCATATGTTTCATAGCACTTTCATTTTCAGTACCACAAAAAGGTTCTTTATCAACAATATATATATAAGATAAATCAAGAGAGAAATCATAATCCTTATCCCTAATATGAATAGGAGAAGTGGCAAACTTAGCATCAGGAGATAATTTGTATTTAACAGCACGACTTTCAATAAGACATATAACAGCATCTTTATCCTTCATAGCTCGTATTCCATCAATAAGATCATCACTAAGTTCAATATAGGAATCATCAAAATCATCACTAGGATTCTCTCTAAATTCAGGTGAAACAGCAGGACTAACATGATTTTTATCAGGAGTTTAACTGTTTGCAATATTTTTAGCTTTAGCAATAATAGCATCTAAGAAAGGAGCGACAGAACCACTCTCATCAAGCACACTAGAAGCATCATCAAAAGTATCAGAAGTATTTTTATATTCAACATAAGTAGCATGTGTAGCATGTGTATGTGGTGGTGTAAGCAGCTTACTCATAACAGACGGTGAATCAAGAGCAACGGAGGTGTTCAGAGTTGTACCTCTTCTTGTAGTGGATGGTAATATAGGAACCCGTCCATCATGAGTCTTACCCATGATGAATGATTGGCAGTAGATAATAGTACTCTCCGGTGAGCTCGCAAATAAAGTTATGCTCCTCAGCACAAGTATAGGGGATCGCAACAGTCATCGAGGGAAGTAAAACCCAAATTTATTGATTCGACACAAGGGGAGCCAAATAATATTTGTGAGCCTTAACAAGTGAGTTTTCAATCCACCTGCACCTTAAAGTGGACTTGTTCGCAGTGGTTTATCAGTAGTAACAGTTTTATAGTAGCATCAGTAGTGAAATAAAACAGCTGTAGTATGAAAACAGCAGCAGTGGTGTTTGAAGTAAACAACAGGATTAAATACTATAGGCATGGGGATAGATGAGCGGGTGTTGCATGGATAAGATAGTTCATATAATGATCAAGTCATGGGCATTGCAGACAAATAAGATAAAGCATCCAGGTACTAAGTAACCATAGGCATGTGTTCCGTAAATAGTCGTGCGTGCTCGCAATGAGAACTTGCACAACATCTTTTGTCCTACCAACCCGTTTTTAGTGGGGCCTCAAGGTAACTACTGGTAATTAAGGTGTTCCTTTTAATAGAACATCGAGGCAAAGCATTAACACTCCGTGAACACATGTGATCCTCACATCACAGCCATGCCCTCCGGTTGTCCCAATTTCTGTCACTTTGGGGCCTCGGGTTCCAGACAACCATATGTGTAAACAACTTGCAGGTATGATCAAGAAAAAATAATTGTCATCATGATTCAAAAACATGTTCAGATCTGAGATCATGGCACTCAGGCCCAAAGTGGCAAGCATTAAGCATAACAAGTTGCAAAAATGTCAATAGCACTAATAGAGGATACTAGTCACTATGCCCTAAAAATCACGGCATTATTACATGAACGAACTCATCCAATCCCTACCATCCCCTTTAGTTTACAGCAGGGGAATTACTCACACATGGATGGGGGAAACATGGATGGTCGATGGAGAGGCGTTGGTGATGACGATGGCGATGATCTCCTCCAATTCCCCGTCCCGGCAGGGTTCCAGAACAGAGTTTCTAAACCCCGAAAAAGGATTCGCGATGGCGGCGTAGCTATGGACTTGTTTTTGGAAAACTATCAAACCCCCTCTGGTTTTAAGGTTGGAGGCTATTTGTCGTTGAAAGGGGAGACCAAGGGGGCTCTGGTTGGCCCACACCCTGGGCTGGCGCGGCCTAGGGGGCGCCAGGGGTGGTGTGGCCCCATGTGGCTCTTCTCCTGGCCTCCTTCTGTCTTCCAGAGTCTTCTGGTGTTTTAGAACCAATGGAGTCTTTTCTGGGAAATTTCCCGAAAGTTGATTTTTTCTGCAAAAACGAGACACCAGGTAATTCTGCTGAAAACAGCGTTAGTCCGTGTTAGTTGCATTCAAAACAAACAAGTTTAGAGGAAAAATAATAATAAATTTCGGAAAGAAGATACGTTTTCGACGTATCGATGACCCACCCCCCACCCCCACCCCCACCCCGTTCCATCAGATCCGGGAGTTTCAGTCCTTGAGTAGTCTTGCAACAACTAGAGAGAATCTGACGCCAGTAAGGCCCTAACACAAAGAGTGAGGGAATCTTGGGCATCTAAGACACATGACACACTCTAACAACATTTGATGTGATACCCTAGGATTGGGTGTGGGATTAGGACACTCTAGAGGTCCTTTCCAGAGAAACCCCTAGGCCCGTGGAGAAAAGGATAGAACTGCCGATTTGGCCCCTCTACGTGAGCCAGAGGGGGTAGCAAAGTTGAAATAATTGCTTTTCTGTTTTAGGATAGGCCCAAGAAACACTCAAGACAATGGTATGGCCCACCTATTGTCACGATTCCCACTGTTCCGTTAGATCCGGGAGTTTCGGGCTCTAAGTAGTCCTCGAACCCACGAGAGAGAATCCGCGCCGGTGAAGCCATAACACAGAGAGTGAGGGAATAGTTGGAATCCAAGTCCCATTCCACACTCTAACACACATGGTAATTCATACCCTAGGCTTGGGTGGGATTCAGACGCTCCGGGGCTCCTCTCCTGACAAATCCTAGGCCCGCTGAAAAAAAGGACGAAATTGCCATTCGCGACCCACTACGTGAGTTGGAAGGGGGTAGCAAAGTGGAACTAATTTCTTGGTTGTGTTAGGTTAGGACCAAGGAACACCCAAGACAATGGTAGGTCCCACCTCTTGGCAACATCCCCCCGTTCCGTCAGATCAGGGAGTTTCGGTCCTTGAGTAGTCCTGCAACAACTAGAGAGAATCTGACGCCGGTGAAGCCCTAACACAAAGAGTGGGGGAATCTTGGGAATCCAAGACCCATGCCACACTATAAAAAACATGTTATGTTATACCCTATTCTTGGGTGGGATTAATAAACTCTGAAGCTCCTCTCTAGAGAAACCCTAGGCCCGTTGGAGAAAAGGACAGAAATGCCGCTCTGGCCCCTCTACGTGAGCCGAAAGGGGGTAACAAAGTGGAACTAATTGCTTGGTTGTGTTAGATTAGGCCCAAAGGAACACACAAGACTATGCTAGGGACCACCTCTTGGGAAGATTCCCCCATTCCGTCAGATCCGGGAGTTTCGGGCTTTGAGTAGCCCCGGAACCCACGGGAGAGAATCCGACGCCGGTGAAGCCATAACACAAAGAGTAAGGCAATCTTGGGCATCAAATACCCATGCCACACTATAAGACACATGGTATGGCATACCTATGCTTGGGTGGGATTCAGACGCTCTGAAGCTCCTCTCCGGAGAAACCCTAGGCCCGCTAAAGAAAATGACGGAACCATCGTTATGGACCCTCTACCTGAGCTGGAAAGGGATCGAAATGTGGAAATAATTGCTTGGTTGTGTTAGGTTAGGCCCAAGGAACACCCAAGACAATGGTAGGGACCACATCTTGGCAAGATCTCGCCCGTCCAGTCAGATCCGGGAGTTTGGGGCTCTGAGTCGTCCTGGAACCCATTAGAGAGAATCCGACACCGGTGAGCCCTAACACAAAGTGAGGGATTTTTGGGCATACAAGGATCATGAGACACTCTCATGGTATGGCAAAACCTTATTTTGTGTGGGATTCAGACGGTCCGGAGTTATCATAGTATTCCCTCGGGATCGTCCGGAGGGGGAGGGGGGTTGAGGTGTACGTATAGATCCTTCCTCCGTATATAGCAAGCAATGCGGGTGAAACCGGTCACACCTCAGGTTTTGATATTGGCTCTCATCACCTCCCAGCACACTTGTATGGACATGATTTTACTCCATATAGGCTTAGGAAGGATTCCTACTCTGGAGCCCCCTCTTCAACAAAACTCTGGCATGTGTTGAGCGAAACTTTTTTGTTTACCCCTTCCAGCAGCATCAGAAGGGGGTAGACCAATGGATCTATTTCCTCACTTTGTTTGGCCATGTCGTACATACATAGAAAACCAAAATCTAGCACATGTTATAACAAGAATTGGAGCCCTTAGTGCAGATTTTGTGTTGAAAAGGGGTCAAACTGAGACTAAAATAGGAATGAACCCCAAATTCCCCATTTGCTCACACTAGTGGAAACAGGGGCATTAGTCCCGGTCCGTAAGCCCCATTTTTCCCGGTTGTGCAACCGGGATGGGGCATCCGGGACAAATACCCCTCCCCCATTGGTCCCGGTTGTGCCAGGACCCGGGACGAATGGGGCTGACCACGTGGCCCGTGAGCTGGAACCTGGCCAGGGCTATTAGTCCCGGTTCTCAATACGGCCCGGGATGCATGCCCCTTCTGCCGCGGCAGGGCTTTTGCCCTTACGATTTGCGTTTTGCGACCCCCAGACCTCCCGGCGGCCCCTCCCCGGACCTCCCGGATCCTATGAGAAGAGAGGTGCCCCGGTGGCCCTTCCCCGGACCTCCCGAATCCCACGAGAAGAGAGGAGCCTCGGTGGACCCTCCCCGGAGCTTCCAGATCCCACGAACGAATAAGTAATACATATATAAAGCAGAATAAGGAACACTTATATTACGGAAGCAAAGTATATCGAGCATATTACATGACGGATGGAGTGTATTACAAAACCAAATTCAGTACCACCCGGGGCTATAGTACTCTCCATTTACGTTTAGGACCTCTGCATCTAAGAAGCCCGCAATTTCCTCCTGAATTGCTCGTATGCGGTCCCTTGGTAGAAGACCGTCCCGAAGCCGTTCGATCTAATATAAAGAAGAGTGGTCAATATATATTAATGAAACTAAGTAACTAAAATAGATGTTAATAAGAAGAATTGACGACTAACGTGCATGAAGTTGCTTTAAATTTCTGCCCTTGGGACATGTCGTCTGACGAAAGAACTTGCAAACGTAGTATCCACACAAGTGATTCCCATCTCCTTGTTGCAAGCACTTTACGAGAACATGATTTCAATCAAAATAATAATAAACCAGACATGATAGTGGTATCGACACTAGAATCAAGGAGATGCTCGCGGATCTAGATAGTACTTACTTGCACAACATCAAATGTAAGCGTTGATTTCCATTCACCCCTGGCCTTTTTTATGAACCTCTTCCAAACGCTACCCGAGAAAAAAAGAATAAAAAGAGTTAGTAATTACTTGATATCCGAAAATGAAACAAAGTAGTCGATATAGTGCCATATATAAATACTGAAATTAATAAAGATTGAAATTACCGCTGGATCATTTCCTGCATGTCAGCCCACATCGCTAGGGGTTTACGTTTGGGGTGCATTACCATTACTTTTCCTTTGTCAATTTCGAAGATTAGCAGAATATAGTGGAAGCTGCGCACGCAGAACTCATCAATTATACAGTGAACATCGAGTAAGGAAAATAGAATGTTTACAACACAGTAACACTAACCCGAAGTTGTAAGGAAATAGTATTTCCCGTCGGTGTTGGTGAAACAATATTGCCCTCAGAATATTATTTTCTGTATCCTTGGCAGATATCTGAAGAGTTTTTTCATAAACAATATTTGGATCAATGTACCCAATATCATAGATTCCACCTCTTTTGCATTCGAGAATCTTCATTCTGCAATTATAATATATGAGTGTACTATATATATGAATATGCAAATGAACGAGATGAGCTAGAGAAATAAGTACTTACAGACAATAGGCACTAAGGACAGCTTTGTCGAGGGCCTGTTGCTGGTATAACTCAAACAATTCGTCAAATTGAATCATAACCATTCCATCTCCATACCCATAGTACTCGTCCTTAACGCTGAGACATATCCAGTCCTGAGATTTCTCAGTGGCTTCCATATACCAACTATGCACTCTTCGCATTTTCGTTGGTAGATCCTTTATCTCCTCGGGTTTGACGAGAGGCTTCCCGTACGTGTATTTGTACGGACATTCAGCTTCGGGGAAGTATTGTAGTGTTTGCATATACTCAGCAATGGACAAACCCGCATCAGCTGCCTTGTCTGCGTACAGTGTTATAAACTTCGGATCAATTTGCTCGTCAGCAATATTAGTGCTCGGCCCCACCTGGGTATTGGAAATCACTTTGAGCGGGGACGTGGATTGTTTTTTCTGCTCTCCGAGCTGGGCAACTTATTTTCCCCTTTTCCCGCTTGCGCTACTACTATTCGTCGACCGCACCATTTCCTGGTGTGACTTCAGAATAGAGCGGTCATAGTCAGATGACAGACTCGTCTCGGGTTGATGAAGAGTCTTCACCATTTTCCAAGCTCGTTCTATCTCTTCTTCGGTCTCGGGGAAATCTGCCTTTTTCTTCTCCTTCCGCTTCGATTTCCACGCCTCGTATTCGTCCTTTGCGATTTTCTGGTTTTCTTCGGGAGTATAGTCGTAAGGTAACTTGGGTACCTCCTTTGGTACCTTCGGGAGGGGTGACCGTTGACGTTTGGGTGATTTTTTACGTTTCAGCAGAAACTTAGTGGGTGGAGAAGGCTGACGCAGCGGCGTAGGCGACCGCGGTGGAGACGTGCACGGCGTAGGCGACCGCGCTGGAGACGGCATGCATGGTGAAGACGACCGCGCTGGAGACTTTTGCGCTGGAGAATGACGAGGATTCGATGGCTTTGCCGTCTGATTTGGGAGCACAATTAATTCCTTTAGCCATAGAACGGTCAAGTTCTTGGCTTCTCCGAGTTCAGTCAACTCTTCGTCTTCACCTTCAGGGAAATTAAGCTTTACCCGCTCGAATCCGTTGACAACTTCATCGACCCCAACAACAGCGTAGCCCCATGGAACCGGAAGACTATAGTGAGTTGGTTCGTTGCCAATTGGTAAGGCATAGCCGGCCGCCGCCTTGATGGTTATATTGACGACCTTCACGTGGAGCTCACAGGTTATCATCTCCGTGATATCATCCACCGGGTGAATCATCGGCGGTGCATCATCACCCGGTAGCTGCGTGGATGCAACGCTGCTTTTGCGATGAGAATGTGCGACATTGGTAACCTCGACTTCACCTTCTACCATGTGTAGTGATGCGCCGGTAAACACTATCTGCTGGCTAAGTGTGTTAATTTGGTCCTGCTGCTTCTTTGCTACATCCTGCGTCAGCTTTATCTGTTCTTCAAGTTGACGCCTCCAGTTTGCCTGAGTCTCTGCTTCAGCTGCCTCCGCGTCCTTTCTACGTTGACGGCTTGTATCGGGGAATATCTTTTTGCTGTCGTCGAACCCAGGTTTCCACGGAGGATTGCCTTCTACGGCTCGTGTACGCCCTGAGTGTTCCTTATTCCCGAGGGCGCGTGTGAGCTTGTCGTTCTCTCTATCTGGCACGAACTTCCCCTCTTTAACGTCCTTTATTGCGGTTCTCAGCCTCTCTATGGGTAGAGGACTCTCTTTCTGCCATAGGTTATAGATTGCTTTTACTTTGGCGTCCAACGTGCCCCCATGCCCGTAGAACCGTGACCTTGTCCGCTCGACCCACAAAAACGGCTCGGGAGTGATCCCCAGCTGAATTAGGTCGTTCTCCCATTGCTCCCACTTGGGACTGGAACCCTTGTAGCCACCTTGCCCCATAACATGGTGATATACCTTTTTGGCGGCGTTTTTCTCATTTGTTTTTGTCCTTTCGAGTTCATTCTTTGAGAGCTTGTACTTCACGAAATCTGCCCATATGGGTTTTAATTTCTCATACCCTTGAGTGAAATCTGGAGTCTTGTTTTTCTTAACATAGTCAAGGTTCAATCTTTTCTTCCAGTTTTTGAATTGTTCGGCCATTTTTATCAGGGTCCACGCCTTGACCTTATCCCGTATCTCTTTTTTCATTTTAGTAACATCGGCCTCATTCACATCCGCTTCATTCTCGTCCACCTTCGGCAAGGGTAAGTTGAAATTAGACAAGATCTTCGAGAAAAGATGTTCTTTGGCTATTTTACTGACATATGAAATTCCTTGTTTCCGCGGATCTTTTGGCTGATTCCACTCATGAACAGTGATCGGGATGTGATCCCTAACTAGCACTCCGCATTGCATCACAAATTTTTGGGCAACATCAGCGGGAAGCTCGGGTGCGCCGTCTGCTGTGATCTTGTCGATCCTATATCTTTCTGTATCTTTTAACTTCTTTGTTGCGCCTCGTTTAGTCTTTTTTCCGGTTGATATGCTTGAACCGGATGGCTAAAAATATAAAGACTATTAATACATGTATATAGACAACGGATGATTCATTAATTAACATATCTATATATGCACCTCGGAGCCGGTGTTTGTAATTTGTACGGCTCCACCGGAGCCGTCGGCTGCTCCCATATCGGAGCCGTCGGCTTCTCCCTCACCGGAGTCGTCTCCCTGGGTGAGCACCGGATCTCCCTCACCGGAGTTGTTCATCCGCTGGCTCACATCGGTCTCTACGTCGGGCCCGCGGATGAAACCCTCGAGTAAGTTTTCGGCATCTTCGTCTCTTGGCTCCATACTATACAAAAAGAGTAATTATATGTTTGAGATCCATTTCATCAAAATTGCTTATAGATAATAACTAATAATCAATTATTTTCATCAAAATTGCTTATAGATACTACACAAAAAGAGCAACATATTCATGAAATATTTAAACGTTTCTAACATTCATAACTAATGATTTTCTAACACAAAAAGTAAAATTTTCTAACATTTCTAACATTTCCTATGTCAATTATAACAAATCTAAAATTCCTAAGTCTAATCTAAAATTTCTAACATTCATAACTAATGATTCTAACATTTCTAACAGTAATAAATAACTAAAAACAAAAACAAAAATTAAGTAAAAAAAGGAAAAAAAGGGAAAAAGCCCCTAGTTAGGGCGAGATGGAGGCAGGGTCTGACCTCCTCTAGGGAGGCGGCCGGCGCGGGACAGCGGCGGCAAGGCGGCGCGGCGACGGCGGGGGGGCAGTGGAGGCCCGACGGGATCGAGGGGCGGCGTTCGCGGGCTGGCGGAGGGCCCGACGGGATCGAGGGGGCGGCGGCGCGACGGGATCGAGGGGGCGGCGGCGCGGCGCGACGGGATCGAGGGGTGAGGGCGCGAGCGGGCTGGCGGCTCGAGGGGCGGCGCTCGAGGCCTGGTGGCGGCGCAACGACAGGATCGAGGGGCGGCTCGCGGGGGACAGCGCGAGGGGGGCAGTGGCGGCGCGGCGGTGGCGTGCGGTGGCGGCGGAGGTAGGGCGGCGCGCGAGGGGGGCATTGGCGGCGCGGCGGCAGCCTGCGGTGGCGGAAAAAAATGGGCAGCCTGGCGGCGTTGGTTCGTCCCTGGGCGCGGTTCTGTGGCCATCCGGGACGGTGACGTGTATATATTCTTGGCCATCCGTCCCGGGTGGTGGCAAGAACCGGGACGAAAGGCCCTTTAGTCCCGGTTGGTGGCACCAACCGGGACGAAAGACCACCGTCCAGATGCTCTTTTTGGCAGGGCGCGCCAAATGTTTTAGCGCCAAAATTTGAATATTGTTTAAATATGCACATGAATAACTTCTATATACTTTCGAATTTGAAAAAAATTCAACATGAAAATTGCTGACCTTTTCCTAAATTACATTCAAATCCGTTTTCTGGTTACCTAAATAATTATTCAAACTATTAACTATTTTACTATTTACATTCAAATCCGTTTTCTGGTTGCTAAGTGCATATATACATACCAAATGCACAGCATAACGTATGCTGGCGAATTCTATTGTTTTGTATTTGGTCGATGAACTGACCGGTGTATGAAGGTGGGCTATACATAGGGTCCTCTGATTCACAAAGTGTTGTATCAAACCTTAAAGGGGGATGTAGAACAAAACAATCGGTATCGCCATCATATAGCCCCACCGTGGCTACTCGGTGCATATATGCATACCAAATGCACTTCAGGACGTATGATGGCGAATCCGGATGTTTTGTATTTGGTCGATGAACTGACCGGTGTATGAAGGTGGGCTATATATAGGGTCCTCTGGCTCACAAAGTGTTGTGCTAGGGTTTTGATCCAACGGTTAAGAAACACCCTGATCCAACGGCTCACAACAGCTCGAAAGGAACACACCGTAGCCCTGATCGAACGGCTCACAACAGCTCAAAAGAAACACACCTCGGATCCAACGACTCACAAGCGGTTCTATCGCAGCCGCAGGATGCAGATCGGGCGGTGGGGAAACTAGCGTTACCTCTGGCCGGAATTTTTTGCCGACAATGGCGGGGACGACGGCGTGGCTCTCGGGAAAGAACGTCGATGGAGCTCCGGTGGTCCTCGAGCTCAACGGCAAGCACGAAGTGGCGCGGGAGACCACGGTGAGGAAGATGGCGATTACTACGCGCTCTCAAGCCTCCTGGAAAGGCGGCGAGACGCGGATGGGGACGGAGCTGCTTCGGCGATCCTCGGTTACGCACAGCGCGGCGTTTCCTGGGCACAGAAGCATGAACCACGAGCATCAATGGGTGCGCTAGGTTACGGGGAAAAGAATGGAGCTGGTCCCTAGCTCCCGCTTGGGCTCACCTGGCTAGAATCGAAGACACACGACGACGGAAATGATGAACTCCGATGAGCTATTCCTCTGGATTGGTGGTGAGAGAGAGGGGGATACTAGAGGGGAAAATGAAGAGGGGAGGCTGGTCTTTTAAGGAGAGGAAACATGAGAGGTTATTGCGCCCTTAATCGCCCAAAATCATGCGCACATTATTACACCCGAAACGGCCGTTCATCCGTTTCTAAACATAAAGATGAGGTGACATCAGATTTTTTTTAAAATTCCTGTTTTCTTTTTTATTTTGTAATATTGATTTAGAAATCCTTTTAGCCTCAAAAAGTTTCTATAATCTTGAAATGAAATTTTATTTTAACTAAGAACATTTGAAAACTATTTTGGACACATTTCAATTTTTGAAATTTGAAATTATATATAAGTCACTAATAGTACTTAATACTCCCTCCGTCCCGAAATACAAGGCGCGCTATTTTTTTGCTGGTCTTTGATGCTCGACTTTGACCACCAATATATAATAAATTATATGGACTGGGAATATATAAACGGTACCGTTGGATTCGTCTTGTAAAATTCTTTCATTTCGTATATCGTTATACTAATTTTGTGGACATATTATAAGGACAAATCATGGTCAAAGTTGGACGTCGTTGACCCCCGAAATTAAAGGGCGCCTTGTATTTTGGGACGGAGGGAGTACCATTTTTAAAATAGATAAATCAAATAAATATAAAAGGGCTTAATAAAATTCAGAATAATTTTACAAGCCATAATATTGTTTTCCAAGTCCACTTTTATATTATATTCATGGAAAAGCATTTTATGAATACTACTTTATGTTTAAAAACTTGGAATAACATTTGAATATCAATATAAATAGTTTTTATTCTCATAAAATAATTTTGAGGCATAGAAAACTATTGGAGGTAATAATTCTCTGGTTTCAAGGTTATAAAACATTTTCAAAGTAATAGTTGATTTGATTTTTTTTATATAAAATAAGGTTTGCTAAGAGAAGACAATTTCTTTGAACAATGAATATTTATTTTGAATGGGCTTTTAGGGTTTAGGAAAATAGAGGCATAATGGATTTTTAATTTCAATGACATTGGAATATATATATATATATATATATATATTATTTCCTTTGTGTTTGAGTTTTAATTGTTTTTGGTGGATTGTTTTACCAAGATAAACAAAACTTTTAATTTTTAAGGAATTTTGAACTTTCCAAAAATTAGGATGTTACATTACTATTCTTACCTCCTTGCGTTGAGTGACACAAACATACAATTCTTTTTTGCCAACCATCTTCCCATTCATTTCGACAATCTACACAATTATTCAAGGTGATTTAATAATAATAATAATTTAGCTGAAGAAGATAAGATCATATAAGCAAATAAAACAATAAACTTACGGCTTTGTGGATAGCTTTAATTGCTTGAAATGACACGAAGAGATAACCTATGCTCCTTCCTTGTGAGTCAACCATAACCTGCAAAAATATCAACAACACGATCTATGACACATGATACTAAAATGTTAATACAGCGTGCATTAAATAAATTTAGAATTACCGTGGAGGATTCTATCTCACCAAAGTTTTCGAATAAGTTTCTAATATGCACGTCATGAATACAATCTTCTAAATTATTTATGTACATATTGAGTCCTTCAAGCATTTTCAAAATTTCAGCTCTCACGCGGTAAAACTTGTCTTTGAGCTCAGCTTGTCTTTCTGCCTTTTTTTAGCTCTTCCAACATCCAAAGTCATATCCTCGATCATCTTCCCATTAAGATTCTTAATGGCTTCTATAGCACATTCTGAATTCCTATAGTTAACAAAGCCAAAATATCTAGATTGTCCATCGCTGTCTCTAATGACTACAACGCTAGTAAACTCGCCAAATGATGCAAACTCTTGATGAGGGTCATCATAAGTAAATTCCATAGGAATGTTTTTTACATACTCGTTTGTAAATTTTATCATGCCAAATACGTGTTGCCTCTCTTGCCGACGAATGAAGGGACTTGTCAATCACTGTCCATCACTGTCTCTAATGACTACAAAAAGTATCCTTCCATTGGACAATGTTTCATTTAGGCCATTGATGGCATCCTTGGCGGGCTTGTCAACTTCAAACTGAATAAATACATATAATTTTGATTGGACATTTAAATCAGTGGCCACTTAACAAGAATGAATAATGCCAACTCCAGAATATATATTTCTCAATCCCTTGTTGTCAATCGTTGGCTCAAGATTTTTGATAAAAACATTCGCATGTCTATTATTTCGCAGCTATGGATGCCTATTTGGGAACATAACTTGGATGGATTTGCAATTGACATAGATAAAATTCATATTTTCCATTGCACGCTTGGCTGCGAAAGAATCACATATGGATTATGGAACTAATATTAATGTCAAGCTCAATCACGCATACCAAAAATGAAATGAATAACTATGACTACAGTGATTCATACAAAATAAAAAATTCTTGCTAGAGAAAAATTGTGTAGATATGCATGTTTATACATGTACATATATGTAATCATGATACTATAGTGTATACTATATGCTATGGTATTTCAAACATAAACCTGAAACCTATGGAAAATTAGATTTTTGATGATTTATTTGAAACAATGTACCAACATCTCTGCCAAAGGTTTGTAAAAAGTTTGATCTTAAGTTGTCCTAAATATTGGTGAAAATGTTTGTTGTGTAAACCAAAAAATAATAAACACAAGTAGTATAAATTAAAAGAACATGTCATTAATAAAAATTAAACCTGAATGTTTAATTATTATCAGACCATCAACAGTAGTGCATCCTCATAGGTAGAAACTTATAAATAGTTAACAATGTTTGAACCAATCCAACTAAATTATAGTCTGGTTAAAGAAAATATATATTCTATGAATAATTGTTCAAGTAGTCGAGGGTGATGGTGCAGAAGCAAGGCCAGCTGAGTCGTTCGAAGAAATTGAGGAAGACGGTGTGGAAGTGAGGTTAGAAGTATCACCGGCGTCTTCCGCATTCCTCCGACGTAGAGCTTCCATCGCTGCTTCAACTTTTTCAGAGAGATCATACGCATACTCTATCATGTGAATAAACTCCATCTTTTCCAACTCAAGCAACATCCATGTTACCTTCGTAGCAAATTCAGTCTCAAGTTATTCAACCAACGTGTATAACTTCTCCCCAAGAATCCGCAAAAATCAAAATAAAAAATGACCAAACTAAAAATCCACCCTTGACTAATGTACTTGGCATTTATGAGCATGATAGCTTAATGTGTAGTTTTTAAATTAGACGTCTAATAAAATTCACAAATATTTGGAGTGTACAAGAAGAAGATAGAGTTAGATTGTCCTCACCTGATGTTGTCTCTCATTACCAGTAGAAGCTAGAGAAATGGTAAGGCTGCTAATGTCTGAAACATATTTAGCAGGGTCAATTTGCGCAAACCTTTGGGCTACAATGGAACTGGAGAAATCTGGGGGAACCATCGCGGTGTTTGTAGGTACATTCATGACACCCCCCAAGTATGTGATGTCTTGGTTTCCATTTGGTTGAATTATCTACATAGTAAAAGGATGATAAGTCAAATGAATTCAATACTGTTTACAGTAATCTGAACATGGACATGGATCCATGAAGTGCACTTTACAATATCATGTGTGTTAAAGATTAAAACAAAAACTAATAGAAGGACCATTTTATAACATTTATATCTGATGGTGCCGATGATTTTCATGACCCACTCCACGCTAAGCACCCACCCTCTCGCCATGGTGCATTGGCCTCATCGTGTTATATGTCGTCATTAATTTGGGGCCACCAATGCTCATTAATGGATAGATATGTGGTTATGTATAGTGTTGATATCTAAAAATTGAGATATGCGGTGAGAACATGAGAGACGCTACCAGGTCGGAGTAGAAGTGACAGGGAGCAATATTCTGGTGTATTGCGGGTTACAAGCCCTTTGTTTTGATGACGAGCAATATGTGTCAGGGAAAAAAGTGGTAAGCATAAAAAATTGTGATGTTCTCCATGGAGAGTTATTAGCACAACACTTAGTATAAATTTTGTACTAACTTAGTACAAAATGTGCGACACTTTTTATGGATTGTAGGGAGTATGTTATAGGAATTTCTACCAGTAGTAGGATAAATGTTCAATTGGACAGACATCAATGAAATCGGTAGTTATATAAACTTATGTTATATATCATTAACATTGAATCACTCGATGTGTTCTACCTAGCATGGGATATACAACTAAACAATTAGTTTTATTTGATCAAGTTGTGCATTAAAAAACTATACACATGTTGGATATTTATACAACAAGTATTCAAGAGTGCATATCAATGGTATTACATTGTTAAGGACACATGATTCAGTAAATGTAAATGACAAATTAATATCAAATAAAATAGTAACTACTAACTTACCAATAGAAAAATACTTATGGGACAACAATTAGGACTTACCGCTAGCATCGCTCTTCTTACCTCCTCGCGTTGAGCGACAATAATATAAAATGGTTTTTTGCCAGCCATCTCCCCATTCATTTCGTCAATCTACACAATTATTCAAGCTGATATAGTAATCAAAAATACTTAGTTGGAACAAAATAACATCCTATAAACACATAAAAACAATAAACTTACGGCTTTGTGGAAAACTTTAAGTGCTCGAAATGACACGAAGCTATAACCTAGGCTCCTTCCTTGTGATTCAACCATAACCTGCAAAAATATCATTAACACAATCTATGACACATGATACTAAAATAGCGTGCATTAAATAAATTTAGAATTTCCTTGGAGGATGCTATCTCACCAAAGTTTTCAAATAAGTTTCTAAGATGCACTCAGTTAATACATATATATGTGGTTATGTATAGTGTTGATATTCAAAACTTGAGATATGTGGTGAGAACATGAGAGGCGCTACCGGGTCAGAGTAGGCATCAAAAATTCTGGTGTATTGCCGGTGTTACAAGCCCTATCTTTTGATGACGAGCAAAGTGTGTCTGGGAAAAAATTGGTAGGCATCAAAAATTGTGATGTTCTCCGTGGAGTGTTATTAACACAAAGATGGTACTCCCTCTAATCCATAAAAAGTGTGCCTCACTTAGTATAAATTTTATACTTACTAAGTACAAAATGTGCGACACTTTTTATGTATCGGAGGGAGTGTGTTGTAAGAATTTGTAGCAGTAGAAGTATAAATATTCAATTGGAAAGACATCAACGAAATCGGCAGTTATATAACCTTTATGTTATATATCATCAACATTGACTCACACGATGTGTGTTCTACCTAGCATGGGATATACAACTAAACAATTAATTTATTTAACCAAGTTGTGCTTTAATTGCTCGAAATGACACGATCGCATAACCCATGCTCCTTCCTTGCGAATCAACCATAACATGCAAAAATATACACAATATGGTTTATGACAAATGATTCTAAAAATGTTAAAAATAGCGTGCATTATATAAATTTAGAATTACCTTGGAGCATGCTATCTCGCCAAATTTTTCAAATAAGTTCTAAGATGCACTTCATTAATACAATCGTCTAGATTCTTTATGTACAGATTGAGTCCTTCAAACATTCAAATTTTTTAGCTCTCGCGCGCTCAAAGTTTGCTTTGAGCTCGCTACGCCTTGATGGTGCTAGGAATTCTTGTTGCTATGGATGGCGTGTTGGGAACCCCAAGAGGAGGGTGTGATGAGTGCAGCGGTAAGAATTTCCCTCAGTTAAGAACCAAGGTTATCAATCCAGTAGGATAAAGAGGATCTTCGGAAGGTTGATGCCACTGGCGGTGGTGATGGCACCTCACCGATGTCAGCAACAACACGGAACCTGCACACAACACAACCAAAATACTTTGTCCCAACAGTACAATGCGGTTGTCAATCTCACTGGTCTTGCTGAAAACAAAGATTAGACGTATAGTGTGGAAAATGGTGTATGCTTGTAGTAAGTAAAGAAAGCAGGGAATTGTAGTGGTTTGTTTAACAGTGTAGGAAAATGGACCGGGATTCATAGGTTCACTAGTGGTGTCTCTCCATAAAAGATAGCATGCTGGGTGAACAAATTACAACTGGGCAATTGACCAATAGAGGTTGCACCGTAGTGCACACTCATGACATGATGAATACTATGATATTTAGTGCGGGCATTACAACAATATAAATAGACCGTAATCCAACTTCATCTATGACTAATAATCCACCCTCAGGTTATCATACGACCCCCCTTAGGTATTAAGTTGCAAGCAACATATAATCGAATTAAGCAATGTGTGTAATGTAAGCAATGATTGTGCACGCGGGCACTCACACCGCTGTTTTCGCCCTAGTGGCAACATCACATCCTCCCCCGTCACGTTTCTATCACTCGAGCATAGGAGAAAAGGAGGCATGAACCCAACTATCGAGCATATATACTCCCTCTTGGAGTCACTAGCAACTACTTGGCGAGAGCAACCACTAACAACGGAAAGCATGCAAGATCACAAATAACATATGCAATAAAGACTATAATGAACTTGGCATAAGTTCAATATTCATCCAATCCCAGCAAACACAGCACATAGAATTACATAAGAACAATCTTGATCATGTTAGGCAGCTCACGAGATCTAAACATTGAGGCATAGGAGGAGAAGACAACCATCTAGCTACTGCTATGGACCCGTAGTCGAAGGATGAACTACTCACGCATCACTCCGGAGGCAGGCATGGTGATGAAGAGGCCTCCGGTGATGATCTCCTCTCCGGCAGGGTGCCAGGAGACAGCTTCAGAACCCCCCTGATCTAGGGTTGACGACAACGGCTGCGGAACTTTTCGGGGATTTTCGATCAGGTGCTTAGGGTTTTCCTTCGGAGGGGAATAAATAGGCAAAAGGGCAGCATGGGTGGGCCACCTGGGTGGCCTCACCACCCCCTGGAGTAGGCAAGGGGGGCCGCGCCTGGCTATGGTGAGGGCTCCCTCGTGCCCGTCTTCGACTCCTCTTTGGACTTCTCGATGCTTCCTGGGAAATAGGAACTTCAGGATTCGTGGGGTCTAATTCCGAGAATATTTCCAGAACAACTTTGCTGAAATAAAAAACAACAGAAAACAGGGAACTGGCACGTGAAATCTTGTTAATAGGTTAGTCGCGAAAACGTGTAAAATGCTATAAACAAGGGAGAAAACATGTAGCAATTGGCATAATATCAACATGGAACATCAGAAATTATAGATACGTTGGAGACGCCTTTTTTTGAGCTCTTCCAACATACAAAGTCATATCCTCGGTCATCTTCCCATTAAGATTCTTAATGGATTCTATAGCACACTTTGAATTCCTATAGTTAACAAAGGCGAAACATCTAGACTGTCTGCCACTGTCTCTTATGACTACAACGTTAGTAATCTCACCCAATGGTGCAAACTCTTGATGCAGGTCATCATCAGTAAATTCCATAGAAAAGTTTTTTACATACACGTTTGTAAATCTTATCATGCCAAATACGGGTTGCCTCTCTTGCCGACGAATGAAGGGACTAAAAAAAGTATCCTTCCATTGGAGAATGTTCCATTTAGGGCATTGATGGCATCCTTGACAGACTTATCAACTTCAAACTGAACAAATCCATATCCTTTTGATTGGCCATTTAAATCAGTGGCCACTTTACAAGAATAAATAGTACCAAATCAAGAACACATGTCTCTAAATCCCTTATTGTCAATCGCTAGCTTAAGTTTTTTGATAAAAACATTCGCATGTCCATTATTTCACAGCAATGCATCCCTGTTTGAGAACATATCTCAGATGGATTTGCGATTGGCGTAGATAATATTCAAATTTTCCATTACATGCTTGGCTGCAAAAAATCACATATGGGTTATGGAACTAATAGTAATGTCAAGCTTAAGCAAGCATACCAAAAATGAAAATAATAACTATGATTGTAGTGATGCATACAAAATAAACAATTCTTGCTAGAGAAAAAAATTGTGTAGATATGAATGTTGTATACATGTACATATAAGTAATCATGATACTATTGTGTATATTGTACGTTATGGGATTTCCAACATAAACCTGAAAGCAATGGCACATTAGCTTTTTGACGATTTATTTGGATAAATATATCAACATATCTGCAAAAGGTCTGTCAAAAGTTTGATCTCAGGTTGTCCTAAATATTGGTGAAAATGTTTGTTAGTAAACCAAAAAATAATAAACACAAGAAGGATAACTCAACAGAACCTGTCATTAAGAAAAATCAAATTTGAATGTTTAATTATTATTCAACCATCAACAGTAGTGCATTCTTATAGGTAGAAACTTAAAAAAATATTTAACATCGTTTGAACCAATCCAACTAAGTTATAGAGTATGGTAAACGAAAATATATATGCTATGAATCATTGTTCTAGTATTCGAAGATGACAGTGCAGAAGCAAGGCCAGCTGAGTCGTTCGAAGAACTTGAGGATGACGGTGTGCAAGTGTGCTTAGCAGTGTCACCAGTGTCTTCTTCTTTCCTCCGCCACAGAGCTTCCATCACTTCTTCAACTTTTTCACGGAGATCATCTATAGACTCTATCATGTGAAGGACATATGTCTCCAATTCAAGCAGCATACCTGTTACCTTCGCAGCAAATTAAGGCTCAAGTTTTTCAACCAACGTGTACAACTTCTCGCCAAGAATCTGCAAAAATCAAAAGAAAAGAATTATCAAAATAAAAATCCACCCTTCACCAATGTACTTGGCATTTATGAGCATGATAGATAAATGTGTAGTTTTTAAATTAAACGTCTAATAAAATTCGACAATATTTGCAGTGTACAAGAAGAAGATAGAGTTAGATTCTCCACACCTGATGTTGTCTCTCACTATCAGTAGAAGCTAGAGCAATGGTAAGGTTGCTACTGTCTGAAACATATGTAGGAGGGTCATTTTGTGCTAAGCGTTGGGCCACAATGGAAGTCAAGAAATATGGGGGAACCATCGTGATGTTTGTTGATACATTCATAACATCCCTCAAGTATGTGATATCTTGGTTTCCATTTGTGTGAATTATCTACATAATAAAATGAAGATAATTAAGTCAAATGAATCCAATACTTTTTACAGTAATCTGAACATGGACATGCATCCATAAAGTGCACTTTACAATATCATGTGTGTTAAAGATTAAAACAAAACTAATAGAAGGACCATTTTATAAAATTTATACGAGATGGTGCCGATGATTTTCATACCCCATTCCACGCCAAGCACCCACCCTCTCGCCATGGTACATTGGCCTCATCATGTTATATGTCATCATTAAGTTGGGGCCACCAAGGCTCATTGATGGATAAATATGTGTTTGTGCATAACGTTGATATTGAAAACTTGAGATATGTGGTGATAACATGAGAGGCGCTACTGGGTCGGAGTAGAAGTGATGGGGAGCAATATTCTAGTGTATTGCGGGTGTTACAAGCCCTATGTTTTGATGACAAGAAAAGTGTGCCCGGGAAAAAAGTGGTAAGCATCAAAAAATTGTGATCTTCTCCGTGGAGAGTTCTTAGCACAAAGATGGTACTCCCTCCGATCCATAAAAAGTGTTACTCACTTAGTATAAATTTGTAACTTCGTACAAAATGTGCGACACTCTTTGGATCGGAGGGAGTATGTTATAAGAATTTCTAGCAGCGGCAGGCTAAATATTCAATTGGACAGGCATCAACGAAAATGGTATTTATATAAACTTTATGTTATATATCATCAACATTGACTCACACGATGTGTGTTCTACCTAGCATGGGATATAGAAATAAACAATTAATTTTATTTGACCAGGTTGTGCTTTAAAGAACTATACACATGTTGGATATTTATACAACAAGTATTCAAGGGCGCGTATCAATGGTATTACATTGTTAAGGACACATGATTCAGTAAATCTAAATGCCAAATTCAAATCTAATAAAATACTAACTAATAACTTACCAATAAAAAAACACTTATGGGACAACAATTAGGACTTACCGCTAGCATCACACTTGTTACCTCTTTGTGTTGAGAGACACATACATACAATGTTTTTTTCCCAACCATCTTCCCATTAATTTCGTAAATCTACAGAATTATTCAAGGTGATTTAATAATCAAAAGTACTTCGTTGGAAGAAAATTACATCATTTAAACAAATAAAAACAGTAATCTTACAGCTTTGTGGATAGCTTTAATTGCTCGAAATGACACAAAGCCATAACTCATGCTCCTTCGTTGTGAATCAACCATAACCTGCAAAAATATCAACAACACGGTATATGACAGATGATACTAAAATGTAAAAATAGTGTGCATTAAATAAATTTAGAATTACCTTAGAGGATGCTATCTCACGAATGTTTTGAAATAAGTTTTGAAGATGCACTTCATTAATACAATCATCTAGATTCTTTATGTACAGATTGAGTCCTTCAAACATTTAAAATTTTCAGCTCTTGCGCGCTCAAACTTGGCTTTGAGCTCAGCTTGTCTTTCTGGCTTTTTTTGAGCTCTTCCCATTAAGATTTTTAATGGCTTCTATAGCACATTCTGAATTCCTACAGTTAACAAAGCCAAAAAATCTAGATTGTCTGTCACTGTCTCTTATGACTACATCGATGTAATCTCACCAAATGGTGCAAACTATTGATGCAGGTCATCATGAGTAAACTCTATAGAAAAGATTTTTACATACACGTTTGTAAATTTTATCATGCCAAAATACGTGTTGCCTCTCTTGCCGACGAATGAAGGGACTAACAAAAATTATCCTTCCATTTGATAATGTTCCATTTAGGCCATTGATGGCATCCTTGGAAGACTTATCAACTTCAAACTGAACAAATCCATATCATTTTGATTGGCCATTAAAATCAGTGGCCACTTTACAAGAATGAATAGTACCAAATCTAGAACACTTGTCTCTCAATCCCTTGTTGTGAATCGTTGGCACAAGATTTTTGATAAAAAGGGTTCGCATGTCCATCGTCTCGCAACAATGGATCCCTGTTTGCGAACATAATTCAGATGTATTTGTGATTTCCGTAGATAACATTCAAAATTTTCATTGCACACTTGGCTGCAAAGAATCACATATGGGTTATGGAACTAATAGTAATGTCAAGCTCAAGAAAGAATACCAAAAATGAAAAGAATAATTATGATTGTAGTGATGCATACAAGATAAACAATTCTTGCTAGAGAAAAATTGTGTAGATATTCATGTTGTATACATGTACATATAAGTAATCATGATACTATAATGTATAATGTATGTTTTGAGATTTCCAACATAAACCTGAAACCAATGGAACATTTCCTTTTGATAATTTATTTGAAACAATATACCAACAGCTCTGCCAAAGGTCTGTTAAATGTTTGATCTCAGGTTGTCCTAAATATTGGTGAAAATGTTTGTTGTGTAAACCAAAAAAAAAAACAAAAGTAGATAACTCAACAGAACATGTCATTAAGCAAAATCAATGTTAAACTATTATCCAACCATCAACAATAGTGCATTCTCATAGGTAGAAACTTAAAAATAGTTAACCACATTTGAACCAATCGAGCCAAATTATAGAGTCTTGTAACATCCCTGATTTTTGGAAAGTGCAAATATCACTAAAATTTGAAATTTTTTGTTTTCATGTTTAGTAAGTCACCAAAAACCAAATGAGATGCAAGAAACAGAAGAAAACAATACATATTTCAATGAAATTGAAATTAAGAATCCATTATACCTATACTCCATAAACCCTAAAACCCTCTCAAAATGAATTTTCCTTAGATAAATAAATAATTTTTTATCTTTAGCAAACTTTATTACATAAAATGTTTTCAATTCAAATATTACCTTGAAATTATTTTATGGCAAAAAAAATCAAAGATATTATAACCCTTAATAAAGTTCTAAGCCTCAAAAATATTTGATAAGAATACAATATTTTAATAATAACTTTTAAGTTGTTATTTCAAGTTTTAAACATAAAGGTTGGAAAATAAAATTCATTGCTTTGAAAATAACATAAAAGAGAACATTGAAAACAATATTATGACTTGTGGAATTTTTCTAAATTTTATTTAAGCCACTTTGATAATTATTGAATTTCCTATTATAAAAATGGCATTTAGTAAATTATCCATATTATCAAAATATAATTACAAAAAGAAGTTGAAAATACTTTGATAAATAATATATGACTAGTATAATGTTTCTGAAATTTTATAAAACCCCCTTTCTAATTATTTTTATTTTTGTATTTAAAAATGGTTTTAAGTACTATTAGTAATTCATTTATTATTACAAAATATAAAAATTGAATTGTGTTGGAAACATCAAAATAATTTTTTATTTGGTAGATAATTTAATTTCAATTTTTTAGAAATTTAAATGAGGTTGTTTGGATTTATAAAACAGAAGTTATAGGAGAAATAAGAAACCCAAAAAGGTGTGATGACGTCACCATGACGTCATCGTCGTCTTCATTCTTTGGTAACCGAAGAAACACCAGAAACGGCCGTTTTCAAGCGCCTTGATTCACGAGTTTAAGGCAACATTTGATCGTCCCGTTACCAGCCCCTTGTAACCCTTCTTTTCCTCTCCGTTTCCCCTCCTTTTTCCTACAAAATCGAGCCTCTAGGCCGCGTGGATTCCTCGCCGGAGATCCGCCATCGCCGTGGCTGTGTGGGCACAACGCCGGCCAGATGAGTCCCTCCCCCGGCCTAAGACCTAGCTATTTGGCCCCTCCTTGTCTTCGTGCATTGTTGGATGCCTTTGGAATTTTTTCGTGTCCTGCATGTCCGTCACGCCGTTGATTCGTGAGCTCACTGGAGCCCGAGTCCCTCCACCCACACCGTGCCGTCGTATCGGGAAGCAACATAATAAACCACTGCCACCATCTGCATCACCGTCTCGCGCTGAGCATTACCATGGTCTTCCCGAGCCCCCCGAGCCACCGGATCTCCGCCGCCGTCGAGGAAACTGCATCGTCGGCCGCCCCTTGGCCATTTCCCGTGACAACTCTGGCAAGGTACAACCCTCGCCCTCCCAAGCTCTTAGATCTAAATCAAGCGGCTCACAATAGATCACTAATTCGAACCGGTATCGTCGAATCAGGAGATGCCAAGTGGCAGTCCAGTCAGTAGTGCGCCATTTTTCTATCCGCTCGGAGCAGCGCGTAGACGGCCTAAGCCCATGTGTTATCTATCGCCATGTGCGACAAATAGTGAATCCGAGCCCAGTCAGCCTCTAGACTTGTTTTCGAATAAAATTAGAATGTCAATTTTGCAGAAAAGCCCCTGAAATTTTGAAACCTCATAACTTTTTAACCACTTGGCTAAATTTGATAAACTTGGACTTTTTTAAATCCCCAGAATATGTAGAATATTTTCGCACAGTTCAAATTCAAATTTGACAAACTTAAATTGGTTCAAATTTAAATATGCTTGTTTGATGATTTTTGGCATAATTCAAATTCTACAAATCAAAAAATTGCAAAAAAATATTTGGAAACCTTAGGATGTTTAATTTCATACCTGTGTTTCAAAATAATTTTTGATCAAATTAAATTTGAATTTATAATTAAGTTGTCTAATTGAGTAATTTTGACATAGATTTAATTCTATAAATAATTTCCATATAGTTCCTTTTGCAAAATTGTTCCATTTGGTAACCTTGAACCAGAAACTTGAGTTCCTAGACATTTTGGACACCCTTGGACCCATAACCATGTATTTTTGACCAAAAAACCAACATAGTGATCCACTCATATTATCATGCCTATTTATTTCCATTTTAGTATCTTTGTTGTTATGGCTATTTTGGAGCCGAGACCAAGTCCCTAGTATGTCAACTATATAAATGTCCAAGTACTGAACCTAAAACACTAGTACCATAGTTTTCTATCTACCTCTCCATTCCCCTATTCTTGCTTCAAGAATCTATCAAGTAAGCAAAATGGAAAACAAGACTCAACCACAAGAAGGAACTCCATCTTCAACTTGGTGGCAACATGAAGAGCTACAAACAAGATCATTGAAGAATTTTAAGTAAGGGAATTGGACTTCACAACAACTAGAAGCAACTTAAGGAAGTACAAGTATGAATAAATTCAAAAGAAAACATCTCCCTCTCTCTTTCTATCTTTATTCTTATTTCTTTCCAAATTGACTTAGTGGTATTTATCAAGTAGTGAAGTGAAGACCATGAATATTTATCAAGTTCAAGATAAGATTCACAACAAGGAGGAAACTACAATAGAAGCATGAAGATGAACTTCAAGAAGACAAGCATGTGAAGGCTTGGAGCCATCCACACAAGTTGAAGAATAACAAGTTGTTTTTGTCCAACCCTTGACCCCAATAAAAAGCCCAATAATTTAACGTGTTATCTCCATTGTTATGAAGTTAGTTGAACCTAGACCTACCCTAAATAAAATTGGAAGGACTAACTTAGATCACTCAAAAGTTTTGATGAAAACAACTAAGTGTTACACGTGAGATCACCTTGGTGAACTCTTGGAACTTCTTAGATAAATATGTTTCCAATAAAGTTTGATCACTACAAACTCAACCTATACATCCTTGGTGAACTTGTGGAAACTCCTTAACAAGTGTTGAACAATTAGTAAATGAATCTTTCAAACTCAAATCTTGACCTTATCATAACCAACTAGGTTAAACCCCTTTGATATGTTAGTTTCTCTGTATGTTTTCTACCCTTGTGTGTTTGATTGCTAGGATGCTTGTTTATTTTGCTATTGTGTTTTCAATGTATATATTGTACGGAGACCAACGATCTTTTGTGGAGAGTGTGATTTCTTCACCAACTCCAACCAAGCAAGTAACACACCATCAACTAGCTATTATTTTCATTATGCATTACTAGAGTTTTGAGTAGTATGTATGGTAGGAAATTTATCTAAGTATTATGCTATGCTATTGTCCCGAGTAGTGTGTAGCCATCCTTTTATATCCTGCTAGTATAGAAGACATTGAACTTAGTAGAATTGCTATGCTCTTCAAATGTTTATTTTTGATGTTAAGGATAAAACTACTAAGTTTAATAAAACACCTTTGTGGAAGTGGTAAGACTGGTTTATGTTGAGTGTTGCCTCAGGGCCCTTGTCTAAGGGTTATTCCACTTGAGGTTGTCACTTGCGGATGGCCACCCAGGAACAAAGAGATTACCATGTCTCTATAAGTTTAGTAGCTTCCCGTGACGCCTTTAGTCACATGGGCTCTGTCTTGATCAACTAAGTTGAATGAAATCACTAGTGCTTGACAAGCAGATGTAGGGGGTGTAGGTTGGAACGGGTCAAGCCTGACGGTGGTGGAATTTCTCCTGAAAGATCTCGTCTCAATCTTCTCCTTTCCTTAATGCACTCAGGGTGTATAGGATGTTTGGGCTGATTTGAGTCTGAAGATGAAAGTGCACAAACTCTGCAGAGTCAACAAACTAAGATCTTAGACGTGTTCCCGGTCATGGACAATTTGAGCAGCTGGACAAGGAATGACGGAAGAATATCATCATGGAAACTTCATAATAAAATTTTGATGGGTGAACAGGGGTAGGAGTTTAACCTGATTTCTATCAGTGGTACTCCTTTAATATAGTTAAGGTTCACTGGTTTCTATCAGTGATACCTATTATAGATGAAATTGTTTTATGATAAAAGATAGGAGAAAACTGGCTCTATGCAAACTTAGCGAAAACTCCACTCAGCCAAATAAGCATGTAGTATTAGTCTTGCCATTTATATCCACCATAGTGTTACTTGCCAATACATTAAATTGTATCGACTCCCTTGTGGCTGCATATTCCATCCTGCAGATGATTCTGAAGACGAGTGAGGATTTCGTTTAGGATCTCGAGTCTAACACCAACATGTTTTGCTTGTGGCACATGAAGAAGATGGGCTCAATGTGGTGCTATGTTTTCCGCTGTATTTCTTGTTTTCTGCTAGTCTTCTAAGACTATGCAAGTTGTAATACTATTTTGTAAAGACTGGATCATGTGATATAATAGAATTTGATGCATTTGCATGATATTTCATTTTGTACTGTGGTGCTAGCAATTGATCCAGGGACTAGCACAATAACACAAGTGTCCTTACATTATTTAAATGTGGGAACGCTACAAGTTTGGTGCCAACTGAGTCGTTCGAAGAACTTGAGGATGACAATGTGCAAGTGACGTATCACGGATATCACCCTCAGATATTCTATCATGTGAAGAACCTCTGTGCCGCATAGGTTCTATCGATGCTTCGACATTTTGACGGATATCATCCTCAGACTCTATCATGTGAAGAACCTCTGTATTCTCCAACTCAGGAAGCATCCTTGTTACATTCGTAGCAAATTTAGGCTCAAGTGTTTCAACCAACTTGTACAACTTCTCGCCAAGAATCTGCAAAAATTAAAAGAAAAAAATTATCAAACTAAAATCCAACCTTCACTAATGTACTTTGCATTTATGATCATGATAGCTAAATGTGTAGTTTTTTAATTAGACGTCTAATAAAATGCGGCAATATTTAAAGTGTACAAGAAGAAGATAGAGTAAGATTGTCCTCACCTGATGTTGTCTCTCATTATCCGTAGAAGCTAGAGCAATGGTAAGGTTGCTACTGCTGAAACATATGTAGTAGGGTCAGCCTATGCTTAGCGTTGGGCCATAATGGAAGTCGAGAAATATAGGGTATTATCGTGGTGTTGGTAGGTACATTCATAACATCCCCCAAGTATGTGATATCTCACCAAAATTTCAAATAAGTTTCTAAGATGAACTTCATTAATACAATCATCTAGATTCTTTATGTACATATTGAGTCCTTGAAACATTTGAATTTTTCAGCTCTCGCATGCTCAAAGTTGGCTTTGAGCTCAGCTTTTCTTTCTGCCTTTTTTCGAGCTCTTCCAACATACAAAGTCATACCTCGGTCATCTTCCCATTAAGATTCTTAATGGATTCTATAGCACATTCCGAATTAGGGGTTAAAAAAGCCAAAACATCAGATTGTTTGCCACTGTTTCTTATGACTACAACGCTAGTAATCTCACCCAATGGTGCAAACTCTTGATGCAGGTTATCATCAGTAAATTCACAGAAAAGTTTTTTACATACACGTTTGTAAATTTTATCATGCCAAATACGTGTTGCCTCTCTTGACGAAGAATGAAGGGACTAAAAAAAGTATCCTTCCATTGGAGAATGAGACATCTCAACTTCATACTTAAAAAATCCATATCCTTTTGATTGGCCATTTAAATCACTAGCCACTTTACAAGAATAAATAGTACCAAATCAAGAACACATATCTCTCAATCCTTTATTGTCAATCGCTAGCTCAAGGTTTTTGATAAAAACATTCGCATTTCCATTATTTTTCAGCAATGCATCCCTGTTTGAGAACATAACTCGGATGGATTTGCAATTGACGTAGATAATATTCAAATTTACCACTACACGCTTGGCTGCAAAGAATCACATATGGGTTATGGAACTAATAGTACTGTCAATCTCAAGCAAGCATACCAAAAATGAAAATAATAACTATGATTGTAGTGATGCATACAAAATAAACAATTCTTCCTAAAGAAAAATTTGTGTAGATATGCATGTTGTATACATGTACATATAAGTAATCATCGTACTATATTGTATACTGTATGTTATGGGATTTCCAACATAAACCTGAAACCCCTAGCTGGCGTGGCCACAGGGGGACCCGCGCCAGGCCATGTTGTGGGCCCCATGCTGCCCCTCTTCGACTCCTCTTCGGTCTTCCATATGCTTCCGGGGAAAATAGAACTTCCGAGCTTCGAATTTTCCAATTCCGAGAATATTTCTAGAACAACTTTTCTGAAACTAAAAACATCAGAAAACAGGGAACTAGCTCTAGGCATCTTGTTAATAGGCTAGTCCCGGAAAACGTCTGAAAATGCTATAAATAAGGGAGAAAACATGTAGCAATTGGCATAATATGATCATGGAGCATCATAAATTAGGGATACGTTTATGACGTATCAAGCATCCCCAATCTTAGTTCCTACTCGTCCTCAAGTTGGTAAACGATAAAACAATAATTTCTGAGGTGACATGCTACTAACATAAGCTTTATCAATCTAATGTAAAAGCATATGCACGTTGAGATCATAAAACTTTAAGCACATGCATGAAAAATAAAACTTTAATAATAAAGCATAGCAATTACTTTGCATCACGAAGAGTAACTCAAATAAAGGATCATGAATAATAATGCAAATAAAGGTAAACGTTTGTTTCAGGTATAGAGGAAGCATGGCAAAGTGGTATTTCGCTAGTCCTTAAGAGTGGGACAAAACATAAATGCCAAGACACTTTCAAAGTTCAAGAGGAAGACTAGAACAAATAATTTAAGAACAAATGGTATCACATCGTGAATTAATTATTAATGTTTATGGAACAAATGCACATAAAACTCAGAATGGCAAAAATGCTCTCTCAACTATGCATAAGGTTAGAAGATGAAGACTCAACATAAAATTAAAAGAAAGGCCCTCCGCAGAGGGAAGTAGGGATCACTCATGTGCTAGAGAATTTTATTTTATTAAACAGAGGTATTAAAAGTTTGACATTTGTGGAGGAATGTCTATATTTTAGGAGAGGTGTATGCTAGTGTCAACGAATGGTAAACAGATAATACAGTACGTCACAAGCCAACTGGATTCACAAGAGCGGCTCCCATGGTGAAGGACGCAACTGGTGTAGAAGGTCATCCCTCTTTCTCTTTTGTTTAAACAATTATGCTTTGACTGATATGATTAGGGGCAAAAATAGTGAAGAGAATTTGTTTGTATTAATTTGGGGCTGGGCACCCCGCTGCCAGCTCTTCTATCATTTGGATAAGCGGATGAATCCACTAGTCCATGATGTGAAATCCAATCAACAAGAACACAAAGCAGGAATAATTTTGAAGGTTTTAAAGGTAACACATGAGCAATTTACTTTGGAATGACAGCTAAATACCACATATAGGTAAGTATGGTGGACACAATGGGAAAAAAATTGTTTTAAGGGAGTTTGGATGCACGAGTAGAGCTCATACTCAGTACAGGTGGAGGCTAGCAGAAGACTGGGAGCGACAAATCAAGAGAGCATAAGAGCCATAATCATGCATAGCGACATAAGCATCATTAATTAAAACATAAGTAGTATCACAAGTTCAAAAACTAAGTGGTCATGGAGGCTATTCGTGACTGGTTTGTAGTCATAAACATGGTGTGAGCATCCTCCAAGTTAACCAAATAAATCATTCGAAAGGGAATACCATATATTGATGCTTTACTATGACAAGAATAACTCATGAATCTTTAAAAACACATTAAACACTCTCAGATATTTGAGGCTAATCATGCTACTCAATAACCACAAGGCTTTAAAACTAAAATAACATTTAGCATGGCATGAAAAAGTTCTAGCCACAGTCTATACAAGCTTCTACTAGTACTCTTATAGATTCTACTTCAACCAGCAGTTTTCTTTCTACCAACAAGCACCATACAAAACATGCTTTAACAAAAATACTCTTTATGATACAACAAGAAAACATGATAGTACTCAAATAATACTACTAAAACTAACAGCTCTGAGAAGAGATGCATGCAAAACAGGAGCTAAATAAATGCAGCAGCTAGACAGAGACTAAGAATACAATGTATTCTCAAGAAAAATTTGAGCGTGTCACTCTTCAATAAAAGAATGCTGGGGTCCAACCAAGCTTATTATGAAAGTAAAAAAACTGAAAGAAAAAGCAAAAACAAACTGAAAACAAAAATAAAGGACTCTCCAAGTAAAGCACATAAGATGCGAACGAATAAAAATATAGTTTCACTAGAAGTGACCTGATAATTTGTTGATAAAGAAGGGGATGCCTTGGGCATTTCCAAGCTTAGACGCTTGAGTATTATTGGAATTTGATGGGATGTACCACCGGGGTATCCCCAATCTTAGGCTTTTCACTCTTCTTGGTCACATCATATCATCCTCTTCTCTTTACCCTTGAAAACTTCCTTCACGTCAAAAATCTCACAATCTTCATTAGCAACGTTAGTGCAATCAAAATAATAAACTCACATGATTCAGTTTCAACACAAGACTAGAAATAAAAAACACATTAGATACTTTCACAACTTCTTTTTAAACTATTTTTATCAAAAGAACACCAAAATAAAGAGATTAAGATGCAAATGCAATAAATGGCAGAAATCTGTCAAAACAGAACAGCAGGAAGAGATCAATTTTTTCGAAAATCTTATGTTGCTCAAATAAAAAAGTGGTCATCTAAGAAAAGTTTCGTATATAACTCAGGATTAAGCACAAAAAATCTCAGGTCATTTTGAATGTTCTGTGATTTTTAACGGGATTAACAGTGGACAGAAGAAATCTGTTTTCTGCGCAGAAATCCGAAATATAGTGTCAACTTTCCACTAGAGGCTTTACTTGGCTCAATAAAAACACAAAAGAAAAGATACAGAGGGGTTTCTAAGGAAATAGACAACACACAGGTGAAAATCACACCAAAGAAAACAAAGAAAAACAGAATGAAAACAGAGAAATAAAACGGGTTGTCTCCCGATAGCGCTTTTCTTTAACGCCTTTCAGCTAGGCATAAAAGGGCAACTCAAATATTTTCAAGTGAAGAAGCATCAACATCATATTTTTCTCTAATAATAGAGTCAAATGTTAGCTTCATATTCTTTCTAGGAAATTGTTCCAACCCTTTCTTGAGGGGAAGTTGACATTTAATACTCCCCTCTTTCATATCAATAACAACACCAACAGTTCTAAGAAAAGGTCTTCCCAAAACAATAGGACAATAAGCATTGCATTCAATATTCATAAAAAAATAAATAGGGGAAAGGTTATTATTAATCATAATGAGAACATCATCAATTCTACCAAGGGGTTTCTTCTTAGCATTATCAGCAAGATGAACATCCAAATAACAGTGTTCTAGTGGTGGTAAATCAAGAATATCATAGAGCTTTTGAGGCATAACAGAGATACTAGCACCAAGATCACACAAAGCATTGCAATAAAAATCATTTACTTTTATCTTAATGATAGGCTCCCAAACATCATATAATTTTCTAGGGATAGTTGTCTCAAGTTTCAACTTTTCTTCCCTAACTTTTATGAGAGCATTAGTAATATGTTTAGTAAAGGCCATATTCATGGCACTAGCATTGGGACTTCTAGCAAGATTTTGTATAAACATAATAAATTCAGAGATATTACATCATAAAAATCAAAGTTATTATCATCAAAGGTAATAGGACCATTATCTCCTACATCTCCAAAAATTTCAGCACTTTTATAAGAAGCTGTTTCAGCAATTTGAGGGAATTTAGCACGTTTCACCAAAGGAGTAGAGACTTTATCAACACCAACTACTTTACCATTGATAGTACGAGGTTTACTAGCACTTGGAACTTCAGTTTTACGAGTGGTTGTGATAGTACAAACTCTAGAAATTGTATTCTTTTTAACCAATTCATCTTCTCTTTCCCATCTAGCACGTAATTCAGCCATCAATCTAACATTATTGTCTATATGAATTTGGATGGCATTCTAAGTTTTATTTTGTTTAACATCTTGTGGAAAAACTTTTAGTTTTAGAAATCAACACCAATAGCAAGGCTATCTACTTAAGAGGCAAGAACATCTATTTTACCAAGCTTTTCCTCAACATATTTATTAAAAGCAGTTTGTGTGCTAATAAATTCTTTAAGCATGTTTTCAAGATCAGAGGTAGAGCTTTTATTATTATTGTAGGAGTTGCCATAAGAATTACTATAACCATTATTAGGAGGATAAGGCTTATAATTGTTTCCACCAAAATTATTTCTATAAGCATTGTTGTTAAAATTATTATTTCTAATAAAGTTTACATCAGCATGCTCTTCTTGAGCAACCAAAGAGGCTAAGGGAACATTATTTGGATAAACTTGAGCTTTACCATTAACAAGCATAGACATAATAGCATCAAGCCTTTCACTCAAAGAGGAGGTTTTGTCAACAAAATTTACCTTCTTACCTTGTGGAGCTCTCTCAGTGTGCCACTCAGAATAATTATCATCATCATATCATCAAGAAACTTTGTTGGATTGCCCAAAGTGATGGACATAAAGGTACCTCCAGCAGCTGAATCCAATAGGTTCCTTGAGGAAAAATTTAGCCCTGCATAAAAAGTTTGTGTAATCATCCAAGTAGTCAGTCCATGAGTGGGACAATTCTTCACAATAGTTTTCAATCTTTCCCAAGCTTTAGCAACATGTTCATTGTCAAATTGTTTAAAATTCATTATGTCACTTCTTAGGGATATAATCTTAGCATGAGGATAATATTTTCCAGTGAAAGTATCTTTACACTTAGTCCATGAATCAATACTATTTCTAGGCAAAGATAGCAACCATTCTTTAGATCTTCCTCTCAAAGAGAAAGGAAATAATTTCAGCTTAATAATATATCCATCCACATCTTTATATTTTTGCATCTCACATAGTTCAACAAAATTATTAAGGTGGGCAGCAACATCCTCAGTACTAATACCAGAAAATTGCTCTTTCATCACAAGATTTAATAAAGCAGGTTTAATCTCATAGAAAGAAGCAGTAGGAACAGGTGGAGCAATAAGTGTGCAAATAAAATCATTGTTGTTTGTGCTAGTGAAGTCACACAACTTAGTATTCTCAGAGGAACTCATTTTAGCAGAAAATAGCAAGCAAATAAATAAGAACTATAAAGTAAACTAATTTTTTGTGTGTTTTTAATATAGAGAATAAAAACAAGACAATAAACAAAATAAAGAGGTTGAGAGTGAGAGACTCCCCTTTCCAGAAGACTTCCTTCTCCCCGGCAACGGCGCCAGAGAAAGTCCTTGATGGTGCAGATCTTGCAGTCGTTGGGATACCCCAAGAGGAGGGTGTGATGAGCACCGCGGTAGGAGTTTTTCCCCTTAGTTAAGAACCAAGGTTATCAATCCACTAGGAGAAGGAGGACCTTCGGAAGGTTAATGCCACTGACGATGGTGCTGGCGCTTCATCGGTGTCAGCAACAACGTGGAACCTGCACACAACACAACCAAAATACTTTACCCCAACGGTACAGTGAGGTTGTCAATCTCACCGGTCTTGCTGAAAACAAAGATTAGACGTGTAGTGTGGAAAACAGTTGAGTGCTAGCAGAAAGTAGAGAGAGCAGGAAATTTTTGTGGTTTGTCTAACAGTGTGGAAAATGGATCGGGATTCATAGGTTCACTAGTGGTGTCTCTCCATAAAAATAACATGATGGGTGAACAAATTACAGCAGGGCAATTGACAAATAAAGGTTGCACCGTAGTGCACACTATAACATGATGATTACTATGATATTTAGTGCGGGCATTACAACAAGATACATAGACCGACATCCATCTGCATCTATGACTTATCATCTAAACCCCCTTAGGTATTAAGTTCCATGCAACAGATAACCGCATCAAACAAAGTGTGTAATGTAAGCAATGATTATACACGCACGTACTCTCACCGTTGTTTTCTCCCTAATGGAAACAACACATCCTCCCCCTTCACGTTTCTGTCACTCGAGCAAGGCAACAAGGAGGCATGAACCCACTATCAAGCATAAATACTCCCTCTTGGAGTCACTAGCAACTACTTGGCCAGAGAAACCACTAGGACCGGAAAGCATGCAAGATCACAAATAACATATGCAATAAAGACTATAATCAACTTGTTGAAAACAAAGATTATACGTATAGTGTGGAAGACAGTTGAATGCTTGCAGAAAGTAGAGAGAGCAGGAAATTGTTGTGGTTTGTTTAACAGTGTGAAAAATGGATCGGGGTTCAAAGGTTCACTTGTGGTGTCTCTCCATAAAAATAACATGTTGGGTGAATAAATTACAGCATGGCAATTGACAAATAAAGGTTGCACCGTAGTGCACATTGTAACATGATGATTAGGATGATATTTAGTGCGGGCATTACAACAAGATACATAGACCCACGTCCATCTGCATCTATGACTAATAATCCACCCTCAGGTTATCATCCGAACCCCCTTAGGTATTAAGTTGCAAGCAACAGATAATTGCATTAAACAAAGTGTGTAATGTAAGCAATGATTATACACGCGGGTACTCTCACCGCTGTTTTCTCCCTAATGGCAACATCACATCCTCCCCCTTCACGTTTCTGTCACTCGAGCAAGGCAACAAGGAGGCATGAACCCACTATGAAGCATAAATACTCCCTCTTGGAGTCACTAGCAACTACTTGGCCAGAGCAACCACTAGGAACAGATAGCATGCAAGATCACAAATAACATATGCAATAAAGACTATAATAACCTTGGCATAAGTTCAATATTCATCGAATCCCAGCAAACACAGCATATAGAATTACATAAAATCAATCTCGATCATGATAGACAGCTCACGAGATCTAAACATGGAGGCATATGAGGAGGAGACAACCATCTAGCTACTGCTATGGACCCGTAGTCCAGGGATGAACTACTCACGCATTACTCCAGAGGCAGGCATGGTGATGTAGAAGCCTCCGGTGATGATTTCCTCTCTGGCAGGGTGCCGGAAAACATCCCATGGTGCCCCACACCCCTAGCTGGCGCGGCCAGGGGGACCCGCGCCATCCCATGGAGTGGGCCCCCTGTTGCCCATCTTCGACTCCTCTTCGGTCTTCTGGATGCTTCCGAGGAAAATAGGACTTCCGGGCTTCGAATTTTCCAATTCCGAGAATATTTCCATAACAACTTTTCTGAAACTAAAAATAGCAGAAAACAGGGAACTGGCTCTGGGCATCTTGTTAATAGGTTAGTCCCGGAAAACGTATGAAAATGCTATAAATAAGGGAGAAAACATGTAGCAATTGGCATAATATGATCATGGAGCATCAGAAATTAGTGATACGTTTATGACATATCAGTAATGTAAAAAATGTAAACATCATTGTTTTCTCCCTAGCGGAAACAACACATCCTCCACCCGTTACGTTTCTATCACTCGAGTGTGAGTAAAAGGGAGGCATGAACCCACTGTCGAGCATAAATACTCCCTCTTAGAGTTACTAGCATCTACTTGTCCAGATCATCTACTAATAACAGAGAGCATGCAAGATCATAAATAACATACACATGAAGATAACATGATAGATTGATAATCAAGAGACATAGCATTCAATATTCATCGGATCCCAGCAAACACAACATGTAGCATTACAATAAGATGATCTTGATCATATGGGAAGCTTGCAAGATCTAAACATGAGGCATGAAGAGGATAGAACAACCATCTAGGTATTTCTATGGTCCCGTAGTCCAAGGATGAACTACTGACACATCATTCCGGGGCGGGCATGGTGGTGTAGATCCCTCCAGTGATGATTTCCCCTCCCGTCAGGGTGCCGGGGAGAGCTCCAGAACCCTCCCGAACTAGGGTTGACGATGACTGCGGACTCGGGTGTTTTTCATTGAAAAGGTGGGTTGTTTTAGGGTTAACCCTCTGAGCGGAATAAATAGGCGAAAGGGCAACGTCGGTGGGTGGCCAGGGGGGCCACACCACCCCATGGCACGGCTAGGGGGGCCCACACCACACTTCCGGGCTTCGAATCATCCAATTCCCAGAATATTTCTAGAACAAATTTTCTGAAACCAAAAACAGCAGAAAACAGGAATTGGCTCTATGACGTCTTGTCAATAGGTTAGTCCCAGAAAACCGAGAAGAATGGCATAAAGTTTATAGCAAACATGTAGCAAATAACATGGAACATCAGAAATTATGGATAGTTTTATGACGTATCAACCCCTACCCCCTAGGCCTCGCCGCATGGAGGTGTGGTGGGCCCAGGCACCCCCTTGGGCTCCCCTTTCGACTACTTATGCCCCGCAACCCTAAATCATCAGGGGGGTTTGTCGTATTCCAGAGAAAGACACCCGAGCGTCGCCACCACCTGAAAAATTAATTCGGGGATCAGAAGTTCCTGTTCTGGCACCATGCCGGGACGAGGATTCGAAGGAGATCATTGCCTCGTCACCGCCACCACTTCTCTCCATGATCCCTCCGTCCATGTGTGAGTAAATCCCGCTTTAAGCTTAGAGGGACGGAAGGGGTTGGATGATATCGTTCATGTAATAATGCTAGATTGTTAGGGCATAGTGCCTAGTATCTGTTGTTAGTGCTATATTAATGCTTGTCACTAGGGCCCGAGTGCCATGATCTCAGATCTGAACATGTTATTTTTTAATGAGTGTAATTATGTTTCTTGATCATATCTGCAAGTTGTTTACATCGTTGTCCGGAACCCGAGGCCCCGAAGTGATATAAATTGGGACAACCAGAGAGGATGTCTACGATGTTAGGATCACATGTGTTCATGGAGTGTTAATGCCTTGCTTCGATGCTTTATTAAAAGGAGCACCTTAATTACTAGTAGTTTCCCTTAAGGCTCCACTGAAAATGGGCTAGTAGGACAAAAGATGTTGTGCAAGTTTCTCATTGCGAGCACGTACGACTAAATTGGAACACATGCCTATGGTTTTCCTAGAACTTGGATGCTTTATTATTATCTATCTACAATTCCCACGTTAATATTATTACATGAATTATCTTATCCACGCAATGCCCGCTCATCCATTCTCTATGCCTACGGTACTTTAATCCTGCTGTTTTTACGATTGCTACTGATGCTACTACTTTACTCCTGTTGGTATCTTACTACTGTTAATGTTATAAAACTATTACCACTGATAAATTGTTGCGAGCAAGTCTACTTTCAGGTGCATCTGAATTGCCAACTCATCTGTTAAGGCTTATAAATATTTTTGGGTCCCCTTGTGCCGAATCAATAAATTTGGGTTTTACTTCCCTCGGAGACTGTTGCGATCCCTTATACTTGTGGGTTATCAAGACTATTCTCTGGCGTTGTTGCGGTGAGCATAGCTTTATTTATTTGCTCACTTGAACGTGATATTGTTTGCTACAAGCTTTCATCATGGGAATAACTCGTGCTGGGAAGGTTCCTATATTACCATCCACTACAAGCAGAGGTACAACTATGAGCACGTCTGTTGCTCCTTATTCATCGTTTGTAATGAGTAAGCTTCTTACACCATAACATGCAACACATATTGATGTTTCTGCTGAGTATGAAAATTCTTTTGATACTTTTGATGATGATTCTACCGTGCTTGATGATATTGGTTTACTAGGTCCTTTCCTAGATGCTACAATTGCTAAATCTAAACAAATTGAAAATGGTGAAATTCCTATTGAAAATGCTAGTACACCTGTTAATTCACCTAGGTCTAGAGAAATTCCTAGTGATGATCTTGATGAAACCTATATTGAACTTAATGATGACTTTATTCAAGAAGTTCAAGCTACTACTAGTGCAAGTGCTCTTAAGTGTATTATTGCAAGAAATGTTGTTAAAAATAAATCTTCTCCTGATGCTAGGGTTTCTATATCTCCCATATACATTAAAGATAAGGATTATGATTTCTCTCTAGATTTATCTTACATATCTATTGTTGAGAAAGAACCTTTTTGTGGTACTGAAAGTAAAAGTGCTATGGAACGTATGAATGAGCTTTCATCTTTGAGTAGTTTATTCTCTAATGATTAAGAAACACAATTATTTTGTCACTAAGATCTTCCCTTTATCATTGAAAGATGAAGCCAAAACTTGGTTGAACAACATGTCCCCTAGATCTATTACTAGTCCTATGAGTTTGGTTAATGATTTCTTCCAAAAAATATTTTCCTGCTAGTTCTCAACATGTTGTTGTGCAAAGAATATTTAGCTTTAATCAAATTGAAGAAGAAAAGTTGCATGAATCTTGGTCAAGGTTTTGTTCTTTAATAAGAGCTAGTCCTGGAAATCCATTGCCTAAAAATGAGCTCCTAGAAATATTTTATAATGGACTAACTGTGGAATCTAGGACATACCAGGATAGTTGTGCTGGTTGTGTTTTCAAGAAAAGAACTCTAGAGGAAGCTGAGGAATCATTGGCTAATATAGCCAAAAATCATGATGATCGGACTATAAGAGAACAAACACCAACACCAGAACCAACACATACACTAACACCCAAGAAGAGTGGAATGATTGAATTAAATGATAAAGTGATGAGGGAAGCCAAGAAATCTCTTAAAGAGAGGTGCATTAAATCTGAAGATGTGAAGAATTACCACATATAGAAAAATTATGTAAGACAATTCCTCACCCATCAACAGTTGAGGTACACTCCCTCCAGTATTTTGATAACAGATATATTACCTATTCTAAACCACCTGATCAATGCTTAGATGAATTTGATAATTATGTTGTTTAGCAAGATAATTTTAATATGAGATTGCAGAATCTTCTAATGAAAAACTCTAGAGCTATTGATAATTTTCATGGTATTATTGAGAGAAACTCTAATGATGTTAAAATTCTTGTTAAACATTTTCATATGGTTCAAACTCAAATTGATCAACTTACTAAAGTGCGAAAAGATTTGCTATCTAATGCTTCTACAGAAAAACATGTTTATGAAATAATTACTACAAGTGGTATTCTACTCGGGATCCCTTGTATCATGAAGGACATCCTAAAACAATTGAACAAGATTCTCAACAACCTAAAAGAAATAGTTCTCCTTCTAAGAAAAAGAAGAAGAGACATTCAACTGTTGTAGAATATCCTGAACCTGCTAACGATCCTCATAGTATATCTATCTCTGATGCTGAAATTGGAAGTGGTAATGATAAAAGTGATGCTTCCGATAAAGAAGAAACTGAAGTTGAACCTAAAAAGCAAACTAAAACTGCAAAGTACACTAAGGAGGATTTCATTGCTAATAAAAATGGTAAAGAAAGACAACCTTGGGTACAAAAACCAATTCCTTTTCCTAATAAGAAACATAAATCAAAGGAAGAAGAACATTATAATAAATTCTGTGAATGGATGAAACCTTTGTTTTTGCAAACTCCTTTGACTGATGCTATTAAACTGCCTCCTTATTCAAAGTATGTGAAAGATATTATTTCTAACAAAAGGAAGATTCCTAATGAGGAAATATCCACTATGCTTGCTAATTACTCTTTTAATGGTAAAGTTCCAAAGAAGCTTGGAGACCTGGTATTCCTAATATTCCTTGTTCTACTAAAAATAATTATGTTAGAACTGCTTTATGTGACTTGGGAGTAGGATTTAGTGTTATGCCTTTTTCTCTTTATAACAGACTCTCTTTAGAAAAATTGATACACACTGATATAACAGACTCTCTTTAGAAATCCACTTTTCACCTATCTCTTCAGTAAAACTATCTTTTATTTTCAAATGGTGGCAACATTGGATTAATATCCAAGCACAACAACTATTGTTCACTTAGTCAAAATTTTACTTATTGAAAAATGGCGATGTAATTCTTCCATCCATCCTTGTCCAGCTGCTCGAAGTTGTCCATAACCGAGGACACGGATAAAATCTTAGTTTGTTGACTCTGCAGAGGTTGTGCACTTTCACCTTTTATCTTCAACTAGTCCAAACATCCTATACACCCGAAGTGTATCATGGAAAGGAGATAATTGAGACGAGATCTTTCAGAAGTAAGAATCCAACCCAATGGCAAGACCCGATCCATCTATAATTATGCTACATCTGCTTGTCAAGCCCAAGATGAACTCTCACAACTTAGTTTATCAAGACAGAGGCCATATGTCAAAAGGCTGCACTAGAAGCAATCTAAACTTGGGGAACATCATAATCGCTTTATTCCTAGGTGGCATTCCGCAAGTGAACACCCCTCGGGGAGACACTCAACTCTCATCAGCCATACAACCAAATCCACCCATGTGGTTCATTCAGGTTGTTACTTAGAACTTTTCCATAACATAGATTAAAACAATTTATAGCATGGCTAAGCATCTACTAAGTACTAAGACTTCAAAATAACAGGGTAAAAGGATGACTACACACTAGCATGGGATATACAACTATATGATCAACATTGACTCAAACGATGTGTGTTCTACCTAGCATGGGATATACAACTAAACAATTAATTTTATTTGATCAAATTTTGCATTAAAGAACAATACATGTTGGATATTTATAAAACAAGCATTCAATGGCGTGTATCAATGGTATTACATGTTAAAGACAACTGATTGAGTAAATGTAAATGACAAATGCAAATAAAATAAAATAGTAACTACTAACTTACAAATAGAAAAACAATTATGGTAAAACAATTAGGACTTACCGCTAGAATCGCTCTTCTTACCACCTTATATTTATCTAGTAAGTTCCAAGAGTTCACCAATGTGATCTCACCATTTCAACTAAAGTAACACATAACAGAGTGTAACTCTTAATTATTTTCATCAAGACATTTGAGTGATCTAAGTTAGCCTTTCAATTTTGGTTAGGATAGGTCTAGATTTCACTAACTTCATAACCATAGAGAAAATAAGATAAAATCTTTGCATTTTCCATTTGGGTCAATGGTTGGACAAAAACAACTTGTTATACTTCAACTTGTATAGATTTTATCTTAGTCTTCACATGCTTGTTTTCTTGAATATCATCTTCATGATTCCATTGTAGTCTTGTTCCTTAGGGTGGTGCTTCTCTTGATCTTGATAGATTCTTCTTGGCTTTGCCACTAGTTGGTCCAAAGATGGATGGGAACAAAATATCACTAAGTCAAATAGAAAAGAAAGGAAGTAAGAAGAAAGATAAAACGAGAGAGGTAAATGTTTTCTCCTTGATTTCTTAATAAACTTGTACTTCCTTGAATTGCTTATATTTTTTGTGGAGTCTAAGTCCTTCCTTCAATTTCTTCAATGATCTTCCTTGTAGATCTTCATGTTTCCACCAAGTTGATAACAAAGTTCCTTCTTGTGCTTGCGTCTTGATTTCCATTTTGCTAACTTCATGAATTCTTGAAAAAGAATAGGGGTGTCGAGAAGTAGGTAGAAAATATATGTATTAGAGTGTTGGGTTTCCTAGTTAACCAAGTATGTGATTTACACATACTAAGGAGTTGGTCTTGGTCCCAAAATGGCCACAACACATAAACATATAGGTACAAAAATATTCTAAGTCATGAACATCAAGGTGTTAAGCATAATTGTGACAATTTGGCCAAGTCTACATGGAAAGGGTTCTAGGGTGGTCATAAATTTAGATACTGATGTATCTGTTTAAAGGTTACCAAATGGAGAAAAAATTTAACGAACAATTTTCAAATTATATATAGAATTTAAATTATGTTTAAATACCCAAATGGCCATCTAAATTCTAAATCAATCATAAAATAAACCAAACATGTTTTTGGGAAGTGGGTACTGTTAGTAACATTATAAGGATCCCAATTTTTTTTTGTTGCAAAAACTGGATTTATAGAATTTGAATTATGCCAAAATTCACCAAACAAACACATTTGAATTTTTTTTTATTAAATGGTATAATTTAAATTTGGCCAGTTCCAAAAGATCCTACATATCAAGAGGATTTCAAAAAGTATAAGTTTGTTAAATTTTGCCAAGTGGTTAAAAATTTATGATGGTTCTAAGTTTAGGGTGTTTTTTGTAAAACTACCAATTGAATTTTTTCCGGAAGAATAATCCAGAAAAAAGCTGGGCTTCTATGTGCTGCACTGGGCAGCAGATATGTACTGGGCTTGGGCTAGCTACACGTTGCGCTGAGCGACAACGAGCAAATGGGTGCGCTGCTGTCTTGGATGCAGATCGGGCGGTGGGGAAACTAGGGTTACCTCTGGCTGGAATTGTTTGCCGACAATGGCGGGGACAACGACGCGGCTCTCGGGAAAGAACGTCGATGGAACTCCGGTGGTCCTCGAGCTCAACGGCGAGCACGAAGCGGAGCAGGAGACCACAGTGAGGAGGATGGCGATAATGGAGCGCTCTCATGCCTCCTGGAACGGCGGCGCGACGCGGATGGGGACGGAGCTGCTCCGGCGATCCTCGGGTGCGCACAACGCGGTGTTTCCTAGGCACAGAAGCATGAACCACGGGCATCAATAGGTGCGCTAGGTTACGGGGAAAAGAATGGAGCTGGTCCCTGGCTCTTCGCTTGGGCTCACCTCGCTGGAATCGACGACACACGGCGACGGAAATGATGAACTCCGGCGAGCTATTTCTATGGATTGGTGGCGAGAGAGAGGGGGATGCTGGAGGGGAAAATGAAGAGGAGAGGCTGGTCTTTTAAGGTGAGGAAATGGGAGAGGTTATTGCACCCTTAATCGCCAAAAATCATGCGCGCATTATTACACCCGAAACGGGCGTTCATCCGTTTCTTAATATAGAAGATGAGGTGACATCAGCAAATTTTTTTTAAATTCCTGTTATTTTATTTTGTAACTTTTGATTTAGAAATCCTTTTAGCCTCAAATAAGTTTCTAAAATCTTGAAATGAAATTTTCTTTCAACTAAGCACATTTGAAAACTATTTTGGACACATTTAATTTTTGAAATTTTAAATTATATGTATTTCACTAATAGTAATTAATACCATTTTTAAAATACATAAATCAAATAAATAAAAAGGGCTTAATAGAATTCAGAATAATTCTGTAAGCAATAATATTATTTTCCATGTCCACTTTAATATTATATTTATGGCAAAACATTTTATGAATACTAATTTATGTTTAAAAACTTTGAATAACATTTAAATATCAATATAAATAGTTGTTATTCTCATAAAATAATTTTGAGGCATAGAAAACTATTAGAAGAAATAATTCTCTAGTTTCAACGCTATAAAACAGTTTCAAAGTAATAGCTTATTTGGAAACATTTTATAAAATAAGGTTTGCTAAGAGAAAACAATTTCTTTGAATAATGAATATTTATTTTGAATGGGCTTTTAGGGTGTAGGAAAATAGAGGCATAATGGTTTGTAAATTTTTATGAACTTGGAATAACAATATTATTTCCTTTGTGTTTGAGTTTTATTTGTTTTATGTGAGTTGTTTTACCAAGTTAAACAAAATTTTAATTTTTTAGTGATTTTTGAACTTTCCAAAAATCTGGGATGTTACATCACTCTTCTTACCTTCTTGCATTGAGCGACACAAACATACAATGGTTTTTTGCCAACCATCAACCCATTTATTTCGTCAATCTACACAATTATTCAAGGTGATTTAATAATAATAATTACTTAGTTGGAAGAAAATAAGATCATATAAACAATAAACTTACGACTTTGTGGATAACTTTAATTGCTTGAAACGGCACGAAGCCATAACCCATGCTCCTTCCTTGTGAGTCAACCATAACCTGCAAAAATGTCAACAACACGATCTATGACACATCATACTAAAATGTAAATATAGTGTGCATTAAATAAATTTAGAATTACCGTGGAGGATGCTATCTCACCAAAGTTTTCAAATAAGTTTCTAATATGCACTTCAAACATTGTGATTTTTCAAACATTGATAATTTTTCAGCTCTCGCACGCTCAAACTTGCCTTTGAGCTTAGCTTGTCTTTCTGCCTTTTTTAGCTCTTCGAACATAAAAAGGCATATCCTCGATCATATTCGCATTAAGATTCTTAATGGCTTCTATAGCACATTCTGAATTCCTATATTTAACAAAGCCAAAATATCTAGATTGTTCGTCACTCTCTCTAATACCTACAATGCTAGTAATCTCACCAAATGATGTA